>OY101449.1:69805773-69992989 GCA_956483635.1 Panzeria rudis
TATATATATATATATATATATATATATATATATATATATATATATATATATATATACCCATTGTCGGTTATTCTGTGGAATATCTGCGAAAGCAACTGTTGGAAAATCTGCATTCAAAACGTTTCAGCGCAGCAACCGAGAATACAATTTTACACAGCGGCTTCGGCTGACTGTTCTCACAGCGGACCTCGGTCTGACTGTTCTCACAGCGACTTCGGTTGACTGTTCTCACAGCGGTTCCGGCTGACTGTTCTCACAGAGACTTTGGTTGACTGTTCTCACAGCGGCTTCGGCTGACTGTTCTCACAGCGGCTTCGGCTTACTGTTCTCACAGCGGACTTCGGTCTGACTGTTCTCACAGCGACTTCGGTTGACTGTTCTCACAGCGGCTCCGGCTGACTGTTCTCACAGCGGCTTCGGCTGACTGTTCTCACAGCGGACTTCGGTCTGACTGTTCTCACAGCGACTTCGGTTGACTGTTCTTACAGCGGACTTCGGTCTGACTGTTCTCACAGCGGCTTCGGCTGACTGTTCTCACAGCGGCTTCGGCTGACTGTTCTCACAGCGGACTTCGGTCTGACTGTTCTCACAGAGACTTTGGTTGACTGTTCTCACAGCGACTTCGGTTGACTGTTCTCACAGCGGCTTCGGCTGACTGTTCTCACAGCGGACCCCGGTCTGACTGTTCTCACAGCGACTTCTGTTGACTGTTCTCACAGCGGCTTTGGCTGACTGTTCTCACAGCGGACCTCGGTCTGACTGTTCTCACAGCGACTTCGGGTGACTGTTCTCACAGCGACTTCGGTTGTCTGTTCGCACAGCGGCTTCGGCTGACTGTTCTCTAGGCTAAGCACCGATTGTAATATTGTAGGCATTAGTTTAAGAATGATTGTACGTATGTAACTTGAACCTGTTATTCGTCGCACTTGAAATCGTCGAACCAGCGATCATCGAACCGGTTGTCTCCGAACCTGTTATCCGCGAACCTGATATCTCCGAACCTGTTATCCCCGAACCTGATATCTCCGAACCTGTTATCACCGAACCCGTACACCTGCGATCCTGTAAAGCTGCCAACCTGTAAACTCCGATATTAAGGTGCGTGCGAACCCGAATACTATTAGCCGATTTACTATTCTGCGAACGAGCCGCTTGAAAATATACGACCAGAACCCGCCATATACGAGCCTAAAGCCCCGAAGATGAACCTATTGTTTACTAGCCTATCGCCTCAAGCTGTATGAACCGTGCCTGCCATTAACCGAATCTATCTGACGCCCGATTATGTTTAAGTTATTATAGCTATCTTCGTATTAAATTAAACAACTAGATATAGAAGAAAAGAATATTCAATAAAAAGATTATTTTAGCAAAATCAAAACCGATAACCCGACAGAACTCTGCGAAAAATGTAAAACTGGTGCGCGAGTCTAGAAAGAGGAAATTGAGATCTAGAAAAACAGCAAGCAAAGCAGACATAATTCGAGACCCGATCATCAACACACCGCCAAAAGTCGACCAACAACGCCGTCATCTATCCCGCCGCCTCTTACTACCACAAGCGAGAATAAGAAAAAAATTATTATGTAGAGTAATTTTTAATAAATAAGTTTATTTTATTAAAGCTGTAGGATAGCATTTTTTTAGTTTATAGCAATTGTCGGTTTACCGACTAGAGCATCACTCTCCTAAGCAGGGGTGGGATGTAACGTAGAAATAACAAAGCTATTTTCACGTTCATAATTTGTAGTTATAAGTGTAATACTAACAAAATAATAATAACAAAATAGCAGGAATAATATAGGAAGATAATAATATGGTATAATAATAAAACAATATAATCCAATAAAATAATAATATAATATAAATCTAAGAACTGCAGGGTATTGTGAATTATAAGAACTGCAGGGTATCTAGTTGTAACTTTTTCCGTACATAACTCTTGTTTAGTTCATAAAATGTTTAGCATAAGTAGATTAGGTTGGCACACAATCAGCAGCGATTCATACACGACAAGAATTTGCTCTCTGATTCTGAATAAGAATCGACTGGGATTATCGTAGTGGAAAAGGCAATCACCAATTTTTTGCACTGCTCCTAGGCCTCGGCTAAAGAGGAGCTATAAATTTTACACAGCGGCTTCGGCTGACGGTTCTCACAGCGGACTTCGGTCTGACTGTTCTCACAGCGACTTCGGTTAACTGTTCTCACAGCGGCTTCGGCTGACTGTTCTCACAGCGGACCCCAGTCTGACTGTTCTCACAGCGACTTCTGTTGACTGTTCTCACAACGGCTTCGGCTGACTGTTCTCACAGCGACTTTGGTTGACTGTTCTCACAGCGGCTTCGGCTGACTGTTCTCACAGCGGAATTCGGTCTGACTGTTCTCACAGCGACTTCGCTTGACTGTTCTCACAGCGGCTTCGGCTGACTGTTTTCAAAGCGGCTTCGGCTGACTGCTCTCACAGCGAAACTCGGTCTGACTGTTCTCACAGCGACTTCGGTTGACTGTTCTCACAGCGACTTCGGTTGACTGTTCTCACAGCGGCTTCGGCTGACTGTTCTCACAGCGACTTTGGTTGACTGTTCTCACAGCGGCTTCGGGTGACTGTTCTCACAGCAGGCTTCGGTCTGACTGTTCTCACAGCGACTTCGGTTGAATGTTCTCACAGCGGCTTCGGCTGACTGTTCTCACAGCGGCTTCGGCTGACTGTTCTCACAGCGGACTTCGGTCTAACTGTTCTCACAGCGACTTCGGTTGACTGTTCTCACAGCGGACTACGGTCTGACTGTGCTCACAGCGACTTCGGTTGACTGTTCTCACAGCGGCTTCGGCTGACTGTTCTCACAGGGACTTCGGTTGACTGTTTTCACATTGGCTTCGGCTGACTGTTCTCACAGCGGCTTCGGCTGACTGTTCTCACAGCGGACTACGGTCTGACTGTGCTCACAGCGACTTCGGTTGACTGTTCTCAAAGCGGCTTCGGTTGACTGTTCTCACAGCGGCATTGGCTGACTGCTCTCACAGCGGACCTCGGTCTGACTGCTCTCACAGCGACTTCGGGTGACTGTTCTCACAGCGACTTCGGTTGTCTGTTCTCACAGCGGCTTCGGCTGACTGTTCTCTAGGCTAAGCACCGATTGTAATATTGTAGGCATTAGTTTAAGAATGATTGTACGTATGTAACTTGAACCTGTTATTCGTCGCACTTGAAATCGTCGAACCAGCGATCATCGAACCGGTTGTCTCCGAACCTGTTATCCGCGAAACTGATATCTCCGAACCTGTTATCCCCGAACCTGATATCTCCGAACCTGTTATCACCGAACCCGTACACCTGCGATCCTGTAAAGCTGCCAACCTGTAAACTCCGATATTAAGGTGCGTGCGAACCCGAATACTATTAGCCGATTTACTATTCTACGAACGAGCCGCTTGAAAATGTACGACCTGAACCCGCCATATACGAGCCTAAAGCCCCGAAGCTGAACCTATTGTTTACTAGCCTATTGCCTCAAGCTGTATGAACCGTGCCTGCCATAAACCGAATCTATCTGACGCCCGATTATGTTTAAGTTATTATAGCTATCTTCGTATTAAATTAAACAACTAGATATAGAAGAAAAGAATATTCAATAAAAAGATTATTTTAGCAAAATCAAAACCGATAACCCGACAGAACTCTGCGAAAAATGTAAAACTGGTGCGCGAGTCTAGAAAGAGGAAATTGAGATCTAGAAAAACAGCAAGCAAAGCAGACATAATTCGAGTCCCGATCATCAACACACCGCCAAAAGTCGACCAACAACGACGTAATCTATCCCGCCGCCTCTTACTACCACCAGCGAGAATAAGAAAAAAATTATTATGTAGAGTAATTTTTAATAAATAAGTTTATTTTATTAAAGCTGTAGGATAGCATTTTTTTAGTTTATAGCAATTGTCGGTTTACCGACTAGAGCATCACTCTCCTAAGCAGGGGTGGGATGTAACGTAGAAATAACAAAGCTATTTTCACGTTCATAATTTGTAGTTATAAGTGTAATACTAACAAAATAATAATAACAAAATAGCAGGAATAATATAGGAAGATAATAATATGGTATAATAATAAAACAATATAATCCAATAAAATAATAATATAATATAAATCTAAGAACTGCAGGGTAGTGTGAATTATAAGAACTCCAGGGTATCTAGTTGTAACTTTTTCCGTACATAACTCTCGTTTAGTTCATAAAATGTTTAGCATAAGTAGATTAGGTTGGCACACAATCAGCAGCGATTCATACACGACAAGAATTTGCTCTCTGATTCTGAATAAGAATCGACTGGGATTTCCGTAGTGGAAAATGCAGTCACCAATTTTTTGCACTGCTCCTAGGCCTCGGCTAAAGAGGAGCTATAAATTTTACACAGCGGCTTCGGCTGACTGTTCTCACAGCGGACTTCGGTCTGGCTGTTCTCACAGCGACTTCGGTTAACTGTTCTCACAGCGGCTTCGGCTGACTGTTCTAACAGCGACTTTGGTTGACTGTTCTCACAGCGGCTTCGGCTGACTGTTCTCACAGCGACTTCGCTTGACTGTTCGCACAGCGGCTTCGGCTGACTGTTCTCACAGCGGCTTCGGCTGACTGCTCACACAACGAAACTCGGTCTGACTGTTCTCACAGCGACTTCGGTTGACTGTTCTCACAGCGGCTCCGGCTGACTGTTCTCACAGCGGACCTTGGTCTGACTGCTCTCACAGCGACTTCGGGTGACTGTTCTCACAGCGGACTTCGGTCTGACTGTGCTCACAGCGACTTCGGTTGACTGTTCTCACAGCGGCTTCGGCTGACTGTTCTCACAACGGACTTTGGTCTGACTGTTCTCACAGCGACTTCGGTTGACTGTTCTCACAGTGGCTTCGGCTGACTGTTCTCACAGCGGACCCCGGTCTGACTGTTCTCACAGCGACTTCTGTTGACTGTTCTCACAGCGGCTTTGGCTGACTGTTCTCACAGCGGACTGTGGTCTGACTGTTCTCACAGCGACTTCGGTTGACTGTTCTCACAGCGGCTACGGCTGACTGTTCTCACAGCGGCTTCGGCTGACTGTTCTCACAGCGGACTTCGGTCTGACTGTTCTCACAGCGAATTCGGTTGACTGTTCTCACAGCGGACTTCGGTCTGACTGTGCTCACAGCGACTTCGGTTGACTGTTCTCACAGCGGCTTCGGCTGACTGTTCTCACAGCGACTTCGGTTGACTGTTCTCACAGCGGCTTTGGTTGACTGTTCTCACAGCGGCTTCGGCTGACTGTTCTCACAGCGGCTTCGGGTGACTGTTCTCACAGCAACTTCGGTTGACTGTTCTCACAGCGGCTTCGGCTGACTGTTCTCACAGCGGCTTCGGCTGACTGTTCTTACAGCGGACTTCGGTCTGACTATTGTCACAGCAACTTCGGTTGACTGTTCTCACAGCGGACTTCGTTCTGACTGTGCTCACAGCGACTTCGGTTGACTGTTCTCACAGCGACTTCGGTTGACTGTTCTCACAGCGGCTCCGGCTGACTGTTCTCACAGCGGACCTTGGTCTGACTGCTCTCACAGCGACTTCGGGTGACTGTTCTCACAGCGGACTTCGGTCTGACTGTGCTCACAGCGACTTCGGTTGACTGTTCTCACAGCGGCTTCGGCTGACTGTTCTCACAACGGACTTTGGTCTGACTGTTCTCACAGCGACTTCGGTTGACTGTTCTCACAGCGACTTCGGTTGACTGTTCTCACAGCGGCTCCGGCTGACTGTTCTCACAGCGGACCTTGGTCTGACTGCTCTCACAGCGACTTCGGGTGACTGTTCTCACAGCGGACTTCGGTCTGACTGTGCTCACAGCGACTTCGGTTGACTGTTCTCACAACGGCTTCGGCTGACTGTTCTCACAACGGACTTTGGTCTGACTGTTCTCACAGCGACTTCGGTTGACTGTTCTCACAGTGGCTTCGGCTGACTGTTCTCACAGCGGACCCCGGTCTGACTGTTCTCACAGCGACTTCTGTTGACTGTTCTCACAGCGGCTTTGGCTGACTGTTCTCACAGCGGACCTTGGTCTGACTGTTCTCACAGCGACTACGGGTGACTGTTCTCACAGCGGACTTCGGTCTGACTGTTCTCACAGCGAATTCGGTTGACTGTTCTCACAGCAGGCTTCGGTCTGACTGTTCTCACAGCGACTTCGGTTGACTGTTCTCACAGCGGCTTCGGCTGACTGTTCTCACAGCGACTTTGGTTGACTGTTCTCACAGCGGCTTCGGCTGACTGTTCTTACAGCGGACTTCGGTCTGACTATTCTCACAGCAACTTCGGTTGACTGTTCTCACAGCGGACTTCAGTCTGACTGTGCTCACAGCGACTTCGGTTGACTGTTCTCACAGCGACTTCGGTTGACTGTTCTCACAGCGGCTTCGGCTGACTGTTCTCACAGCGGACCCCGCTCTAACTGTTCTCACAGCGACTTCTGTTGACTGTTCTCACAGCGGCTTTGGCTGACTGTTCTCAGAGCGGACCGTGGTCTGAGTGTTCTCACAGCGACTGCGGGTGACTGTTCTCACAGCGGACTTCGGTCTGACTGTGCTCACAGCGACTTCGGTTGACTGTTCTCACAGCGCCTTCGGCTGACTGTTCTCACAGCAACTTCGGTTGTTTATACGCACAGCGGCTTCGGCTGACTGTTCTCTAGGCTAAGCACCGATTGTAATATTGCCCCCAGAAAGGGAAAATCAAAGGTCTTATTACTTAAGGTTTGTGGATCCGTAAGTAGACCCTGGACGCGACTAAGTTAGCTCAGCCGACGACAAAATCCACGTTATAATATATATATATATATGTATATATATATATATATATATATATATATATATATATATATATATATATATATATATATATATATATATATATATATATATATATATATATATATATATATATATATATATATATATATATATATATATATATATATATATATATATATATATATATATATATATATATATATATATATATATATATATATATATATATATATATATATATATATATATATATATATATATATATATATATATATATATATATATATATATATATATATATATATATATATATATATATATATATATTAGCGTGACATTCTGTTATATGGAAAAAATTTTTTATCAAATTTTTTAAGTCTCACCCCCCAAATCGGTTCTGTTTTTTTTATGAAAAAAAGTTACAAAAAAATTTCATAGCGATAAGTTAAGTTTTGGACGTGCGCACGCCTTTCAAAGTTTTATATGAGCCTTACAGTATGAACTATATTGATATTTTGGTCATATATTTTTAAAATGTCTTTTGAGCCTAAAATGGTATTATTATAAGTTGTACCTTCGATTTTTAAATTATTTAATTTAATTCTAGTCAAAAGGCAGCAAGATTTCAAATCATTTATAGCCCCCCTCCCCCTAAAATAAACGTTATAAACGCGACTTGTATAAATGATGTCTGCCATTCAATGGAAAAATATTTTGTGCAACACATGAAAAAAACAAAATTATTTTTATGTTAAATACGCAAAAAATGAGCAAGCAATAATGTTAACAAAAGGCAAGTACCGCTATTTTCCATTGAAGCAAAAGAAACGTAGCAAAAATTTTGATTTATTTCATGATTAATTCATTCGAGTTTATTCTTTCCTATTGTTCTGACAAAATAAGATTACTAAAATGAGTGCAAGATCATTACGCAAAAATATTATTTGATTGGCTATGCCTCTAATCAACTTACGGGTTCCAAGTTACCTTCAAAAAAAGAAGTAATAAAGATGTTGTTTTTTAATTGGCGTGTTGTAAATATGAGTTTACGAGAAAGTGCTAAGTTAGTTATTGAAGAACTTTTGATTTTTTGGGAAAAAGCGCGCATACCCACAAGAGAAAAGCAACATTGCATTGCAAAACTGGAAAAATTACATACAGAATGGACGAATTTAAAAAAAAGTTGTGGAAGAAATACAGATAACCAGAAAAACAAAGAAAAGACCTGGTTTGAAAGCTTAGAACAAATTTTTGACGTGGCGCATGCAAATGCCTTAGAATTAATAACTGTGGAGGAAGATAAAGCATTCTTGATAAGCCAGAGGCAGGAAGGTCGACCAGGACATATGTACGGAATTGATTATAAGACACTTCAAATGGAGATTCAAGCTGAACACCGCGAACAGATTAAGTTAAAGCGAGTTGAACGTAATAAACGTGAACAAAATATTATAAGTAAGATTAATAATGAACTTAGATTATTAATGAACTTTTCTATAATATAGGTAATTTTTTTTATGTTCAAGGTGAAACCGTGCAATTTCAGTCATCATCTGAAAGTGATCAAAGTTTTCAAGCCACAGAGTCCCACGATGAAACTGTTAAAGTTCGCTCAAAAAATGCAAGAGTAAAACAAACAATTATTACTCCAAAATTAGCTATTGCATTAGATTATTGCAAAATAAGTAACAGAAATGCTGTTCACATTATTTCTGCTGTATTGCAATCATTAGGAAAAGACATTGCTGACTATATCATTAATAGATCTTCAATTCATATGGCAAGAGAAAAAATGCGTAAGAAAAGAGCGTTGGAACTACAAAAGAATTTTAAATTGAATAAACAAGACATTATAACATTGCATTGGGATGGTAAACTTTTACCAGCATTAACGGGCAATGCAAATGTTGATAGACTTCCTATAGTCATATCTAGTGGAGAGATGGAACAGTTGTTGGAAATACCTGCAATGAAATGTGGTTATGGAACAGAACAAGCCGATGCTGTTTATAATTGTATTTCCAAATGGGGTCTACAAAGAGAAATTAAATGCATTGTGTTCGATACAACTGCGGTCAATACTGGGCGCTTGAAAGGTACATGCACGTTACTTGAAAAATCCTTAAATAGAGAACTTTTTTGACTGCCTTGTAGACATCACATTTACGAAATTATATTGAAAAGTGTTTTTGAAACCAAATTTGACTGCAGTACAAGTCCCTTCGTAAAATTATTTTAAAATTTTAAAAAATCGTGGAACAATTTGAATATAAACAATTGGCAGGCTGGAATTCAAGATGAATTAGCTATGTATCATTTGCAAGGGTCAAAAACCAGAATAGTAAATTTTGTAAATAATGTTTTGAGTGAGAAGCAGCCTAGAGAAGATTATAAAGAGCTTTTGGAGCTTGTCCTGATGTTTCTTGGCGAAAAAATGAACAAGTCCAAAGCAATCGTAATGATAAGATCACCAGGAGCTTTTCTTCATGCACGGTGGATGGCAAAAGCCATTTATAGCTTGAAAATATTTTTGTTGCGGAAGGAATTTGCTTTATCAGAGATTTAACTGGCAGGATTGCGTAAAATTTTTATTTTTATAATCCAAATATACATAGAGGCTTGGTTTTCTGCTCCTTCAGCCATAAAAGCACCAAATACGGACTTTACATTTTTAAATAGACTTCATAATTTCGAAAAAATTGATACAGATATATCGCAAGTATCTATAAAAAAGTTTTTAAATCATCTATGGTACTTAGGCTCAGAATCTATAGCATTTGCTTTCTTTGACAATAATGTTTCTGCTGACACAAAAAAAAATGAAAGCTGCTTTGCAAAATGAAAATGCAAAAATAATAAAACGCGTGATTTTAAAAAAAGAAACAATTGCAGATGTAATTGATAATGGACTTGAACAATTTGTTTCTTCCAAAACAGCAAGATTTTTCGAAAGATTTAATATTGATAAATCTTTTTTGGAGTTAGACCCTTCAATATGGCCAACCCATGAATGCTATCAAAGTGCATTTGTATATCTAAACAAATTAAAAGTAGTAAATGATGTGGCAGAAAGAGGAGTTAAATTAATAGAAGATTACAATAAACTTCTTACTAAAAACGAAGAGCAAACACAATTTCTTTTGCAAGTTGTGACGGACTATCGCAAACGTTTCCCAAATTCAAATAAATCGACTATATCAAAAGTACTTTAATTTTAATAAACATTTTATAAAAAATGAATATAGAATTTTTCCTACTTTCTTGTAAAACAATTTAAATAAAATATAAAAAAATATATGAACAAAATATCAATATAGTTCATACGTTAAGGCTCGTATAAAACTTTGAAGGGCGGGCGCACGCCCAAATCTCAACTTATCGCTATGAAATTTTTTTGTATTTTTTTTCCATAAAACTGAACCGATTTTTTGGGGGGTGAGACTTGGTAAAATCAAACTTTTGAAAATTAATGCCACCCTAATATATATATATATATATATATATATATATATATATATATATATATATATATATATATATATATATATATATATATATATATATATATATATATATATATATATATATATATATATATATATATATATATATATATATATATATATATATATATATATATATATATATATATATATATATATATATATATATATATATATATATATATATATATATATATATATATATATATATATATATATATATAACAGAGTGTGAGTCGACGGCACTTAAACCGTGACTCGTGTCGAGAATAAAGGTTCCAAATGTGTTGATTGTGAATCGTCGGCACTTGAACCGAGATTCCTGTTGAATAAAACAATACAATTTAGTGAATCGCCGGCACTTGAACCGTGATTCTTATTGTTAAACTTTATTCTGACTTATCAATTAATATTTCACTGCTTATATATAAAAATAGAAATGGTAATAAAACAACAAAAATAAATTTAAATTGGCAAAAATGTGTCAGCAGTCATTCTGAGTTCAATGAAATTGCACCTTAAAGTTGAGTAATGTTTTTATTTATGCAAAATAACTTGGAGTGAATAAATTTACCATTTTTTACAACTCAACAAAAACCAAAGATAATTCTACAATTATTTATTAAACAATTATTCTGAGTTGAATGAAATTTTGGCTGGCCATGAAAATGTGTATTGAATTACAACTTTACGTTCAGTGAATTTTTTACTGTTATAATTACTAAGCAAAAACTAAAGATAATTATTAAATAATTATTTTGAGTTGAACGAATTTGGCTGGCAATGAAAAGGTGTATTAAATTACAACTTTAAGTTCAGTCAGTTGTTTACTGTTGTTATTATTAAGTAAAAACTAAAGATAATTATTTATTAAATTATTAATGCAAAAACAAAACATGCTGCCCCACAAATTGGCTGATTCGAACTCATCATGATGGCTAATTTTGCCAATTCATTACATTTAAAAAAAAAATAAAATATTATTTTCCGTAGTTTGGTGTCGAGAAATTTGAGCTGGCTTAAAGCTGTTCTTCAACCTTTTCCATTTGTAGGTCACAATGATGGCAGTCGCTAATACCAATGCAATTGCTGTGTAACCGACTATGATCCCGTGGGTACTGAGGCTGACTTCGTTGGCAGGGAGCGTGGTGTTTAAAATTTGGGCTAACCCCTGTTGAACTAGTTGGAGCTCATCTCTTGTTGGGTTGAATTGTTTTGGGCTGAAGGCCATATTGGCATATTGTTTTGTCCAACCGAGTACAGGTTTAAGGCTGGTAGCCAATGTTTGTAGAGACGTGACAAGTTGTTGACGACCTTGTATGGTTATGAGGTCGTTTTTATGACACAATCGGGATGCAGAGTTATTAAACCGCTATCTTCTAGCATAATTTGTATAATGTCATTGTGGCATACTGCATTCATTTTGATGGTATCTGCTGTGGAAAACATATATTGGTTCGGATGATATAGGTGCTGCCATATAGTGGTATCTTCAAGCTTGCGGAAACCGCATCTTGGATTATCATTCATTAAATCAATTTCACATTTATTGGTCATAGGATGACGTGTCGCTTCATATGTTGCTGGTATGTTCGGACAGATTAGTTCGTCGTCACCCACATTCCAGCAAGCGTCGACCTCATGTTGTGACATTGGAAAGAATTCATCACGATGTAAGCTGATGGAGAGAAATTTAGTTGATGTTTCTACAGCTGCAAGTGTTTTATTTATTGTTGCTATGATTGGAACAATGTGCAATAGCTGGAACTCTCGTGGATCGGTAGCTCGATGCTGAAGATTACGTGGTCCTCTGCAATGATTCCGTTGACCTTGATAAGCTTGTATACGTCCAGTAAGTTATTTTGGTGAATTGGCAACTGCATGTGTGCTGGTAAATGGGCCCTTATCTTCTTGATTTCTTCGTTGAGTTGTTGGGGAGTGAGTAAAAAGGGGTTAATTTTGTCATGATGGCTATCGACTAGAACGTCCATGATTGAGGAGTGTATCCGTTGTACATTGCAGGTGACTATGAGCATCTGCACTGAAAGCATCAGTATGCGTTGCTCGACCTTAAGATTATGGAGTTGATTGCCAATTTCGTCGAATTGAATCTGTACGTCTAGTTGATTTTTCTTGATAATGTTGATGGTGGAGTCGATTAATGATGTTTGATTCTTTAGAAGCCTGTCTAAGAATTCGTCGTTTTTTCTTAGTTCCTTAATTGTCTTTGACATTTGTGTTTTGTAGTTCGAGTCTAATACGCCAAATAGTGAGTTGGCTATGTTCCCAACAATATTAATTGTTCCTCTTTTCTTTCTTTTTATGGTGAATAGATTGAAATCTGCCTGCAAGTCGTCCTTTACATGATCAAAGTAGTCCCTCAACGTACTGCAGGTTGCGTTGTTTAACGTACTGTTGCATAGAGTTTGGAGTATCGTTGTTGCATCACTTAAAATGTTTATTTGATGTTGATATGGTTCAAGGTCAAGGTACACGATCATCTTCCTGTGGCTGACTTGAGCTTTACAAGCCCTATCTGTTCATAGTGAATGCCAGGTTTATTGTTGAACTTCGTTATGTTGATTTGATTTCCAAGCGCTATTGGGAGGAGAAAAAATGTTAAAATAGTCACCATTAAGGTTGAGTTTAGGCGTGAACGTTTTGTTGGCATTGCTTCATCGGTTGACGACCTAGGTGGTTTGATTTTGGTTGAAGTGCTACTTAGAGGTAACGATGCCGGTCGTGTGCTTTGTTCGTCCTTATTTTCCGGAAATAGTGGAGCCAATCTGTGGATAGGTCGTTTGAACGTTCCCTTTGCTGTTTTTATATCGCATACCCTTACCAAACCATCATCACCCTTGTAAACCTTTATTATTCGTCCCAGGGGCCACTGTAGAACTGGAAGGTTATCTTCTTTAACTATTACCATTGTGTTTGATTGAATCTCATTGATTGGGCCTTTCCATTTGTGCCACTGTTGTAACTCGTTAAGGTACTCCTTGGACCACCGTTGCCAAAAATTGTGTTTAACTTGTGATACGAGTTGCAATCTATTCAGTAACTTTCCTTGAGGAGCCTTTGACCTCACGTCAACGCTTGATGTTATTTCTTCGCCAATCAAAAAATAACCTGGAATGATAGCATTTAGATCATTGGCATCTGATGACATTGGAATGAGGGGCGGGAGTTTAATATGGCCTCAATTTTTATAACCACAGCCTCCAGCTCTTCGTATGTGAGCGATGCAGCTGAGACATTTTTCATTAACATGTGCTTTGCTGACTTTACTGCCGCCTCCCATAGTCCGCCAAAATGTGGTGACCTTGGTGGGATAAACTGAAAGTCGATTCCCTTAGTGCTGCATACTTTGAGGATTGATTCTTGAGCTACCTTTGCATATAGAACGTCATTAAGCTCATTGAGCTGGTTCCGGGCGCCAACAAAATTCGTTGCGTTGTCACAATACAATGTTTTGCAATGGCCTCGTCTCGATATGAATCTTTTCAGTGCCCCAATAAAGGCTTCTGTTGTCAGTTCAGTGACGAGTTCTAAATGCACTGCCTTAGTGACAAAACAGCAAAAGACTGCGAGATATGCCTTTTGGGGTCGCTTTCCTCTTGCTTTAAAATGTACAAAAAATGGGCCGCAATAATCCACTCCCGAATTTAGGAATGGCCGAGCTGGTTGTACCCTATGTTTTGGAAGGTTTCCCATAATTGGGTTATACATAGTTGGTCTTGCCTTTGTACATCGTACGCACCGTTGGACAATTGCTCTTGTGATGCTTTTCCCTTTCAATGGCCAAAATCGCTGTCGTACTTGTGCCAGTAGTGCTTGAGGACCACAGTGATAGTGTTCCCTATGTATTTTCTCTATCAAAAGTTTTACAAGCGTATCTTGGCTTGGTAGAATCATTTGATGCATTGCATCGAATTGCTGTGTCGAGGAACTTAGTCCTCCACCCACTCTGATTATCCCTTCTTCGTCCAGAAATGGAGTTAAAGAGCTAAGGGGGTCCGTCCTGGGTACAAAATTGTCCCTTATCAATGCTCGTTTAACGCCATCGAAGTCGGCAGCTTGTATGTGACGTACAATTACCATAAGTGCGGCATCGAGTTCCACTGGTGAAAGCTGTATATGCTCTGATCGAGATTCCCTTGGTCGTCTTGTGTTCTTTGCAAATCGTAGCATATATCCTATGACCCTTTGTACATGTGTAAAGGAATTTTTTGAAGGTATTGTATAAATCCATGCGTTTTCTTCGAGTGACTGTTGAGTTGTTAGGACGGTTGCGGTACAGTTGTTTGCAATTGTTGATTCCCGTTTGATGGGTTTTGGCCATTACGCCTTGTGTTGATAGAGAAATAAGGGTCCATACAACCACATGTTACACGATGATAACTCACGGGGCCTTATGCCTTTTGATAAGACATCAGCAGGATTTTGTTTGGATGGGACGTGGTACCATTGCTCTGGAATCGTTGCCCGAAGAATTTTTACAATGCGGTGGGCCACGTATACTGGTAGTTTCCCTGGATGATTGTGTAGCCAAGCAAGCACGATCTGGGAATCAGTCCAAAAAAAGGATTTTTTATCCTCCCAGTTCAGATTAGCCTTTACCCTCGCTGTAAGCTCAGCTGCCAATAGTGCTGCACATAATTCTAAACGCGGTATTGTTTGTTGTTTTGTCGGTGCTACGCGTGATTTTGAACACAAAAGATTGACTCTCACTGTTTCAACCCCTTGCACGACTCTTACATATACTGCAGCACCATAAGCCTTTTCTGATGCGTCTGCGAATGCATGTATTTCAATCGTTCTGGTTCCTTGATTGCTGAATATATGTCTCGGAAATTTTATATTGTTCAGTGTCAGTAGGTCCTTTCTATAGGAATTCCATTCCATTTCGAGTTCCGTAGGAAGGTTGTCATCCCAGTCGAGTTTTGTTTGCCATGTTTTTTGAAGTTGGACTTTACCAGTTACTAACACTGGACCAATCAACCCTAACGGATCATATATATGTGCCAAATCAGAGCTCATGGTACGTTTTGTTGTATGTTTGTATGTTTGTGTTCTTGAATATTGACCTTGATGCAAAACACATCCGATTACGGGAGCCATAGAAGTCCCAAGGTTTTAGTTGATTGAGTTTCCTTTGACTCAAAGTTGAGATCAACCTCCTGATCTTCAGTTGCAATTCTACGCAACAAGTTTTTGTTGTTCGAACACCATTTTTTGAGCTTCATTCCTGCTCTTGCTAAAATGGTTATTAATTGCTTTTGTATCATTAAGGCTTCATGAATTGAATCAGCTCCTATTAAGCCATCATCCACATAAAAATCTCTTCGCAGATATGACGCTCCATAAGGAAATTGTCCCTTACAGTCATCTGCTAGTTTGACAAGACAGCGTGTTGCTAGGTATGGTGCAGCCCTGGTGCCATATGTTACTGTGTTCAGTTGATATACATTAAGTGGCTGGTTGTTATTTTCTCTCCAGAGGATTAGCTGTAAATTTCGATCTTCGTGGTTAACCCATATCTGTCTGTACATTTTTTCAACATCAGTTTTAAGAACGTACTTGTGCATTCTAAATCGTAGTAAAATAGCAAAGAGGGCGCTTTGAACAGTAGGACCATTATGCATTATGTCATTTAGAGACAGTCCCAATGATCTGTGGGCCGATGCGTTGAAGACGACTCTTAATTTGGTTTATGAGCTTTCTGGTCGTAGTACGCAATGATGTGGTATAAAATAATGAGGGGAGCCAATTTCTTCGGGTTTGATTTTTGTCATATGACCTAATGCTTCATATTCTCTCATAAATGAGACATATTGATCCTTTAGCGTTGGATTGGTTTTGAAGCGCCGCTCGATTGATTCAAATCGTTTGTGTGCTATGCCTCTGGATTCTGTTAGTACCGAAGGATGATCCTTTAAAGGGAGTTTTACTACAAATCTGCCATCTTCCACTCGAAACGTGTATTGAAGAAAGTGCGCCTCACAGTGTAGTTCGTCTTCTGCCAGCTTGGGTTCATTGTCTGATGGTTCCTCAGCCTCCCAAAATCGAGAAACGGCTTCTTCTAATTTCTTTGTGGTACATATTCCGCAGACTGCGCTATCGGTGAAGTTTGATTCGAACTTACCAGCTATTACCCATCCTAGGACTGAATTTTGCAGTATCGGAAGATTATCTGCGAATTTAATTTGTCCATCTCTTAATAGTTCGAACATAATTTCTGCTCCCAGCAAACAGTCGATTCGACTTGGCTGATTGAATTCTGGGTCAGCTAAGTGAATATGCTGCGGAATTTCCAAAGTCTCAATGTTAAAGTGATGAACTGGCTGGTCAGAGACAATTTTTGGTACACTTGTGAGCCGGAGTCCAGGATGGCTCGAAATTCAATATGCTGCCCATTTGCAGATGCTAAGTTTATGCGTGCAGTTCCCAGTAAGATATAATGAGGATTCTCGACTGCATGATTCGTCAGGAGGCTGACCTTGTTAGATACTTGGTCATGAGCAACTTCCACACGTGAAGGACCTGATAAATGTAGTGTTGACTTGTCTTGTATAGTGGATTTATTGTAGGGTGCTTTTGCTTTGGGGTTATGTAGCAATGTGTTATGATTTTTTGTACATTTGTTACAATGTCGTGACTTGCATTCGTTAGCTTGATGTCCTGGTTTTAGGCAGTTAACACATAGCTGGAAGTCCTTTACCCATTTCCATCTTTGGTTTAGATCGGCATTGGTAAATTTTTCTGCAGGCATAAATATTATGAGTCTCCTTCTTACAGATTTTGCAAAGTTCGCGTTGTTGATCTGTCACCCTTTCTTCGTGTCTCCAAGGATTGAAATCTTCGCTCCAAATACGTTAGTAGTTCATCAATGGTAATGAGGCACCTGTTGTCGTTTAAACCTTGCTCGAACGCAGTTTGGGTTTCTTCATCCATTTTGTGTAGCAAAAGATGGACCAAAATGGCGTCCCAATGTTGCACTAGTATGCCTTGTGCCTTGAGACCATGAATACAGTCCTTGGTAACATCATGAAGTGATTTTAATGATGACGCAGATTCCCTTTTGGTAAATGACTGCGACATTAGCTTGCTCAGCAATGTGGAAGCCTTTTGTTGTCGTATCTGTTGCTAATAAGTGACCAAGCCGCAGCATAATTGATTCCTACTGCGGGCAGGTGCTTGATAAGGTTTTCTGGTTCTCCTTGTAAAGAAGTTGTCAGGAAGTGCATCTTTTTTGCCCCACTTATGGGTGTGTTGTGAACTAGCTCTATATATATATATATATATATATATATATATATATATATATATATATATATATATATATATATATATATATATATATATATATATATATATATATATATATATATATATATATATATATATATATATATATATATATATATATATATATATATATATATATATATATATATATATATATATATATATAATGGGTGTTTTTTATTGAGGTATAGAACTTTAAGTTGGCATCACTTTTTTAACTGGCGGCCATTTTGTCAGCTGTCAAGTGATTAATATTTAGTTTGGTTTGCCATTTCATCATGACCATGCAATGCGTCGTGATTTTGGTGTATGGGCCGAAAATGAGATTGATCTCGATGCTGATTTTCATCGCAAAATTTTGTTCAGTGATGAGGCTCATTTTTGGTTGAATGGCTACGTCAACAAGCAAAATTGCCGCATTTGGAGTGAAGAGAATCCACATGAGACCCTTGAGACGCCATTACATCCACAAAAACTGACTGTTTGGTGTGCTCTATGGGCTGGTGGAGTCATTGGGCCATACTTCTTCCGAAATAATGCTGGAGAGTCAGTTACCGTTAATGGAGACCGGTATAGAGCCATGATAACCGACTATTTTGTTCCCGAATTGGATGGCATGAATGTGGATGAGTTGTGGTTCCAACAAGACGGCGCTACATGCCACACAGCGCACGTCACAATCGATTTATTGAAGGAAACATTCGATGAGCGCATAATTTCGCGGAATGGACCTGTCAATTGGCCACCAAGATCGTGTGATTTGACACCATTGGATTATTTTCTTTGGGGATATGTGAAGTCGCTCGTCTACGCCAACAAACCAGAAACGTTAGGGGACTTGGAAGCCAACATTCGTGGCGTTATTGCCAACATACGGCCCCTTATGCTCGAAAAAGTGGTTGAAAATTGGACCTGTAGAATTGGCTTTATTCGAGCCAGCCGCGGCGGTCACATGCCCGAAATCATATTTAAACATTAATGGCATAAAATTATCCTTCCAATAAAGCCAAATTGATGGACATTAAAACGATTTTCTTGTGTTTTATTTCAATTCGAAGTTCTATACCACTAAAAAAAACACCCTGTATATGTATCACCAAATCCCAGTATGCACTCAACTTAAGAATTGATTTTGGGTCAGTTCTGGATTACGTTGTAGTTAGCTTTTAGTTAGTCTAAGAAAGTTAACTCTAAGTTGATTATTTTTGTAGGCGACTACAGATTTGCTTATAGGGTATATTCTTTGTTTCATGGTACGTATGTAAGTATGTACATATGTATGTGTGTATATGATTTGACCACATTCCTTGCTTAAAAAATGTGTATATGTTTTTGTCACATCACCATCATTTATGATCTTGTACTCTTTCAATAAATCAGAACATCAATCGTCACCTTAAACGTAAGCGAACGTAGCTACACTTTTATATTTTTTACAGTATAAGAAAAAAAGCTTTAGTCCTCTATTCGTCCATGTAAAATGAGTATTATAAGTATTCGTGACCTGTTCATGGGTTAATTTTTCATATTAGAGAGTATTTTGTTTTTCTCCTTTCAAATTATTTCAATGCAACTTAGGGCTTTTATGAACTCATATGACGACATACAGTATGTAAATAATACTTTTTCAAGGCTAAATGCTTTTAGGAATTTCACTTTAAATAAAGAATACCCATAACAAATTTATTTTATTTATGTTTTGTTTTTGTATGTAATTTTTGTCTTGTATATTTATAAAAGAAGGCCACAAAAATTCTAACAATAGATGCACGCATTATAGCAACTACGTACATTTCAAAATAGTGATCACGCAATTAAATTTAGAAAGAATTTAAAAAATTGGTTGACAGATGACAGAGCTATACATTGGGGAGGGCAAATTTCTCTCTCCGATTTAAAGAAAAAAGAAAACTGCGGGCCAACCCTTTTCAACAACAAAATAGTTTTGAAAATTGGTTCACAAATGACAGAGTTATGGATGAAGTTAGCGAATTTTCCCTCCGATTAAAATATATATATATATATATATATATATATATATATATATATATATATATATATATATATATATATATATATATATATATATATATATATATATATATATATATATATATATATATATATATATATATATATATATATATATATATATATATATATATATATATATATATATATATATATATATATATATATATATATATATATATATATATATATATATATATATATATATATATATATATATATATATATATATATATATATATATATATATATATATATATATATATTTATATTTATATATATATATATATATATATATATATATATATATATATATATATATATATATATATATATATATATATATATATATATATATATATATGTGTATGTGTATGTATACATATATATGGGACTAAGCTGCACGCAAACCCTTTTAATCAAAAAAAAAAAGAAATGTGAAAATCGGTTCACAAATGACAGAGTTATGCATGAGTGGAGCAAATTTCCCCATCCGAGTTTCGAAAAAAAAATTTTTGGACCAAACTGCTGGCAAACCCTTTCGAACAAAAAAGAAATTGAAAATCGGGTCACAAATGACAGAGTTATGCGTGGGGTGGTTTTGACCCATTTTATCCCCTCTTGGTCCAAAATCCGAAAAACAAATTTGCCTATATTAATTGTGAGCCAAATATATAGCTGTGTACCAAATTTCATTTAAATCGGCTTAGCAGTTTAGGCGTGATGTCGTAATAAAATCTGCAGACAAACAAACAGCTCATTTTTATACATATAATATATGGATTAAGAATCAATCCTTTAAGGCCAAATATGATTCATATTTTACTCAAAAATAAAACGTAACATTTTAATAATTTCACAAGATTAGAAAGGATATCGAGGCAAGTAAGAAACGGAACAGAGAACAGGAACAAGAAAAGAAAACCTGGGCTACCTTTACGTATATGGGAAAATCAACATACAAACTGGCAAAATTTTTTAGAAAACACAACATTAACACAGCATTCCAAACAAGAAACAACTTGGGTAGAATACTACAGAACAGAACAAACGAAACAGACTTCCTAGATAAACAAGGAGTGTACAAATTAACTTGCACATGCCAACACAGTTCTATCGGACAAACTGGAAGAAAGATAAAAACAAGATTTCGCGAGCACATGAGAGACTACAACAAGAAACTGAGATAACCAGGAATAACACCAGAATCGAATTTCGCAAACCACATAATCGACAACAAATGTACACCAGGACATATTAGAAAAACAGTTAAACTATTACATTCACAACATAAAGGACGGCGACTGGACGTATTAGAGAACATGGAAATATACAAGCAAAAAATATTTGACGGAAGAATAATAAATGAACAAATAAACACTGCTTCAGACGTAATATTTGAACCGTT
This sequence comes from Panzeria rudis, assembly GCA_956483635.1. Taxonomy (NCBI): domain Eukaryota; kingdom Metazoa; phylum Arthropoda; class Insecta; order Diptera; family Tachinidae; genus Panzeria; species Panzeria rudis. The sequence continues at coordinate 69,826,862 of OY101449.1, forward strand.
AAAATATTTTTACACAAAAGAAAACAATAGTACAGGCAACGTAGTAGAAAATGAACAAGACAAAAGGATTACCCAGAAACGTACAATTACGGATTATTACCTACGTAGGGATAAAACAACTGATAACTAATAGAGCAGATTATAAACCAAATATTAAACACAAACATAATAGTAAGAGAAACCGGTAGCAGGTAGAGACACACAAAAGCATATAGAGGCGAGAGAAAGAGAGAGAATGAGCGGGAGAGAGAAATAGGGAGCAGAATACAAAAGGGATCAAGGAAGGAAGTTAGGTATACAAACGAATTATAAAAGAAACAACGTACAACAGAAAAACAATTTAGTATTCAATAGAACACTGAAGATGGCACATAGCCGAAACCGGTCTGTTTTCAAACCAAATTTGATGTGGGATGACGGAAAATCGTTTCAAATTTTAATAAACATTTACAAAATATTCTGCTTACTTTTATTCTTATTTGTTTACGCTTTTTAAAGATTTTGACTCCAAAGACTTTTTTGTCGTGGCAGCAATTAATAAACTCAAACGAGGCACCGCTCTTTATGCTTGTGCGCTTTTTAATACGCTTGTAAAATGTGCGCAAAGCGTAATGAGCAAAAGGAGTACGCAAATCCCAACTCTGGTTCGAGGTAAGGTTCTTTTTTAACTTTATTGAAAGCTTCTATTGCACTACTATTAAAGGTTATTTCTTTTTTTGCAGGCATTCACTTGGACAATCGTCCTGCCTCCCCTCTTAAAATGAGAGTTAATGGCTTTGCCAACCTAGCGTAGTCCTTAATGAAACCTCTGTAAAATCCAGACATTCCCAAGAACGATCTAAGCTCTTTAAGGGTTTTGGGTATAGGAACTCTTTCTATTGCTTAAATTTTTGACGGATTCGCTTTTATCCCATTGGCATTTACTATAAATCCTAAAAATTCAACTTCTTGTGCGAAGAACTTACACTTATCTAGCTGAATCTTCATGTCGTCTATGTAGACGTAACAAATTTGGCCTATGTACATACGTAGAATGTCGTCTAATGCCCTTTGGAAAATTGCGGGGGCATTCTTCAGTCCGAAAGGTAGCCGAGTGAACTCGTACTTTCCGTTGTTAACGGAGAATGCAGTTTTCTCTAAGTCCGCTTCTCTTAACGGAATCTGGTGGAATCCGCTTTTTAAATCAATGACGTAAAAAAATTTGTTGCGTCCCAGTTGCGTAAGAACTTCATTAATTTCGAGTATCTGTCACAGATTGTAACCGAGTTCAATTTCCTGTAATCAATTACTAACCTATACCGTTTATTTCCTGCAGAATCTGGCTTTTTGCTTACGATCCAGACAAGTGAATTATAAGGGGAACGCGATGGTCTAATAATTCCATCTTCTAAAAGTTTATTTTTTTTTTGTTCCTCTACCTCTGATTTTAACAATATTGGGTATGGGTAGTATCTGTAATAACCTGTAGATGTTCTGATTTCGCCAACAACTTTTGTTGTGAATGTAAGTTTCTCGTCCGGGTGAGCAAATAGTGTTGGGAATTGGTGCACTAATGATTTCATTGCGCTTTTTTGATCTAAGGTTAGGTGTTCGGTTTTTGCGTCGATGTTGTGTACAGCCTTTGACATGCGTTGTTTAATGGGTACTTTAACTCTATTTTCTATTAACATGTAATCGTCTGCAGTAAATATGACTGCTTTGAGTTGTTTAAAAGTGTCATTACCGATAATGGCATCAAATGATTTGAGTGTTGGTTGCGAAAAATATGTTTTCATTTGGTTTGGGATGCTTTGCTAGCGAGGTCTAAATGTAGTTTTTATTCGATCGCGCGTCTATTAAAAATTTCAGAATTTTCCCATCGCTCGTCTTACACTTAAAGTAAGGGAGTGATGAGGAAGTTAATCTAAAAAATGGACGTCAGCAAATTGGCTGGACTCGCCCTCGCGCTTACACTCTTCTTGCTGTTCATAATTATCATAATACTCCTGCCAGCTCTGTTCTTCAGGTTCCTCCTCAGCTATATGGTTAACTCTCTGAACTTTATTCGGAAAATTGCGGTTGAATTGATTTGATGGTGCCGGTGCGAATTCACTGAAGTTTGGCCTATTTATATAATATATTCTTCTTGTCTGCATTGAGGTATCTACCTCCATGGGTACCGGTCTAGGTAATGGCTTCGGAGCTACTGGGCTTGGAGGTTGAACATTGGCGTTAAAGTCTTGATATTGTGGGTTATAATATTGAAAATTTTGATTATAATGTGTTCGCTTATAAAAATTTTGATTTGACAGAGCCTTATTAAAAGGTTCATTCCTAAAGGGGTGATTTTTTACCATCTGGGGTGAATACGCTATTTGCGGGTGAAACTGCTGCTTTTGAAATTGCTGTTTTCTAGGGGGTATTTGAGGTGGTTGGTGTTGATAATTTCTACGGCTCAAGTATTGTGTTCTAAATCCCTGGTTTTCTAGTTTCATACACAAGTGTAACGCCTGGGGTAAATCAGATGGTTTTCTCATGCCTAAGAGCCTAGGAAGGTCGCCGTTAAGGCCTCTAACGAAAGTATCTAGTGCCTTATTTCTATATGTTTGAGTGAGAAGCTGCATAGCTTATTGACCCATTTCTAAACCTGATAATTTATTTAGTATTAGTGAAAGGTGATTATAGACTTCCTGCTAAAACTGGGGAATGGAGTTCCGTCCCTGTGCCAATGATGTAAGCTGACATTCAAGGGTAGTAATATCCTTTTTATCGGCATAATGGAGCGTTAAGCAGAGGGAAATTGCCTTCAAATCTAGTGGGGTGTTGTAGGATTCGAGGACCGCATCGGCATTGCCTACAATTTTATTTCTAATAACACTTAGTATGCCAAAATGCTTTGGTGTACCTCTCCTATTTTCTTAAATTTTTAACACACGTTCTACGCTCTTTCTCCACGAGCTGTATTCGCCTGGATTTCCGACGAAGTCTCTAAGGCTGCGTACAATGTCCGGTACTTTATCTAAGTCATTAAGTTGTCGCTGATGTTCTGGACTGATAGTTTCGTCCGTAGCGTTAAATAATAAATTGTCACGGTTAAGGTTTTCCTGTAATAATATTTTGTATAATTTTTTTTAATATCTTTAGAGCTAATGCAGCAAGAATCTTGAAATTTTGTGTGAGCAAAGCTTTCTACAGTGTGCGTTGTCGCTCCAAAATAAGTCCCGATTGTACATGAGGGTGTGGCACCTCCCATAAAGAGCAAATATTTATTTTGAGATATCTTAAAAGCTAATATAAGGAGAGCCTTGAAATGTTGTAGGGATAATTCTGTCGATATTGTGTATTGTCTCTGGAAAAAGTTTCAAAATTAGACAAGTAGACGCCTCTCATATAGAGCAAATATTTATTTTAAAATGGTTTCAAAACCAATACCAGCGAATCGGTCTTTCTGAAATATTTGCAGCATATTACTGATGGCACTTCCAATATAGAAGCAACACTTACTTTGAAATATCTTGGAAGCCAAAACAGTCAAAATTTTTAAATTTTTTCCTGAGTATTAACGTCAAAAACGGGAATACTATTATGGAAAGGAGTCAAGCTCTCAAGCGGATTAAATATTTATTTTTTAATATTTAACTTTAAATAAACGTAACTGAAAAAGAATTAAATAAAAGAGTTTTCTTTTTCTCTTTATCACAAATGGAATATTCTGTAGCGAAGCATACGGGTTTTAGCTAGTGTATTATAAATGCGAAGGTAAGTTTGTTTGTTCGTTGCGCTTTAACGGCTATGCCTCAAAACCGATTTTGATCAAATTTTGGAACACAGATAGATCCAAGGCGAATTGATACCAGGTGACCCTACTAGTAAAAATGAACATCAGCTGACATTACCAAAGTGTCAAACTCTATGTAACCAAACTAAGCAACAACTTTTTATTTATGCATTTAACATGACAGATTGGTAAAGTCCAGTTCTTGTTGCACTAATAAGGCCACTTTTTATTAATACGCTGGGGATAGATTTAAGTCTAGAAGGACACTTAATATGTTTTTTAAAAACTAGGACCACGAGGGTAAGTAGGGAGAAATTTCTGCCTCAGACACTATCCAATCGATTTTGATGAAAATTAAAACATAGATCTGAGTCTAAAAGAATACAATAGGACCACGAGGGGAGGTAGAGCGAAATTTCGTCCTCTTTTAAACTATCTACCCGATTTTGATGAAATTCAAAACATAGAAACATCCGAGTCTAATAGAAGACATTGGCTATATATTTTTCAAAAAAAGGGCCACGAGGTAGGTGGAAATTTCGTCCTCTTTGAAACTATCTATCCGATTTTGATTAAATTCAAAACATATATAAAGCTGGTTTTAAAAGACATAGGCTATATTTTTTTTCAAAAATAGGACCACGAGGTAGGTGGAAATTTCGTCCTCTTTGAAACTATCTATCCGATTTCGATGACATTCAAAATAGAGATGAGCAAATGTCGTGAATTTTTCGTGAATCACGCGTGATCGTGATTAAAATCAAAAATACTCACGAATGAGCGCGTGAGCGTGGTTTAAAAATTTACCGTGCGTGATTTAAAAAACTTAATTTTCACGCACTCACGAAATTATGTACATAGTATGTTTCGTAGCTTGCTGAAAAAATTTTTCTCTTTTTTTAACTCTTATTTCTTCCTACATACACACATATGTAGATATGTACCTACATATTTACATTAAAATGATTATGTATAAAATTCTTGAACTAATAGAGAGTAGAAAATGTTTTGTATTTTATTGTATTGTTACGAAATGAAAATGCAGATTCAAATGTAACGACACAAACTGACAACCCGATCATTCTCTGCTTTATACCCCTAAATCACTGTAATAAAATCAAAACCTGGCAACCAAGTACCACAATTAAACTTGGCATCACTCGACAACTGCCAATAGAATTCAAAATAACGGAAAATGGAAGTTTCCGGAATCTTCAGGAAACGGTAGCTAGAACTTTCAAGATTATTCGAGACTGCTTAATCGCAATTACAAACAGTGACATTAAACTTAAACTGCAAGAGATGTAGACTTGATGACAGCATAATTTGCTTAAGTTGCGAACATTAGAGTATGTGTGTGTGCGAGGATAAACAAACAGAAGAAAAATCTCATGCATCTACACACGCACATACACTACACTATAGCAAGACCAAATGATCATGCCGTATACTTAAAGATAAAAAGAGACAACTACATTCCAGAAAGTTAGCGAAGTTACCAGAAGGTTTTATAATTTACTATATAAGGGGAGGCTGCCAGACGACATGAAGAAGTGTGTAACTAAACTTAGACGAGTAAACATCGCCAAGAATAGTTAGTGTGTACATCGCGTTTAGTTGTACGTGTTTTTAAAGTAATAAATAAAGTGTTACTGAGAATTTATTTGTAAAATAAATATCCGTGTTTTATTTTATTGCAATTCAACGAATCCTGTGAAAATAATAAAACCGTTTTTATGTAAAGGACTAAAAACGTAACAATTGGTGTCAGAAGTAAAATTGCAAAATAAAATAAAAAAGGACATTATTAATTAATAAAATAAAAAAGGACATTATTAATTAATAAAAAGGACATTAATAATAATAAAAAGGACATTAATAATAATAAAAAGGACATTAAAAAAATAGAAGCCATGAAGTTTGAAGAGCTAAAAGTTGAGCAGCTAAAAAAAGAGCTGAGTAAGCTGGAACTGCCAACAACAGGCAATAAAGTGGAACTTCAGAAGAGGCTGATAGATGAGTTCAAGCAGCGTGGCATCGACATCGGGACATACGAATTTGAGGATAAAGAGGAAATAGAGGTATGTACTCGTGCCACGACAAGCAACATGGATTTAAGCACAATGTTCGCCGCTATGATGGAAAAATTTCAAGAAGTTAAAGAAACATCTAGAGGTAACAATGAGAGAATGCTGGCTGAAGTTCAAGAAACAGCTAAGGCCACAAATGAGAAACTTCAAGAAACATCTAAGGCCACAAATGAGAAACTTCAAGAAATTTCTGAGGCCATAAATAGAAGAGTAGATGGCATTGAAGTACAAGTCAGCAAATTTGACGAGAAACTCTCAGAACTAGAGAACAAACTCCATAGCCTAGAAATTGGCGGCGTCGAAGTGCATGTAAAAGATGTGGACGAGAAATTACATGAACTGGAAGCAAAAATTGTTAATCTTCAGTGTCAAGGAGGGCCAGTGAGAGTTATTCCAGAGGCTTCCAGCAGAGTAAAGACGCCTTGTTTCGATGGCAGCGCACCTTTGAACATCTTCAAGTTCCAGTTCGAAACAGTTGCCAGCAAAAATGGTTGGAACAGTGAAGAAAAGGCCATAGAGCTGATTTTGGCCTTAAAAGGAGCCGCAGCAGAAGTACTTGAAACCGTACCAGGGAGCTGCAGAAATAATTTTGATGACATAATGGCGGCACTGCAGCGGAAATATGGTGGCGAACATAAGCGAGATATATACCGCATGGAATTGCGATGTAGAGGACAAAAGCCCAATGAGTCTCTACAAGATTTCGCAATGGAAATTGAGCGGTTAGTGCAGCTTACGTATCCAGGCGAAAACCATCCATTCCTGGATCACGTCAAAACAGAGGCGTTTGTTAACGGCATCCGTGATCCTGACATCAAGCTTGCAGTGTGTGCTACACAAAAGGCTACATTCGCAGAAATGGTTTCATTTGCACTAGCTCAGGAGACTGCTAGGGTGATTTGGAAGCCACAGGTGTGCAAGGTGCGGATCGTAGAGGTCATTGCCGAAAATGAGAGTGATCTAGTCTCTAGCATCAAGGAGGCAGTGAGACAAGCATTGGCGGAGAAGGACGGCAAAGTAAAAGCTAAGTGTTATAACTGCGGCAAAGGTGGCCACTTCCAGCGCAACTGCAAGGCGCCAAGAAAAAGAGCCAGATCTGTTTCGCCACCAAGGAATAGTAAACGGGTGAACCAACAAACAACACAAGAGTCCCCGTTAAACTAAAACGAGCTAGCACTAAGGGGCAAGAGCTAGCTCCCACAAACGACGGCCCCACAATCTCCATATCAGTAATGCAGCAGAAAAATAGCAACCTTACTGCATGTGGATACATCAACGGCGAAAAGCACATCTTCACCATAGACACAGGAGCGTCGCAGTCAATAATCAGGCCCGATATAGTGAAGGGGAAGTGTGAACCTTTAAGGAATATAAGACTACGTACAGCTACTGGGGAGCCTGCCACTGTCTACGGTAAGACTGAAGCGAAGGTGACTATAGCCAATATAAGCGTGAAACATGTGTTTATCGTTGCCGATATTGGTGACGAGGTTATTATTGGAGCCGATTTTATGATAAACCATGGCATCAACCTGCATATGGGGCAACAAGTGATGATTTGGCGTAATGTTGAAATACCGCTTGATGTAGGATATGACAATCAAACGCACGTAAGGAAACTAGTTGCTATTGAAAACCAGACGATACCACCGCAGTCTGAATCAGTAATATGGGCACGCATGGAGGGAGATTGTGAGGACAATCGGTTGTGGGTATTAGAACCAACAGAAATTAAGAGCGAGCTATTAACAGCAAAAGCCCTCGTAAAAACTTGCAAAGGAGGAAAGATCCCTATAAGAGTACTTAATTTATCAGGCAACAAAAAAGTCGTCTGCGGAAATTCTGCTATAGGCCAATGTACTCCACCAGAGGCAATAATAAACTGCGAGCGAAAGCCTGAACCAGCCAATATGTCCGCAAAAGAGCGTGAACAATTTGAAGAACACGTGGGGAAATGGGTAGCAGAATTAGCAGCTCCTGATAGAAATAAAGCTAAGCAGCTGCTAAAAAGGCACACCAGCGTCTTCGCCTTGAAAGACCAAAGCCAAGGGAGAACGGCAATAGTGAAACATGAAATAAATACAGGCGAAGCGAGGCCGATCAAACAGCCACCCAGAAGTGTACCCCTAGCAAAACGGAATGAGGTAAAAGAACTTGTCCATGAAATGGAGCGGAATGGTGTAATCGAGCCATCTGCAAGTCCTTGGAGTTCGCCCGTGGTCTTAGTCAAAAAGAAGGATGGCAGTACGAGATTCTGCGTTGACTACAGAAAGCTCAATGACGTTACTAAGAAGGACAGTTATCCGCTACCAAGAATTGACGACACTTTGGACACGCTGGCTGGAACGAAATGGTTCTCCACGTTGGACCTACAAAGCGGATATTGGCAGGTGGAGATTGCAGAGAAAGATAAGGAGAAAACTGCTTTTAGCGCGAGCGATGGATTATGGCAGTTTAAAGTTATGCCATTCGGGCTCTGCAATGCTCCAGCTACTTTTGAACGCCTAATGGAACGAGTGCTGAAGGGACTTCACTGGAAGACTTGCTTGGTGTACCTTGATGACATCGTCGTGATGGGAAAGACTTTTGATGAGCACCTCAAAAATTTGGCAGAGGTTCTTCAACGCATATCATCAGCTGGTTTAAAACTTAGCGTGAAGAAATGTGCATTGTTCCAGAGAGAAGTAAAGTATTTGGGCCATCGAGTTACAGCAGACGGAATCTCAACGGATGAAGATAAAATACGAGCAGTAAAGGACTGGCCTCATCCGAAAAATCTTTATGAACTGCGCAGCTTTCTGGGCCTTTGTACGTACTACAGACGCTTTGTACCAAATTTTGCCAACGTCGCTGCAAGCCTGCATGAGCTGACCAAGAAGTCGAGGCCGTATCACTGGGGCGAACTGCAGGAGAATGCGTTCCAGACACTAAAGGATTTACTGAGTACGTCACCAGTACTAGCCTACCCCATAGCTGGAGAAAAATTTTTGCTTGATACCGATGCGAGCGGCTATGGCATAGGAGGTGTGTTGTCGCAAGTTGTCAATGGCACAGAAAAAGTGATAGGCTATTATAGCCGTATACTCTCAAAGCCTGAGAGAAACTACTGTGTGACACGACGTGAGCTTTTGGCAGTGTTGGAGTGCATAAAACACTACCATAAGTACCTGTATGGCCAACACTTTACGCTGAGGACCGACCATTCTGCATTGAGATGGCTGTTGCAGTTTAAAAATCCTGAAGGGCAGCTAGCGCGCTGGATTGAACGTCTTTAAAGCTACGACTTCAGCATCGAGCATAGAAGGGGCGTAAAGCATAACAATGCAGATGCTTTATCACGACGGCCCTGCAGCTTGGAGTGCAGACATTGTGTTAAGGCCGAAAAGAAGGAATGCGTTATTGATGTTCGGCTAACGCACATCGATTCCGATGAGGACTGGTCAGCGGCACAGAGAAACGACACCATATTGGCGACAATTATAGCAGCCAAAGAGGAAAATAGAAGACCTGCTCGCAATGTAATATCAGCTGAAAGCCCACTTGTGAAATCTTATTGGGCTCAGTGGAATAGCCTGAAGCTGATAAACGGGTGCTTGTACCGCGTATGGGAAAGTGCAGATGGTAAAATGGCTTCCAACCTAATAGTTGTGCCATCCTCCAAGGTGAATAAGGTTTTGCACGAGTTCCACAATGGTCCTAGTAGCGGTCATCTGGGAGTGACAAAAACGCTGGAGAAGCTAAAACAGCGTTTTTATTGGGTTGGGTGTCAACAAGCCGTAGCCGACTGGATAGCAAACTGCCCACAGTGCATCGCAGCAAAAGGACCAGCAAGAAAAAGTCGAGGACAGCTGCAACAGTACAACTCAGGTGCACCATTTGAGCGGATAGCAATGGATATAGCAGGTCCTTTTCCCGTCAGCGACGCCGGGAATCGCTATGTTCTTGTGGTGATGGACTATTTTAGTAAATGGCCAGAAGTATATGCCATACCCAATCAAGAAGCAAGGACAGTTGTGAATGTATTTGTCAACAACTGGGTATGTCGCTATGGTGTTCCAATAGAATTACATTCTGACCAAGGTAGAAACTTCGAGTCTGCTATATTCCGGGAAATGTGCGAATTATATGGGATAAAGAAAACAAGAACGACGCCGCTGCACCCACAGTCCGATGGCATGGTAGAAAGATTTAATCGCACTCTAGAGGAGTACCTGCGAAAAGTGGTAAGCGCGCATCAAAGGGACTGGGACGAGCACATTCCCAAATTTTTGTTGGCATATAGGTCAGCTGTACATGACTCGACATCACGAACACCTGCTAAAATTGTCTTCGGGACGGAATTAAAATTGCCTGGTGATTTGGAATTTGGCGTTAAGCCTACACCAACAAGTGAAGAAGGCACCAGCTCTTCCCAAGAGCAAGAAAATTTAAATGAGCTACATGAATTTGTACGCAACCGAATTAGAATGGCCAGTGACAAGATGAAGGCTAGATATGACCGAGCTGCAAATTCTGAGGGATTCAATGAGGGTGAATTGGTTCTACTTTACAACCCACAACGAAAGAAGGGATTGTCTCCAAAATTGCAGACTCATTGGGATGGACCGTATAAGGTTATTAAAAGGTTGAACGATGTCGTCTATAGGATACAGAAGTACAACAGCCCAAGGTCCAAAATGAAAATCGTACACCTGGAACGACTGGCGCACTATGGAAAAGGTGATTGTGTGCCTATTCGGGACGAACAGGCTTAAGTGGGCGGCAGTGTTACGAAATGAAAATGCAGATTCAAATGTAACGACACAAACTGACAACCCGATCATTATCTGCTTTATACCCCTAAATCACTGTAATAAAATCAAAACCTGGCAACCAAGTACCACAATTAAACTTGGCATCACTCGACAACTGCCAATAGAATTCAAAATAACGGAAAATGGAAGTTTCCGGAATCTTCAGGAAACGGTAGCTAGAACTTTCAAGATTATTCGAGACTGCTTAATCGCAATTACAAACAGTGACATTAAACTTAAACTGCAAGAGATGTAGACTTGATGACAGCATAATTTGCTTAAGTTGCGAACATTAGAGTATGTGTGTGTGCGAGGATAAACAAACAGAAGAAAAATCTCATGCATCTACACACGCACATACACTACACTATAGCAAGACCAAATGATCATGCCGTATACTTAAAGATAAAAAGAGACAACTACATTCCAGAAAGTTAGCGAAGTTACCAGAAGGTTTTATAATTTACTATATAAGGGGAGGCTGCCAGACGACATGAAGAAGTGTGTAACTAAACTTAGACGAGTAAACATCGCCAAGAATAGTTAGTGTGTACATCGCGTTTAGTTGTACGTGTTTTTAAAGTAATAAATAAAGTGTTACTGAGAATTTATTTGTAAAATAAATATCCGTGTTTTATTTTATTGCAATTCAACGAATCCTGTGAAAATAATAAAACCGTTTTTATGTAAAGGACTAAAAACGTAACAGTATCTTCTTTGCTTAACAAAAAGAATTAGACACACACATACATATGTACATATATATTTATTAAGACTAGGGTCCTACCCTGCAGATAATATTGGACTACGTTTTAAACTGCAACTGAAATGGACCAGTTACAACATGGTTCTATGAAATGCAGTCATGGACCATGTACATATGTCATTACCAAACAAGAGTATGTAGTTAAACGAAAAATGTTCGCGTAAAAGCGATATGTGTGGGTGCTACAAGGAGTAGTGACATAGAGTAGTTTTGAGACTACTTCGATGTAGCGCAAAGCTCTAGAACATAGTAAAATTAGTTCAACTATGTTTTCTCCATACGGTTAGGTTACCTTTGGACTATTCCCAGTTTTCTATGAAGTTCAGTTTAGAAGTGTGTATGAACAAGTCGTGTTATCTGCTGGGTAAGCAGTCATAAATATGTAGGTATGTCTGGAATTTTTTTACAAAAACCCTTCAAAAATTATTGGTCTACATGGTCCATTTTAGCTGATATGGACTAGTTACAACATGGTCCTATGTAATACAGCTATGGACCACTTTTAAGCAAATGTTCGTGTTTTAGCACGAAATGTAGTGTTGCTAAGAATGTTATTTCATAATATATCATCAATTACCAGCAATATGGTAGCCCTGATAGCACAAAAGTTTATTTGTGGTTATAATGAATGTTTGTAATTAAAAGTTTATTTTTTGGTAAAAGCGAAAAAATAAATAAAAGTGAGTTTTGTTTATAAGAAATCAAAAATGCAGTGTAGCTCCCATCAAAAAAGGAGACTTTTTAAAGCAGAGGGAAAATCATTTACGTAGACTACAAAGTGAAAATGAAAACTAGTTTTCTGTTTGTGAACCATGGAGTAGTGACATAGAGTAGTTTCAAAACTTGCCCCTGTAGGTGATCCATGGAGTAGTTAAGGAGGCAACCCAAACTTCTTATTTGCAAATAGCGCGTTAATCAGGAATTGTTTTCGTGAGTTATTAATTTACAATAAAAATACATACTTGGTAGCACTACGTTTTTATTTGCAAATAACTCGTGCGTATAAACGTACTAATAGAAAAATATAACTATAAAAAAAATCAAAATTTAATTGTTTGATTTTACATACATACATATGTGACGCGCAAAATAGAAAGGGACCTAAGGGTAAAAACCGGTTTTGTTCAGAAGAGCCATTTTAAAGATTTAAATACGTGTATCTTTGGTGTACCATCACTGAGCGTGTTGGTATTGGTGTCATTTGAAAGCGACACATCTCATGACGTCAGGAACGTGTAGGTCAACCTTGAAAACGCGCGTAGGTCGTCCCTACCTCTTGTTTTGTGTAGTTGGTTTTTACTGTTTTCTACCTAGCGCGCTGTTTCCATGAGTTTGATATCAATTTTGCTCGCGTTTTTCGAATCTAGGTTTATTTTATGAAATTATTAGTTGTGAATTATAATAAATACTCATTTATAATTCTTTTAAATCGTGAATATCACTCTGTTAGTACGAAAATTTTCTCACATAACCTTATTATGTTATTCGCGAAAATAATTCAAAACTAATAACATTCATACTGACTGTTTTAGGATGAAATGGTGGACGAATTCGAAGAAGTAGATTTACTTTATCGCTTCCCTGATTTCATAAAACGCGCATATCTCTGGGAGGGAACACTTTTGGGGCATGGAATCGGTCTCATTCGATGCTCAGATGTTGTCCACATCAAAAAAAAAGTGAAAATTGATTTTTTTTATCCTTAGGTCCCTTTCCCTATGCGCTGTCACATATATACTATTTATAATTTAAAAATTTCAATGGGAATACTAATACAGTACAGGCCTGATTTGCGTCGTTAATGGGCATCGGAGAAATGCAACTCAAACCGAAACAACTCAAATCGAATCACTTTTTTTCTACATATATGTATACATATATACATATGTATGATATGCGCTGATTTTTTCTTGATTGGGCCAAATATTGAAAAATTTATTTAAAAAATATACCTGCATATTTTTGATTAAAAAAGTCACATGAAAATGTTATATTGCTATTTAATTAAAATAAAGAAGTAAGAAAAAATAAATTTACATAAAAGCATAAAAAATTAAGTTAATTCATTTATATTCCAACATACATATGCAAACATGCATTAAAGAAAAACATAAACTATTATTTGAGACTAGGTTAATATATCTTCATCTGATAAACCTAATAATAAATAGCGCTTGTATCTATGTTTAGAATAACTTTCCTAATAGAATGAAATGGTGATTCCCCTTTTTCAAATAAATTGTAAAAATTTTCACATGTGATTATGACACCAGTGGAAAAATCGAATTGTTTTTAGTGACTCAAATCGGAATCAAACTAACACAAAGAGGATAGAGCCGCATTTTAAAAAGTGACGCAAATCGAAACTACGCAAATAGGATCGACACATGTCGGGGCTCCAGTGTAAAAAAATTGGAATTAGTATTCCTCTGTTGATAGCTGAAATGTAGTAAGGCCTATGTTTTAGGGGAGAGTAGTTCTGCTCAAAAGCATCTGGGAGGTAAACATTAAGTCCATTTTAATAAGTAACGTTATTATTACATGCACACAGAAAAAAAACCTTCATATTGGTTTCATGTTGATTCTACATGATCTTCAAAAAACATTTTTCCGTTCGAAATAATTATACATATTTTATGTTGATTTAATATTACAGTAAAGTTAAATCAACGCACTAACATTTTATTAATTATTTTACTTGCGCGATGTATATATGAGATGGGTTTTGAAATCATGGTTTGAAAACATGTTGAATTAACATGAAACACATATGAAGCAAAATCAAAAATTTGTTGTCTATATCTAAAGTATATTTAAGGCTGTTGTGGCTGCTGTGGTTAGTGCGTTGATTCAACTTTACTGGAATATTAAATCAACATAAAATATAATTATTTCGAACGGAAAAATATTTTTTGAAGATCATGTAGAATCAACATGAAACAAATATGAAGCATATTTTTGTGTGTGTGTGTGTGTGCATTATATGACTTTATTTTATTAAGAATACATAAAAAATATTAAGGAGATATAAATTATTAAGGATATATAAAAAATTTTTACAATTGGTAGGTGTACCTGCGATATACGATAAAAGCTGACCAAATTAAAATTTGGAGTTAACACAGTGTTGCTAAAAAAAAAGTGCGATATGTACAAACAAGTATTAGCACATATGTCTGTCTTGAATTTTTGTAGAAAAAGCCGAAAGTTAGTTATTTACCTGAAAGTCAGACATACTTTAAATTATTTAGCAAATGATGAGTGCTACGGTATTTTTAAATATGTACCTATCAAATAAAATATTACCATCATATCAACTGTTCCATCCCTGTGTTATGCTAAAGGTTGTTTTAAGGGCATAATACACAATCAATCAGCTTGATGTCAGATTCGTGTACGTGTGCTTGACGAAAAATCAAAACCAAGTAGATTTTCCATCAATCGTCGTCGGTGTCACTAATACTAACGAAATTTCACACATACTATTACCACGCTTGTCAAGCATGTTGACTGTGTATATTGCCCTTTATACTATCTGTGTTTTACATCTGACTTGTCAAATTTCCCACTGCAAAAGCTATACATGTCGTGTGAACCTTTTGAAACATTGCCACCTGAAATTTACAGAACTAAAGTCAGGCGACAAAATTTTCAATTAGAGCGCGTTCTATTTTCATCTGACAGCAGCTGTTTTGAGTTAACAAGTATGTGTTGGCGTCTCTTAGAGGTTATGTCAGATGCGATTATACATGTACGTGTGAAAGAAAAAATTAAAAATCGTCTGTAAATGGCCAATTTTGACAGACACGCGAAGTTACGTGTGGGTCTCAAAACTGACAAGTCAGATGTAAAACACAAATAGTCTAAATCCACCTTAAGGTGCACTGAAGACAACCCACCAAACACAAAGTCAAAACGTTTCTTCCACAATGCCGAAAGAAAAACAAGTCGGTCGACTTCGATTCAATATATGTACTGTAATTAATAAATTTAAATGGATTTTGGGTGAATAAAAACAAATTTCCCTACACAAATATTTTTCCGTATAAAAGTAGAAATAAGTGCAAAGTTTCAAACCTGAAATTAAGGAAGAATTGCGTACTGGGCTTAACAGAAAACATTTTGGAGGTCAATTCTCCACTGATATCACGTTGTATGGATTCGCCTTGGAAATGCTGACTTTAGACGACATGTATTTTACATCTGACTTATCAGATTTCCCACTGCAAAAGTGATACATGCCGTGTGAAACATATGAAACATTGTCAGATGACATTTGCAGAAGCAAAGTCAGATGAAAATTTTTCAATTAGAGCGTGTTCTATTTTCATCTGACAAGGTATCTGACATCAGCTGTATTAAATTATCAAAAGTGTGGTTTGGCTGAAAAAACATTAAAAAGCAAAGAGCGCTTTATATATTTACGAAAATTGTGCAAAAACTAAGCTGTTGTGAATACTCAGAGGTTATGTCAGATGTAATTGCACATGTACGTGTGAAAGCAAATATTATAAACCGTCTGTAAATTGACATTTTTGACAAACATGCGAAGTTACATATGTCTCATAGACCTAACAAGCCATATGTAAAAAACATGTCGTCTAAAGTCAGCATAAGTATATTACTTAATTTGGCCACCAATTAATTTTCATATAAACACTAAACAAATGTTTAAAACTTTAAACGTTAGTAGTAGGGAACTGGGGTCCTGGCGGCCATTAAAATTTTAAAATTTGGGTAATTAAAATTTGAAATTTTGAAATTTTAATTGTTAAATAAACAAAAGTGTAATTTGATACCCGTTGGAAAAAAATGAAAGTACCCTGTAGGTAAAATGTTGTTAAAAAATTGTGATGAATTATTATTGAGTTAAAGTGTTAGTGTGAAATTATATTATAGATAATGTTTTGTGTTATATGAATTTCGGATATGGGTGTATCTGTGGGTGAGTGGGGTTCGATACCTACCATAGACCCTGGACGTTTTCCGTCGCTTCGTGGGTTGTGGTTGTGTTGAGATAGTGACCTAGGAACAATTGGCTTAGTATAGACAATGTGGTTCTAATGGGGTGATATTGAGACATTGGGTAGTGAGTTTGAAGCTTGAAAGTATTGGCTTAGTATAGACAATGTGGTTCTTATGGGGTCATATTGGGAGACTGGGTAGTGTTTTAGATTATATGTGCAAATAAAGAGTGTAGACTTGTAGATAAAAAAGTCGACTTGGGTTCCTACGGTGTTTATTGTGTCGCTGTTATTATTTTTTTGTTCTTGATAATTTTTTGTGATGCTTGTGTCGTTTCAAATGTCCGTCTTGTTTATTTCTTGGGATAATAATTTGAATATTTGTTCTACAGAATCATGTTTATTGCTTTGTTTATTCAGCTGCACATTTTTTGAGAATGAGTCATCATTTGAAATGTCCGTCTGATTATTTGTTTTGCAGAATCATGTTTATTGCTTCGTTTATTCAGCTGCACATTTTTTGAGAATGAGTCATCATTTGATAACAAAATTTCATTAGTCATCATTTATATAAAATAAAATATTACACAATGTTATGTTCTAGTTCTTGCTGTTGCTATGTATTTGGAACTTATACAACACCCAGCAAATAATTTTTTATTCGATATGAATCTATTTTATTTTTCTACACCTTTATACAATTAGAAATCCATCGGATAACAAGAAAAGTATTTATTAGGCAAAATGAAAAATAAAATTCAAAGTAAACCTTTAAGAAATTTATTATTCGACATAATGTCATTATTTTATTTTAAATGAAATAAAAGAATGGATAAAGGGTTTGTAACTGTTCAAAATTGCGTTTGAAGTCTACTGATGATTTGGTAAAGCACCAATGAAATGTTGCATATAGACAATGCTTAAACACCAGCAAATAAATTTCATTTAAAATAAAATAATGACATTATGTCCAATAATAAATTTCTTAAAGGTTTACTTTGAATTTTATTTTTCATTTTGCCTAATAAATACTTTTCTTGTTATCCGATGGATTTCTAATTGTATAAAGGTGTAGAAAAATAAAATAGATTCATATCGAATAAAAAATTATTTGCTGGGTTTTGTATAAGTTCCAAACCTGATATGCTTATTTTTGAAAATCATTTATTTGTGAATTTCGCAAATGGTTTTTAAAAGTTTGTGCATAAGATAAAGGGTTTGTAACTGTTCAAAATTGTGTTTGAAGTCTACTGATGATTTGGTAAAGCACCAATGAAATATTGCATATAGACAATGCTTAAACACCAGCAAATAAATTTCATTTAAAATTAATAAAGAAGTTTATAGTGTTTTTGAAAAAAGGACTAAATAAATAAAATAAAATAATTAAATAAATTTGATTAAATAAATAAATTTAAAAAATGAGTTCTTCTGTATATCAATCTAATTTGTGTAATAAGGTATACAAATACGAAAAAGCGTTCTTGGATCACGTCCGAAATCATGGTCAACCAGGTCAAGTGATCATCAATCAGGACTCAAATGGAGAACAACAACATCAGCACCAAGCTTCTCTACGGTACCAACCATATCCACTACCAATGAAATATGAGCAATACGGTATGTCTACCAGCTATCAGATACCAATGCCATGGAATAATCAGTTTTCAGTACCCACAAAAATTCCACATCATCTTCCTATTCCTTATCAATACACATCACCAATGCAATGGCAGCAATATAATATATCCAACTATTATCCTTCAGTTTTGAATAATCAATCTGCCTTGACGATGGACAGTTCCAGATATCCTCAACAGCAACAACAACCACAGCAACAATATCAACAGCAACAACAACCACAGCCACAACATCAACAATAACCACAGCAACAACAGCAGCATCATCAACAACAACAACAGCAACACCAACAGCAACAACTAGATAATATTGTGTTTGATGACATGGATACTTCAAGTTCTCCCAGCGGTAAATATGATAATACTCCTTTGAATGTAGAACCAAAGTATTATGAAATAAACAGTGCATTCAAAAAAAATATTGCAACATATGGAATTCCCAACAAAAAAGATGATCTTCTATTTGAAGACTTTGTTCTGGAAAATAAACCTATTTCAAGGAAAGACTTGAAAAAAGTTTGTTTAAACATAATATTTTAAAATTCTGTGTAACTCTTATTGGAGAGTACATAAAAATTGTTGGCGAAGAAATTGACTTGTGTCAAATTTCACACAGAGCAAAAATGGATTTATTGTGCCTGGGAAGTAATGTAGATGAGCTAATTGAAAAACAATTCCAGGACATTCATAATAAAATGTCAGAATTCCAGGAAAGAGACTCTGGGTGGACTTTAATCAGAATTATTCGCGCTGAAATTAACATTAACAAAAGTTCACTAGTAAAAGGATCTCACTGGATAAGCACACCATTAAAACTGACTAAAAAGCGAGGCTGTATCAACATTGAAAACAATGATGATTATTGTTTTAAATGGAGTTTAGTTGCCGCGTTGGATACCACAATAATAGAGAAAAAGCGACGTTGCTGCTCTTATAACATCGAGGACATTAGTGCTGATGTCATTTGCCTACAAAATGGAATTGTGGTTGATTTCACAAATTTAAAGTTCCCATTGGCATTAAAAAATATTCAAGTATTTGAGGATAGGAATGATGGAATAAGTGTGAATGTGTTTGGGTATGATAATGAGAAGGATGAAATCATTGGTCCATTCTACAATACACAAAAGGAAAAAACAAAGCATGTAAATTTATTGCTGTTGGAAGCTGGAGACATTCAGCATTACATTTTTATTAAAGATATATCAAGGTAAGTATATACATATTTATGATTGAATAACTATATACATATATAAATTTATTCCTTTCACAGACTTTTGAAAGCTCAGACAACGAAGCACCGTGAAAATCTCAAATTTTGTAATACCTGCCTACAATATACACACAATGAATGGACTATAGAACAACACAAAACGGAATGTGGGAAAATTGTTGCTGCGTTACCTTCTGCCGAAAATAGTGTTTTAAAATTCAAAGATCACCAGCGGCAGATGGATGTGCCATTCGTATACGCAGATTTCGAGTGCATACTAGAAGACATTCAAACTACTCTAAGTGACAAAACTCAAGTTATAAAGAGGCACATTCCTTGTGCCTTTAGTTATTATATAAAATGTGTAGGTAATAATAGTTTAGATAAATTTAAGATATATACTGGTGAGGACGCATCTGTAAAATTTGTTGACTGGTTAATTGACGATTGTGAAGATATTTACAATCAGTTCCTCACCAGTAAGACAAAAATGAACAGCTTGACCCTTTCGGAAATATACAGTTTTCAAAATTCAATAAATTGTCACATATGTGACAAATTTCTCGGTAAAGATCGTGTAAGAGATGATTGTCATATAAGTAGTAAATATCGAAGTGCAGCTCACAATATTTGCAACTTAAAGTACCAAATTCCGAAGTTCATACCCATATATTTTCATAATTATTCATCTTATGACTCGCACCTCTTTGTTAAAGAATTAGGTAAAAAGTCAGACAACATAAAAGTCCTATCACTGAACAAAGAACTGTACATTTCACTATCGACATTTACAAAAATGACTGACAATTGCAATCTTGAACTCCGATTTTTAGATACTATTCGTTTTATGGCTGATAGCTTAGAATCCTTAGCTAATAATCTAACGGACAATGATTTCCATACGGTTAGGGCACACTTTAACAGAAAGACAGAATTTGACCTTGTACGAAGAAAGGGTGTTTTCCCTTATGAATATCTTGATTCATTTGAAAAATTGGATGATGGTCAGCTTCCATCAAGAGAAGATTTTTTTAATAAATTAAATAACAAGGAATGCTCAATTGAAGATTATGAGCATGCAATAAAGATTTGGACTACCTTTAATTGCAAAACCCTGCGAGATTATATGGAATTATATCTCAAAACAGATGTGCTTTTGTTAGCAGACATATTCGAAAATTTTCGAAAAGTCAGTAAGGGGATTTATAATCTAGATCCGTGTCAGTACTATACTGCTCCAGGACTATCATGGGATGCCATGTTAAAACACACACAAATAGAATTAGAGTTGTTAACAGACATTGACATGTATAACTTCTTTAAAAAGGGAATACGCGGTGGAATAGTACAGTGCAGTAAGCGATATTCCAAAGCAAATAATAAATATTTAGATGATTTTGATGAAGACAAGCCTTCAGAATTTCTAATATATTTAGACGCAAATAACCTTTACGGTTGGGCGATGTCTGAGTATCTTCCTTATGGAGGATTCCGATGGCTGACAAGTGATGAGCTGAATCTGGATGTGAAAAGCATAGATAATAACTCACAAGATGGCTATGTATATGAGGTCACTTTGGAATATCCTTCACATCTGCATGACTCTCACAATGACCTTCCCTTCTGTGTTGAAAACAAGAAAACTTTAGAATCAAACCATAAGAAATTTATTGCGGATTTTTCGCCAAAAAACTCTTATGTAATACATTACAGAGTTCTTAAGCAATGTTTGGAATATGGTTTGATTCTAAAGAAAACGTATCGTATTCTAACATTTAAACAATCTCCATGGTTAAAAGGTTATATTGACTTAAATACCAAACACAGAGCCACTGCTAAAAATGCTTTTGAGAAAAATTTTTTCAAATTACTCAATAATGCTGTGTATGGCAAAACAATGGAGAATGTGGACAAGAGGAGAGATGTGAAAATTGTAACCAACTGAAACAGAACAAACTGTAACCATTTGGGGGCTCAAGATTGGATATCTAAATCCAATTTTCATAGTTTATCTATATTTTCTGAAGATATGGTAGCTATAGAAATGAATAGAGTCAAAACATATTACAACAAGCCCATATACTTGGGATTTTGCGTCTTGGAGCTTTCTAAATGGAAAATGTATAATTTCCATTATGGATTCATGCAGCCCAAGTTTAAAGCAAATTTATCTTTAAATTACATGGACACCGACTCATTTATATATACAATAAAAACTGACGACTTTTATGCCGACATAAAATCTGACATAGAACAAGAATTTGACACTTCCGATTACCCAAAAGATAACGTATATGGTATTCCTCTTTTAAACAAAAAGGTGCTGGGTATGATGAAGGATGAAAATTGTGGTAAAGTTATGAAAGAATTTGTGGGACTTCGGTCAAAAATGTATTCTTTTAGCGTGCAATATGAAAATGATGTAAAAAAAATCGAAGGGGGTTAAGAAATGTGTTCTTGAAAAATATAGTTTAGAGGCGTATAGAAATTGTTAATTTAATAAGTCTGTTGTTTATGATGATATGTTAACATTTAAGTCAAAAGTTCATCAAATTTATACCAACCAACTAAATAAGGTTGTACTTAGTTATCAAGATGATAAAAGAAAAATACAATGTGATGGTATAAATACATTAGCATGGTATAATTATCGAATTGAGGAAACAAATCCAGAATATGAACTGGATATGTTGCTAATGGAAATTGATAAGCTTCAAAAAGAATGATGACTTTTTTACTTAAATGTAATTTGTTTATGTTTATATGTAAATATTTAGTTATTAATGTTTAGTTATTAAGAAAATTTGGTTTGTTATTAAAAAAAAATTATAATAATAATGAAAAAAGAAAAAAATTAAATAATTATAAAAAATTCTTATTAATATCAAAAAAATTAAACAATCTTTGTTTTATTTTCTTGTTCAGCCCTGATATCATCAAATAGAAAAAACGTTGACGTTGACTGTGCATACACGTCTTGCTGCTAGCAGAGAAAACAATTTTTGTTGGATCAAAACAATTCATGTCTTGTTTTTTGCTTACTTGAAAATTTTTCTGTTTATAGGTTTAACTGTACTCTTAGATCCTGCATAATCTTGATTTAATTTGTTTAGTTCTTGACAAGGGAATTTGAATTTCACAACATTATGAAATTGTATTAAATTTAATTATATCAACATTTTACAGAGTCAAAAAAAAAAGTTGGATAATCTCATAAGTTATTCATTAAATTTTTAACTTAAAAATTTCTTTAATTTTCCTAATTATCCTTTAGAAAAAATAATACAAGACAGTGAATATTTTATTTTAATAATACTATTTTATTTATTAAATTTTATTATGATGGTTGAAACATTGTATAATAAGATTCCATTAAATTTTCTAATATAGCTTTCCGTAGAAAGTATATCGAGCACCTACATGTATCAGGTCCTTCCTCACAATTCGGATCATACCAGGGACAGCATTTGAAATGTCCTTCTGTGTTGCCTTCATCTTCCATAATATCAAATTCATCATTCTCGTCCAGCATATTTTGAAACAATATGATCATTTCCCAATGATCGTATAGTCTAAAGTTATCAAAATCCGATATAAATTTATTAAGACTCTTTCTTATTTGACTTATTTTTTGTTAATATTCCGTATTAATTTTGTTGCTGCTTACTTTTTCAAAGGATTCGTCGATACTGATAATTTTTTTCCTAAATATTTAGCTACAAAGTGAATAAAATTCAATATTATTTTTTCCTCCTCTTATATCCTTCTCCATTTTCCTATAATCCTTCTAGAATAGAGGGTATAGAATATACATATTTCTCTTTCCAACTCATTTTCAAAGAGACTATTAAAAAATTAAAAGAAGGAACATTCGTATTAATATTCCTATATATCTATCCCTATCTCTCTAGCAGTATTTCTCCACGTATACATATTAACCTTCTCACAATAAATATTTTCGGTTAGGCTTATTGGACTTATCATCACTACTTTCAAGATCAATTTCCATTAAAGATTCAAAGTGACAAGATCTATTTAAAAAATGAGCTCCTCAAAAAATTTAATATCAAAATTTAATTCACTAAACAACAAAAGCTTAATTCATATAAAGGATCTAGATGTAGCTGCTAAATATCCTGTTCAAAATATTAACAACAAAATATGGACCAACACTAAGAGTTGAGATGGAAAAAAATATAATGTTTCTACCTAAAAGATATTATACTCTGACAGATGATGAAATTAAGGATCTTTCGAGTGGAATATTTCAAGTACGCAGCGATGGTGAACAAAGGTTAATCCTTGAGAGTGAGATGGACGAATTTTTGATTCAAAATGCTCAATATCCCATTTGGGAATAAAAAAAATAAAAAATTAATTCTGTATAGTAAATTATAAATAAATAAATAAAAATGCATTAAAGAGTTTTGTGAAATATATATATATATATATATATATATATATATATATATATATATATATATATATATATATATATATATATATATATATATATATATATATATATATATATATATATATATATATATATATATATATATATATATATATATATATATATATATATATATATATATATATATATATATATATATATATATGTATATATATATATATATATATATATATATATATATATATATATATATATATAATGGGTGATTTTATAAGAACTATCGGAAAGTAAAAAAAAACACATAAAATTCAGAAAAATGCATGAAATATTTATTTGGATCGATAGTTGGGTCGATATAATTTAATGTTTGAAGATTATTTCATGCAAATGTTGGCCGCGGCTGCGCCTCAAATGGTCCATCCGCTTAGTCCAATTTTGGCATACTCTTTCCAACATTTCGGCCGGTATCTCACGAATAATGTTGGCAATGTTGGCTTCCAGTGCGTCAATCGAAGCGGGCTTGTCGCTATAGACATTAGCCTTAACATAGCCCCACAAAAAATAGTCTAGAGGCGTTAAATCGCACGATCTGGGCGGCCAATTGAATGGTCCCAAGCGTGAAATAAACTGTTCACCGAACTCGCCTCTCAATTGGTCCATTGTTTCGCATGCTGTGTGGCATGTGGCACCGTCTTGTTGAAACCACATGTCATGCAAGTCAAGCTCTTCCATTTTGGGCAGAAAAAAGTTTGTTATCATCGCACGGTAGCGCTCACCATTCACAGTAACGTTGTGATTCGCATCATCTTTGAAGAAATACGGCCCAATGATGCCGCCAGCCCATAATCCGCACCAAACGGTTGTTTTTTGTGGATGCATTGGTAGCTCTTGCAATGCTTCTGGCTGCTCTTCACTCCAAATACGGCAGTTTTGCTTGTTCACGTATCCATTCAACCAGAAATGAGCCTCAGTAGGTCGATTAAACTGACCATAAAATGGAAGAAGCGCGCGATGAACTTTCTTAACAGAGCACGCATTTTGGTAATAAAATTCAATAATTTGCAAGCGTTGTTCGTTTGTAAGACGATTCATGATTAAATTATAGACCAAACTGAAGATGTTTGACAGTAACACAAGATACAAAACGTGCGTGAGCTGTCAAAACTAGTGTTGCCAAAAAGATCACTCGTTATATATATATATATATATATATATATATATATATATATATATATATATATATATATATATATATATATATATATATATATATATATATATATATATATATATATATATATATATATATATATATATATATATATATATATATATATATGTATATATATATATATATATATATATATATATATATATATATATATATATATATATATATATATATATATATATATATATATATATATATAAAAGTGGATCTTCATCTAACTTTTCAAGAGCCCATTCACCAAAAATTTGGCGTTGTGGTAGGTCGTTTGGCTTCAATTCTTGCACCAGCTGTATCTTATAAGGCTTCACACCCAAATCCTTCCGCAAAATTTTCCACGTAGTGGAGTAACAGAGGCCCAATTGCTGCGAACGGCGCCGAATCGATAATTCACGG
The DNA here is from genome assembly GCA_956483635.1 of Panzeria rudis. NCBI lineage: Eukaryota > Metazoa > Arthropoda > Insecta > Diptera > Tachinidae > Panzeria > Panzeria rudis. The sequence continues at coordinate 69,852,126 of OY101449.1, forward strand.
TCATCACCAACACTGGCCGATACGGCTGCGATATTTTCTTCAGTTCGCACTCTACGTGTTGGTGGTTTAATGTCCAACAATGTAAATTTGGTGCGAAATTTTTTTACAATAGCCCGAATAGAAGCCTCAGTAGGTCGATTAAACTGACCATAAAATGGAAGAAGCGCGCGATGAACTTTCTTAACAGAGCACGCATTTTGGTAATAAAATTCAATAATTTGCAAGCGTTGTTCGTTTGTAAGACGATTCATGATTAAATTATAGACCAAACTGAAGATGTTTGACAGTGACACAAGATACAAAACGTGCGAGAGCTGTCAAAACTAGTGTTGCCAAAAAGATAATAGCAAAAAAATCACTCGTTATATATATATATATATATATATATATATATATATATATATATATATATATATATATATATATATATATATATATATATATATATATATATATATATATATATATATATATATATATATATATATATATATATATATATATATATATATATATATATATATATATATATATATATATATATATATATATATATATATATATATATATATATATATATATATATATATATATATATATATATATATATATATATATATATATATATATATATATATATATATATATATATATATATATATATATATATATATATATATATATATATATATATATATATATATATATATATATACTTATATATACAATTGTGTTTTTTATTTAATATTTTCAATTATTTCGTAAAGAAACTTAAGACATAAATGACCACAGGTAAATGTATTAAAATTCTGATGTTGATTATAGTTGTATTTTATATTTGTGCCCAGATATTTGAGTACTTCCGAAGGAGGTTGTAAGATTCCAAAACTATCGAAATATTCTTTTTTATTGATGTTTTTATAATATGCTACCCAGTGTGTACCAGGTCCTGTTGATATATCCAAATTGATTATGCCACATTCTTTTTTCTTTGGTCGTTTTGGTAGTGAGTCCAACATGAAAACTCCTCTAAAATGTGGAATTTTGTTTGAAAATTTTCTCAAGTCGACTTCTGATAGTGGTCTATTAGGTAGCATTTTTAAGAGTTTTTTGTCTGCTCTTTATAAACTAAACCATAACCCTTTTCGTATGGTTTTAGGTAAAGTCCTTTCCCAACAGCTATAGATTCCATCGCTTTATTATGGCGAGTTGCTTCATCAAGCTGATTTTTTGCATTCTTTGTCGCATTTACAGCCTTAGCTATAGCAGCACCTCCAGTCGTTAGACTTCCAATTGCACCCAGAGCAGTTAAAATCGGTATTAGTGGTAAAAAACCACAAATTTTTGGTACATTTATTATGCGGGGTATTATAACTTGGGATTTTCTGCCTTTTAATGTTTTGTTGATCGTTTTACGTGCTATTCTAATAGCATTATTAATGTCTAAAGGTTTTTTCTCCTTTAGTATTTTTGTTGCAGCTCTAATTGATGAACTGAACAATTTTTTACCATTTAATTTAGGTTTCTTCACATTTTTCTTTTTCTCCACACCCACACCAAATTTTGTTTTGCCTTTCATAGCGTTAGTAACCATATATGCAAATGATTTTTCTGCAAGACTGCTATCTTTTGATAAAACTCGATCCCAAGCTGAATTTTCAAAAATTTTATCAGCTTGATGTCTAATATTTAAATCTTGATTTTTGCAGGCAGAGTCCAATAAATTGATTCCTTTATCACCTCGATTTAAACGTTTTTGTAGTTTAGTTCCAGGTCCACAGTATTGATATCCAGGAAGATGAAGTTCAACAGGAAGAGAGTTTATTATTTTATCAAGTAAACCTGCTCCAACGAAGGTGTTTTTATCACTAAATGACTTTTGATAATGTATAACCATCTTATTTATTTATTTTTTCTATAATAAAAGGTAACAAACATGAATTGCATTTAGTTATAAAAATGCAGTTAGTAAAACAACATAAAAATATTTTAGTTCGAAACATTGATGATTCATCGAACATCAGTTCAAAAATAAAACATAGTTCACTCTTACCAAATTCTATTCGTGCTCTAATAGTGGGACCATTAAATTGTGGAAAGACTAATGTTATGATTGGCTTACTAGAAAGTCCTAATGGACTAAAGTTTGAAAACATCTATTTATACTCAAAATCTCTATATCAGCCGAAATATGAATACTTGAAGAGATTAATTACACTATTAAAGGAATGGGATATTATACATTCACCGAAAATTAATCAGTTATTCCCCCTGACAAAGCTAAAACTAATTCAATTATGATATTTGATGATGTTGCATGTGAGAAGCAGAATAATGTACGAGCTTATTTTTGTATGGGACGACATAGGGATGTTTATTCATTCTACTTGTGCCAAACTTATACCAGAATTCCCAAGCACTTAATAAGAGACAATGCGAATATGATTATAATGTTTAAACAAGATGAGACAAATATGAAGCATGTTTATAGGGATCATGTTGCCAGCGATATGAGTTATGCAAAGTTTCATGAAATTTGTCGATTGTGCTGGAAGGATAAATATGGATTTTTGATGATAAGCAAAGATAATGAATTAAACAATGGGCGCTACAGAAAATTATTCGATTATTTCATAACAATATAAATTGCCCTACATAAAAACTTTAGTATATAATCTGGCTTTAACCATAATACATCTACATAGCTCTTGAAATATCAACTATACCTGATCTAATTATCTACCTAATAAGCTGATCTGATCTGATACCTAATAAGCTGATCTGATAACCTGATCAGGTACCTAATAAGCTGATCTGAGAACCTGATCAGATACCTAATAACCTGATCTGATAACCTGATCAGATACCTAATAAGCTGATCAGATACCTAATAAGCTGATCTGATACCTAATAACCTGATCTGATAACCTGATCAGGTACCTCATAAGCTGATCTGATAACCTGAGCAGATACCCAATAATCTGATCAGATACCTAATAAGCTGATCTGATACCTAATAACCTGATCTGATAACCTGATCAGGTACCTAATAAGGTGATCTGATAACCTGATCAGATACCTAATAAGCTGATCTGATACCTAATAACCTGATCTGATAACCTGATCAGGTACCTAATAAGCTGATCTGATAACCTGATCAGATACCTAATAAGCTGATCTGATAGCTGGAAAATGGATGAAAAAATTTTAAAAGAGTTGGTTGCGACAAGAAATGTCTTGAAGAAAAAGCTTCGTAGTATAAAAACGGGCGAAATAGATACACGTGAACAACTAAAATATACATTTAAACCTATAACAGATCCTTTAAACAAATTTATAAATAATTCTAATAATATCAATGGAATTATCAAAAAAGAAAAGAATGAGATGAAAACAGAAATTGAATATAATAACAGTTCTAATCATCTTAACCATCAATTAAGTTGGAGTCAAGTACACCAAAGAAACTTGTAGAAGAATCAATATTTGATACCAGCAATTCACTTGCTGATCCTAATGGTCAAAGTACTATTGATAATGATGATGATGATGATGACGATTTTTACTCTCAAAATTCAAATGCTGAAGAGAGTTATACTGACTTATCTGTTTTGGAAGGAAGAAATGAATTAGATCTAACTATGGTCCACATAAAGATTTCAATAATGAATGGAAATTTGGTGATAGTAAGCTCAAATTAAATGAAAACAAAATACATGTTGGTAGTCAAATATGGGCTCTAACACCAGGACTATTTTCTCTAATGTTTCATAAAATACCAAAAAACTATGATAAATATGAACTAGAACTCTACAAAAAAATTTTAATTAATACAAATGCGTACAGAAGAGACTATAAACCTGATGGACAAATCAAGGTGACGAAAGCTTATAAATATAAACATATTATTAAAAAGATGTTTAAAGAGAAAAACCAACAGACTTTATCAAAATCAATACCAAGTAAGACAATATCTAATTATAAAGGTGATGGATTGATGCAGTTTAACCCTCATAAGCCAAACTATATATACTGCGATGATCCAAATGAGATGGTAGATCGACTTCGACTACTGGTATCATCACAAGCTGCAGGTCATACTAATCATAATAACGAAATTGTATGAATTATTGAAGAACTTCGCGAAGCTAATATAATAGAATAATCTATATAAAGTATGTCTGTTGATAAGTTTGGACATTATCTAAACGATACAAGCAATATAATTTCATTGAAAAATGCCCCTAAAATGTTGGGGTTCTTTATGGATGCGAACAACAACATCGATGTCCAAAACAAAAGAATCAAAAATGGGGCAAAAGCTGTGGAAGAAAACGATGTTATCAATAAATTGTTTCTGCAAACTCAAATCGAAGAAATAGAACACAAGCTATTAAAATACTTTAAGGAAGATAACAACAATATTCATGATACTCTAAGAACTCAAATCGAAATGCTACAACATGCAATAATATTACAGTTGGAAGAGAATAAGAAAATGCAAGAAACTATTTCCAAAATCAAACAATTTTAGGAAGACGGATATCTACAAAAATGTGTTGAAAGTATACAAAAGAAAAGTTAATGAGAAGATTTATAGATTTGAAAAGTACATGTTTGTGTCAATAGCTAAAAGTGTATCAAATAGATCACAACACATCGAAAATAATTCTTAATACTAAAAAAATGACTTCAAAACGAATTTTAGTAAATGAACTCCATAAACAAGCTCGAAAATCTTTTTTACGTCGTAGAGTTGTGATGAAAGGAATAGATGATCTTTGGCAAGCTGATTTAGTTGAAATGGGAAATTATTCTATGGACAATAAAAAGTATAGATTTTTGTTAACTGTAATTGACACATTCTCCAAATTTGCATGGGCAGTACCACTTAAAACAAAAACTGCACTTGAAACAACCCAAGCCATGTCATATATTTTTCAATTGGGACGAGTACCAAAAAACCTACAAACAGATGATGGTAAAGAATTTTTCAATAAACACTTTGGAAAATTGATGGATAAGTACAACATTAATCTCTATTCAACGTATAGCAGAATGAAAGCATCAATAGTAGAACGATTTAATAGAACATTAAAAGGGATGATGTGGAAAGAATTTAGTTTTAATGGTACATACAATTGGCTTGATATCTACAAAGATCTGTTAGAATCATATAACAGAAAAGTTCATCGTACCATTAAAATGGCTCCAATTAAAGTCAACTCTTCAAATGAGAAAAAATTATTGAATACAGTATACAGTCATTTGAAAATGTATTAAATATCGAAATTTAATGTTGGTGATCATGTGCGCATAAGCAAATATAAGCATTTTTTTGAAAAAGGCTATACTCCAAACTGGACAACAGAAATTTTCACAATTAAATCTATTCAAAATACATATCCCACAACATACATATTAGAAGATTATCGTGGAAATCCTATTAAAGGTGGATTTTATGATGAACTTTTAAAAACAAGATTTCCTAATACATATCTAGTTGAAAAGATTATTAAAATGGTTAGGATTTAGTAACGATCACAATTCATGGATAAGTAAAGATGACATATTATAGTTGAAACATTATCAGCAATTATTATACATACATACTTAGTACTTAAGATTATAATGTAAATTTAAAATAAAAAAGATGAAATAAATATGAAAATCCTTTTTATAAACAATTTTGTGTTGAACTTATTTATTCGTAATCAGACAGTCATAATGTCAATAGCACTTACTCTAAGCTCCAACTCATCAGAGTTATCTGCTAATTACTTCCCACCTATTGATTTAAATGGAGCATATGAGTGTGCTCTAACTGATTTTCATTCATATAATAGCATCCCAAATGTTGATGTCTACAACAATTTGTTTCATATAGGTGAAAATTAAATACCAATTGGATCTTATGAATTGAATGATATTGTTGATTATATAGAGGAACAATATAAACGCTACACTCCAGAAAATAGAATTTTTTTAGAAGCCAATGACAATACAATGCAAGTTAAAGTCAACAGCTCTAAGGATGCAATATATTTTAATAAAGAAAATACAATTGGAAAACTCTTGGGATTCAATAGTAAAATCCTAACTCCAAACGTAGATCATTATCCTGATCTTCCAGTTAATATTTTCAAGGTGAATCTGTTGCGAATTGAAAGTAGTATCGCTGTTAATACATATATGAATAATTCCAAGGTGCATACACTACATGAATTTCCGATTAATGTGCCTCCAGGCTATAAAATAGATGAGATACCTCGAAATCTCATCTATTTACCGGTGAACTCCAGAGAGATAAGTTCACTAGCTCTACGAGTAGTTGATCAGCACGGTGATTTAATTAATTGCCGAGGAGAGGAAATAACAATACGAATTCATTTAAGACCAACTAAATAATGCTAATATTCAACTCGAGTATATCACAGAATATAGCAACAAGAACAACACCATCAGCATACGAACCTAAAATATTATCACGACCTAAACCACAATTAAAGAGGTCAATTCATCAAAAAACTCTAACGACAGCAAATAAAAATTTTCTCAAGTCATTGAATTTTAAATTGAAGGCAAAATGAGTTCAATAATAAATGACTTAGATAAACCCTTATCTGATGAAAATACAACAATAATTATGAAATTCGCATTTCAATTCAAAATCAAGATTTTTATGTGTTACCTAGTGAAAGTTATATATATGTTGAGGGATCTGTTGTAGATGAGAAAACCTCCACATCTACAGACAACTTTAAATTAAAAAACAACTTTGTTGCATATCTCTATGATGAAATTCGTTATGAACTTAATGGTATTGAAATTGATCATACAAGATATTTAGAAGGTACAAGTACCATAAAAAATGTGGTTTCTTTATCACCAACGGAAAGCACTTTAATGCAGAATGCTGGCTGGAATAAAATTGATGATTTAAAACTTGTTAATGGATATTTTAACTTTTATGTACCCTTAAAAATGCTTTTGGGTTTCGCTGAAGACTACAACAAAGTCATACTAAATGGGAAACATGAACTGATACTCTTGCGTAATAAGAACGATGAAGATCTTGTACACTCGAGCGTTTCCACGGAAAAAGCAAAACTTTCAATTTCACTCATCTCATGGAGAATTCCACATGTACAATTATCTGATTTTAGCAAGTTGAATATGATAAAATTTATTAACAATGGTCCTTCTATACCGATGGCATTCCGTAGTTGGGATTGTCATGTTAATCCACAACTTAGTACAGGAACAAGTCATATCTGGAATGTTAAATTAGCTGCAAGTAGAGAACGACCCCGTTTTGTTTTGATTGCTTTTCAACAAGAAAATAAGTTTGTTCATTGTGACCTGACAAATTTAAAAGTACATTTAAATTCACTGTCATATCCACATGATGACCTAAATATCAAAATTTAAGAATGAACGCTATGCAATCCTATATGATATGTATCTAAGATTTCAACAGAGTTATTACATGAGAGAAACTCAACCGCTTCTAACTGCTCAAGAATTTAAAAATAATGCACCGATTGTTGTAGTAGATGTCAGCCATCAAAATGAATCGCTCAATAACGGACCAATTGATATAAAAATTGAATTTGAAACAGCTACAAATATTGCCTCAAAGACATCAGCTTACTGCATTCTTATTCATGATCGCATAATTGAATATGTACCCATAAAAGGACAAGTCCGAAAAGTCTTATAAATTAAACAATATGGATGATAGTATAGTTTGTATAGATATGCAAGGATTCAAAAGCGATTCAAATGATTTCATCGCAAAAGAAGTAGCGATCGTTTTCAACAACAACAACAATGAAGCCATAAATTTCATTATAGAATCCCCGTTTGATTTTAAATGTCTATCGCCAAAGAAGCGAAAAGAAGAAAACTGGTTAACAAAGAACTATCATCACCTACAGTGGAACGATGGATCAGTCACATTTCAAAGCGTCTGCAAGTTTTTAAAAGCTAATGTACGTTATTCTAAAATATTTGTTAAAGGAGAAGAAAAGAGACAATGGCTAGAAAAAATACTTAAAAAAAGAGTTTTTAACATCGAGGACTTTGGATGCATCAACTTTAAACAAATGGAAATTAAATATCCCGATTATTTATATTGTAATTATCATACATATGGTGTTTGCGCATTAAGAAATGCTCTTTTACTAACAAAAGAAATATCTTGTTTAAAATAATTTATATATATACAAATTATTATTATTTTTATTATTATTGTCTTAAAATTAACAATTTTAAAACTTTTTAATCACTTAAATATATTTAATAAAAATTAAATGCATAGACAAAAAATTAAAACAACTGTTTTTTTATTTCAAATACAACACAACTAAATGATGACTAATAAAATTTTGTTATCAAATGATGACTCATTCCAAAAACATGTGCAGCTGAATAAACAAAGCAATAATCATGATTCTGCAAAACAAATAATCAGACGGACATTTCAAATGATGACTAATTCTCAAAAAATGCGCAGCTGAATAAACAAAGCAATAAACATGATTCTGTAGAACAAATATTCAAATTATTATCCCAAGAAATAAACAAGACGGGCATTTGAAACGACATACACACATTCTTCGCAAATCTAAAGATAAGAAAAAAGAAACACACATTCTTCACAAATCTAAAGATAAGAAAAAAGAAACACACACACACCCCCATCCCCCACACATCCACGCACCCACAGCTATGCACAAAGTAAATGTAAACACAAGCATCACAAAAAATTATCAAGAACAAAAAAATAATAACAGCGACACAATAAACCCCGTAGGAACCCAAGTCGACTTTTTTATCTACAAGTTTGGTGACGTTGTCACCAAACTTGTCTACACTCTTTATTCCCACATATAATCTAAAACACTACCCAATCTGTCCATATGACCCCATAAGAACCACATTGTCTATACTAAGCCAATACTTTCAAGCTCCAAACTCACTACCCAATGTATCAATATCACCCCATTAGAACCACATTGTCTATACTAAGCCAATTGTTCCTAGGTCACTATCTCAACACAACCACAACCCACGAAGCGACGGAAAACGTCCAGGGTCTATGGTAGGTATCGAATCCCACTCATCCACAGATGCAACCATATCCGAAATTCATATAGCACAAAACATTATCTATAATATAATTTCACACTAACATTTTAACTCAATAATAATTCATCACAATTTTTTAACAACATTTTACCTACAGGGTACTTTCATTTTTTTCCCACGGGTATCAAATTACACTTTCAAAATTTCAAATTTTAATTACCCAAATTTTAAAATTTTAATGGCCGCCAGGACCCCAGTTGCCTACTACTAACGTTCTATTTTGTGTTTACTGGGATACCCATAAAAAATTAGTATTTTTCTTGTGTATGTTAATATAAAAAACATTCAATTTCCAAATAAAGCTACCTAATTGCAGTTTACTAAACTTCTGGTTAAAAACTTGTTATCACAATTTGCTGACACATTTCCAGTCGGTGAAAAAACAAATATTGCATACAGTAACAAAGCGTGTCATTATTAATTACCAAGCATATTTTAATTTAGAATTTAAGCTGTAATTAATTTTGTAAAATAGCTATAAGTTCAGTTGTATTTTAAAAGTGGTAAAATAAAGAACTGATCAACAACTTAGAAGAAACATTACTCCAAAACGTTAGTCAAACTCACTTCCTCTACCCCTTCCTTAGACATGAGTTGAAAGATCTTCAGGAGTACCTAGATAGGTTGAAACCAAAATCCAAAAGATCCTTGAATTTTTTAGGGTCCGCATGGAAATGGATAGCCGGGAGCCCTGATCACGACGATTTTGAAATCTTAGAGAAAAAACAAACAAACTGTTGATAAATAACAATAAGCAAGTAGTCATAAACAGATTATCAATTAAAAAATTTAAAGAAATAACTAAAATAACTAATGAAATATTAAGACACATAAACAATAGTAGCACCAACTCCATAAAGGAGCAGGTCATAGCGGTCCTAAAATATAAATTAGATATAATAAAAGAAGAGATAATTAATATTCAGTATGCCATACACTGGGCCAAAATCGGAATAATTAATTCATTTATATTATCCCATACAGAAATAAATATTGTCAAAGATGTAATAAATACAGATTTAATACAGTTTGTAAATTTAGAACAGGCATTTGAATTCGCTGAAGTTAAGATTGCGTCAAATCATGATTCTATTGTTTATATCATTACTATACCAACAACAAATGTAAAATCTTGTAATGAAATATTAGTAAAACCTATTAAGTATAAAAAAACATATAAACAAGATTATTTACAATAAAATCCTAATATGCGATAATGTAATATTTGGAATAAAAAATGCATACAAGGACTACAACAACCTTACCATATGCAATAGAAAAAATTTAGAAAATTTAGACAATGACACTTGCCTAGCAAGACTGATCAAAAGTGAACCAGCAAATTGCAGTTTAATAGACAATCGGAATATACCCACCGTAGATGAAATTTCACCCGGAACAATTCTTTTAAATAACTTTAATGGAACGATTTTTATTAACAAAGAACCTCGGAACCTTATCGGTACATTTTTAGTACAATTCCATAACGAGTCTGTTTCAATATCAGATCAAATCTACAACTCATTCGAGACAGCACAGATGAAGCCATTACCTGCTATTTTGCAACCTAGAAATCTAAAGCCGAATATCGAAGAGGAATTGTCATTGGAGATGGTGAAGGAAATGCAACTTAATAACACAGAAGCCATAGATCTACTCAATCGTAAAAATGTGCAGAACTCAGGTATCAATCTTGGACTAGCCTTAACTACAATATTCGTATCAATCTTTGTAATTGTTAAAACCAGAGTGTGCAAGAAGGAAAATAAATCATTTGTCGTTCCAACATTAATAAGTAACCAGCCCCAAGTACACATGTCTATGCCGGAATTATCGGAATCCAAGTGAAATGAACCCAAAAGTGTAACAGAAAATACACACATTTCTTATTTCCAGCCGAACGAGGACGATCGGATTTAAGTGGGGAGGTGTTAATATAAAAAACATTCAATTTCCAAATAAAGCTACCTAATTGCAGTTTACTAAACTTCTGGTTAAAAACTTGTTATCACAATTTGCTGACACATTTCCAGTCGGTGAAAAAACAAATATTGCATACAGTAACAAAGCGTGTCATTATTAATTACCAAGCATATTTTAATTTAGAATTTAAGCTGTAATTAATTTTGTAAAATAGCTATAAGTTCAGTTGTATTTTAAAAGTGGTAAAATAAAGAACTGATCAACAACTTAGAAGAAACATTACTCCAAAACGTTAGTCAAACTCACTTCCTCTACCCCTTCCTTAGACATGAGTTGAAAGATCTTCAGGAGTACCTAGATAGGTTGAAACCAAAATCCAAAAGATCCTTGAATTTTTTAGGGTCCGCATGGAAATGGATAGCCGGGAGCCCTGATCACGACGATTTTGAAATCTTAGAGAAAAAACAAACAAACTGTTGATAAATAACAATAAGCAAGTAGTCATAAACAGATTATCAATTAAAAAATTTAAAGAAATAACTAAAATAACTAATGAAATATTAAGACACATAAACAATAGTAGCACCAACTCCATAAAGGAGCAGGTCATAGCGGTCCTAAAATATAAATTAGATATAATAAAAGAAGAGATAATTAATATTCAGTATGCCATACACTGGGCCAAAATCGGAATAATTAATTCATTTATATTATCCCATACAGAAATAAATATTGTCAAAGATGTAATAAATACAGATTTAATACAGTTTGTAAATTTAGAACAGGCATTTGAATTCGCTGAAGTTAAGATTGCGTCAAATCATGATTCTATTGTTTATATCATTAGTATACCAACAACAAATGTAAAATCTTGTAATGAAATATTAGTAAAACCTATTAAGTATAAAAAAACATATAAACAAGATTATTTACAATAAAATCCTAATATGCGATAATGTAATATTTGGAATAAAAAATGCATACAAGGACTACAACAACCTTACCATATGCAATAGAAAAAATTTAGAAAATTTAGACAATGACACTTGCCTAGCAAGACTGATCAAAAGTGAACCAGCAAATTGCAGTTTAATAGACAATCGGAATATACCCACCGTAGATGAAATTTCACCCGGAACAATTCTTTTAAATAACTTTAATGGAACGATTTTTATTAACAAAGAACCTCGGAACCTTATCGGTACATTTTTAGTACAATTCCATAACGAGTCTGTTTCAATATCAGATCAAATCTACAACTCATTCGAGACAGCACAGATGAAGCCATTACCTGCTATTTTGCAACCTAGAAATCTAAAGCCGAATATCGAAGAGGAATTGTCATTGGAGATGGTGAAGGAAATGCAACTTAATAACACAGAAGCCATAGATCTACTCAATCGTAAAAATGTGCAGAACTCAGGTATCAATCTTGGACTAGCCTTAACTACAATATTCGTATCAATCTTTGTAATTGTTAAAACCAGAGTGTGCAAGAAGGAAAATAAATCATTTGTCGTTCCAACATTAATAAGTAACCAGCCCCAAGTACACATGTCTATGCCGGAATTATCGGAATCCAAGTGAAATGAACCCAAAAGTGTAACAGAAAATACACACATTTCTTATTTCCAGCCGAACGAGGACGATCGGATTTAAGTGGGGAGGTGTTAATATAAAAAACATTCAATTTCCAAATAAAGCTACCTAATTGCAGTTTACTAAACTTCTGGTTAAAAACTTGTTATCACAATTTGCTGACACATTTCCAGTCGGTGAAAAAACAAATATTGCATACAGTAACAAAGCGTGTCATTATTAATTACCAAGCATATTTTAATTTAGAATTTAAGCTGTAATTAATTTTGTAAAATAGCTATAAGTTCAGTTGTATTTTAAAAGTGGTAAAATAAAGAACTGATCAACAACTTAGAAGAAACATTACTCCAAAACGTTAGTCAAACTCACTTCCTCTACCCCTTCCTTAGACATGAGTTGAAAGATCTTCAGGAGTACCTAGATAGGTTGAAACCAAAATCCAAAAGATCCTTGAATTTTTTAGGGTCCGCATGGAAATGGATAGCCGGGAGCCCTGATCACGACGATTTTGAAATCTTAGAGAAAAAACAAACAAACTGTTGATAAATAACAATAAGCAAGTAGTCATAAACAGATTATCAATTAAAAAATTTAAAGAAATAACTAAAATAACTAATGAAATATTAAGACACATAAACAATAGTAGCACCAACTCCATAAAGGAGCAGGTCATAGCGGTCCTAAAATATAAATTAGATATAATAAAAGAAGAGATAATTAATATTCAGTATGCCATACACTGGGCCAAAATCGGAATAATTAATTCATTTATATTATCCCATACAGAAATAAATATTGTCAAAGATGTAATAAATACAGATTTAATACAGTTTGTAAATTTAGAACAGGCATTTGAATTCGCTGAAGTTAAGATTGCGTCAAATCATGATTCTATTGTTTATATCATTAGTATACCAACAACAAATGTAAAATCTTGTAATGAAATATTAGTAAAACCTATTAAGTATAAAAAAACATATAAACAAGATTATTTACAATAAAATCCTAATATGCGATAATGTAATATTTGGAATAAAAAATGCATACAAGGACTACAACAACCTTACCATATGCAATAGAAAAAATTTAGACAATGACACTTGCCTAGCAAGACTGATCAAAAGTGAACCAGCAAATTGCAGTTTAATAGACAATCGGAATATACCCACCGTAGATGAAATTTCACCCGGAACAATTCTTTTAAATGACTTTAATGGAACGATTTTTATTAACAAAGAACCTCGGAACCTTATCGGTACATTTTTAGTACAATTCCATAACGAGTCTGTTTCAATATCAGATCAAATCTACAACTCATTCGAGACAGCACAGATGAAGCCATTACCTGCTATTTTGCAACCTAGAAATCTAAAGCCGAATATCGAAGAGGAATTGTCATTGGAGATGGTGAAGGAAATGCAACTTAATAACACAGAAGCCATAGATCTACTCAATCGTAAAAATGTGCAGAACTCAGGTATCAATCTTGGACTAGCCTTAACTACAATATTCGTATCAATCTTTGTAATTGTTAAAACCAGAGTGTGCAAGAAGGAAAATAAATCATTTGTCGTTCCAACATTAATAAGTAACCAGCCCCAAGTACACATATCTATGCCGGAATTATCGGAATCCAAGTGAAATGAACCCAAAAGTGTAACAGAAAATACACACATTTCTTATTTCCAGCCGAACGAGGACGATCGGATTTAAGTGGGGAGGTGTTAATATAAAAAACATTCAATTTCCAAATAAAGCGACCCAATTGCAGTTTATTAAACTTCTGGTTAAAAACTTGTTATCACAATTTGCTGACACATTTCCAGTCGGTGAAAAAACAAATATTGCATACGGTAACAAAGCGTGTCATTATTAATTACCAAGCATATTTTAATTTAGAATTTAAGCTGTAATTAATTTTGTAAAAGAGCTATAAGTTCAGTAGTATTTTAAAAGTGGTAAAATAAAGTTTAGTTTTTTTTTAAAACCAAAATTTTTAAATAAATAATTTGTATAATACACAAAATCAAACCCACCAAAAACTTTGCAATGTAAAGCAACAACTTTGCAGACAAGCTTTAGAAAATATTTTCGTGTTCTACTACCAATACAAGTAGACTTTTTTAGTGTAGTTACATACTAGGGATGCCAAACGCGATATCCCGAAATCCCGTGATTTTTCGGGATTGGAAAATCCCGAATCCCGGGATTTGTAAAAATAAATCCTGGGATTTATCGGGATTTCTTATTTACCGATTTTTATATAAAAAAGTATTATGTAAATATTTTAATTTTCGTTAATTTTTTATAATATTTAAAAGTCCCATAAAATTTTTTACGTATATTTTTAACAATTTATTGATTATTCGCGACAAATTGTTTATAAATTAACAACAAGACCAAAATAATTTGGTTAGTTTTAGCCGCAAACGGCATAAGGTTTTCATATAAAATTGAAATTGTTATTTTGAATTCGGATTTAATTTGGTCGTGTTTAATTAAATTCAGTTCTAGGTGGTGAGTATGGGTTATTTCAGTTGTTAGGGGTGATTTCCGATTTTTGGCATACGCGAACACCACGGTCACGAGTCAATAAGTTTAGTGACGCGCGGGAGGGTGCCGGTAGTCGACCAACACCACGACTACCACCTTTTTATTTCAGCATTCTAACTTCTGCGTTTCAGGCCCTTTTTCTTTTATTTAGTGGCACTGGTACAAATTTAAACAGCTTCCGCCAGCTGGCCATATCCTGCAAGAACACCCGCCACACGCCGACGAGCCATAGCCGCGCACATAATCACAAAGTTGCCAGTGTAGCAGGATTGGTTGGTGCCAACTTTAAGGTTGGTATGGGACAGGACATAAGGCCGCTGAACGTTACTAAAGGTATGTACAGTAGTTTCGATTTAATAATAATGTTCACGAAAATAGTATTGCACAGTCTAGATTGTTTGCGTGGCAGGCCTTAGGCCGAGCTTAAAATGAATATAATGCCTATGGACATTATTTCCTTTTTATGTGGAAATAATGTTCATGGACATGTGTATTTCCATGAACATTACTTTCGGTACGAACGGGTCAATGTATAAAACTAATGAGAGGTCATACAATTGACCCGTCGACGGTCAGCCTATGAGCTGTGGGGCTAAATTTTTCCCCATACCTAATTTATGTATGTATGTAAAAAATTTTCCTCTTAAGAGAGGGGTTCAAGGAACTTGCGCAAAGTCTAATCAATATTGGAGCTGATTTTGGAAAGGTAAACGTTGATGATATTCTTGTTTCAAGAACTACATTGACGAGAACCATTCTGCCCAAGGAGTACGGTGCTATAAAAGAAAGTCTAAAAGCAACTTTAATAAAACAGTATCTAGCATTTACAACAGACATGTGGTCCGACGAATACACACAAAGATCGTTTATGACCTTATCATGTCACTACATAAGTGATGATTTTAAAATATCTGTCAAAGTTCTTGGCAATCGAGAGTTTCCCTATGGTAAATGCATTTGCTATTATTATTGGTTTTAGTTTGCAAATATTTCTTTAATTTATTAGGTATTAAAAGTGGCGCAAATATTCTAGCATTTACAAAAGAAATTTTAAATGAATTTGAGTTATATGAAAAGCTTGCAGATATTGAGGTTGTCACAGATAACGGGGCAAATCTTGTTTCAGCATTAAAAAATTACAAACGTCTTTCTTGCGCCTGCCATAATCTAAATTTGGTAATGAATGACCTCTTTGAAAAATCGACAATAGTTGACGTCACAACACTTTTAGAATGTTGTCGCAAGTTAGTAGGCTATTTTAAGCATTCTACTTTAAACAGCAAACTAAGCAAGACTCTAAAACAACAAGTAAGAACAAGATGGAACTCGGTGTTCATTATGCTAAGCAGCATAGAGGAGATAAAGACAGAAATACATGTTATTTTATTAGAAAAAATGAAATTAAAAACATATCTAGCATAGATTTTAGTTTGCTTGCCAGTTTGCTGAATCTCTTGAAACCTTTTAAGGAGTGTTCGGAACAAATGAGTGCTGAACACGTTCCAAATTTATGTAACTATCTACTGTGGTATGAGAAGCTTCTCCAAGTGTGTGAGGAAGATTTTCGAAATTCGAATGTTATGCTGCAGATCAAAAAATGCATAAAAACTTCACTTTTAAAGAGGTGTCAGCCGTCGACACTGCATTATGTAGCAGCATTCTTAAACCCTCCATACAAAGATCTGCGCTTTATTCAGGAAGAACAAAAAAAGCAGGCATTTTGCAAAGTTAAAAATGTGCTTCAGGATATATTAAGAGATAATGAAAGCAGCAATGATGTTTCTCATGTCAGAAATAATTCAGATATGTCAGTTCCATGCAACTCTCTTTTCAAGGACTTTTTAGACACATACCATGTAGAAAATGGAAACAATTCTCGGAATGATGTTGTGGACGATGAAATGACCGCCTATCGCAAAATGAAAATTAGCTTCAACTGCAATGTAGTAGACCTTCCTTTGTTGAAGGACTTGGCAAAGCAAATAGTAAATATTCCAGCATGCTCAGCCACAACGTGTATTCTCCACTTCTGGGCGTATATTAGAGGAGAGGCGTAGTCGTCTTTTAAGTGAAAATATGGACAAAATTGTATTTCTTTACAAAAATATTTGATAATTTTTTGTCACCACTTTATTCTAGTCACAAAAAATGACTTTTTTACCGAAAACAAGAAAGCTATATTTTTCAATTGCTTAACCAAAAAATTAATATAAAAAAACCGCAATTATGTGCAATTAATCCATTAATTAAATTTTTTGATTGTTCAAAATGAGGATTAATTGATTAATAATTTATATTTTGAATAATTTGTATTTTTATTTTTTTTGTGTTTTTTATTTTATGCTTTTGTTTGTTTTACTTTTTCATTTTATATTTGTATGTGTTTCTTTGAAAAATGTTTGTTTTATCATTTTGAATAAATTAATTATACATATGTATATAGATTTATCAAGCTTTATGTCAGTTTTAATTTTTATGTAAAAAACGTCTTTATTTTTAAAAAATTTGATATTTTGCCAATATTATTGATTTAAATAATTTCGTGACAAATAAAATAATTCCGTGAAATAAATTCTGTAGATTCATACATACGAGTATGTATGTATATCTTTCAGAAAAAATTTATTAAATTTGCCATAAGCGTGCGTGATAAAATCAATTTTGATCGTGAGCGTGCGTGATCGTGAGAGTCTTAAAATTTTCTGTGCGTGAGCGTGCGTGAATAAAATATTATTTTCTTGATCGTGCGTGATCGTGAGCGAAAACTCACTCACGCGCACATCTCTATATAGATATATCTGAGTCTTAAAGAAGACATAGGCTATACGTTTTGTCAAAAATAGGACCACGTGGGGAGTTAGGAGCAAATTTCTTCCTTTTTGAAACATCTATCCGATTTTGATGAAATTCAAAACATAGAGAGATCTGAGTCTAGAAAAGCACATAGGCTATAAAATTTAAAAAAATAGGATCACGAGGTGAGGTACGGGGAAATTTCTTCCTCTTTGAAACAATATCCGACTTTGATGAAATTCAAAACATAGATAGATCTGAATCTAGAAAAGCAAATAGGCTATACGTTTTTTCATTTCAGATTTAGACATTTCTAATCGTGCCTATCCTAAAAACGAGTCCATTGTCGAGTACATACTCGTCTAAGTCCTGCATTTCCAGTCTATCCCGAATAGCGCGTATGTTCTCATCTCTCGTCTGTGTCGCCTGTATGCCTAAATCAATATCACTCCCGTCGACTATAGCTGCGACGGGTGCACGACTTAAGGCATACACATGGGACATCAGTTCACCCATTCGATGTCTAATAGTATAGTCGTAATTTTCCAATTCCATTGCCCACCTCGCTATTCTCTGGTTTATTACCTTCCTACCCAGTGTTAGCGCAAGTGAGTTACAGTCGGTTACTATGGTAAACGGAATACCTTCTAAGTATACCCTAAAACGATTCAGTGCATAAATAATAGCGAGGGTTTCTAATTCAAAACTATGATATCTAGATTCTGCGGCCGAAGTACATTTTGAGTAATATGCTACCGGGTGGAACTTATTATCTTTCTGTCTTTGCATGAGCACCGATCCATATCCCCTTGCGCTGGCGTCGGTATGCAGCTCCGTTTCATACTGTGGATTATATACTGCCAGTACTGGCCCACTGACCAGTTTATTTTTTAGTGTCCGAAAGGCCTCTTCACATTCATTCGTCCATAAAAAGTTCTTATTCTTTTTTTAAATCTGTTAATGGTCTAGCGATTCTTGAAAAGTCGCATACAAAACGGCGAAAAAATGAAAAAAGTCCAAGGCACCGTTCTAAACTCTCGTGGTCTATTGGCACTGGGTATTCTTGGATCGTTGTAATATGGTCATCATTTGGCCTTATGCCGTCCTCGTTAACTTTATAGCCCAAATAGTCCAATTCCCTATACCCGAACTTACACTTTTCAAGATTCAATTTCAACCCATTGACCCTTAACACCCGTAGCACGTCTGCCAGAATCTGTAAATGTTCCTCAAGCGTCTCAGTTGCTATACTTATATCGTCCAAGTACACAACTATCTTTCCTGCCTCAATAAACTCTCTTAAAACCCTATTTATAAAACGTTGAAACACCGCACCTGCGTTCTTCAGTCCAAACGGCATATAACAATACTCAAATTGCCCCAGAGGGGTCACAAATGACGTATACTTGCTTGAGTCCCTGTGCATTGGGACCTGGTGGAAACTGTTCCTCAAATCCAGAGTCGAAAAATAGTTCTTATTCCCTAAATAATCCAAGCAGTCCTCAATTATCGGCATAGGGTAATTATCCTTCAGAGTGATTCTATTCAACGACCTATAATCGATGCACATTCTCAAGTCTCCGTTCTTTTTCTTCACCAACACCACAGGGGATGCGTAAGGAGAGTCGCTTGGTCGAATTATGCCGGCCTCCAAAAGCTCACTTAGCTTGGTCTTAACTTCACACTTCTCACGAAATGACAGTCGTCTAGGGCCACATTATATCGGAACATCACTGGACAGTCTTATTTGCATGCACTAGTCTGTCACTATTGGGTCATTACCCCTGTCTTCTAAATAGTTATCCCTTATCGATGACTTCAGCCTAAGGATTTCCTTATCTTGCAACCCACAGTCAATATCTAAATTACTCTCGTCCTCAACCGCGCACATTACCAATCCCAGTTCACCATATCCCTCCTCCTCCTCAAAAATTCTCACCCTGTCGACGTCCTGACACGCAGCCCCAAATTCAAAATCAATCGTTTTATTTTCCTCGAAATCATCATCAACATTCTCATATTCATTGCCACGGTTATAGTTTCCCCCAATAGTTGGAACCCCTATTATATCTTGGGAAACCCTATATAAATTAAGTGACTTAAGCACACTGACGTATTCATTGTTTACTTCTTTATTTAAATTCAAGCGAAGTAATTCATCTTTTTTATATTTTAATTTTATTTGAAACAAGTGCAACTTAAATTTTAATAAGAGGTCACGCCCAATTAGCACGGGTACTACAGCTTCGTCATCTGGCAAAATAAAAAAATTATGCCGTATTTTCTTGTTTCTAAAAAGTATTTCACAACGGACTTTGCCGCACATACTTAAGTTTATTATTTCCTACACCCCGATATGGTGTAACTACGTTAATACTTTCACTCCGAAACGGCACAATGGACCTCTTTATACAGCTAATTGGGCTACCGGTGTCAAAAATGGAGAGACAATCGATTACGTCAGTGCGCTTATTTTCACAGAAGGCAACACTTACCATTTGATATGCATCTACTGCGTCATAAGTTACGGCGGCAACTGCTCTCTTCTTAGGGCAATCCTGGTGATAGTGTCCCACTTCTGCGCAGTTGAAGCAGGAATTCGACGGGCGTCTTGGTTTCGGACACTTACTTTGAAAGTGCCCGAATTGCGAGCAATTGTAGCATCTGACCTTAGCTTCCGACATCTTAGCCACAGCAGTGGTGGTTTTTGGTTTGTTCGCGTTGATTTTGCCAGCTCCCATCTGGGATGGACGCTCGTAGCCGTCCATCCGCTCAATCAACTCATTTATAGTCCTGGCACCATAAAGGCGTGCAATATTATTTGATGCATCGGGGATTCCATCAATTATGAAATCTATCAGCTCCCCCTCTTCTACATCAGTCTTTGCCGCAATGGCTTGCATTGCTACTAAGTAGCTGAGGCATGACTCGTTCGCCTTGACTGTGCGAGATCGCAGTTGTCTGTAAATTTCCTGCCGAGTAATTGTTCGCTTAAAAACTGACTGCAAGCTTGCCTTTAAGTTACTGTACTCCAGTAACCCGAGATTGACAACATGTTGCTTGGCGATGCCTATTAGGCGTCGGCGAATCGCTACCATTTACCGATATCATATTGGTCGTCGTCACTAAAAGTTGGTACCGCCGCATCCAACTCTGATAAGTCAATCCGGCGGGCATAATTTACTGGGTTGAGGCTCGCTTCCAGTGCTTGGATTCTCTGTTCCAGTTGGAGCATTTCTAAGCGCAGCCGCAGTTTCTTTATTTCGTCTGCTTCAGCAGACAGACTGGGGGTTGGCTCTTTAAGTCCACCAACGTTCGCAGCAGACGAAAAAAAATTTGTTTGTCTTTCCGCAGTGGCATGTGCATTTGTCGGCAATTTTATGCCAGGCAGTGCAGCAGCCGATTTCATGGCAGCGATCACATCCTCATGCTGCGTCTCGGCGGCAGACTTGGTCATGGCAGCGGGCATATCGACAGCAGGCGTCACATCAGTCGGCCCTTCAATAAGATTATGGGCTGTGTCCGTTTCGACTATGGCAAACAATTCAACAGATTTAATTGCAGCGGGCCCATTTGCATTCGGCATCTCGGCGGCAGGTTTACTAAAAGCGGCAGTCGTCTTGGCATCAGGCGTTTTGGCTTCAGGCGTCACTTCAGCAAGCATTTTGGTACCTGGTATTTTAGTTGCCGCAGTATCGGCCGCAGCCGTTTCAGCGACGGCTTTATAAGACATAGGCATACTTCCAGTAGCCATTTCGGCATCAGACATATCAGTGCAGGATGCTTTGGTATCCGGCACATTGCTTGCGCTTCGAGTAAAATTCTCGGCTTTCTTTTGGTCTCCCTGGATGGTAAGGTAGAGAGCTTTCAACTGGCTCAACGTCGCCGATTCCGGGTAGTCGATGCCAGCATCCACTAATCCATCAATGATTGTTTGGCGGCTTGGCCGTAAATCCATTTTACAATTGGCTTTCTTTTTTTTAGTGGTACGTCGGTTGTACCCCACACCTGATATGTAGTCGGCTTTGTCCAAATATTAAAGACGATGATGAATCTTTTCACGTGTGTTTACGAATATCTTTTTTATTCAGATACCGGAACCAGCATCCATCAAAATGGCTTATTACATAGTTGTATTTGCTTATATATATATGAATGCTGATCTCTGTGTAATTAGAGATGGATTTTCTAGGTTAGGAGCTGCCAGCCCCTATATATTATACTACAACAGAAAACTATTTA
Organism: Panzeria rudis; assembly: GCA_956483635.1. Taxonomy (NCBI): domain Eukaryota; kingdom Metazoa; phylum Arthropoda; class Insecta; order Diptera; family Tachinidae; genus Panzeria; species Panzeria rudis. The sequence continues at coordinate 69,874,389 of OY101449.1, forward strand.
AGTTTTCAATTTACACACAGCTTAATGAAAAATAAAATTTAATTATTCTCTCAAGATACTTATTAGGGAATGGTAAATCAATTTCGATTTCAATCGAAAATCGATTTTTTGTTATAAAAAATCGATTTTTCGGAATCGAAAATCTGTGATTTTACTAAAATCTATTATTGGGCTTTTAAAATCGATTCTTTTTATCATATCAAAATAATGGCAATTGTTTTTATGAAGTGTTGAGAAGCATGCCTGTTGAATTACTCCAATATATAAAGAGACCAGGGCTTTTTTCTATTTTTAAATTTAAATCCACTAAACGGGCGGAAAACAGCAATTTATTCCAGCATACTTATGTATATATAATGCAAGGCAAAGTTTGTGCATCCTTGAGACATCAAGAACCTGCAAAGAACCAGACAATGCACTTATCACTTAAATTAACATCTTTTTTACGAACCTTGAGAAATCTTTCTGAAAATAGCTACGTCGAATAATTTGTAATATTTTTTTAGATTTACATCATTTTATATAAACAAAATAACAAAAATTAAAATTTTAAAAAACCCCCGATGCAGTTGACGCTGTATCAACTAATATTATTGAAATAACAGAACCGCAAATATTTACTCGATCAGCAATGATCGATTTTTCAACCAAAAATGTACTTATAACATTTAATAGTTATAAGCAGGGCTCGGACTTTCATGCAAATGCATGTTTTTTGTGGTGATATATAAAAAAGTATTCACTAAATATCTATGGGAATCATCAAATTTTAAGTAGTTTGGCATCGATTTGTAGTTGCATATTTTTGCATATGTTGGTGGTAAGTGCATATTTTTGCATATTTTGGAAATAAATGCATATTTTTGGAGTAATACAAGTTTTTTAAATGCATATTTCTCAATTTTGGAAAAAAAATATTAATAGGCCGATAATGGATGGCAAGTTGGGTTGCCAGTTGCTGAAAATGTTACTACTGATGGCAAGTGGCAACTGATAGCTGTTCATTTCAGCTTCTTTTTAGTGCCTTTTTGGCAACCATTAATTTTTAGTTGCCGGCAACGCAACTAAAGTTCAGTTAAATTAAATAATAGAACCAATTGTGTTTTATGTTTTTTCTGTAATAATAATAATATATTGAAAAATATTGTCATATTTAGTTTTGGTACCATGTTCTCAGGTAAATGCATATTTTTCATTTTTAGGTGCATTTGTTAAGCGCTTAAAATAAATTTTTAGTTGCATGAAAGTCCGAGTCCTGGTTATAAGGAAGGTCCTTTAGCATCGATTGGAGATACAGACAGAAGAAAGCTCTTAAACATATGTACCTCAGAAATGATATTATCGATTCATCAACAAAAAATTTATGATAACTTCCAAGCAGCTGGACCGATTTTCAAGTATAGACAAGAAGATATTAGATCAAGTCACCTTTCAAACGAAAATTAAAATCGGTCGAAACAAATCTAGTTTACCAACACACCTTCAAATAAAATAAAAATTACATAGGTTGATAGAAAATTGAAAAATAAGAAGAAAAATTAAATGATAAAAGTCTCGGAAACGCATAGATTTTGAGTTATGGCCCTCTGAAGTTTTCATATTTTAAATGCGATTTTCTACTTGTTGCTGACCCATAGTGGCGCCGCTAGAGTGGGCAATACTACTTTACTACTTTTTATTACTGCGCTACTTATTTGTATGAATGTTACCTTTTATTGCAACATTGTAAATGTCAAGTTTGAAATTATTAGTCTTTAACGAATTTATGGACGAAGCCATAGTTTTAGAAAGAAGTGGAATTTCTTTATTATTTTGTTTTTTACCTCAGAATTATACAGAATGTAAGTGTAATGGATTTTATAATATATTTTTGTTACTTATCAGATAATTGTTAATTTAATGAAATAAACGTAATCATAATTGTCGGAATTATCACATTACAATACTGCCTAGTTTATTTCTTCTGTCGCCGAAAGTATTGTTGCATCACACGACGCAACAAATTTTATTTCAATTCTTGAGTACGCCAAAAGAAATTTCACTAGAGCCGCTTTAACTATTAGGACAAAAGAATTGAATCGTACATTGGATACTTGCCGCTAATTTATTGAAAATTAGCTTCCAAGGATACGAGACAACACGCCATCACTTCTTTCATTGCTAACGCCACGACACCTTATGTGCGGTTGCATAGTGGGTGTGACTTATTAATTCAAGCTACATCTTCCGTACTATACAAAATAGGAGCCATCGTACAGCACAAGGACAGCTGCCGAAACATCTAAGTCAACATGTCTGGATCATCGACTCCTACAAGGGGGGGTTCAGCAGATGCCAACTCATCAATAGAAGGAAATGATGATACTATTGTTGAATCCCGGCCAGGTGAACCAGACAACACAACGATCACTTGTTTAATGGAACGATTAAAAATATTAGAGGGGAATAACCAACGTGTCAAGCAAAAGCTGGTTGAAAGAGGGCACAACTACAGGAGGAATTGTCAAGCAGAAATGATGCGACGAAGAAGCCGCCGCCTGTTGTAGTTGTGTCTACCACCGCCCAAGTTACAGCAACAGTGAATGATGCTGAAAATGTTAATGTTACTTATGTCTACAATCAATCCAACGCTATACAATCTGCAGCAAACCCGGTAAGTACACTCCCGCCCATGATTTCTTCCACTATAATGACATCTGCCACAATGCCGCCGTACCAAAGTACTAATGCCAATATATACTCGACACCACCAATTACATCGACAGGTGTAACGCCACAAGTTACTGATTATGGAATAATGCCACATACTACGTCCATGCCATTCACGCCTGCATCATATAGTATCTATCAGCCGACAAGTTCACTCGGTGTTCGTCCGATTGCAGGGCTGCCATATGGGTCAAATGTGACAATGTCGAATCAGGGATTTTTTCCCCGTAATTCAAATGTGTATTCGCCTATGGGCTGTGGTATATATGGAGCACCAAGAAAACTGCATGAACTTCCTGAATTCCATGGTTACCCTGAACAGTGGCCATTATTCATAACTGCATTTAGGGAATCTACGAACGTATACGGCTATACCCCTTTGGAAAATACATTCAGATTACGAAAGTCTCTGAAGGGGGTGGCACTTGAAGAGGTGGAAAGTTTACTTATAGACCCGCAGAATGTTTTAGAAATAATTGACCAACTAGAATTTAAGTATGGCCGTCCCGAGTCATTGATTAAAAGTCAATTGTATAAGATTCAAGAAATTATACCCATACAGGAGAATCATTTAGAAAAGCTGGTACCATTTGCTACGAAGGTACAAAATTTGACTACCTTTTTGAAGACTGCAAAAGCTACTCAACATTTGAATAATCCGACTTTAATGGAGGAGCTAATGTCCAAATTACCAATGACTAAACGTATGGAATGGGTGACATATTCGTCAATGATTAATCCGTTTCCTACATTGGAGCATTTCAACGTCTGGATTAATCAGATTGCAAGAGTTATAGCCAGGCCCACCCCAACAATGCCGACTGTGCCTGTGAAAATACAACAAGGGAAATTTCGTGTTTATGTGAAACCAGTACTTGCAATGAATAATGTCGCAGATGAGAATACACGAGTGCAAATATTTTGTGTTAAATGTAACGACTCGCATCACTTATGCGAGTGCGACCAATTTTTGGAAATGTCGATAGACGAACGATGGAAATTCGTGAAAATTAATCGTCTGTGTTTTTCATGTTTGCGTAAGGGCCATAATTTGATTCAGTGCCAACGAAAAAAGGGCTGCAAAGTTAATGGGTGCAGAAAGGTGCATAATGCGACGTTGCATCAGGAGTTCAACAATGAACAGGTACAACTGAATACCGTGCAAGTGAAACCAGTTAAGAAAGTTACAACAAAGCTATTGTTCAAGGTATTACCCGTGGAATTACGTGGGCCGAATGGTAAAATAGTACAAGTACATGCCTTTTTAGATGAGCGGTCGTCCTCAACATTAATTGATGAATCAGTCGCTCGCCAAATGGGCTTGGAACATAAAAAAGAATCCCTCACTCTACAATGGTTTGGAGGAAGGGGCACTGAAATATCATCTATGTCAATGCAAATTAAAATTAAAGGTGCTGGTAATTGTAAAAGGTGGCATAAATTGAACGCTCGTAGTGTACCAAATTTAGATTTGCCCTCACAGTCTATAAATCTTAAGGAGTTTTGTAAATTGAATGATTTTAAGAATCTCCCAACCGCCGGATATACCAACGCTACGCCACAAATATTGATCGGGATGGACAATTGTCATCTGACAGCCAGTACTGAAAGTGTTCAACTAGGCCAATATGTTTTTGCTGCCAACACGCCCTTAAGATGGGCTATATACGGCCGGCCCATAGGAGCCAATTTGACAAACTCGCGACAATTGAACCTTATAGTCCATACTGAAGAAATGCAAGAACGAAATATTGAGCACATGGTTGCTGATTATTTCACTACTGAGAATTTTGGTGTCGCTGCGCCAAGTCAGCCGCTAGAGTCGAAGGACGTGACACGAGCACGAAACATTATGAAAGATACAACTGTAAGAGTAGGTGAACGATATGAAACCGGTCCATTGTGGAGAGATGATGATGTTAGATTGCCAAATAGCTACAACATGGCATTGAACCGATTGTATTCTATGGAGAAAAAGATGAAGAATGACGGCGAATTTGCAAAAGAATATAAAACAACAATGGCAAATTATATATCAAATGGATATGCAAGAAAACTGTCACCATATGAAGTGAACAAATGTTCTCCGCGCACGTGGTACCTACCGCATTTCGCCGTATTCAATGTGAATAAGCCTGGTAAACTGAGACTGGTGTTCGATGCTGCTGCGGCCGTGAATGGGACTTCATTGAATTCTGTCCTTCTTAAGGGTCCGGATGAGAACCAGTCATTGCTAAAGATTCTTTTTCAATTTCGTGAAGGTGCCGTTGCAGTATGCGCTGAAATAAAGGAAATGTTTTTGCAAATCCGTATACGCGAGTCTGATCAATACGCTCAGCGGTTTCTATGGCGTTATGACCGAAATGATCCCGTGGAAATATATACCATGGTCGCCATGGTATTTGGTGCTACTTGCTCACCATGTAGTGCGCAGTACGTGAAGAATGTAAACGCAATAGATATCGCTAGAGATCAATCCGAAGTAATCGACACAATTTTGAATAGCCATTATGTTGACGATATGGTAAGAAGTTCAGCAGTGCGAACAACACATAGCAAAGCCGGGTTCGAGCTTCGTGGTTTTACATCCAATTCATCATACGTTCAGAATCGTCTGAACGGGAATGTCGAAAATCAGCCTACTAACGTCAACATGAACACCGCCGATGCCATCGAAAAATTACTGGGTATGTTTTGGAAAAGTAATACGGACGAATCTATTTTCAAGCTACATATGAATCGAGTCAACCCTGAAATATTAACTGGTAAGAAATGTCCAACGAAGAGAGAGTTATTATGTCTGGTTATGTCAGTATATGACCCCTTTGGAATGCTGGCGAATCTCTTGGTATATGGGAAAATATTATTACAGGAACTGTGGCATGCAGGAGTAAAGTGGGACGATGTTGTTCCCTGGAATATTTATGAACGTTTCGCTCAATGGGTTCAGTGTTTGCAGGTCGTGAAACAATTCAGTCTACCCCGGTACTACAGTCCTCAACTATTTCTACCTGAAACGACGATTGAGTTACATATTTTCAACGATGCCAGCCAGACTGCATTTGGCGCCGTCGCCTACTGGCGCATTACAACAGCCAATGGAGTTCAGATTTGTTTTGTGGCCGGTAAAACTAAATGTGCCCCGCTTAAGGTACTTTCTCTGCCTCGTTTGGAATTACAAGCTGCGGTATTGGGCACTCGTCTGAAAAAAGCCATTATGGGAAGCCATCTAGAACAATTTTATAGAGCGACTCGAAAACTGTTATTAGCTGGATAAAATCGGATCATAGACAGTATAAAGCTTTCGTTATGCACCGAGTTGGCGAAATACTTGAATCGACACATGAAAATGACTGGCGTTGGTTACCCACAAATTTGAATACAGCAGACGTCGCGACAAGAACTACATATCCGGTAAAATATAGTGTTAAAAATATGTGGTTACAAGGCCCTGAATTTTTGGAAAAAGACGAAGAAAACTGGCCACGCACAATTGATATGGGTGCAGACATAAACACAGAAGAAGAAAAACGAAAATTTTGTCTAGTTACCATCGAAACGCCCGTAATTGAATTCAACAGATTTTCCAGCTATCTCCGACTGCAAAGAACTATTGCCTGGGTACTAAGATTTGGCAACAGATCGCGCGAAAAATCTTGCCACAGTGAAATCTATGAGCTGACAGCGTCTGAACTGCGAAAAGCTGAGGTGAAGATATTGTTACGTTTTTAGTCCTTTACATAAAAACGGTTTTATTATTTTCACAGGATTCGTTGAATTGCAATAAAATAAAACACGGGTATAAATTTTACAAATAAATTCTCAGTAACACTTTATTTATTACTTTAAAAACACGTACAACTAACGCGATGAACACATTAACTATATTTGGCGATGTTTACTCGTCTAAGTTGAAAAACACACTTATCCATGTCGTCTGGCAGCTTCCCCTTATATAGTAAATTATAAAACCTTCTGGTAACTTCGCTAACTTTCTGGAATGTAGCCGTCTCTCTTTATCTTCTACTGTACTGTAATTCAGGTCTCTTTTCATCTTTAAGTGTACGGCATGATCATTTTGTCTTGCTATGGTGTAGTGTATGTGCGTGTGTAGATGCATGAGCTTTTTCTTCTGTTTGTTTAACTTCGCACACATACATACTCTAATGTTTGCAACTTAAACAAATTACGCTGTTATCAAGTTTACATCTCTTGCAGCTGATGTTGTTTAAGTTTAATGTCACTGTTTGTAATTGCAATTAAGCAGTCTCGAATAATCTTTTAAGTTCTAGCTACCGTTTCCTGAAGATTCCGGAAACTTCCATTTTCCGTTATTTTTGAATTCTATTGACAGTTTTCGAGTGATGCCAAGTTTAATTGTGGTACTTGGTTACCAGGTTTTGATTTTATTGACATTACATAGGCAGTGTTGTATTTAGTGGTACCAAATACAGATTATCATCACAGCTGTTATTTTTATGTCGTTATATTTGAATCTGCATTTTTCATTTCGTAACACTGCCGCCCACTTAAGCCTGTTCGTCCCGAATAGGTACACAATTACCTTTTCTATAGTTGTCTTGGCGCTCCAGTGGTTCAAACTTAATTTTTGTCTTCCGTCCAATGTACTGCTCTATCATGTGCACGACGTCATTCATCCTTACGATGATACCACGGATTTCAGCTTCCAACTTGTAGTTATCCGATGACGATCTCTTTTCCGTGCTATAAGGCTGTGTGCCACATCCACTTGGTACTGCTGGATAATTATTAGCTGAGTACATGTGACTATTCCTGTTGTAGCCTGTTCCTTTGCCGGTAGATGAACTGAAGACTTCTTTACTTGTACTGGGCGAAGTGTAGCTGTAACTACTTCCTTTACGCGCAGATCTTGCAGAGGCTGGAGGGGCATCAAATCTTGCCGGAGGGTGTGTATTATCATACGCTGGGCCTTTTATGAAACCATCACGCGCCGCAGAAATTTGCATTTGTTGACGCTTAATTTCTTGAAGCTCTATTTCTAGCTTTTCACGCTCTAATCTTTGGCGCTCACGTTCAAGGCGTAATGATTCAGCCTCTCGTTGCAAACGTTTTCGTTCCACCGCCAATTTCGTACGCTCCTCAGCTAGTCGGGCTTCCTCCAGGCGCAGACGCTCTCCTATTTCTTCATGCCGTCTGTCCTCGTTACGTGCTTCAGGTTGATGACACTGCTCCCGTTGTCGCTCTTGATGACAGCCATAACAACGAGACTTTTGATGGCTCTTCCATTTATTATTCCATGATGGCGTGACAGATTTTTTCTTTCTTGTTGCATTGCAGTTGCGCTGGATATGGCCTTTCTCTCCGCAGCTATAGCATTTTATTCGCACTTTGTTTTTATTTAAAGCCAATGCTTGCACTACTGCCTCTTTGATGTCCTTTTGACAATTAGCTTCTTTCTCGGTAATCACCTCCAGATTTCGGACCATATACGCTTGCGGCTTAGAAATTATCCTTGCGGTCTCCTGTGCTAAAGCATATGCCACAGTTTCTATAAAAGGTTTCGGTGTCGCATATACTGCATACCTCACGTCAGGATCACTAATGCCACGCAATAAGGAATCAATTTTCAGCTGCTCCATCAATGGGTGATTTTCGCCAGGATAAGATAGTTGCACCAACCGCTCGATTTCCATTGCGAAATCTTGTAGGGACTCATTGGGCTTCTGTCCTCTACATCTCCATTCCATACGGTATATATCTCGCTTATGTTCGCCACCACATTTCCGCTGCAGTGCCGCCATTATGTCATCAAAGTTGTTTCTGCAGCTCCCTGGTACGGTTTCAAGTACTTCTGCTGCGGCTCCTTTTAAGGCCAAAATCAACTCTATGGCCTTTTCTTCACTGTTCCAACCATTTTTGCTGGCAACTGTTTCGAACTGGAACAAAGGTGCGCTGCCATCGAAACAAGGTGTCTTTACTCCGCTGGAAGCCTCTGGAATAACTCTCACTGGCCCTCCTTGACACTGAAGATTAACAATTTTTGCTTCCAGGTCATGTAATTTCTCGTCCACATCTTTTACATGCACTTAGACGCCACCAATTTCTAGGCTATGAAGTTTATTCTCTAGTTCTGAGAGTTTCTCGTCAAATTTGCTGACTTGTACCTCAATGCCATCTACTCTTCTATTTATGGCCTCAGAAATTTCTACTAGCTTCTCATTTGTGGCTTTAGATGTCACCTGAACAGCCTTAACTTCAGCTAGCATTCTCTCGTTGTTACCTCTAGATGTTTCTTTAACTTCTTGAAATTTTTCCATCATAGCGGCGAACATTGTGCTTAAATCCATGTTGCTTGTCGTGGCACGAGTACATACCTCTATTTCCTCTTTAGTCTCAAATTCGTATGTCCCGATGTCGATGCCACGCTGCTTGCACTCATCTATCAGCCTCTTCTGAAGTTCCACTTTATTGCCTGTTGTTGGCAGTTCCAGCTTACTCAGTTTTTTTTTAGCTGCTCAACTTTTAGCTCTTCAAACTTCATGGCTTCTATTTTTTTTAATGTCCTTTTTATTATTATTAATGTCCTTTTTATTAATTAATAATGTCCTTTTTTTATTTTATTAATCAATAATGTCCTTTATATTTTATTTTGCAATTTTACTTCTGACACCAATTGTTACGTTTTTAGTCCTTTACATAAAAACGGTTTTATTATTTTCACAGGATTCGTTGAATTGCAATAAAATAAAACATGGGTATTTATTTTACAAATAAATTCTCAGTAACACTTTATTTATTACTTTAAAAACACGTACAACTAACGCGAAGTACACACTAACTATATATGGCGATGTTTACTCGTCTAAGTTGAAAAACACACTTATCCATGTCGTCTGGCAGCCTCCCCTTATATAGTAAATTATAAAACCTTCTGGTAACTTCGCTAACTTTCTGCAATGTAGCCGTCTCTCTTTATCTTTAACTGTACTGTAATTCATGTCTCTTTTCATCTTTAAGTGTACGGCATGATCATTTTGTCTTGCTATGGTGTAGTGTATGTGCGTGTGTAGATGCATGAGCTTTTTCTTCTGTTTGTTTAACTTCGCACACACACATACTCTAATGTTTGCAACTTAAACAAATTACGCTGTTATCAAGTTTACTTCTCTTGCAGCTGATGTTGTTTAACTTTAATGTCACTGTTTGTAATTGCAATTAAGCAGTCTCGAATAATCTTTTCAGTTCTAGCTACCGTTTCCTGAAGATTCCGGAAACTTCCATTTTCCGTTATTTTTGAATTCTATTGACAGTTGTCGACTGATGCCAAGTTTAATTGTGGTACTTGGTTGCCAGGTTTTAATTTTATTGACATTACATAGGCAGTGTTGTATTTAGTGGTACCAAATACAGATTATCATCACAGCTGTTATTTTTATTTCGTTATATTTGAATCTGCATTTTTCATTCCGTAACAATATGCAGTTTGGTACAACAAGAAGTCTACAGTGAGGAAATAAATGAGCTGAAATGTGTCAAGAAATAGCTCGATATCAACGCTTACCCCACGCCTCAATTCCGGTGGTCTCATATGTGTTTACGGACGAATCGATTACGCGTTAGCATTGCCAGATTCAACTAGACATCCTATAATTTTGCCTACTCGTCATATATTAACTGAGCTCATCGTAATGTGGTACCATAATAGATCATTTCATTAAAATGACGAACTCGTGGTTAATGAGGTACGGAGAAAATTTTGGATTCCAAATTTGCGAGCTGCAGTTAAACGCGTCAGATCTAAGTGTCAGCAGTGTACGAACAATCGTGCAACGCCAAAGCCGCCATTAATGGGACAATTGCCACTCGATCGCCTCCAGCCGTATGTGAGACCATTCACTTACACCGGTCTAGATTATTTTGGTCCCATATACGTAACCATCGGACGCAGAACTGAAAAACGGTGGGCAGCACTGTTTACATGTCTAACGATCCGGGCCATACATATTGAATTGGCGACAGACCTATCTACCGACGCTGCTATCATTTGTATTCGCAACTTTGTCAATCGTAGAGGAGTTCCTGTAAAGATCCGATCTGATATGTGTACGAATTTCGTTGGTGCGGACGGAGAATTGCGGAAGGTGAGTGACTTATTTGATCATAATTATATTCAGAAAGAATTGGCAACAAAAAATATAACTTGGGAGTTTAACTGTCCTGCCAACCCAAGTAGTGGAGGCTGGTGGGAAAGACTTGTTCAGTCGACAAAGAAAGTGCTTGCAGTGACTCTGAAAGAGTGTGCGCCTTAAGTTGAAACGTTACGCAGTTTACCAATTGAAGCCGTAAATGTGGTAAACAGTCGTCCCCTCACTCATCTACCGGTAACACCTGAGAATTCAGAACCGTTAACACCCAACCATTTTTTGTTGGGCACTACCAACTCAACACAAACGCCTGGTGATGAAAAGCCGATATGTACTCGAAAACAGTATAGAATAAGTCAACAACTGAAAAATAAATTTTGGCGGCAATGGGTCCGGGAGTATTTACCCACCCTGACGAAACGAACGAAATGGTTCACACCACAGAAACAGATTGAAATCAACGATATGGTCATCATATGTGACGAAAATTTGCCGAGAAGCCAATGGAGACGAGGTATTGTCATTTCGAAGCTAACTGCTAGAGATGGACAAACACGAGTGATGGAGGTACGTACTTGTGGTGGTACTTTGCGGCTGCCAGTCTCGAAACTTGCTGTGCTGGACGTTTATGGTGAAGCTCCAGGGGGTCTTCACGAGGGGCGGAATGTTGCTGACCCCTAGTGGCGCCGCTAGAGTGGGCAATACTACTTTGCTACTTTTTATTACTGCGCTACTTATTTGTATGAATGTTACCTTTTATTGCAACATTGTAAATGTCAAGTTTGAAATTATTATCCTTTAACGAATTTATGGACGAAGCCATAGTCTTAGAAAGCAGTGGAATTTCTTTATTATTTTGTTTTTTACCTCAGAATTATACAGAATGTTACTGTAATGGATTTTATAATATATTTTTGTTACTTATCAGATTATTGTTAATTTTAGTGAAATAAACGTAATCATAATTGTCGGAATTATCACATTACAATACTGCCTAGTTTATTTCTTCTGTCGCCGAAAGTATTGTTGCATCACACGACGCAACACTACTATATTTCTGAACGTATTGGCTATATACGTTCATTGGTATTGGTATCATTTGAATGCTTTTAAAGATATCTTTCTGAATATTTGAAAAAATGTTTAGATTTTGAACTCTTTATGTGCCAATACAATTTTTACAAAACTTCACATCAAAATGCTCTAGGTAAATACGAGTATATAGTTTATTCAAATAAAAGTGTAATAAAAATTTTATTACCAAAGAACAGCTTCGCTAAATAAAGCATCCGTGCATAGCCGGCGTTCGTCCGGGCTCAAGGATTTTTCCCCTCTACGGTATAACAAACACCTGTTTCACTAACTAAGGACTTTCTCCTCTGTGGTATAACAAACACCGGCTTCGCTAACTAAAGCTTCCCTGCATACCCGGCCTTCGGCCGTGCTCAAGAATTTTCTCCTGTGGTATAACAAACACTGGCTTCGCTAACTAAAGCTTCCTTGTATAGTCGGTCTTCGCTAACTAAATTTTCCCTTGATATCCGGGCTTCGGCTATGTAATGAAAAAATAAATATAAAAATTATTTTGTTTTTATAGTTCCTAAGAACTTGTATATTCGTAAACTCATCCCTGCTTCTTAATGAGTTAAAAAGTTCTAAATAAATTTTGAATATTCAGAAAGATCTATTCAAAAGCTTTCGAATGGTGCCAATAATGGACATATGAGTTCAAAAATGTAATGGAAAATCACATTTATATATGAAAACTTCAGAGGGCCAAAACTCGAAAACTATGCGTTTCCGAGACTTTTACCATTTAATTTTATATTCTTATTTTTCAATTTTCTATCGCCATTTTTTATTTTATTTGGACGTGCGTGGGTAAACTAGATTTAACCCAAAGATTAATAATGTTTCCATTGATTGAAATCACGCAAAACAATTAAAATTCACAATTATTAATGTTTATGTAAGTCTATGTCCATACGAGTCCACTTTTGCTGCGCAACTTTTGAATTTATGGGAGAGAGAGGTGAGAGGATAGGGAAGGGGTACACTGCTTCATGTACATGCAACTCTCTTTTGTTTTATTCTTCATAATATTATGCAACAACAAATTCTATGTAAAAAAACAAAAGCTGCGCAGCAAGAATTTCATTATATGGACACGAATGCAACTTCAAAAGAAAATTTAAGAAAGTTGCAGAAGCAAGACTTGCTTCATATGGACATGGACTAAGTTAAAACAATTCTTCATAATTCTTATTTCTTTCTTTTGTTTTGCACATACGTTTTTGACAGCAACTTGTCTATTACACAAACAAAATATGAATGTGGTTTTTGTACTGTTGTACAACAACTCCTTATGGTGACAACTACTTAAATACACCTTGGTGTAAACGAACGCAATTATTAGCACAAAATACACAGAAGTGAGATTTTGTGATTATTAAGTCCATGTCCATACGAATCAACTTTTGCTTCTGCAACTTTCTTAAATTTTCTTTTGAAGTTGCATTCGTGTCCATATAATGAAGTTTTTGTTGCGCAGCTTTTGTTTTTTTAACTAGAATTTGTTGTTGCTTAATATTACGAAGAAGAAAACAAAAGAGAGTTGCATGTACATGAAGCAGTGTATCCCTTCCTTATCTTCTCACCTCTCTCTCTCACATAAACTCAAAAGTTGCGCAGCAAAAGTTGATTCGTATGGACATAGACTTAACATAACTGTTTTTATGTATGTATGTATATCAGGGATGGCAAAATTGGTACAATTGTACCATTTTTGGTACTAAATCGAGCTTTAAAAGTACAATGGTACACCAATATCTTATTTAGTACAATTAATAATTTTTCCATTTTTAAATTTTGCAAAGTATTGGGAACAAAGTTTGACTTAAAAAAGGGGATATATAAAGCGATCAGATAACCTCAGCTCAGAAAACGTAGCATCTGCGATTTGGCACTCTTGCATGTCACGATACATATTAAAGTCTAAAAAAACTAATTTATTGGGAACTTATTGGGAATATATCCTTCTACTTTCCAATAGCAGATATGTCCAAATTAATGAGTTATTTTTGATTAGAAATGTCTAAATCTGACCTAAGTACACTTTCTTTTTTGCCACAGATAGTACTATAGGAGCATTTTCGTAGGAAAGTCCACTTTTTGTCACGTGCGACAGCAAGAAATGAAATTTTTCAAAAGGAAACGTAAGTTTGTTTTTAATTCTTTATATATTTGTGTTAGTAAAAATCCAAGTATGTACATTGTACATGATTCTGATATACAAGCTTAATTGCTTGATGTCGCACGTGGCCAAAAAGTGGACTTTCCTATGGGAATGCCCATACACTACTGTATTTATATAACTGCACGTCTCCACGCGCAATATTTATTTCCGAACATAAGAAATAACGTCGGCAGAATAACAGCACAAATATGTTCATGTACAGGCTTATGTTCTGAGCTATAGAGCACGTATTGTGGTATTGGACATAAATTGACTGTGAATGGATCGATGTTTTTTTGTCTTTATTTTAGTTTATTTAATTTTTTTTCAAACTATTTTACTTTAATTTGCTTTATTTTATTTAAAAAACAATATATGTGTACCACAGCTACAAGTTTCTTTTGTTTAATTCACGCAAACAACAAATGCCGATAAAATTTGACAGCTTATGTTCAATATTATTTCTTGAACATAAATTTGAACAATTATGTCGCAATTTATTTGGAAATAAATGTTTCTGCGGTCCACACGTGAACATATGATGTTGGAAATAGAATTTAACAGATGAGAACATAATTATTTGCAAGTTTATTGCTCGTGGAGACCCCCAGTAAAAGTGACATATTTGCTATACTTAATACATGTTTCTGGTTTCAAAAATCTGTTTGGTACAATTAAATCCAAAAAAGTACAATTTCGGACAACAGTCTGTACACTTATAGCATCTCATGCCATCCCTGATGTATATACATACATGAGTTTTACCCAACGACATTATTATGACTAATATGAATAAATATCCAGTTGTAATTTGAATCTCGAATGAATATTTCTGTTTATAAGTAATTATTCACAAAGTGTTTATTCATTGAATTCTTATTCTTGTAATTTAAATCGAATGATTATTTCTGTCTATAAAGACTTTTTCACAGAATGTTTATTCTTTGACTTCTTGTAATTTAAATCTCCAACGATTGCTTTAGTTTGTGAATGTTTATTCATTGCATTCTTGTGATCTAAATCTCGAATAATTATTTATGTTTATAAAGAATTATTCGCATCATACTTACCCTCCTCTTACGACTATTAAGATAAAGAGATACATGATTAAACTCTTTTTATTTTTAAGAGAAATAATGTTACGAATCAGAAATGATCGTTGATTAAATCCAATCAGCGATCATCAACTATTATTCTATAAAACCAAACTGTAAATATATACTTTAGCTTTTTACTTAATAAACTTTAAAGACGACAAGTTGTTTTCTTGAGCATTCCGTTATAATTTTATAATTTTGGCGCAGTCGGTAGGATACCCAGATATCCTTTTAATCATTTGTATAAGCGGAAATTATATAAACAAGGATATTTGACATTTTAAAGTCTTAATGGGTATACCTGAAAAATAAAATTAAAATAACAAACAATGCTCAGAAGTAATATAAAAACGGAACTAAAAATTACAAAAAATCTAAACAAATAAATAAATAAAAAATTTAATACTGTGAATAAATTAAAAATAAAGTCAGAACTTAAAAAGTGAAGCTAATAAAAGCTTGTTAAAAAAAAAACTAACGAAACTGAATTTATATTTATAAAAATAATATAAAGTACAAAACTAGAAATAACAAAAAATCGAAACAAATAAGTAAATAAAAATGTAAACACTGTGATTAAATGAAAACTTAAATTTAAAAAAGTGCGTTGATTTAATTCAGAACTATTTTAAATATTTTATAATATATTAAAACAGAAATAAAGTAATAATTTACAAAATAAATACCGGTGGAATAGACTGAAGAAACTGAATTAAAATTTATAAAAAGTTGGTGTTTAAATTTTTAAAATTAAGTTATCCTTGCTGGACCTGAAAATAAAAATAAAGTCACCAAGCAACGAATTTGCTTGGGCAGCCAAGGGTTGATGTCCAACAGAAGAAGCAAGATCTTTGATGAAGGAAGAACGAACCTGAAGATGGAACAACAGCAACAGTTACAACAAGAACAACAGCAACAGTTACAACAAGAACTACAGCAACAATTACAACAACAGGTACAAATGAATCATAAAGATATAGATCCCCTTAGGTTTTTGGGATTAATTTCCAATTTCGACGGAAGAAGGGAAGAATTATATCCTTTCTTAGAAAGTATAGACAATGTAATTTTGTATATGTCAGATTACAATCCCACCTCGCAGAGGATGTTTTTGTCGGTAATTAAGAATAAGATTGTGGGAAAGGCTAGAATGGTTCTAGAGATTCATCCCCACTTAACCACGTGGAGTGAAATTAAATCTCTTATGGAGCTAAATTTTGGTGGCTTGGCTTCTGCCGAGTTACTCTATGAAGAATTGAGGGGCGCCCAGTATAGAGGGGACGTCCTACAATTTTACAACTTCATACAGACCAAACTCTCCTTTTTGAATCAAAGGCAGAGGTTGGATGGCAATATGGCCGAGATTGGTCACAATAATAACATTGCCTTGAGAACCTTCGTAAATAGATTGCCAATAAGTTTAAAGACTGTTCTGTGTGCCCTTAAGCCAGATTCATTGGAAAAGGCGTTGCATGAATTAGGGCAATCGAACCTACTACTGAATGAAAAATGTAACATAAATTATAATAAAAAATATGATAAAACTAATTTTAGAAACCAAAATAATAATTCAAATCCTAAGTACACTAATCCTAACAATCAAAATCCTAATTCAAATCCTAAATACAATAATCCTAACAATCAAAATCCTAATTCAAATTCTAAATACACTAATCCTAACAATCAAAATCCTAATTCAAATCCTAAATACCATAATCCTTATATTAATAGATATCAATATCCGAACCCTAGATACTCTAATCCTAATAATAGCAGGTATCAAGATCCTAATCCTAGATATCATAATCCTTATAACCATAAATATCAAAATCCCAATTGCAATAGATACCCAAATAATAATACTAACAGAAATTTTCCAACTGGACAA
The DNA here is from genome assembly GCA_956483635.1 of Panzeria rudis. Lineage (NCBI taxonomy): Eukaryota > Metazoa > Arthropoda > Insecta > Diptera > Tachinidae > Panzeria > Panzeria rudis. The sequence continues at coordinate 69,891,444 of OY101449.1, forward strand.
GACAGAGCAGAACCTATGGATATCAGTGAACAGACTCGTAGACAAAACCACCACATAGATAACACCCAATCTTCACAGTCTCAAAATTTTCGATTTACGGCCTCTCACGCAGAGATCCCTCCGAATATAAATTACCCTATATTTTGTTCCAAGGAAAGACTCGAGTTACAAGAATTTTAATCGATTCCGGGTCTACGGAAAATATTATTGATAGAAATCATTGTCCTCCAGAATATATAAAAAATTTAAAAGAACCACAGAAAATCAAAACGGCTTCAGGTTTTCTGGTGATTAATGAAGAAGCTAAAATTCATAAAGACTCTTTGAAGGTTCGTCTTAAAGGAGATGAAATATTTAAGGTCATTAGTTTTCATCCAATGTTTAACGGAATATTTGGATCCACATTGTTGAGAAACAATAACGCGATTATAAATTATAAAAAACAGTCTATAGTGATGAATGAGCAGGAGATACCTTTGTACTTTGAGGGTGAGGACGAAAAAGAATATTCAACCGAAACTATATTCGATACGGTGGATATAGAAAATTTGCCCGAGTTGCATTACTTGGATGAATTGGGAATAGTAGACCAATTGCGGACTGAACACCTCAACAACGAAGAGGGTCAATTACTTAAAAGAATTGTTAAAAAATTTTCTAACGTTTTCTACAAAAAGGGAGATAGTTTGACATTTACCAATGAAGTAAAGCATACAATCCCAACAAATAACGAAAATCCGGTCTATACAAAGTCATATAGATATCCCGAGATACATGCGAATGAAGTTAAGAGACAAATGGACGAAATGTTAGAACAGGGTATTATTGTGCCAAGTAATTCACCATATAATTCCCCTATTTGGGTTGTCCCAAAAAAGGAAGACAAAGTGGGAAATAAGGAATGGAGAATTGTAGTTGACTACAGAAAATTAAATATTATAACTAGAGAGGATAAGTATCCAATACCGGTTGTCGAAGAGATATTGGATAAGCTAGGAAGAGCAAATTATTTTTCTTCACTAGACTTGACAAAGGGTTTTTACCAAATAGAGGTCGATGAAAACGACCAGGAAAAAACCGCTTTCTCAACAAATGATAGTCATTACGAATTTAGACGTATGCCATTTGGCCTCAAAAATGCTCCGGCCACATTTCAAAGAATGCTTAATAATGTGTTGAGACATTATATTAATAAAATATGCGTAATCTATATGGACGATATATTGGTGTTTGGAACTTCACTCCAAGAGCACTTGGATAATTTGTCCAAAATATTTTATACACTACAAAGAGCCAATTTAAAGGTTTCATTAAATAAATGCGATTTTCTGCAAAAAGAAACAAATTTTCTTGGTCATGTAGTTACTGCAGAGGGCATTAAACCAGACCCTAAAAAGATAGAATGTATTAAAAGTTTTCCAATACCAAAAACGGTAAAACAACTCCAATCATTCTTGGGTTTGAGTGGGTATTACAGAAAGTTTATACCAAATTATGCCAAGATTGCAAAGCCCCTCACACTTAGGCTCAAGAAGGATGGTAAAATTAATGAAAATGACCCCGATTACAAACAAGCTTTTGAAAAAATGAGGAAAATATTAACATCTGATATGGTGTTAAGGTACCCAAATTTCGAAAAAGAATTTTTACTTACCACTGACGCAAGCAATTTTGCGCTTGGTGCCGTGTTGTCCCAGGAAGATGGACCATTGGCCTTTTCTTCAAGAACTTTAAACCAACATGAAATAAACTATAGTACAATTGAAAAAGAATTATTAGCTATAGTTTGGGCTTGTAAGCAATTTCGACACTATCTTTATGGTAGAAAATTTCGATTGCAAACAGACCACAGACCATTAGTATGGTTGGCCACACTCAAAGAACCCAATTCAAAAATGGTTCGTTGGAAAATTAGGCTCAATGAATATGAGTTTGATATTCAACATATACAAGGCAAGGAAAATAAAGTGGCAGATGCCCTATCAAGAATTGCTGCAGAAATAAATTTTTTCGAATGCAACGTGTGCCAAAAGGTTTATAAAAGGAAAGTTGTTTTGGAGCAGCACATTAAACAAAAACATGGTACACAAATCTTTCAATGCAACCTGTGTAAAAGGAATTTTGAGAGCAAAGTAGGTGTAAAAAGACACTTTTTACGTGTTCATAAAAAAGAAAAATTTAATTTTAAAATAATAGAAAGAGAAGTTTTTCAGCAACCAGTTAAAAAATTAATAAATAGAAATAGGATTGGATCCCCAATTCCAACAGTCCATAGCGCTCAGGATGATGGGATGGATCATATCCAAGTAACAGAAAGTCCTTTACAATTCGCGAATAAACAAATTTTGATTGAGAGACAAGAAAAAGATTCCTATGAGGAAAAAATCCAGTTCAATAAAAAATTATATAAATTTGGAATAGCTATAGCAGATGACTTTGAAGAAGTTTTGAGAAAGATAATGAATTTAATCGAAAAAGAGGAAAACGTCGTAATTTTCTGTGATATTGAAAATTTGTATGTTATGATCCAAGAGGAAGTAAAGAAATTGAAGAATATTAAAAGATTTAAAATATATAGAACTTATACTCTATTAGAAAACATAGAAAAACAAACCTTGTTAGAAATAATAATGAAACATCACAAATATGAAAACAACCATCCGGGTATCGACAAGACATTTTTTGAGCTTAAGCAAAAATACTATTATCCTAATTTGAAAAAAGAAATAACGAAAGTTATAAATAATTGTGAGATATGCAATTATAAAATTGAAAGAAGACCATTGAAATTACCTTTTGAAAAGACGGAAACTCCTTCATCTCCACATGAAATTTACCATACAGATATTTGGTATATGGACCCAAAAAACTCATACATAACGCTTATTGATAAATTCTCAAAATATGCTTTAATTCAGAAAATTGAAGAGCGAACACCGCTTAATTTTGTTAAACATTTTACAATATTATTTAATTTAATGAGAACCCCTAAAAAACTTATTCTAGATAACGAACCAGGTTTTACTTCATCGCTTTTTAAAGACTTTTTGGAAAAAAATAATGTAAACTTCCATTTTACTACCCCTTACAGACATACAGGAAATTCTGATATAGAAAGATTTCATAGCAGTCTAAATGAAAATATTAGAATACTGAGGAAAAGAGAAGAAACATCAGATATAGCTTATAACATAGATTTGCCAATACAAGCAAGTTTCATTTATAACAACACCTTTCATTTGACAACGCGCAAGAAACCGGTAGAGATTCATTTTAGTAATAATCCGATAGAAAACCAAAAAATTAGACAAATAATTGAAGAAAGGAAGGAAAAAAATCTAGCATACCTTAACAAGAATCGCAAGGATCAGGACGTAAATGAAAGTTTTAAAAAAGACTTTAGAGCACATAAGACAGACACAAGACAGGAAAAAGTGACATTGAGGAAATTAAATGACAAAAATTATCAGAACAAAACCCAAAGGGTTTATAAAGACCAATTAATACGTAGCAAAAATACTTTCAGATCTTTGGACGTTCTGGTTGATCCTACTGACAGTTATGTCGAAGATGCATTTTCAGAAGATGTTATTGATAATGTTGATGGTATTTGCAGTCCAGGTGACGCACAGTCAGAAAATTGATGTTAGAGACCTAACTATAGGAAACGGATTCAGCATGATAGAATTGGGAAAGAGGCGTTTGATTGAAAGCTATTGCAACATTTTGCATTTGTTTAATATTACTAAATATGAGGAATATGTTGGAGATCTAGAGAAAAACGTGACTGTACTGAATGATCAACTTCTTAACCATAAAATACAGCACTTAAAGACATCATTAAAAAGTCTAAGTCCTCACAGACAAAAGAGAGGGCTAATAAATGTTTTTGGTACAGGAATTAAATATTTATTCGGAACAATGGATGACGAGGACAGAAAAGAAATTGAAAAAACATTGCAGAGAATGGAAACGAACACACATAATGTAATAGAACAATCTAATAGCCAAATTGAAATAAATCAGCATTTTGATGAGCAACTAGCAAAACTTTCTAAAATTTATGAATTGGAAGCAAAGAAGAATTATTTAGAATACATAAATATCCATAACGAAACAGTTATTGAAAAACTCGAAATCGAGAAGACACATCTAAATTTTCAAATTGTTGAACTTGAAAGGATAATTGACAAAGTTGAGGGAATAATACTAACGTCGAGACTAGGACTTTTGAGTCAAAATATAATAAGTGATGAAGAAATAACAAAGTATAATATTACCTTCGAAAAATTACAAAACATAAAAATGACTATAGCAACTAATAAACGAAACATACTATTAATAATCCAAATTCCTGAACTAACCCAAGAACTTTATAATTCCTTATATATCCAACCAATTCCTAATAATAACAATTTAGAATTAAGCGAAGATAAAAATAAATATATTTCTAACAATAATAAAATGTATTTTGCAACTAATTTTAAGAAAAATCTTACTGCTTTAAAGGATAATTGTATTGAAAATATGTTAAATAATAAGGAAATGGTTTGTGATTACCGGAAAAATCCGAATACATCTATTATTGAAGTAGGCTCTGATTTGTTATTTGCCATTAATATGAATAATGTAACAGTTAATCAAACCTGCAGTAATATTCCAATTATACTTACCGGTCATTTTTTAATAAAAATAGAATCATGTAGAATTAAGATTCTTGAAAAATGGTATAATAAAAAAACATATACTGAAAATATAATAATTCCTAACTTTCCTAAGAAAATACAAATAAATTTTGAGGAAGAATTGCCAATAAAAAATTTGACTTATCAACACATTAGAAATATAAGATATATAGAAGAATTAAGATATAATCAAAAAACAACCAATATATCCATATATATTGTAATCATAATTATAATTATTTTAATCATTGTATACTTGATCATTAAGTTCAAATCTAAGAGGATGGTGAATGAAACAATTATATCGTTTCCCAAATCTCCTTCAGAAATCGGGAACCAATCTTCGTCCGGGGGAGTTTTACCCAACGACATTATTATGACTAATATGAATAAATATCCAGTTGTAATTTGAATCTCGAATGAATATTTCTGTTTATAAGTAATTATTCACAAAGTGTTTATTCATTGAATTCTTATTCTTGTAATTTAAATCGAATGATTATTTCTGTCTATAAAGACTTTTTCACAGAATGTTTATTCTTTGACTTCTTGTAATTTAAATCTCCAACGATTGCTTTAGTTTGTGAATGTTTATTCATTGCATTCTTGTAATCTAAATCTCGAATAATTATTTATGTTTATAAAGAATTATTCGCATCATACTTACCCTCCTCTTACGACTATTAAGATAAAGAGATACATGATTAAACTCTTTTTATTTTTAAGAGAAATAATGTTACGAATCAGAAATGATCGTTGATTAAATCCAATCAGCGATCATCAACTATTATTCTATAAAACCAAACTGTAAATATATACTTTAGCTTTTTACTTAATAAACTTTAAAGACGACAAGTTGTTTTCTTAAGCATTCCGTTATAATTTTATAATTTTCATGCATGCAAGGCATATTCATTACAGTATCAAAGCGAATTAATATCAAGTGGCCTTATCAGGACTATTATTATTAGGACTATTTTTATTTGTGCTTTGACAGTTCGGATTAAAGTTTTTCTCTTTTCTTATATAGAGTTTGACTGATGGGATGTAATCAGCTGATGATCATCTGTGATGATAAGGCTACCTGGTACTGAATTCGCCTTGACAGGTACCACCATAACTAAAACAAATACAAGACCAAAAAACACATGTATTTTGTTGGTAGAAATACCCCAGAAATACGTCAAATCCATTAACTGTGAGTCGCACACATTTACTACCGCATGCCCGTTGTTGATAGAAAAATCCCAGCCATGTGTCAAAATCTCTTGTCTGTGTGACGCACACATTCTCAAATTTACTAAAACAGCTGTTCTTGTAGTGTGCCGGCAACCCATATTTTCCGAGTTATGGGCCTCTGATAAAAAAGATAAGAAAAAAACACCCTATCCGATAGAAAATAAAAAATAAGAAAAAAAATTAAATAAAAATATTGGTGGCGAGCCTTAGTTTCCGAGTTATGGATCTCCTAAATTCTAATACAAAATTATAATTATACGTAATATTTTCTAACGAATCTGGTTACAATTCGACATACATAGGAGAAAACTGCTTAAGGCCGGCTAGGCAAGAAATCTTTACTCAGCGAAGCCGCTATTCGATATACATAGATGAGAAAACCTTTAAGCCCGGCCGAAGGCTGGCTGTTCAAAAAAGCTTTACTCAGCGAAGCCGCTATTCGACATACATAGAGGAGAAAATCCTTAGCCCGGCCGAAGGCCGGCTGTACAGAAAGGCTTTACTCAGCGAAGTCGCTATTCGACATACATAGAGGAGAAAATCCTTAAGCCCGGCCGAAGGCCGGCTGTACAGAAGGACTTTACTCAGCGAAGCTGCTATTCGACATACATAGAGGAGAAAAACCTTAAGCCCGGCCGAAACTTCAGAGGTCCATAACTCGGAAAATATGGGTTGCCGCCAACTTTTTTATTTAATATTTTCTTCTTATATTTCAATTTCCTATAAGATACGCTATTTTTTATTTATTTTTACCTACTTGGCTAAACTGGATTTGTTCCAAAATAAGAAGCCATGAGGATGATATTCAAAGAGTTCCGAAATATAGGCATATAATTCTAATTTTAATTTCAATTGACGATTTAATAAGAAAACACAGATATCGAGCTTCAAGATATTTATTTAATTTGGTTTAAAACTACGTATTTCATTTAAATTTGCTTTATTATATGTAAAAAACATTGTATTTTGACCACAGCTACAAGTTTCTCTTGTTTAATTCGCGCAAACAACAAATGTCGATCAAATATGACAGCTTGTGTTCAACATTATTTCTTGAACATAAATAAATGTTTCTGCCGTCCACACGTGAACATATGGTGTTGGAAATAGAATTTGACAGATGAGAACATAATTATTTCCAAGTTTATTGCTCGTGGACCCCCAGTAAAATACACTAAAATTTGACATTATAATTACCGAAGATGGACTGATACACAGACCTTATATATCGACCTCGGTTTGATCACTGGTGAATAATTATCCAGTAACTTTTGGATAAATAGTAAAAAACATTCGTATTTGAAAGTAAAATTTAATACATATTCTGTACAAACTATTCCAATTTATCAAGCGCGCAAACACAGCTATATGTATGTACATACATAAATACATATGTATGTAAATAAAAAACTTTACGTTAAATGCGGTAAAATTACTTCTTTAATAATATGCTTATTTGTATGCCATGTTAGATGATGAACAAAAGGTCTGACTTCAATTACCAATTTACCATGATCGGCCAATGTTTTAAGACCAATAGTATCCGATATGTAAATATTGCGTTTATTGAAAGGTATTACATCAAATGAGCCATTAAAAAATCCGAAGTGACTGTAATAAAAAACAAACAAAAAAAAACAACTTTTGCAACAACTAAATAATAGTTAATCAAACCTTGATTCCCATGGAGTTATTACTCCGTCATTAGGACCGCCAATAAGTACCATCTTATCAAGTCGCGTAAGGGAATTTTTAAACTCGGATGAATTTGATGACTTTAATTCGTTATTAATGTAAGGCAAAAAAACGCTATAATTTAAATATAAGTCTTGCTTATTCGGATCGTTCCAGTAGTTTCCCACGGATGTGTGCTGTCCTACCTTTGAGTAGAACAATTCAAATGCAGTTTTTGCTGCTAAATCGGGAAATATCAAGTGCAAAAAACTTGCTGAAATAAAAAAGATATACATATGTATATTAATATATATTATTTTAGCTCTACTGTTTTTCTGTATTTGACATTTTACTTCCGAACTGCCCAGCTTGTGGAGAAGATAGGGATATGAATACCTTAACATTATGATTTGGCATAGATTGTATGGTGGCTCTTGCTAATAGTCCCCCTTGGGAATAACCTAAAATTAAGCACCCATCAACATACGCCCAAAGTATAAAAGCATTTAAATAGCTTTCAAATCTTACCTAAAACTATGATTCCATCGGGATGTTGTTTTTGAATGGAGTCTAAATATAATCGGTATTGATATACTTGCTTCCAAGCATTCTCAAGACTGTACCAATTACTGAATAAGTCGCAATTATATACCTTTGTTCCAGGATGTTCCTAAAATAAAATTTGCACCTAATTTTCAAACAGATTTGCCAAAAGATATACATATAGCGCTCATTTGCTGCAACGTCGTTATAACTCAGAAAAACTAGTTTTACAGAAAACTATTTAAGTTTTCAATTTACACACAGCTTAATGAAAAATAAAACTTAATTATTCTCTCAAGATACTTATTAGGGAATGGTAAATCGATTTCGATTCCAATCGAAAATCGATTTTTTGTTATAAAAAATCGATTTTTCTGAATCGAAAATCTGTGATTTTACTAAAATGTATTATTGGGCTTTTAAAACCGATTTTTTTTATCATATCAAAATAATGGCAATTGTTTTTATGACGTGTTGAGAAGCATTCCTGTTGAATTACTCCAATATATAAAGAGACCAGGGCTTTTTTCTATTTTTAAATTTAAGTCCACTAAACGGGCGGAAAACAGCAATTTATTCCAGCATACTTATGTACATATATATAATGCAAGGCAAAGTTTGTGCATCCTTGAGACATCAACTCTGTAAAGAACCAGACAATGCACTTATCACTTAAATTAACATCTTTTTTACGAACCTTGAGAAATCTTTCTGAAAATAGCTACGTCGAATAATTTGTAATATTTTTTTAGATTTACATAATTTTATATAAAAGATAACAAAAATAAAAATTTAAAAAAACCCCCGATGCAGTTGACTCTGTATCAACTAATATTATTGAAATAACAGAACCGCAAATATTTACTCGATCAGCAATGATCGATTTTTCAACCAAAAATGTACTTATAACATTTAATAGTTATAAGCAGGGCTCAGACTTTCATGCAAATGCATGTTTTTTGTGGTGATATATAAAAAAGTACTCACTAATTATCTATGGGAATCATCAAATTTTAAGTAGTTTGGCATCGATTTGTAGTTGCATATTTTTCCATATGTTGGTGGTAAGTGCATATTTTGGCAATAAATGCATATTTTTGGACTAATACAAGTTTTTTAAATGCATATTTCTCAATTTTCGAAAAAAAATATTAATAGGCCGATAATGGATGGCAAGTTGGGTTGACAGTTGCTGAAAATGTTACTACTGATGGCAAGTGGCAACTGATAGCTGTTCATTTCAGCTTCTTTTTGTGCCTTTTTGGCAACCATTAATTTTTAGTTGCCGGCAACGCAACTAAAGTTCAGTTAAATTAAATAATAGAACCAATTGTGTTTTATGTTTTTTTCTGTAATAATAATAATATATTGAAAAATATTGTCATATTTAGTTTTGGTACCATGTTCTCAGGTAAATGCATATTTTTCATTTTTAGGTGCATTTGTTAAGCGCTTAAAATAAATTTTTAGTTGCATGAAAGTCCGAGTCCTGGTTATAAGGAAGGTCCTTTAGCATCGATTGGAGATACAGACAGAAGAAAGCTATTAAACATATGTACCTCAGAAATGATATTATCGATTCATCAGCAAAAAATTTATGATAACTTCCAAGCAGCTGGACCGATTTTCAGGTATAGACAAGTACATATTAGATCAAGTCACCTTTCAAACAAAAATTAAAATCGGTCGAAACAAATCTAGTTTACCAACACACCTTCAAATAAAATAAAAATTACATACATAGGTTGATAGAAAATTGAAAAATAAGAAGAAAAATTAAATGGTTAATGTCTCGGAAACGCATAGATTTCGAGTTATGGCCCTCTGAAGTTTTCATATTTAAATGCGATTTTCTACTATATTTCTGAACGTATTGGCCATATACGTTCATTGGTATTGGTATCATTTGAAAGCTTTTAAAGATATCTTTCTGAATATTTGAAAAAATTTTTAGATTTTGAACTCTTTATGTGCCAATACAATTTTTACAAAACTTCACATCAAAATGCTGTAGGTAAATACGAGTATATAGTTTATTCAAATAAGTGTAATAAACATTTTATTAACAAAGAACAGCTTAGCTAAATAAAGCATCCGTGCATAGCCGGCGTTCGTCCGGGCTCAAGGATTTTCCCCTCTATGGTATAACAAACACCTGTTTCACTAACTAAGGACTTTCTCCGCTGTGGTATAACAAACACCGGCTTCGCTAACTAAAGCTTCCCTGCATACCCGGCATTCGGCCGTATTTTCTCCTGTGGTATAACAAACACTGGCTTCGCTAACTAAAGCTTCCATGTATAGTCGGCCTTCGGCCGGGCTCACAGATTTTCTCCTGTGGTATAACAACACCGGCTTCGCTAATTAAAGCTTCCTTGCATAGACGGCCTTCGGCCGGGCTTACAGATTTTCTCCTCTGTGGCATAACAAACACCGGCTTCGCTAACTAAATTTTCCCTTGATATCCGGGCTTCGGCTATGTAATGAAAAAATAAATATGAAAAAATAATTTCGTTTTTATAGTTCCTAAAAACTTGTATATTCGTAAACTCATCCCTGCTTCTTAATGAGTTAAAAAGTTCTAAATAAATTTTGAATATTCAGAAAGATCTATTCAAAAGCTTTCGAATGGTACCAATAATGGACATAGTATAAGTTCAAAAATGTAATGGAAAATCACATTTACATATATATGAAAACTTCAGAGGGCCAAAACTCGAAAACTATGCGTTTCCGAGACTTTTACCATTTTATTTTATCTTCTTATTTTTCAATTTTCTATCGCCATATTTTATTTGGAGGTGCATGGGTAAACTAGATTTAAGCCAAATTTACTAAATTAAAATCGATCTAGCCGTTTGGGAGCTGCAGTGTCAAAGACACACAGATTCAACAGGATACATCTAGAAAACATGTGATATCTTCTAAACGGGTGGACCAATTTTATTCAAACATAGGTGAAAACACTCTCGATGAAGTCAACTTTCAAACAGCAAAAATTAAAATCGGTCCAGCCGTTTGGTCTGTACGAGGGTTCGTACATCCACACAGATTCACACACACACACTACAAACTCATAACACCCCTTTTTTTAGTCGGGGGTTAAAAATTGTTAAAGTTCAAAATTTTATTTGTGTTTGTCTGGTTTTCTTTGTTAATGTTTATTTGAATTTCAATGATTACTTTGTTGTTTAGAAATTTGCAAATCTTCATCTTCGATTTTAAAAACCGAAGCGAAAATGGTTGATCGAAAATCGATTTTTGAGTCTGTTACCATTCCCTAATACTTACATAACTGAAATTTTTGCAAGTTATGAAAAATGAAATGGTGATTAATTCTGCATTTTTAGCCAAAAATCACAAATTTTGAGTTATAGCGACATTGCAGCAAATGAAGAACGTATGTTTACAAACCGATTCAATGAATCGTTGTAAAGTCATCATTGATTCTGATCCAGAAAGAATGCCATGAAAAATTACAACAGGCTTAAACGCGACAATAGCGAAAACAGTATTGAGTACCAAATAAATTTTCAGCAACAAAGCTCGTAATTCCATTATAAAACAAATTTTTTGATCCAAATCATGCTCCAAAGACAGCAGAGAACGACGCCGACACTGTTTTGTAGGCGGCTACGTTGAGCGAAATATTGACGGCGGCGGCTTAAAGTCGACTGAAGTCGAAAAAATCTCGGCAGCGGCGGTTTAAAAAAAGTCGGCGGCCGTGAATTTTTTCATCTCCGTGAAAATTACTAACTTTGGACGATTTTTTTCCGGAACGACTTAGTTCACGCCAAATGTGACTGTGTTTATTTAATTGTCTTGAATGATTTCATTTGGGGAATTTCGATGTAAAATTCGCTGAAGGGGGGTATGAGAGGGGTGGACCAAAATTTGGCGGTACATCTTTTCGATGTCCGCGTTAAAAACGTAGCGGAAAAATCTCTATCTTAATATTAAGGTCATTAAGTCTGTTTGTAGCACTGGGCCAGTGTGAAGCAGACTGTTGCGGCTGACGCCGTTTGATGAGGGATTTTATGCATTAAGCACCACACGTAATTTGGTCGTGGTGCTGTCGGGCTTTAAAACAGCGTGGTGGGGCAAATAATATGTGCCGTTTTCACCATTTACGGGGGTTACTATGGCCATTTGGCCAAGAGCAGAATATTCGGTAATAACTCGATCATATTCAGCTTTGAGTTGGGGGTTTTTAATCAATCGCGCTTCATTTCGTAGAAATTGGGATAACGCGATTTTTCGGGATTGACTAATATTTAATTTTTCGGGGTATTCTTGTTTTAAAGGGAGTAATACGACGTATCGACCATCCTGATTGCGGAAGGTAGTAGATGGGTACAGATTCTCGCAGTATTCGTCCTCTGGTGACGATTTTGCTGTTCGAAGAATAATATTACGTCGAAAATATTATTTTTCGAACTGCATTTATCTATGCAACCCTGCGTTTCTTTTAAAATTACAAACTCCATCCCTGGGTCATCCATCAATTGTGATTGACAATTTTGAAAAAAATGGCATTAAAAACATTTAATTAATTTTAAATGTCAAACTATATATGGAAAAAATCCAGTTACAGCTGCTGCGTACACCTTATAAAGTAAGTGCATCATTTGACTACGAAAATTCGAATACCAAATCACTCACAAGATCGGTGGAAACACTTCGAAGTAATTTACCTAAATCTAGGTAATTTAAAGTTGGTGGAAACGTACTATAAGTGGAAACGCTTCGAAGTAATTTCCCAAACCTACGTAATTTCATCATAATGGAAACGTACTATTACTTAAGGCCTATTTAGTAAAAACGTTCCGCGTAACGTTAGAATTTTCAGTGGCGCTTAACTTTAGGTGTTAGTTATAGAAAACGTATAGCCACATGCAATTTGTCAGCTGTTAGTATTTGCATTAGTTTGTTACGTAAAAATCTACTTTCTGTAGATTTTCTACGTGACAAAAGCAACGATACGTTTTTAGTAAATAGCAACGAGCTATGTTTATGTTACAGATTTTGCCAGCTGATCCCCACGAAACCGATACGTTTTTACTAACTAGACCTTTATACATATATTTGAAGTATTTGAAAAATCCTCGACTTACAAGAGGAACCATATATAAAAACATTTTTAATAAATTTTTTTTCATATGAGTTATGAATATAGTCGAGCTGTATGGTTTCTATTAGGGAAGCGCGATTAATCGATTGATATAGTTTTTGATTAATCAAAATTGTGATTAATTAATTAATCGATTAATCAAGAATCATAATTAATCAAAATGCTAATTAATCTAATAATTTTAAATTTGATAATTTAAAATATTTCAAACCTAAATTTCATCTTATATCCTTACACACACTTATGTCAGCCTGAATTTCAGGCAGAGGTGCTTTAGAAAGCATTTAATAATTGAACCAAGGCGAATTAATTTTACAAGGTGGTGCTAAAAAACAGCTGTCTACTTTTCTTAGAAGCTCGGCGTGTCAAAATTTGTTTATAAACAACAATAATCAGTGTGACCGTTATGCGAATGAAGTGGGCATTTGCCACTGCCTTGCCACTTTTTTTAAATTATGTAATGGTTTTTCTTTCTAAAATAAGTCATGATTTTCTTTTTATTAAAAAATCGCAATGTAGCACTCCTTTGTAAGCGATGATACAATAATTTTTACGAAATTCACTTCCTCGAAAAATTATTATATTGCAGATTTTCCTTGAAAAGTGGAAACAATGCAACATTTTTTTGTAGAAAAGAAAACGTTATAAATATGAGTTTTTTGATTAATTATGCTCCTTCTCGTAATTTGTTTGAAGTGGTATATTATGCTATGATTACAACAATATTAAAAATGTATAGCCGTATATTTACAGCTTTCTTTTGCATTTTAACTTCTATTGAAATATTGCGTAAGTCACATTTTTAATACAAACTAGCTTGTAAATTTCGGTTTTGTAGAATGTTTTAGCACAAATCGTAAATAAATTCGAAATTAACCTCTAAGCACATTTTAAGTTTTGTATGATTTCTAGTGTTTAAGTTGAGTTTGGATCTTAAGTGTCTTTGATTAGCGGGAGCTATCGAAACGTCAGTTCAAACCTCCGCGCAGTCAAAAATTTCTTTGTCTACATGCTCCACATTTATCTCTAAATAAAAATATAATTAAATTGAAAAATTAAATTAAAACCGACCTCAAGCCAAAAATAATTAAATTTCTTTGGATAGTTCGCAAAAATTTTAATTTTTCTTCCAAACATATGCCGGAAGCAAAAAAATTCTATCGATTATATTTTGAGAAAAATTCATGTAAATCTTTTTTGTCGTTTTTCTCCATTCCGACTTTTTGGCATATGAGCTAAACCAGAAATGAGGTAGCGATATGTATAATTCAGTAGAAAAATATATAATTATTATAAAAGAGTAGAATATATTTAAACGAACCATTACATTTGAATTTGTACTCAGTCTAATAACACAAGGCAACATTTTGAATGTTTCGGAGATGAAAATAGATAATTCTAATGTATTTTCATCTGCGGAATTCACGAATCACTAAAAAATTTCCGATTAGCTCTAGTTTTAAAGATATCGTGACTTTAATATCATATATTACGCAAAATATCATGTAATTTGTGAAAATATTAAAGTCACTATTTAAAAAAAAAAGATGTAATCGAAACTTTTTATGCTAATTTGTGAACTCGGCAGATGAAAATATAGAAGAACTACTATTTTTATCTCCGAAACATTTTCATTGTTGTGGAATGTTATTAGCAATAACAAAAAAAAAGTTCTTAAGGTGAAAGTACATAGCATGCTTTCAATGCGGTAATGTGTTACAGACTTCTGTCAAAAAGCTGAAATAGTGTGTTTCCATAAGGCAAGTTACAAAGAGAAGTTTGCGACACACATACCTTGCAAAAAGTTGAACATTCTTCATCTTTCACGCGTTGTATACAAAATGACTGGTAGTGTTGCCAGATTCATATGATAAAATGTTTGTTCAATGGAAATAAATTATTAGAAATTAATTTTCTATTAAACAATGAATGAAAAATGCAATAAATATATAAAGGAAAATAAAACGTAAAGGCAAGACAAGAAATAGCCGATAGAGGCTTGCAATTTGATAAGCAAAAAAAGCATCAAAAGCGTCGTGTGTAAATTGCCATTTTTAAAGTGTTAAAAGTTCAAAAAGCAAGAAAAGCGTTGCCGCGTAAC
Source organism: Panzeria rudis (assembly GCA_956483635.1). Lineage (NCBI taxonomy): Eukaryota > Metazoa > Arthropoda > Insecta > Diptera > Tachinidae > Panzeria > Panzeria rudis. The sequence goes on from OY101449.1 coordinate 69,906,817, forward strand.
GCGTGGTATGTACCTCCAGCTTTAGTAATTAAAATAATATTTAGGCCCTAATTGTGTAAGCCACTTCACCAAAGTGAAATTTATGTAGAGAACAAAAGCAAAATTTCAAATATTTTATTAATTTGTTTCAATTTTCATACAAACTTTAACATTTTTGAAAGGAAAAGCAACGCTCGAATTTCTATGCGTTTGTTTGGTGAAGAATTTCTATGAAAAACAAAAACAATTTTTCAAAAATTTTGCAAAATTAGGTTTTTCTTTAATATAAATTTTACTTCGATGATGTCATTTACTCAATTATAGTGCTTTTACAACAGCAATCCTGAAACTGATTTAAGGCTTTGAGCGAGTTTTCGAAAATATACCATTTACATTGGCATATTTGTCAATTATTAGGTTTGTTTGACATCACACTATATTAAATGTATAGTTGTGTTATTATTACATTTATTTTTCTACATTCCGTCTTACATCTGCAATTAGAGCAGGGAAAACTCCTGCCTGTGTACTATATGGTACAGTAAGAAAATAAAAAACATCATTGATTACTTTGTTCATGCTTAAGCTTTGATATTGTTTAAGCTTCTTATTGATTTAAATAAAAGTTTGCTACAATATCTTTAGCTTTTCTATGAGATTTTTGGGTAAAGCTTCCCTGATTATCTGCATTTAGCCCCAGTGAAATGCGCATAGGAACTAGCTAATACCCAATGTGTTTTTATAAACAATTAATATTCTACTGAATAAGTACCTAAAATATTAATATTGGGAAATAGTGCGATTATAAATTTTAAAAAACATAAATTAGGTTTATCGTTGACAATATTTTATAAGTTCATAGAATGCTATGTCAAAAAACTGGTTTGTGAACAGGATAAATTCACAAAAACTAATTGTAACAACTGGTTTATCTGATAAACAGGTTACAAACTAGTTTATGATTTGTATGAGAAAAAACGTTATAAAGAAGAAAATAAACCTGTTTATCGACTTAAACCACTTATAGCCTGCTTATGGCGTAGATGTAAATGTACTATTAGTTATATGGTTAAAATGTTCCCAAAATGTAAAGCTTACAAGATTTCCTACTCCGATTCACTATAACAATGTGCAAAAAGAAGGGACGATTTAACATCCGCCTTAAATTTAAGACAGACGTAGATTTTCAAAACGCCGACACATATCTATTTTTTGATATATTCTACCACAATCATTCGCTAGAAGCCTATTATTTTTAAGATTTAGATTTTGTTGTACAGTGTTCTTTTTAGTCCACGTCATTAAAAGAAGAAGGTTATCAACTCGTTTGTATTTTTTATGTTTGTTCCTTCAGATCACTGCCATTTATCGACTGTTTTGCAAAATATTTTTTTTATATAAAAGGGAACAAGATACATTAATACAGGTAGTGGTAAAAACACAGCTGTTTATCTATTTTCATTATTGAAAGTGTCAAAAGTTGTTTATTTTTTTTTAGAACCTGTTGAAGTGATGAAAGAAGTGCAGAGAAAAAACTAAAAAAGTAATTTGAAAATAATATTCAGGGTGAATTAATTTTATCAGGTGGTGCTGATTCTAAAACAACTACAACATTACAATAACATTTGATATCTCAGCCCCTATGTCAACGTATACAAATTTTGACATACGAGCATCTAATTTGCGGAAAAAAAGTAGAGCTGCTGTGCTTATAATATCGCCTGTATAAATCCACCTTGATAATATTATTAATTAAGTTGGGCAGAGTTGGGAGTAAGATGCAGAATAAATGTTTTCCTTGTTATAATGTTAATTTCTGTAGAAAATTGTTCCACATCACAAACGCTATTATTTATTGAGGCCTATTTTTTGCAATTCATTACTAAATAGCAGTAGTGGAAGTGACAAATTTTACACTATCATTAGTTTGGTGAAACTGAAAGTTTAGTGCAGTACTCCCACCTTTGGAATTTGTTTTGTGTTCTCGGAAAATTTTCTTTTGTTCAGACTAGCTTTTTTGGTACTTTTGGCAACGAAACAACAATAAAAATCCATGTTGTTTTTGTCACGTTGTATTTGTTTTAGTATTACCACTACCTGTATTAATGTATCTTGAAATGAAACAACGCCGTATTGGCTGCAATACTTGTTTCAAGGTAGATCAACACCAGGTAGTCGCAACAGAATTCGCCGTGGAGAATTTACATTTGGGCTGTCAAAAAAGCTATACATTAACACTGCTGACAGGCCAAATGTGTAAGCATTTACGTAGACAGCTGGGCTCTAACGGCCACCTTGTATGAATTCGCCTTGACTTGTTTATAACTTTTTGTCCCCCCTTGAAGAAAATGGATGACAACCAGGCAAATTAATTTTACAAGGTGTTGTCATAGGCGAACTCAATTCGCCTTCATGGGATTTTGTATTCGAAGCTCTTTATGTCAAAAGCAAGGCGAAACACCATGAGAAATTTTCAAGAGTTGACAGAAATAACGGATTTTGAAGAAAAAAAGTGCAACCAAGGAGATATTTTTCAAACAAAGGGGAGACATTTTTTAAAACGAATTAACTAAACCAAATTATTGAATTCTTATGTATTTCGTAGGCATTAAACATTTTTTGGACAAAATTAACCAATTTCGGTATTTTTTCTTTCTAAAATTTCACAAATTACCTAAACATTGGCACATAAGTTGTTATATATGAACAATTCATACAAAAATATGTACATGTGGACAAAAAGTAAAAAAAAGTATTGCCAATATAGGTAGCTGTGTTCCCTTTTATATAAAATCAATATTTTGCAAATCAGTCGATAAATGGCGGTGCTCTGAAGGAACAAAAACAAACGTGTTGATAACCTTCTTCGTTTAATGACGTGGACTAAAAAGAACACTGTAGAGCAAAATCTACATTTTAAAAATGACAGACTTCTAGCGAATGATTGTGGTAGAAGATAGACAAAAATAGATATGTGTTGGCGTTTTGAAAATTTACATCTGCCCTTTATTTTAAGAAGGATGTAAAATTGTCCCCTTCTTTTTGCACATTGTTATAGTGAATCGGGGTAATAAATCTTGTAAGCTTTTCATTTTGGTTATATTTTAACCATGTAACTAACTCTTCGACCTAAACGGCGAAACAGCGCACACTGGGCAAAAAGGCCAGTCTAGTGGCGGAAAAATATCTTCCAAACTAATAGTCTGATCCACAAAAAATGTACGGATGAATTATAGAGAAGGATGTAGTCTTCAAGGTATATTAAAAGTTAGGCAGCTATTTTTAGCACAGTGGGCGTTATATGTTGTGTCATAAGACCAATTTTACCGATAAAATTCTTGAGTATTCGAAAAACCCATATCTTCCAAACTAATAGTCTGACCCACAAAATTGTATAGATAAGCTATAGCCAAGGATGTAGGTTATAAATTCTGTAAAAATTAGACAGCTATTTTTAACACTATGGGCTATATTTTGTTATATAAGACCAATTTTACCGATAAAACTATTTAGTCATCGGAAAGCTTATATATATATCTTCAAAACTAATACTCTGATAAACAAAAAAAAGTGTGCATGAGTTATAGGAAAGGCTGTAGGGTTTGTAAAATTTTAGGCAGATATTTTTAGCATAGTGGGCGCTAAATGTTATTATATACGACCAATTTTAAAAACTCAAAATTTATTTTAAAAAATCCAAGTGCATTCAAATTTCAAAATGCATTAAAAATTTATCTTGAAATTGAAAAAGACTACTTTATTTGTGTTTTAATTTAATAACAAGTGGTTTCGGAAGCAAATCACAATAAAATCATTTAGATATACACTCAAGTAAAAATTTTTTAAAAAGGTGTATACATAGTTAGAAAAACCGATGTAAAGTCGCATACGCAAGTTTTCGCAGCTAATTTTTGGAACAACATTGCTCCATAATATCTATATTAAGATTCCAGGGGCCCTTTTCTCAAAAAGTACAAGTAAAAGTAAAGTTTGTAAAAGTATTATTGTTTTGTGTGTATTTTACTTGTAGATTTGTAACTTGTAGTTTTGAGATACGGGCCCCAGGTATACTAGGGTATACTTTTTTTGTATTTCTATAAAGATTTAGAACAGTTTTCAAAGCTAAATTTTTCTGTGTTTACGTAAGGCCGTTTAGAGTAGCTGATGTAACACTTTATCAAAAAAAAGTTACTTTGTCCGAAAACGTTCATCATTACCGATTCAATGCGCCAACATATAAGATATTAAAATCAATAAAGAATTACAACCCAATTTTTCTCAATGTTTAAAATCCCATATTTTCTGAACCAGGTAACTTAACTTAAAGAACGCTTTGATGCTGCGCTTAAACTTTTTTTATATTCAATATTTTTGTCTTATTCTTCCTCTGTGCAGCGGGCTGAAATGTCTTTAAAACATATTTATCAGAAAATTCTACTATATGTAAAACTTCAAGGACACCAAAGCTCGAAACTCAATTTAAGCACCAGAAATCATACAAAACTTAAAATGTGCTTAGAGGTTAACTTCGAATTTATTCTAAAACATCCTACAAAGCCGGATTTTACAAGGCTAGTTTGTATTAAAATATGTTTTACGTAAAATTACAAAAGAAATCTGTAGATATACGGCTATAGGTTTTTAATATTATTGCAGTATAGAAAGCTCTCATAATACAGTATAATTCGGTAATAAGTCGCACCGCTTATAGTAGAATTAGTGATATATCCCAAAATGTTAGTTTCTCTGTCATCTATAAGTAAAATACCTGCAAAATATTTTTTATTTAGTCCATTAGTCCTAGAGTCCATTTTGGCTTATACGCCACCAAGATTTGGTTTGAAATATCTTTAATATATGCCAGTTATGGAAGATATAATCCAAAATGCAAAAGTCAAAAATAATATTACTCATATTGACGTAGAAAATATTACTCATATTGACGTAGAAATTGTTTTTATTTTAGCAATCTTAATTGCAATATTTGTGAATTGAATAAATTAGGAAGTAATTTCTTAACGTTAGTTTTATTTTTCTTTGTTAAAATAAATAATTATATGGGGACTCTCACATAAGCCACAAATTGGCTTATTTGAAAATCAAGATGTAGTCAAATTCACTCTAAGCGGCTGGACCAAATTTCTTGAAACAGGCTAGCAAATTTAGCATTGTCACTTTTCAAACGAAAAACCCCAAACTAAAATCGGTCTACCCGTTTGGGAGCTAGGGAGCCACAGACACACAGATGCAAGAACGCACAGCTAGGAAAGATTTAACTTCTGAACAGCTAGACCGATTTTATTTGAACATAGCCAAGACACTCTCGAATAAGTCACTTTTCAAACACAAAAAACTAAATCAAATTCAAGGTAGATTTAAATAAATCTGCCTTGAATCAAACTAAATTCATTTTAGAATGTTTATTTTTGAAAACAACGAATACTGGGTAAAACTTATGACGAGCGTATTCAACACCTGAGCTTATGCGGCCACTTTATTGAATCCGCCTTGATTAGTATCAGTGATGCCGTTTGGTTACATTTGTTACATATCGTAACTTTTGAAGTACAAACGTAATTTTGTTATATATGACCAAATTTTCGTAACTTTTGATACATGGCAAAGAACGAAGTAATATATTTGAAAAAGTACTTGATTCGTTAATTAAGACAAGAATTGATCGTTCGGTTTGAATGGCATAACATTCATACACTTGCATACGTCATTATATGTAGTCAGTTGTCACATTTCATAAGAAAAAATAGCTAACTATGAAAAAGAAAACTAAAAAGCATTTATTAAATTTATTTTTGAGATATTCTCCCAATTTTATTTACTGCACGTCTCCACGTGCAATATTTATTTCCGAACATAAGAAATAACGTCGGCAGAATAACAGTACAAATATGTTCATATACATGCTTATGTTCTGAGCTATATAGCACGTATTGTGGTATTGGACATAAATTAAAAAAATTCACTGTGAATGGATCGATGTTTATTGTCTTTATTTTAGTTTATTTAATTTTGTTTAAAACTATTTTACTTTAATTTGCTTTATTTTATTTAAAAAACTTTGTATTTTTACCACAGCTATAAGTTTCTTTTGTTTAATTCACGCAAACAGCAAATGCCGATAAAATTTGACAGCTTATGTTCAACATTATTTCTTGAACATAAGTTTGAACAATTATGTCGAAATTTATTTGCAAATAAATGTTTCTGCGGTCCACACGTGAACATATGATGTTGGAAATAGAATTTGACGGATGAGAACATAATTATTTCCAAGTTTATTGCTCGTGGAGACCCCCAGTTACGATAATGATTTATTTGTTGAGGGTTAAGTAATGTCTACATCAGAGAGCTGCAAAATCGCTCACTTGTAGTTGGGCTGTTTTTTTTGGCATGATTTGATTGTGATCGAAACAAAAACACTCGAGCAAGGCGAATAAATACCAGGTGAACTCATCAGCGCATATGATCATCAGCTGTTCTTAGGCGAATTGGGCTGCTTACACCCAATCTGTCAAAATCTATTTGTTTTTTCTATTGTTTGCTTAAATTTTACTGACTGCCATCTTTTTCCTTTGTATTTTGGTCCAGGGGTGGTAAATGAGATTTTAAAATTGTACCAATTGTTCTATAAAGTTGTATTTTTTTGAGCATAATTGTACCAAAACAGATATTTGAAATCAGAAAAATTGTTTAATACAGAAAATGCATCACTTTTCTGTACATATATCTGTGGCAAATTTCTTATCTAAAATAGATCACATGATGTCCGTTAGAGTACCAGAGTAGGAAAATAAACTAAATGAAACGTTTGCTTTCGTTTTATTTTTGTATTTTTCAATGTGTAACACAAAAACGACGCGAATGATACTCGCAATTCATATGATGATTTTTTTAAAACATTATTTTTGGAGTATGATGGCGAAGGGGGTAGAGAAGCAAACGGGGTAGAAAAAAAATCACATTTTCAGTTTTTAGTGATTTTTTCATATATTTCTTTAGTTCTATCTGAATTTTCTCTCATTGTCTATCTCTTATGTAATTGTGTTAGGTTTTTGTTGTTGTGAAGGAGCAAATAAAGCCAATTTTGAGAGTAATCTATAAAAAAGACATGCAACTAAAAATCATCGTATGAATGCAAAAGGTTTTCGGGAGCAATTTTAAAGAGTATTAAAAATAAAACATGATTTTTAAATCAGCGTATGAATTGCGTGATAATAGTCCAATTTAGTTTTGTATTGTTTGTGCTTGTGTACACTAATGTACATTAACTTAAATGTACGCTAGAAAAGTAAAGAATGAGAACAAAATTGAATAGTTTTAAGAAAATATATTTGCAAACGTTTCCCGATTGATTTGTTCATCATAGTAGAGAATGTGTTAGCTTATTTATGCTAAATACAAAGAACTATTTGTCGTGGAGTTTTTTATTATTATTTACTGTTTTGTATTATTGTTAAGTGATTCTTTTAATACTCTGATTTGAATTTTGAGATTGTAGTATTTTGGTACTCTGTATTTTTGTTTGTCTTTTTTGATATGTAAACGTAGTTGCAACACTGCCACTCATTATAGTTTTTGTTGAGCTGCATGAATGTTGAGTTGCAACGACGGTAAGAGGAATATTTTTGTAGTGAAATTGTTTGGATTAATATACTTTTTGTTTTCATAGAAATAAAACGAGCGCAACGTGTTGTGCAAACATTGTTAATTGAACAATTGTGTTTAGATTTCGAAACTCAACTTTTATTCATCGACAAAACCTTTTATTTCGTCTTGTGAGCAATCAATTTGTTTGCAAATGGTGGATAAATTCTTGGAAATGCCAAAGGAGGACATACCACCCCGAAGAAGCGCACGATTAGCCGGCGAAAGTGGTGAAGCGAATGCGGAAAAGTTTACTACACCACCAGACACCCCCCAATCTACAATGTATTCTGAGAATCATAAAGAAGAAGCCAGCCAGGCAACAAATAATTTGGAAAAACAACAATATCCAAGCACATCTGCAAACGGGTTATACCCTTGTTCATCAGCCGCCGCAGCCAGCAGCAATTTTGTTTTACCCAGCCAGGGGAATATTGGATTAATATACTCGACGCCTTATAACAACACAATGTATAACCCTACAGTGACACCGTCTCCACAACAGGATAATATGTATAGAATGCAAATGAAAATAGAAGAACTTGAAAGAAAGCTGAAAAGTTCATTGGAATTGCAGCATTATCGAGGTATGGCATATAATAACATGCAACAACATGCCTATCAACCAGCGTCGCAATATGCGTCATCAACAAGGCAAGCCATGTCTTGTCGTCTACAACCGTTTGGATTTGAATTTGGTAATTTCGAAAATGGCAATGCTGTGGTAAGTAGCAGTGCTGCAACAAGTGGCAACATTGACAATCTACAGCACCACGTATATGCGAGCAGCAGCGTTCATCAAAATGTTAGTGGCAACATTCAGCAAAATGGTAATTTTGACATTGGCAACATGAATAATAATCCAATTGGATTTACACGTCAGTCGGAATTGAACGAAAATTTGCAGCCAAGAGCGCCGACTGCCATAAATTTCGGACAAAATTATTCGATTCCGAAAAAATTAATGGATTTACCACAATTCGGTGGTGAGCCGGAATTGTGGCCGATGTTTTTCGTTGCGTATACTGAGTCTACGCGCAATTATGGCTACACGAACTTTGATAATTGTCAAAGGCTTCAAAAGTGTCTAAAAGGCAGGGCCTTGGAAACGGTTAGATCTTTACTGATACATCCAAATAATGTATCAGCTGCAGTGGAACAGTTGGAAAATCGTTTTGGTCGCCCCGAGCAATTAATAGCCAGCCAATTGAAACAGATAAGGGAAATAAACCCCGTACCTGAGGCGGCCGTAGATAAATTCATATCATTTGCAACTAAAGTTAAAAATTTATCTGTTTTCTTACAGTCTGCTGGTGCCCAACAACACCTGGCTAATCCCACATTAATGGAGGAATTAATTTCGAAGTTGCCTCTGAGTCGTAAAATTGAATGGGCGAAATTCTCAGCCAGCATTAAACCATATCCTACCGTAATTGATTTCAGCAACTGGATGGATGAAGCAGCAAATATACTGTGCACGATTTGTGACAATAAGCCTGACCAAACGGATTCGAAGAGAAAAACCGTAATGCATACTCGTACAGATGTTTCAACAGTGGTTAAATCGAATGAATGCCCTCAATGTGGCAAAGATCATAAAATGTATAAATGCGAAATTTTTCTGAAAAAAAGTGTGGATGATAGATGGTCAGAGGTGAAACGCTTGAAGTTATGTTTTTCTTGTTTGGGAGCACGCCATTCCAGCCGTGAGTGCAAATTGAAACGGGAATGTGCCTACGCGGATTGTAAGAGGATGCACAATAAACTTCTCCATCAGGAGCGTTCGCCAATCCCTCGGCCGGCAGAGACTGCTAGTAATGGTCAAACAGTTCTTAACTGTACTACGGCGAATGTACAAACATCGAAATTATTGTTCAGGGTCGTACCTATAATACTTCATGGTCAGGGGAATACTGTCTCCACATACGCGCTTGTTGACGATGGCTCATCAGTTTCTTTGTTGGACAAATCGTTGGTAACTGAATTGGGTCTTAAAGGGGAATCAAGTAGCCTCGATTTACAGTGGATCGGCGGAAGGGCTGCTGAAGAGAAAACAACTATTGTTAACGTTATGATAAGTGGTGCCAATGCCAAACGAAAATATTTACTACGTGGTGCACATGCCATCGATAATCTAAGCCTGCCGGTACAGAGCCTTGAAATGTCTGATATGGAGACATTTTTGCCTACGATAGGTACACTCCCAGTCGGAGAATATTGCAATGCCAGACCCAGAGTGCTCATAGGTCTTGATGATTATCATTTGGGTCTTGTCACTGAAACAGTTGAGCTGCATAGTGACGGTCCATTCGTAACGAACACGAAATTGGGATGGATCGTTTTTGGTAAAACGAACAACAAAGACAGAGCGTTGAACACATGTCTTCACATGCGTACAGTTGATGAGCAATCCCTAGATGAAATGGTAACTGATTATTTTTCTACTGAAAGTTTTGGAGTTCGCCCAGCACCGCTCGTTGAATGCGATGATGATGTGCGTGCCCGTTATATTTTAAAGACAACAACCGAATATGTTCATGGTAGATTCCAAACGGGTTTACTCTGGAGAGAGGACAGTGTACACTTGCCTGACAGCCTGCCCATGGCAATGAAAAGATTAAAGAATATAGAAAATAAAATGAATCGTGATTCGGACTTTGCAGCCAAGTACAAAAAGGCAATAAATAATTATGTTGAAAAGAGTTATGCCAGGAAACTGACACCGTCTGAAGCAGAAGAAATAAAACCAACCACTTGGTACTTGCCACACTTTGCCGTCGTGAATCCGAATAAACCAGGAAAGCTGCGTCTGGTTTTTGATGCAGCGGCCGCAGTTAACGATGTATCTCTGAACTCGTTCCTTCTCAAAGGTCCACAAGAATATCAGCCATTACCATCAGTATTGTTTAACTTCAGAGTGGGTTCAGTGGCGGTATGCGCCGACATCCGAGAGATGTTTCACCAAGTTCTTGTCAGACCTGAAGATAGATGTGCCCAAAGGTTTTTGTGGCGTAATGGATGCCAAGATCGACCACCGGAGGTGTATGAGATGTCGGTGATGACATTTGGGGCTGCCTGCTCCCCGTGTTCTGACCAGTTTGTCAAGGTTGAAAATGCTAAGAAACACACACAACATGATCCTAGAGCTGTTCGTGCTATTTTGGAGAACCACTACGTGGACGACTATGTCGATAGCTTCGGGTCAATTCAAGAGGCCATCCATATTTCAGAACAGGTAAAGGAGATACACAGTAATGGTGGATTCGAGCTGTGTGGATTTATTTCTAATTCCAAAGAGGTGGTAAAAGCCCTAAATGGGAGTCGAAATGCTACAAAGGTTGTGGAGGGAGAGGCCCTGTCTACAGAACGAGTGTTGGGTATGTATTGGTATCCAGATAATGACACTTTTCGTTTTTATTTGAAGTTTAATCGTGTCGATGATGAGGTCGTTTCTGGGGAAAGGGTTCCAACGAAGAGGGAACTGCTTAGCATAATCATGTCTGTATTTGACCCACTGGGCCTTCTTGGTCACCTGATGATAACCGCCAAACTAATTATGAGGGAAGTATGGAGATGTAGCGTTCAATGGGATGAAGTAATACCTGTTAGCATCCACACATCTTGGCTTGAGTGGAAGAATAATTTGAATAAGGTCACTAAACTTGAAGTGCCTCGGAATTATTTCACTGATGGTTTAGTTGGAAAAGTGGAACTCCACATTTTTGTTGATGCAAGCGAAACCGCATTCGCCGCGGTAGCTTACTGGAGGATAATTGGTAATGATGGCAATGTTGATGTGTCCTTTATATGCTCCAAGAACCGATGTGCCCCTATGAGACAATTATCGGTGCCACGAATGGAACTGCAGGCTGCCGTCTTGGGTACGCGTTTGATGCAGACAATCCAGCGGGGACATCAAATTGAAATAGCCGATTGTACATTGTGGAGTGACTCGTCGACAGTTATTAAATGGATTCAGTCACCCAATCGCCGATATAAGCAGTTTGTTGCACACCGAATTAATGAAATTTTAAACGCCACTAGTATTCGAAATTGGAAATGGGTATCAACACAAAATAATGTAGCCGATGAAGCCACCAGATTGCGTAACAAAATCGAAATTAGTTCTGGTTCTAGATGGTTTACTGGCCCAGCGTTTTTGAAAAATGATCGTGAGTTTTGGCCTGCATATGCTGATCGGAATCAATCCACCGATGATGATGAGTCTGAGGTGTCAGCGGAATTTACACTCGTTGCGATACAGTCGACGTTATACGATTTGAAACATTTTTCATCATACCTTAAACTTAAGAGAACAATCGCTTGGGTTGTACGTTTCATCGAGATAAAGTGTAATGGTAAAAAATATGAGGAAACCGTCTTGTCAGTCGAAGAGTTGCAGTATGCCGAAAATGTTATCATCTGCCGTGCCCAGGCACAGTCATTTTCTGAGGATGTCCAACATATCGAAAAGATGGGATACCTTCCAAAGGGGTCTTCTTTGCGTACACTTATGCCGTACAAGGATATGAATGGGGTCTTAAGGGTGAGCAGCAGATTAAACTCTGCTACATGGCTACCATATGATCTGAAACATCCTATTATATTGTCACCTAATCATGAGTTAACATTTTTTATCGTACAATGGTACCATGCCAACATGAAGCACCAAAACCAGGAGGCAACGATTTCCGAAATCAGGCAGCGTTTCTGGGTGCCTAGAATACGTCAAGTTTTAAGAAAAGTGGTCAGTAAGTGCATAAGGTGTAGAATTGCGAATGCCAAGCCCGTTACACCCGTTATGGCTCAGTTGCCGGAGGATCGTTTGATGACGTACGTCAGGCCATTTACATACACCGGCCTTGATTACTTTGGACCTGTTTATATAACAAATGGACGCAGGCAAGAGAAGAGATGGGTTGCATTATTCACCTGCCTAAGTGTTCGAGCTATACATCTTGAAATAGCATTTGATTTATCTACAGACGCATGCATTTTGGCCATCAGAAATTTTATAAACAGAAGGGGTACGCCTATTAGAATAAGAAGTGATAACGGAAAAAATTTTGTGGGCTTAGAAGGTGACGCCAAACAATTTTCTGAGGTATTTGATTGCGACCGTATAAAAGATGAGCTATCTTCCAAAAACGTACAATGGATATTTAACTGCCCATTAAACCCATCAGAGGGAGGCGTTTGGGAGCGAATGGTACAATGCGTGAAGAAAGTTTTGAAGCAGACCATGCATGAAGTTTCACCCCGGGAACATACGTTCCAAAGTTTTTTAATCGAGGCCGAAAATGTGGTTAACTCGCGGCCATTGACTCATGTGCCGGTATCATCATATGATGAGGATCCTATAACACCGAACCATTTTTTGTTGGGCGTTGCAAATACTGCCCAGACGCCGTCATTGGATAACATTGAATCTCAGCCTAAAGTATTGCGTAAGCAATGGAGAATATCTCGCCAATTGAGAGATCACTTTTGGAAGAGGTGGATAGCAGAATATCTGCCTACTTTAACCCGTCGGGAGAAATGGTGTGAAGCCTCTCGATCTATGAAGGTCGATGACTTGGTATTGATTTGTGATGTTAATGTTCCTAGGGGACAGTGGCAAAGGGGACGTGTTTTGAAGGTGATTCCCGGAAGCGATGGTTTGATACGAAGAGCTGAAATCCGAACCCCATATGGTGTTTTAAGTCGCCCTGTATCCAAGTTGGCTATCCTGGATGTGGTTTGCGGTGAATCTGAGTGTTTCACGGGGGAGGGGATGTCGTGGAGTTTTTTATTATTATTTACTGTTTTGTATTATTGTTAAGTGATTCTTTTAATACTCTGATTTGAATTTTGAGATTGTAGTATTTTGGTACTCTGTATTTTTGTTTGTCTTTTTTGATATGTAAACGTAGTTGCAACACTGCCACTCATTATAGTTTTTGTTGAGCTGCATGAATGTTGAGTTGCAACGACGGTAAGAGGAATATTTTTGTAGTGAAATTGTTTGGATTAATATACTTTTTGTTTTCATAGAAATAAAACGAGCGCAACGTGTTGTGCAAACATTGTTAATTGAACAATTGTGTTTAGATTTCGAAACTCAACTTTTATTCATCGACACTATTCAACAAAATACATTTCTGCTTTGTTTTCGTTTGCAGTTGTACGCTTGAAACGGGATATTAAATTGAATGAATGAAAAGCCAATTGTATTGTTTGCAATCTTTGTCATTGCAAAAGTATTTCTTTTGGTTTTGCTCGTGTACGAAACGATTAAAAATACTTTGAAAGTTTGTGTCTTCGGATGAAACGTTTGCGAAGTTTTGTTTGTTTGCACACTCTGTCGATGTCCCTAAAAGTTTTTCCAATTTTTAAATAAAAATTACTGCATTTCAGTGATGCATTTTGCGCTTTTTTGTTTTGGGCCAAATTGATGATTTCAAAGGGCCAAAATACGTTTAATGGGGCCAAAAATTGTTTTTTGGAATATATTAATTTATTAATTAATTAATTTTTTATATTTTCTTAAAATTTGCGTGTTGTAAGTAGTATTGTATCGATTACCAATAAGAAAGAAAGTTGAGTAGTCAAAAAACTGTAAATGTTTTTCAGCACTATATATATTTGCCATCAGATATTTCCTTAATCTTACGAATTTTCACTATTTTTCCGTTCGCGTACTTTTTTTCGGCAATAGCATTTTTTACAATAAATTTTTCAGTTTATTCAGTAATTACTCATTTACTGCATTTTACTGTAAAAGTAAACAAACGGACCTATTATAGAGACATTTTGTGAGCTAGCCTTATTTGAGCGCTTTTTAGCCGAACTTTGGTTTCAATACTTCGCAAAATTGAAATTCAATTCAGATAAAAGTGGCATATGTACGAGCGGACGAAAAGGATAAAATATTTTATCACAATAAATAAACTGCAATAATGAGGTTTTCTAAAAAAAAGTAGGAAAATAAGGTGTAATGGCAACGATAACAACAACTGTGATAAGCTATACATTGGTACAACAAAGCGCAATCTACAAACAAGAATAAAAAAACATAAAAATGACATTGATAAAAACAAACACTCGACAGCTTTAACACAACACATACTGGAAACTGGTCACACAGCTGATTTTGAAAGCGTCATAATCTTAGACAAAGAGAATATTGAGAAGAAAAGGTACACGAATACAGCAAAAGAGGGAAAGGACGATGAATTTAAAAGAAGACACAGACAACATTAGCACAAATTACAAAGTGGCAATTATATAAAACTGTGATATTATACATAGTGGTTTAAGTTGTGTTATTTATTTTATTTAATTTTTGTTTTTTTTTATATAAAAAAATTTTTAATGTAAATTACTTATGGACAAAATCGTCTTAGAATGTTCTAAACTTGTAAATGACAATTAGAATATTAATGTAAGTTTTTATAGTCAAAGTAAAATTAAAGCTATTTATATTAATTAAAGGTTCTTAAACAATTAAATAGATTTCCCAGCCCTTGATAAAGTCAACAAACATCGGGAAAAATGAAATAAAATATTTTGTTTTATTTACATGAATAATTTTAGGCCTTATTAGCTCATTTTCAATATTCAAAATAGGAAAATTATTAATTGTACTAAATAAGCCATTGGTGTACCATTGTACTTTTTAGATTCGAAGTGTACCAAAACTGGTCAATTGTACCAACTTTCCCATCCCTGTTTTGGCCTGCTGTTTTTGACATATTAGGTTTGTTCAAAATGGCCGAACTGCATCAAGGCGAATTCAGTAATTATATATGTTTTATTTTTCACGTACAAATTGGCTTTTTTTAACAAAACAGCAATTAGTTTTTTCGCACACGCTTTTATATATTTTTCCACTTAAATGCAATGGCGCTCAGTAAAATGTAAACAAACATTAGAAAAAAACAAATAGACTTTGACAGATTGGGTGTAAGCAGCCCAATTCGCCTACGAACAGCTGATGATCATATGCGCTGATGAGTTCACCTGGTATTAATCCGCCTTGATTAAAACAAGTACAACACAAGGCGAATTCAGTACCAGTTAGCCTTATCATCACAGGTGATCATCAGCTGATTACACCCAATCGGTCAAACTCTATATAAGAAAAGAGAAAAACTTTAACCCGAACTGTCAAAGCACAAATAAAAATAGTCCTACACCTACTTTGTATGTGTGTAGTTTTGATGATAAGGCCACTTGATATTAATTTGCTTTGGGCGAATTCGCTTTGGTACAACAATACAAGAACAACATGCAGTTCAAGGCGAATTAATTCTAAAGTATGGTTGAAGTTTACTGATGATGTAGTAAAGCACCAATGAATTGAATATAGACATTACTTAACCGAGTTTACCTGTTACTGAATTCGCCTTGCACTCGAGTATATATTTGTGTTTTGCAAAGTATTGTTGTTGGGAGCAAACACGTATATATGTGTGTATGTGTAGGTTTTCTTATGCCACTTTAAAAAGAAGAAACAAAACGAATAAGGATTGTATGCAATAACTACAATAGCACGAACATTTTATAGCATGTATGTATGTATGGTGTGTGTATTAAAACAAGTAGCTCCCGCTGGTCATAAAGAGTTTTGCAAGAATGATGCGAATTACATGTTCCTTTCGGTCCGGTGCGGTTACAATCATACCAAAGAAACTAATCACAAACATTCATGTTCATTGTGAATACAGGTGATTAAAACTGATTGTTTGAAATGAGCCATTGCATTTACAATCATTACTTGTTGTTGAACAGAAACGATTGCATCACAAAAATTCAAAGTACATGATTGGGTGTACTCGAAAGTTTGAGACTTGTTGCAGCTCACTGCACAAAATACACAGAAGTGACACGAACCGAAATATATTTCTGATGGAAAAAATTCAATTACAGCTGCTGTGCATACCTTATAAAGTGCATCATTTGACTACGAAAACTCGAACAACAAATCACTAACAAGCTCGGTGGAAACACTTCAATGTAATTTACCTACATCTACGTAATATAAATTTTTTTTGGTTTCCACCAAGTATGTTTCCACATACTATTACACCCAATTCATACGCTGATTTAAAAATCATGTTTCATTTTTAATTCTCTTTAAAAGTTGCTTCCAAAAACCGATGATTTTTAGTTGCATGTCTTTTTTATAAATTACTGTCAAAATTTGCTTTATTTGCTCCTTCACAACAACAAAAACCTAACACAATCACATAAGAGATAGACAATGAGAGAAAATGCAAATAGAACTAAAGAAAAATATGAAATCACCGTAAACTGAAAATGTGATTTCTTTTCTCTACCCCGTTTGCTTCTCGACCCCGTTCGCCATCATACAGCAAAAATCATGTTTTATACTCTCGTGACTTTCAAAAAAATTACTTGTAAATTCTTAAATGGTTTTTTAAAGTCTCTGCATAAGATAAGATGAGAGGTTTGAAGCTTTTCCAAAGTATGGTTGAAGTTTACTGATGATTTAGTAAAGCGCCAATTAATTGAATATAGACATTACTTAACCCTCAATAAATAAATATTTATTTGAAAACTAAAAAGTTTATCCTTCGAATATTATTAATTATGCCCTATTCTTTCTGAATATAACGTTATGAACCTTACCCTAATGATCAATTTGGATTCACAAGTAAATACGTTCGAAATCATATTGAAAAGTTTATCCATCTTTATTCTAAGTTGTGTTTTTGTTCAATAAATAAACTTGTTGTATTTTTATTCTGATATGTGGTGGATATCGATCGATTTCAAATCGCGCGCTTTGAAAAACACATTCTACTGAAGGATAATTTATTGATGCTTTTTTATTGTTTTCGAGTCTATTTGATTCGATTTCACTGCATTGTGCGATTCACAGAACACATGTTTGGTGAAATCGATAGATTTCCATCACATACTAGATTATTACTGATATATGGAATAAAACTATTTATTTTATATAAATCACATAAATTTACTATATATTCAAGGAAAATTTCAAAATGTAACTTCTGCCGAAAAAAGTAATATATTTGAAAGAAAGGCGTAATTTTGTTTATTCCTCCCGTGGCAACACTGATCAGTATAATTGTTTACATACTGAATAATAACCACACGTGCAAAAAATGCAGAACGACGAGAATTATTTTAAGGATTATGAAAACCTGGAGGTAATAATTGTACCCATTTTTTATAACAGAATATAGAATTAAACATTTTATTTTAGGTTCACGAAGTTATGCTGCGGGACCGTTCGCGACAAGAAGCATACAAAAAGGCAATTCTGTCAAATGGTTCTATCTTTAAAGATAAAGTTGTGCTGGATGTTGGAGCTGGTACTGGAATACTTTCAACATTTTGCGCAAAAGCTGGTGCAAAGTTAGTATATGCTGTAGAAGCTTCAAACCTTGCTAAAATTGCATTAAAAATTATGGAAGAAAATAGAATAACATCTATAGTAAAGGTTTGTTGCTTGATCAAAAACATTAATTTGTAAGGTAGGTCCCTGTCCAGTCGTGTGAAGATTGGGGAGGGGTACACAGTTTCTTGTGATCTGCCATTTCATTTCGCAATACTACGGTTTCTACGGAGCCGCTATCTGACGATGGTTTCTTATAGAACTCGGAAATAAGACGAAAACACCTAGTAAAATTTTTTTATATTTCGCTTCGTTTTCGGGATATCGACGTTTAAAGTTTGAATTAATTTTTTTTTGTTTTTATGGTTTCTTATAGAGTTTGATGAAATAAAACGAAAAGTCCTAGTAAAATCTTTTTATTATCTCGCTTCGTTTTCGAGATATCGATATTTGAAGTTTAATTTTTTTTTATTACTATAATGGTTTCTTATATAATTCGACGAAATCAGACAAAAGTAGTGATAGGTTTTTTTTATATAAAAGTATGTGTGCATAAAAAATTTGCTCAAATAAGCACCATACAATTTTACCGTTCATATTGTACTCAAATATAACACAAAAAAATAGCTAACAAATAAAGATAATCAACAAATGAAGATAATCAACAGACACGTCTTTACTGGAAAAAGATATTCTGCCTAGCCGGCCTTCTGTCGAGGTTAATGGTTTTCTCCTGACTATTTTGAATAGCGGCTTCGCTAAAGAATGATTTTTTGCATAGCCGGCCTTCGGGCAGACTTAATGATTTTCTACTCTAGGTATGTCTATTAGCGGCTTCGCTGAAGAATGATTCGCTGAGGAGTGATTTTCTGCCTAGTCGATCTTCGGTCGAGCTTAATAGTTTTCTTCTCCTCTAGGTATGTTGAAAAGTGGCTAAAGAATGATTTTTTGCATAGCCGGCCTTCGGCCGGGCTTAATGATTTTCTCCTCTAGGTACGTCGAATAGCTTCTTCGCTGAAAAATGATTTTCTGCCTATCCGGCCTTCAGCCGAGCTTAATGGTTTTCTCCGGATATGTTGAATTGCGGCTTCGCTAAAGAATGATTTTCGGCACAGCCGGCCTTCGACCGGACTTAATGGTTTTCTTCTCTAGGTATGTCAGATGGCGGCTTCGCTGAGAAGTGATTTTCTGCCTAGTCGGCCTTCGGTCGAGCTTAATAGTTTTCTTCTCCTCTAGGTATGTCGAAAAGTGGCTTCGCTGAAGAATAATTCTCTACCCAGCCGGCCTTCGGCCGGTCTTACTGACTCTCATCTAGCTATGTCGAATAGCGGCTTCGCTGAAGAATAATTTTCTTTCTAAAATGGTGCTGACTTATAAATATGTTCTGCATAACTTTTAATTGATATCATCGACCAGTTACATTCAGAAATGTAATACAAAAAAACCTCAGACGGCGATATCTCAAAAACGAGAAGAGATATCAAAAAATTTTATTATGACTTCGTTTTATTTCATCAAGTGCTATAAAAAACCATAAAAAGTAAATAAATCATAAAAAAATTCAAACTTCAAACGTCGATATCTCGAAAACGAAGCGAGATATCGAAAAATTTTTATTCGGAGTTTTCGTCTTATTTCGTCGAGCTCTATAATGAACCATCCTCAAATCGCGGCGACGTAGAAGCCGTAGAATCACCCTCATATCCTTTGAAATTCGCACTTGTCAATTTGAAGTTGGCTGTAGGTGTATATGACGTTTTATTTTATTTTGCATAAGAAATACAGAAATTGCAAGGCTAGAATTTCATAATGTGGATACTAATGCAATTTTTTGTTTGGCCACCAGTGTATTAAAGCTGGGGGTAGAAATTTTGTTTCGTAACAAGAATAATCGACACCGAATTTACATTAAAATATATTATGAAATTGTAACATGAAAATTTATTTGCTAATAGAATGGACAGGGAAACAATTTGGG
The DNA here is from genome assembly GCA_956483635.1 of Panzeria rudis. Lineage (NCBI taxonomy): Eukaryota > Metazoa > Arthropoda > Insecta > Diptera > Tachinidae > Panzeria > Panzeria rudis. The sequence continues at coordinate 69,926,802 of OY101449.1, forward strand.
TTGAAAAAGTGATAGAAAATAAAATGTCAGACGGCTTTTGTAAATTTTCTTTAACCTATGTAAGTATTTGCTTTTCTGCGCTTGCAATAATCAAATATGTATGAAAATCTTCAAGGAGAAAATTTCATGAAATATTTAATAGTGTAAAGTTGGTATATTACATGCTGTCTATACATACGGTGACCATTCGTCCTTTTTTTAAGAGCACAGTCCTTTTTCTTGATACAATGTCCTTTAAAGTTTTTTTTTCAATAAAAGTGTCATTTTTTAATTGCATTGTCCTTTTTTAAATTGAATTGTCCTTTTTTTATCACTAATTTTTTTAAACTCTAAAATATAAGTATGTATGTTACTACTTGTACTACTCACTAATATTATACAGTTTGAACTATATTAGTATATATTCACCCATATTATGTACATATGTCGAAGCCGAATTTTTGACTACGACAAATTGTCCTAGAATAAAGAAAAATTTTACATGTTTTCTTTATTCTATGAAAATTTATCGTAGTCACAAATTCGACTTCGACATAAATAAGCAGTAAAAAACATTCATATCTTCCACATACGATGTTTTGAACCGCTTCCGAGGATGCTCAAAAAGAAGGCAGAGATCTATCAGTATTTATAATCTTTGTTTTCTCCAAAAGAAACAAAATCATATTCAGTATCATTGTAGCTTTCAACAAAATATGTAGGTTTTAGAGAAAATGCCCATTTCACCAAACAATTGTTTAGAATCCATACCTTATTTCTTTTTTTTTTATAGTGAGTTTCCATATACATATGTACGTAATTTCGGCCAAAATATTTGATTTGCCCAAATGATGTAATTTGCGACATGATTTCCCATATATATTTCATATTGGCCAATTATCTGAAATGACACTAGTGCGTTTCCATATATGTACGTGTTTTTGGCCAAAATACGTCTTTTGCGCAAAATACGTGTTTTCCTATATGTTTTCCCATACAATTGTCATGTGGGCAAAATACCTCAAACAGCGTGTTTTGCTCCAAATTATGTCAAAATTTGTGAAATGATTACAAATGCAACTTTGGGTCATCCATTTACTGTGATTGACAAATGCGAAAAAATAGACTGTTCTGCGGCCACATAAAGAAAGAAATATGGCGCGCATTTTATTTTTGAACGAGAATGTAAACAAAACAATGAAAATGTCAAACATATTATGGTAATTCGAACTTCGACATATTTTGCTCAAACGGCCTGTTTTGTTCATAATTTACTCGTACTATTATAGTGCGTTTCCATAATCGTGTTTTTGGGCAAAATACGTGTTTTGCGCAAAATACGGGTTTTCCCATACAATTGTCATGTGAGCAAAACACCTCAAACACCGTGTTTTACTCCAAATTATGTCGAAATTTGTCTATGCAACACTGTGTTGTCTATTATTACAAATGCAACTTTACTGTGATTGTCAAATGCGAAAAAAGTGACACTGTTCTGCGGCCACATAAGGAAATAAATATGGCGCGCATTTTATTTTCGAAGACGAATGTAAACAAAATAAAAATGCCAAACTTATTATGAAAATTTTAAATTAAAAACACTTAAAGCATAATGGAAACGTTTTGACATATTTTGCTCGAAACGGCCTGTTTTGCTCATAATGGAAACGTACTATTACCCTACGTCTCCACGAGCCATCGACTTGAACATGACACGAACATGACGCCGGCAGAGCAACTGCAAAAAATTCATCAACTTCTTTGTTGTGGTGAATACTTGCGATGTCCATGTTCTGCCTTATCAATGTATTTGGTAGTAGTGCAATAGAAATGGAATATTTAACAATTTCTTTCTGTCTCTTTTCTTTCTATTAAAAATGGTTTTTGACAGCGAATCTCATGGCGAACATTGATGCTCAGCCATATGTTCGGCCATCGATGGCAGAGCATGGACGAAACATGGACATGAGCGGTCTACATTAGCCATATGCGATGTCCGACATGATGTTCATACCAACTTCATGGCTAATGTAGACCCCCAGTTATACTATATTCACACTGCTATAGTTTAACGTGTTTCGGCAAATATTTTAAGAAACTAAACAAAGTTGTTCAGACTACAATTTTATAAACTTTCTGTTTACAGCATGACGAATTCATAAAAGATGGTAGCAAACCGGCAGCAAAAAATTTTTTTGTGTCGGAAATATTAATAATTTTGCGAAGTTATTAATTAGAATTTTAAATGTGTATGTACATTTTTCCATTTGAATTGAAAACTTGAACAAAAAACGAGGTTTTTAATACTTTTAAGCCAACACAAATCATAATTTTCAAAATACGCTGCTTGTTGTTATAGAAATGCTACAACCTTTTCTAATTTCGACTTTGTTTACATATTTTGCCGCCATTACAAACTGTGTTAAATAAGCACTAAAATCAAAAAATCGACTGAACATACATATAGAAGTACTTGGAACCCTGCCTTTTACTGGCTTTTGAATGAGTTTAATTTTGAACACGTAAATTTTTTGACAATTGATTATATGGGAAAACACCTAAAAATTAACGTGTTTGGCTAGTAAACACTTAAAATGGCCATAAACACGGTAGTGCGAATTGCCTATTAATGTGCTCCAAATTATGTCGAAAATACTCTATGCAACCGTGCGTTGCTTTTAAAATTACAAACTCCATCCCTGGGTCATCCATCAATTATTATTGACGATTTTGAAAAAATTACATTAAAGAATATTTCATTAATGTTAAATGTCAAACTATATATGAAAAAAATTCAATTACAGCTGCTGCGTACACCTTATAAAGTAAGTGCGTCATTTGACTACGAATACCAAATCACTCACAAGCTTAAAGGAAACACTTCGAAATAATTTCCCAAATCTACGTAATTTGCTCATAATGGAAACGTACTATTATTAGTCGTTAGAGCGACGAGTGTACATTCATAGTAGCTGTGTTGGTATTTTGCCACATACAGTGTGTAAAATAAATGATGGAGAAGATAGTGCTTTTTATTAGAAAAAAACAGATATTTTTGGAAAAACTAAGGGGATCGGGGCAAAATGTATTGAAAATTTCTTCATTTTACCAAGTAAAAAAATATCAAATTCAGTGTGAATTGCATTATTATACATTTATACGACCAACACAATTTCTTGTGATAAAATGTTAATGAACATCTTTGCGTTTACTTTGTCGTGTTACTGTACTTCAAAATTCTCTCAGCAATACAGTTGTAAAATATTTTTGGGCAGCAATGTTCTAGAGCAGGGGTGTCAGAAATAAAACTATTGTTGTATTGGCGAGTAAACCAAATATAACACTGTAAGAAAAGTTGTCTCATCTAAAAGAAGTACTATCAAGTACATAGAAAAAATAAATGTTTTAACACATGTATGTAGTTTGAAGTTAACTCAGGTCTTATTATAACTTTATTTATTTTCATAATAGGGGAGTTCTCGAAACATTTGGTAACAGTTTATTCGTTGAATTAGTAGATTTTTTCCATATATTTTGTTGCTGCAAAATGTATCTAAAAATATTTTGACAACAAAATGTATGGGCAATTTTAATAATTTTACGAGCAAACAGTTACCGAATGTTGTATTTGTTTGTATTTGTAGTGAACAAAATAGTTTAATTTTCACAACAAAAAAAATATTATTTTCATTAAAAAGTATTGTTTTATTTTTTCCTTTGAATATTGCTTATCATAAAATATTTTTTGCATATTTTTTAACACATGTACATATTTTGTTTGAGCTTTAAGCTTGCTTAAAATTTTATATGTTTCTATAGTAAATTTGCTTAAATTATTTGTCTTTCTTGAGAGCAATTTTTTTAATTATTTGAAATAATAGTCCAGCCCCCTTATTCCGTAATTCGCTTAAGATAAAGCCAAATCTCGATCGCTAAAATGATGAACAAATACAAAATTAAAAATTTTTGGCGAAGACATAAAACACTAAAACTTCGGCGGATTCAATTTTTAAGGCATTGCCTAATTTAGCAATACGCGTTGCAAACTTGCATTCGTAGCCAAAAATCGATAAATCGACTTTATAGATTCTTAGCGATGGCGATTTAGCTTTAGCGAGTTACAGAATAAGGGGACAGTAAATAAGAATTTAGCAGGGACCGAAAATAACGATTATTTTTAAAACTTAAACTAAAAAAATTAAGCTTAAAGAGAAGTGCTACGTGCATAAAGAATACATCAAAATAATCCTTGTTGCATGGACTACCTTTAGATGCATTAATTTTTATTTGATTAAGTGTTATTAAAAAACTTAACTTTACCGATTATATTCTGAGTTCAGTAAATACAATTTATTTCTTTAGTTTTATTTATTTCTCAGAAATAAACGTTATTTCTTGATTTTTATTTATTTCTCAAAAAATAAAAGTATTTTTTCCAGTATTATTTATTCCTCACGAAATAAAAATTATTTTTTGAGAGTTATTTTTGCTTAGGAAATAAAAATGACTTTCTGAGTTTTATATTTTAAACAATAACAGTTATTTTTTTGAGTTTTAATTTTTTCTTAGAAAATAACAGATACTTTTTGAATTTTATTTTTGCTTAAAAAAAAGTAATTTTTAAACTGAATAAAATATAAAAAATTAATTTAATTTAAGAAATAAGAGTTTTTGCAAAAACTCTTGTCTATTTATTTTTACAAAAAGTCTTATTTGTTAAATTAAATTAATTTTTTTATATTTTATTCAGTTTAAAAATTACTTTTTTTAAGCATAAAACAAATAAAATTCAAAAAGTAACTGTTATTTTCTAAGCAAAAAAAATACAACTCAAAAAATTATTTTTATTTCCTGAGGAATAAATAAAACTTAAGAAATAACTTATTTTCTGAGGAATAAATAAAACGCAGAAAAAGCTTTTATTTTCTAAGCGAAAAATAAAACTCAAGAAATAATGATTAAAAGGTAATTTTTAAAATAAAACTTATAACCGTTACAGTCTGGAATTTAACTAAATTTTGCGTTGAAATAATAATATTTTTTAAAAAATATTATTATTTTTCATTAAAAAGCATGTCCTTTTTTCCATTAAATTCATTATGAAAAGAATTAAAAAGCCGCTGTAATAAATACTCATTTGTTTCCTCTAATGTTATGTAACATATAACACATTGAATATTGCTAAAAGCATTTATCAACATAAAATATTTTTCGCATGCACATATTTCTTTTCTTTCAGTGGACTAATAAAAAAATTATAAAAAAATTACAGTCCGCTATGCATGCGCTATCGTCGCTGTCTCATTGACGACTAAAGGCCGAGACACATAGAATCCGTCATACGTTATACGTCGCCTTTTTCAACTGACAGCTAAGTTAAAATACATGTTTTCTTATGAACTTGATCACATACAGTACTTCTCCGTCAACGCAAAGTACAAAGTTGGCCAACTTTTAACTTTTAACGTACGTTGAGTACTTTGACAACAGTTGTTTGATTTGTTCTTTGTTGTGGGTTTGTTTTTCGCTCAAAAATAAAATAATTTAAATTAAAATTTATTCGATTGTATAAAGTTTTGGTGCTTTGTTATAAAAAAATAAAGAAATTAAGAATTAAGAAATAAGAATTAAAATAAAGAATTAAAGAAATTAAAATTAATAAATAAATAACAGCTGATTTTCTCTCCGTTAACAAAGTACTCATTGTGCCAACATTATCCGTCATTCCGTTAACGTCAGTTGAAAAAGGCAACGGATGACGTATGACGGATTCTATGTGCCCCGGCCTTAAAGCAAAGAGTAAGAATGTGTGTGAGTATGGCTACCACAATTGTGCTATGAATCTGACTTCAATGTTCTAGAGAATTGCCGCACGAATTGTTTCAAATAAACACTGTTGAAGGAAAATACTTTTATTTTAATAGTGATAGTAAATTTTATTTATTAAAATTCTACTTCAAAATTTTAGTCTTTTTTGTACAATTTCCTCCCAGACAATCAACAACTTTCAAAAGTTTTTCTATAAATTTTTGTACAACAAATCAATGAATATATGATTATCAAATATTTAAAGTAGATTAAAGTAAAGAAGTAGACATATTTATAAATTAGTAAAAGACAATAAGTGGTTGAAATATTCATAACATTCTCCCCCTCGTTAAAGAAATAATTCTTTCTTTAACTATTTAATCTGTAGAGGATCTTACATCTAGTCTTGCCAATTTTGCAACAGGTCGGATTAAAATGGCATCCTTAGTTTTAACAGCTGCACTTCGTACATTACCATCATTTCCTTTTTGTATAGTTACTATAATTCCAAGGGGCCAATTATTGCGAGGAAGATTTGGATCAACTATAATAACGACGTCGTCCACGGAAAGGTCACGTTCCTTTTTAAACCATTTAGTTCTCTTAGTAAGAGTAGGAAGGTATTCTTGTACCCAACGTTTCCAAAACAAATTAGCAAAGAATTGTAATTTTCTCCAATTCTTCCTGAGCATACAGTCTCTTTCTGTGAAATCACCAAGAGGTTTTTGTCCATTTGATGAACCAAGTAGAAAGTGGTTCGGAGTTAATGCTTCGTCAGAAGGTGACTCTAGCTCCACATATGTTAAAGGTCTTGAATTTATAATTCGTTCGCACTCAATTAAAGCACTTGCTAGTGTATCTTCACGGAATGAAAATTGCGGGGATATCTTGTGAAGAATTTTCTTAACAGAACGGATTAGTCTTTCCCAGCACCCGCCCATATGGGGAGCGGCTGGTGGGTTAAAGTTCCATGTTGTAGATGACAAAGAGAATTTCAAATCTAATAGCTTGTTATCAATTTCTTTAACAGCATTTTTTAGCTCAGCTTCAGCACCTTTGAAATTGGTCCCGTTATCACTGTAAATTGCAATAGGAGTTCCTCGTCGGGCGATGAAGTTTTGAATTACAATTATACAGGAATCGGTGGTTAATTCTCTTGAGACTTCGATATGTATTGCCCTTATCGTTAAACATGTAAATAGAACACCCCAACGTTTCTCTTTATGACGTCCTACTGTTACATATAAGGGCCCAAAGTAGTCAATGCCAACATATGAAAAGGGTCTTACAAAAGATGAGAGTCGAGCATGAGGTAATCTAGCCATTTCAGGTACAACGGCCATACTGTTTGAATTTTTGCAGTGTTGGCATTTAGATCGTACCTTCTTCAACTCAACTCTTAGGCGTGGTATATAAAACTTCTGTCGTATTTCGTTAAGGCATGTTTCATGTTGAACATGATGACAGTACACGTGATAGTATCGAATAATCAATTCCGTTCCATAATGGCCCTTAGGAAGAATTATTGGTCGCTTGGTATTTTCATTTACATTCGCCAGATCTATTCGACCATGTATACGCAAAACTGAATTATCATCCAGATATGGTGAGCACTTGTATAAAGAACTAGATTTACCAATGGGTTTAGCAGCGTGTAATTGTGCGATTTCGTCTTTAAATGCATCATTCTGTATTATACGATAAAGAAAGTTTTCTGATTTTCGAAGTAGATTTGAACGTAAAACTTCTTTATGTTTTAGAAGATAACAAAATTTGTAAATGGTATAAACTGTTTCCAATATTTTCACCCAAGAAGAAAACCTTTCTATTTCTATGCAAGATGTATTTAAAATTATTGGCTCACCTGCGTGTAACATTGCGAAGTGTGGTCTTAACTCATTATTTGATTTTTCATGTTTTATTTTTGTAGGCCATGTTGATTCTTCCTGTATTAAAAATGATGGTCCTTGAAACCATCTATTCTCTAAATTAAATACAATTGCCCCTTTCCACTTAGTAGCATCATCAGCAACATTCATTTTAGTACAAATATATCGCCATTCGTAAGCCTCTGTCGTCTCAAGAATTTCACCAATACGAAACATAACGAATTGTTTGTAATTTCGTGCATCAGAATTAATCCAGGAAAGAACAGTGTTCGAGTCGGACCAAAAGTAACGTTTCTCAAACTGCAATTTATGCATTTGACATATTGTTGTAGCTAAACGAGTGCCTAGTACTGCTGCCATTAACTCCATTCGTGGAATTGACACTGGTTGTTTTGGGGCTACCTTTGTCTTTGAACCAACTAATTTGCAAATAGCTCCGCCATTAGACTGAACTCTAAAGTAAGCTACTGCAGCATATGCTAACTCACTAGCATCGACCATAATGTGTAGTTGAATCGTAAATTTAGATGCCAGGTTGTACCATCTTGGAATTTTAATATTTTCTAATTCAGGTAAAAGTTTTATCCAAACAAGCCATTTTTGAAAAACATTGTCGTTTACGTATGAGTTGTTCTCCACACCTCTTGTAATAAAATTTTCAAGTAAACCACAAATGGTGATAAAAATCCAAAAGGATCATATATCGACATCAGTGTTCGAAGAACATCTAGTTTTGTGGGTCTCTTTGTACCGGAAAGGATTTCTTTGTTGAGGCGATTTAGTTTAAATGAAAATGTGAACTCATCTGTTGCAGTTACCCACCACATTCCAAGTACTTTTTGCGTAGATAATTCAATGTTAAGATTATCATTTGGACTACTATTTTCCTCTAAGTCTTGAAGATTACGAAGTACTTCTGTCGAGTTAGATCTGAAATTCCTTATAATGAACCCACCCTCTTTATGGATAGTTGCCACTTCTCTAGCTAATTGAATTGCAGCTTCATCAGTATCAGCACAATCTAGAAGGTCATCCACATAATGATGATAAAGTATTGAATCGACAGCTCTTGGATGGCTTTCCTGGAAATCTAAAGCATTTTTGTTCTTTACAAACTGTGCCGAACTTGGGGAACATGCAGCACCAAAGGTCATGACTTCCATTACATAAACATTTGGATTTTGTGAAGTGTCGCCATTCCTCCAAAGAAAACGTTGCGCATTTTGATCTTCCTTGCGAATTCTTATTTGATGGAACATCTCTTTTATGTCAGCGCTTATTGCTACTTTTCCCATTCGGAAACCATAAAGCACAGACAGCAATGAAGTCATAAGATCAGGTCCTTTTAGCAGCATTGTGTTTAATGAGATACCACGTACTTTCGCAGCAGCATCCCAAACTAGACGTATTTTATCAGGTTTATTGGGATTTGTCACAGTGAATATTGGTAAATACCAAGTCACGCCGATTGATTTAACTAGCTCTTCTGATGTCAATTTTCGAGCATACCCTTTAGACACAAGATTTGTGATTTGCTGTGTAACTATTGCTACTTCTTCGGAGTTTAACCTCCGCTCTAAACACTGAAGTCGTTTTACCGCCATTTGATGCTTTGAGGTACATCGAAATTATCTTCTTTCCATAGCAACCCAGTTTCAAACCTTTTCTCAATACGTTTGGTTGTTGACTCGAGTATTTTATTTGCCCTTTCATCTTCTACGGATTTCAATTCATATGGTTTTCCACTTGATTCCAACGAAAAGTATTCTGATACAAGTTTATGTAGCTTTTCAAGGTCTTTATTACAGTCACAGATGTTAATATGATGGACATTTTGATCGGCGCTTGTACCTACTCCTCCGCCATGTACTACCCAACCCAATCGTGTTTTGGATGCGCATGGTTCATTGCTGTAGCCCTCAGCCATTTTCAAAGTGTTGGTAAGAAAACCGTTGTTAAGACCAATAAGAAGTTTTGGTGTTGCATTAGTATATGTTTCAACAGGAATATTCTTTAAATGTTTATAATACTTAACTAGCGTGTCATTTATAGTTTGTGATGGTAAAGACAGTTTCTTTACGGTTTGGACGTTGAAGAGGTCGATTTTTTTTGCATTTTGACCAGCAGTTGAAATTAACAAATTTACATTCATGGAATTTTCTTCTTCGCGTGTTGTTCCTGAAGTCCACCTTAAGCATAATGTCTCTGCTTCACCTTCTACTCCTAGATAATCGCAAACATCTTCATCTATTAGAGTTACATTAGATCCATCATCAAGCAAGGCATATACTTCTATATAGCGACCATTATGATGTAACACAACTGGGAGGATTTTAAAGTACGTATTGGTGTTAACCTCAGTATTGGACTTGGATGAGTGAGTCGTAACTGTAGGAAGGTTTTCAACAAATTTGTGAAGTAATTTATGGTGTCTCGCCTCACAGCCTTGAACGGAACATTTAGCCTCGGAACACCGAAAATTCTTATGCTTTTTAAGGCAAGTACGACATAAGTTATGCGTTTTGACAACATTCCAACCTTCATTCAATTTCAATACTGCAAATTGTTTGCATTCTTGCAATGAATGTGCCATATCGCATACGTTACATTTTGGTTTCCTCTCAGAGTGTTTGTCAGCTGCATGAGAATGTAGGCTGGCATTTAGTTTACTAGGTAAACCAATATTGCTTACGCGTGTTGCAGCTTCTGCCAAGCTAAACAGCCAACTTGAAAATGTTACGACATTTGCTTCGCTTTTCCCAATGTGTAGTGACCAATTCAGTTTTGTTTGCGCTGGTAATTTATTGACCAGTTCCTGTACCAAAAGAGGGTTATTAATATGACTTGTCATACCTGAGGCTTCTAATGAGGAGCATAAATTTTTGACAGATATTGCGTATGAAATAATTGTGTCCAGTCTTTCAGCTTTCGGAGATGGTTCTGACCGTATTTTCTCAATCAAGCTGTTAATAATGATTTCAGGACGACCAAACATCATCTTCAAAGTTATCATTATTTCAGGTACGTTCTTCGGAAGCAACAGCTGACTGCTTACTACATCGTAAGCTTTCCCTTTTAGAGCCCTTTGCAGTCTTAAAAGGTTTTCAGAATTCGAAAAGCCACAATTGCTGGTGCTTTCCTCATAGGAGCTTAGGAACACAGGCCATTCTTCTGGTTTACCCGAAAATATTGGCAAATCTTTTGCCAGTGCCTGACGTGCAGCAATTTTTGAGTATGTAATATTACCACTGGGTAATTCTTCTAAAGGCTCCGTTTGTTGTTTTTGATGTGTCGGTTCAGGTAATGTAGAAACCCATTGCCGAGTTCTTAAGCTGTATTGACTTTCATCGCAACGTACACTTTTCGCCGAGCCCATTTCAGATCTTGCCAAAATTTCAAACTTTTTTTCCAAGAACTTCTTTTCTAATGCTTTTTCTTCTTCCAATTGCTGCAATTCTAGGTCGATCTTCGTTTTGCGAGAGGAGAGGATAGATAGCTTTATTGATGTTGTTTTAGCCTTAGAAGATTTTCTAAATTCATCACATTTAGGTTTGCTGGCAGTGTCTTCGCAGATGGAACAAGTCCAAGCATGGTTTTCAATGGATTGATCAACTCCTACGCATTTGAAGTGAAACCATTTATCACAACTATCGCATTGGACCATATCCATAGTGTCCACACCATTGCATTGACAGCAGCTTTTGTTCTTTTGGGCATTCGGTGGTGTTTTAAACATTTTATTGTATTAAAATTTTGAAGAATGTTGAAGGAAAATACTTTTATTTTAATAGTGATAGTAAATTTTATTTATTAAAATTCTACTTCAAAATTTTAGTCTTTTTTGTACAATTGTCTGGGAGAATCAACAACTTTCAAAAGTTTTTCTATAAATTTTTGTACAATAAATCAATGAATATATGATTATCAAATATTTAAAGTAGATTAAAGTAAAGAAGTAGACATATTTATAAATTAGTAAAAGACAATAAGTGGTTGAAATATTCATAACAAACACTAATACATTTAAAGCATGCTTTCCTTCTACATTTCTCACCCATTCGTTGTATGGAAGAGAAAGATTTATAATAAAATACGATTTGTTTGGTCTGTAGTTTATCGATGATACAACTGGATGAGGCAATAAGACGAAGAAACATGATTTTAGAGCATTTTGATGGCGTCAAATTTCATATCACGTGTGGCCTTCAATATTAGTAGCTCCGAACCCGTACTTTGTGGGTAATGTTCGTTAAAATGAGAAAGCAAGAATTACTCTCAATAAACACAAAAGTACGAGAACACCAAAAACCAAATTTTTATCCCAAAAAGTAACATGAAAGTGTTGTGAAAATAAACAAAAAATACTGATTTTTAATAGCATTTAAAGTTTTTAGATACTTTGTTGAATACATACAAATGTTTTTTGGTTTGAAATTTGCGAAATTAGCAATTATTTCGTCAGTATTTTTGTTGACTAAACTCATATTTTTCATTTGTTATTGTTTGTTAACAGCTGATTGTTTTGCACTTTACACAATCTGCCCGAAGAAAAAGTACAGGTAGCCCAGTCATTTTAGGGTTTCACTGCGGAATGAGAGATAATAAGCTGAAAATTCGTATACACCTTCATTTTGATTTTCTAAAAGTTGTCCCAAAAGTCTCATATAATCTCGTGTCTACGCCGTAAGTTATTCAAGGTCAAAGGTCACAAAGATCAGTTTTTCGCAATTATCTCGGTTTCTATTGCTCTAATGATGTTAACAGTTAGTATAAAAATTGTCGAGCATATAATTTGCGACAAATTTTGTATTAAAAATTTTTTCATATGCTAAAACGTTTCAGAGATAGAGAGCTGAGAGCCTGCAGTGCTCAGCCATACTCACTGTAATGCAAAATCAACCGTGAATCTCAGTGAATAATACCTTGCATAAAGTTATTAAATAATTGAAATATCATTTACAATAAATAATTTGTATTATATATTAGTTAATAAATTATAGCTAATAACATTTTGCATATCTATACATATAATAAAACTGTAAAAAGGGCGTGTCTCTACATGAAATATTTTTTGCAAATGTTTATTGTGGCGTAAACAGTAATCGATGTAGAGAACAAAAAACCAAATTTTGGAATTTTTGTCTGTCTGTCTGTCTGTCTGTCCGAACACGCTTCACGCAAAAACCACTGAAGCGATTTTCATGAAATTTGGTATAGAGGTACTTTAGAGTCCTGATTCAAACATAGGGTACTTTTTACCACTATAAAATATCTTATTTCTAAGTTAAAATAGAAAAAAACGAAAATATACCCATTTTACTAATGTTGTTGGAAATTAGAAAGATGTTTTTTTTAAAGGTGGTATCATTGTTTATTTTGTATAACAGGAACTTTAAAAAATATGTAAAAAACGTTATATTATTATTGAATCTAAATTGATTATTAGGCTAAGGTTCGTAACGTTATATTCAGAAAGAATTGGGTATGATTAATATTCCAAGGAACAAGGGAAAAATTAACATCAACTTCATTTTTCAACGTACACAGCAGAACAGAGTAGCGCCACTTTCGGAAGCCGCTGCACTTCCATCGTCAGTGCTCACGTGTATTTGCTATCACCAGCGCCAATTATTTCTGAATATAACGTTACGAACCTTAGCCTAATAATCAATTTAGGTTCACAAAGCAAATACGTTCGAATAATCATATTAATAAACAATTAGCTACTGGCTTGAATTTTACACATGTTTACATGTTCATATATACTTAAGTATAAAATCAAACCAAAAAAGTTTGTCTTGAGTAGAACAAAAATCAGAAAAATGGGAATGAAGAAAAATAAAACCGATGGCAACGCTGGGAAAGTGCACTTTAATATCAGCTTAAGAGTGATTTAATTCTCGTATTCAATTTTCACGAAAAAGTTGTATATATAAGAATTAAAATCACATTCAGCAGAGGCACCTGAAAAGTGGTGATAGCAAATACACGTGAGCACTGACGATGGAAGTGTAGCGGCTTCCGAAAGTGGCGCTACTCTGTTCTGCTGTGTACGTTGAAAAATTAAGTTGATGTTAATTTTTCCCTTGTTCCTTGGAATATTAATCATACCCAATTCTTTCTGAATATAACGTTACGAACCTTAGCCTAATAATCAATTTAGCTTCACAAAGCAAGTACGCTCGAATAGTTATATTATTATATTTTACAGACACCTTATAGTAATAACGCGATCTTTAAGCGCGAAGCGGGCGGGCACATATAGTATCTAATATATTCCTTTAATAATACATAAAAAGAAAAGCGCCGTTCTAAATTCAAGTGTTTTCTACTTACTTTGAGTACGAGTCGTACTAAAAATTTAAGTACGAATAACACTAAAATGTACTTACATCAAGCTGAAAACGGAACAAAGTTCTTAAATCATGTAAAAAATTTGAATCATGTACAAATTTCTTAAATTAAGTACAAACATAGTGTGTTGGTATTTGTTTGCTTGTTGATAGCCACAATTCACTATTGTGCTCTTGTTGTTGTTTTTTTGTTGGAATTTTTGTTTGCTGCTAGTGTATACTGGATTTTAGGTGTCGTTCTTTCATGTACTGATTTAGCTGGGTTGTCTAAGGCGTTGTTTTACAAACATGATCAGGTAAGTTCAATACCAGGAATGAACAAAAATTAATTTTAAAATAATACAAGTACGTAACAGTATTAAATTTAACCAAATATTAAAAATATAAATTCTCAAGTGCGTTCTAGGATTAAATAAGGAGAATTAAACCTGATTCGGGCTTGATTTAAGTACGCAGCGGGATTGATTAAAGTATGCAGTAGGATTGATTCAACTATGCAGCGGGCTTGAATCAAGCATGTAATATGACATTTGTCGCTACTTGTCTTCTATGTCCAAGAAATGAAAATAAACAACAACAAAACAACAAAAAGATCACATCAGTGAATTGTATTTATCATCAAAGCAAACAAACACCAACACAGTACGAGTACGACTATGTATAAAGTTTATAAACATTGTGGTACTTAAAATAAGAATTTGTTACATGAATAAAGCCGAATCAGGCTAAAATTAAGTGCTTTACGCTTGAATATTCCCTAATTGAATCAATCTTTCTGTTATTGCTTTCAGGATTTGACACCGCTTGGGATTAATTTAAGTACCGATGGATTGATTTTTCTTTTCTGTGTAGTACCTACTTTTTGTAATTAAAAACTCATTAGATGAAATATTTATTGTATATTCTAATTTTATATTAGTTTATTTAAAGTAGATTTTAAGTAGAAATAAAACGGGTAAATATATTATTATCTCTCATTACATAACTTAATACAAGGTATTATTCACTGAGATTCATGGTTGGCCTTGCATTACAGTGAGTATTGCTGATCGCTCCGGGCTCTCTGCCCTCTATCTCAAAAACGGTTGGGCGTATAAAAAATTGTTTAAAAGAAAATTTGTCGCTATAGAAACCGAGATAATCGCGAAAAACTGATTTTTGTGTTCTTTGACCTAAATATCTTACCGCGCAGACACGAGATTTTATGAGACTTGTGAGACAACATTTATAATACTAAAGTGAAGGCGTATACGAGCTTACAGCTTATTATCTCTCATTCCGCAACTTTAAACAATGTATTATTCACTGAGATTCACGGTTAACCTTCCATTACAGTGAGTATGGCTGAGCGCTGCGGGCTCTCAGAAACGGTTGGGCGTATGAAAAAATTTTTAATACAAAATTTGTCGCAAATTTTAAAATCTACAATTTTTATAATAACTGGTAACATCATTGAATCTATAGAAACCGAGATAATCGCGAAAAACAGATTTTTGTGACCTTTGACCTTGAATAACTTACGGCGCAGACACGAGATTTTATGAGACTTTTGAGACAACTTTTAGAACACCAAAAGAAAGGTGTATACCAATTTTCAGCTTATTATCTCTAATTCTGCAGTTGGCTCCTCTTATATGCTGTTTTGACTGGGGTAGGGCTGTTTCGTGCACGAATAAAAAGCATTGTTTTCTCTCAAACTCACTTTCATTTACCCAATCTTGCAGTACGGGAACAGTTTTCGTGCAAATTGGGATCCCAATGTTGAGTACGAGATCGCACCCCGTGTTATTGCAATAGCATAATATACATACATATATTATAATATTGTTTTCATAACACCGCGACTTTACGAGAAATTAACTATGATATAACATGAGAGAGAACGTCGCACAGTAGACCATTTGGCGAGAAGGTGGTCAAAAATCTATAACTTTTGACTGGATTGGAATTTTGATACTAGGGTTTTGTTTACTAGGTGAGACTATAGGGTTTAAGTTTAAGGAATAAAACTTAAAAATCGACCTGTTACAAAAATAGTTATGATGGTTTTAAAATACATTTTAAGTTTGGGCTGATTTCTGGTACAAAAATGAAGTATTAAAACTTGTTAAAAAAGTTCGTTTTACACAAAGTCTTATATTTTGAGTCACGTTTACAACTCATACTTATCAAAAACTTAAATTTTGTCAGAAGGTGCCAAACTTTGGCCCCGTGAAATTTTTAGTACGAAGGGACAAAGATTGGTTTTTCGAAGCAGTTTGAGTTAAAAATTAGTTTATTAAGTAGCGAACAATAAAAATACAAACATTGGTTTAAATTTACTTTAGATAAAAAGGTTTTAATGAAAAAGACGTAGGTTTCTATTTAAGTCTAAAATAGACATTATAAATATTATATGTAAACTTTTATTATAAATTTGTAAATTTAAAATTGAGTAATGTACATAAAATGCTAAAACGATAAAATAACGATACCTCTTGTGTTTTGAAAAATTACTATTAATTACCTAAACAATTTTAGTAAATATTTCTTCTAAATAGCCTTGATTTTCATCTTCTAGAAGTAGAGTTAGTTTTCCATTTTTGTCGGATATTGGACACATTGGGATCTGATGTGCATAATAAAGTAGTAATCAGGTCTTCATTAGTACAACATCTGGAAATTTTTCTTGTGTAGTGCTCGCGAAAGAATATGTAGTCTTTGTTTCTTTTTTCTTGCGCTTCTTCAGATAGATCTCCTATTGGTAGCATATTGTGTTGAGTTATTTGTTCCCCATGGTACAAAATTTTATGAACTGTGGATAGCATATATCTCCAAGATTATTTTTCGTTATAAATTCTAGCTGTTTTTTGACGTATTCTCCAAATTTTTTTTGCATTTATCTTTCTGCTGCATGCTAGAACTTGTAATATAATGTTGAATCGCCTTATTAGTTCCAAATCTACACCTGTGATAGATGCTGCAGATTCTGGATCTGAAAAAATCTCCTTGCAGTATTTCCATCATTTGTGTTTCCTTCTCCTTGCTTTGGCTGATCGATCATTAGGCCGAATTGTAAATATATATCTTGAATTTTTTTTGCTTTCTTTTTTCTTCATTTTCCTTATTGTTTCTCACTGTTTCGCCTAACGGACCAAAAACCAAATCATAACCTTATTTAAGAATATGATCCATAAAACGTATTCTAGCATGAAGACAATCCAAACTCGTATGCTGCCTTAAAACTATCATCTTCTGGAATGGGATGGCTTAATGGACTTGATGTCTTTTGGCATATAATGCAGCTAGACGATGCTTTTGTATCAGTTAAATCTTGTGCAACTTTTCCATCAA
The DNA here is from genome assembly GCA_956483635.1 of Panzeria rudis. Lineage (NCBI taxonomy): Eukaryota > Metazoa > Arthropoda > Insecta > Diptera > Tachinidae > Panzeria > Panzeria rudis. The sequence goes on from OY101449.1 coordinate 69,944,164, forward strand.
TCATTGTGAGACACATTTTAAAATTTACTTAGATTTGCTGGTCATCAACTGTAAATATTACAGGGTGCTGTTGGCTGAGTAGTTAGCGCGTTTGACTACAAACCCTGAGGTCTTGAGTTCAAGACTACTTTCAGGCAAGCCAACAACATCATGCATTTTTCTCATGCGCATTGCTGTGTTATTGTGTTGGTTGCTGTTGGACTGTTAAAGTGATGAAGGTATAGCACTGATCACTTTGGCAGTACCGGCAGTGATTAATACTAAATATCCTAATGCACTTCACAGCACCCTTCTTCGTCGGTATTGTAGTAGAACCGTCGGCGAAGTAAAAGAACTAATAAAATGGCTACACAGCTTAAACAACGCGATGCCTCTACTTGACACCAGAGAGGCTTGCAACACTACTCTACAAAAAAAAAAACGCGAAATAGCAGGGTTGTAAATTAATTATGCTTTCTATCTCTCTCCCACTTCAGCACCTGTTCTTTCTACTCTATCCCTTTCCCAAAGAAGGTAACATATTAATTAATTAACTGGTAGGCATTAATTGCCTGATTGTGTTACTTCTCTTAATTAAAAAAAAAAATATTGCAGGTTGAAGGGCTTTAATTTGATTTTTTATTTTTTTGAATTCTTTAGTTATGACATGTTTTGTTTCTTTTTTGAATTTAAATTTTATTGGTCTGCAATACTTTGTTGACGAGGGTATTTAATTTTTCCATGCATCAATTTCTGTTGCGCTACTAGTTGACAGCTCTAAGCCAGTATAACTTTTTGCTAAGCGCAATGGAACGAAAGAAACCATATAAATCAGCATCTGATGAATTTTCGGCGTTAAATTGCTTGTATTGTCTCCGACCAGAAGAGGACCCATCACATCCCCATTTAGAAATTAAAGTAATGCTGGCATTTTCAAGTTTTTTCAAACGACCAGCATCAAGCGTATTTAACAACCGTTCGGCAGTGTGTTCAAGAAGATTTTGCAGTTTTATTTATTTATAAATTAAAAGTTATAAATTAAAAATTGTTTCTTTTAAATAATGCAAAAATGTCCAAAGAAAATTTTCATTATTTTGGCTTGAGTTCGGTTTTAATTTAATTTTTCAATTAAATTATATTTTTATTTAGGGATAAATGTGAAGCATGTAGACATAGAACATTTTGACTGTGCGGAGGGTTGAACTGACGTTTCGATAGCTCGACCAAAGTCGGGTGTTTGCAGTCAAGAGCTGAATAATAAAATTTTTTTTGGATATAAACCCATACAGTTCGACTAAACTCATAATTTAATTGTTAAAGAAAAAATGGTTTGCACAAACTTTGAAAATAATTTTTCAAAATGATTCGCTGTTTTCGATGACAACCCTGTAGTTAGCGCTTAAATTGTCAGTGTCTTCCATTCTGTTCATAGTTCGGTTTATTTTTTGTTATATTCTTAACCTTTCAGTTATAAATCTCTTTCTCACATTGGTTTCCTTATTAAGTATTTTTATGTTGTCAATGTCAGGTTTGTGATTTCTTTGTAATATGTGTTGTCACAATGCAGTGCTTTCTTTCTTTTTATTGATATCAACTTTATGCTCATTCATTCTTGTTTCTAAACTTCTCTTAGTAGTTCCAATGTAAACTAAATTGCAGTTGTTGTTGTCGTTGCCTTTACAAGGAATTTCGTAAACAAGATTGTTTTGTTGTAACTTTGGTATAGCTGTTTTTGTATTTGTGAATATTTCGCTCAATGTTTTGTTAGGCTTATAGGCAAACTCATGTCATTTTTATTTTTTATTTTTTTATTTATTGTTTTTCTCATATTCATAGAATCAGTGAGACCAGGAGGTCAATTCCTGTTCTGTGAAACGGTGAAATGAAACGATTTTCCCACAATTTCATAGTAGTTTTGATTCTCGTTTAATGAAACAATGAAAAGTAATTTCAATATTTTTTCATATGAAAAATATTGGAAGGAAACAAAAGTTTTTCACAATTACACATCACTGCGATTCATGTTTTCTGTAGCAGTAAAAATAACTGTCAAAAACTTTTCATATGAAAATTTATTTTACACAGAAAATTTATACGTGAAAAATAAACTTTTGGAGAATAGTAAGGGCAAGCTTACAAGGAAATAAATGTTTGTTTTTTTTATAATTCTTTATTTATTAACTAAGGGATGATTTTGACCTTCCAAATGATAATTAATGATTTAAATATAAAATACACAAGAAGGATTTTATTTATCATTTGGAAGTTGTATTTCCACACACGGACAGACACATGTACACAATTCACACTGCAAACGCTATAATTCACTATATATTCTTTTAAATTTTAATCGTTTTATTTTAAATAACTCAAAACTATTAATAAAACATATTTTTTCTCATAAAAACAATAATATATTAATAGTACACACAAATATCGCTATTGTATTTCTTTGTAAATATTTCATTTTGATTTTGACACTTGTTAACATAGTACCAGCGTTGACAACTCTGTGCTTTTCACACCGTTTTTAGTGATTTTTCAACATTTTGAAGCGAAATTTGCACTACACATAAAATTTAAAAATAAGATTATTTATCTAAAAAATTGCTTTTCAAGTGTAAAATTCTAATGCAACACTTTGCTGAACATACTTTTTTGCAGCCTTGTTGAAGAATAAACAAATATATTTGGTTTTACCCAAGCAAAATATAAATATTCAGTCGATATAAGCCTGTTTGAGTCATTAGCAAAAATTTTCATCAAACTTTTGTCTCTTCTTTAGTTCACACACAGCAAGTTTTCTTGCGCAAGTTTTTAATTTGTATGTAAAAGATGAAATAAGAATAAATACAATTTGTAATCTTTATTTTTCTCTGAATTAAAACTTTCCGAAGAAAACTTGGTGTGTGTGAACCTAAACTTATTCAAACGCAGAAGTTGCACGCGTTCTTAGCTTGATGAATCTATTTAAACGTATCAGAATAATCTTACACGTGGATAACGCTTTGCTTCACATAAAAAACGGCATGAAGGGAGAAAATTCATGTTGTGAAAACTATGATGTGCCTCGATTTAATTACGCTACGCAAAAATTAAAATGCTTCGAGATCAAAATAGCAGATCTTTACACATCTGAGGAAATCCCAGAAGTGGTCCACCTATGTTAGAATTTTCGAGCTGTTAAAACTGTTGATGGAATAATGTGCTATATATTTAGAATGATATTTTTTATGTGTTTAGTTACACATGTGACCGTAAGCTTAAGTTTGAAGTTTCTTGGTTGGAGGTGGTCAGGAACGTCACCTATGTATCTTGAAAATAAGTGAGTGACTATTTTTTAGATTATCTCGTAAACTATAAGGAATATGTCTGAAATTTATTAATCACCCTTATCGAGAATAATTTTTCACTCGAAATGTTTTCCCCTTTGAGATCGTGAATAAAAAATCAAAAATTACCCTTATCATGAATGACTTTTTCCACGTGTTTTTCCCCTTTTCCTTTATTTTAGCAGGCGTAATGGATAAATACATCATGTAATTGCTATTTTATCCTTCCAATTAATTACTAAAACTTTATTTTTAGGACAAATTTAGTAAATAGTGTTCATTTATCTTAATACTAACACATTCATCCATGCAACACCTATCTCCATGCAACACCTTCCCGGCACACATGAACTAAGTTTCGCGATGATGGAATAGCAATTGTTTTTTTCGCGTCTGTAGAGAATCATTCATCGCGTCCAAAATATATAAAAACCCAGTTTTACTTACTCTTGAGATATTTTAATTTAACACCAAAAGACTATTTGATTGAATTAGGCTGCCTGCAATGGCTCGGGCACTCCAAGGTATTGGATGCATCTGGCAATTCTGGACGAACAATTCGATTTTGTTTCGATCCCTCATGGAATAAAAAGATAATTCCAATTCTTACCGCTGCATTTTTTTATTTTTTAACAAAAATTTCTTTGATTTTTAATATATTTTATTAAGCTTCTCCCTTATTTACGTTCACTAAGAACTGATAGCTGGAAAAAATGTTCACGAAAACTTCACGATAGCAATTTTCACTCGAAGGAAAATGAAAATTTCATGGGAACATACATTTCACTTGTTGTTCGCGATAGGGGTGACTATTTCCGCTCTTAGTTCAATGTTTAAATTAATGTAAACTCAAATTATTTTTATTAAGAGTGGAGTGTTGAAATATTCAAATCAGATTAGCAGAACGGATCAGTACTACTGATTTCTACAGGCCGCTACACCGTCTCATCAGCGCTCTTGTTAACTTTTAACACTTATGAAGGTTGATACTTTTTACAAGGAATCATCAGCTATATAGCTATATTGTCACGAAATAGAATATAAGACTTTTTTCATGTAAATTCTTGCATTAATTTTATTGTAACTCAGCTTAGTTAGCCGAAATTTCCCCTATCTGATTTAATCCAACACTCACAAGCTCTTATTATTTTTTTTGTTTTTCGTCTTGATGGGCATTTTTATCAATACCTACAATAAGGAATATTATTAAAAGCTTCATTTTAGATAATAATATTATCTACAACTCCACTAAACACAGTTTTGTTGTAAATTGTACAATTAAAAAGTTTTAGCTATTAACAAAAAATGTTGCGTCCATCACGTAGCGTGCATCACAAAGGGCTCACAGCTTTGATAACAATGACAATATTTTTTGGCTGCAAAAAAGGTAATTTACAATTTTCTTGTATTCCACTGTCTTTTATGAATTAGATTTTGTGTGCTTTATTATGTAAAAATAGCTAAAAAATACGAATACACACTTCAACTTTCAAAGTTACCCAGTAAAAAAGTTGCTTCCAATAAAGCAGGTTTCTACTATTATGGAATAAAATTAGCGCTGACAAACCTGCTGATATCGCTGCTGATTTTTGTATGGCGAGTTCCTGTATTGGATCATCAACATTTTCAGCACTAGAACTGAAAATATATGAAAATAATGATTCGATGTCAATTGGCGCCGTTGACGCCATTTTGAATTTTTCTTATTTCGTTTCTTTATTTATTTTTATTAATTTCATATTTTTACTCAATGTTTGTTATTTTAACTTCAACTAGTATCGAACTAAGAACCTTCAGGTTTGAAGTCCAACGTACCAATCACTCGACCAAAAACACTGTTGCAAAACGGCACCAAGAAACTCAAATAAACTTACTCTTCATTCTCGCTTAAAAACCTGCTTTCAATCAGCACTATAAAATCAGCTTTTTTGTATAGCTTGTGTACGAAGCTTTTGTATAAGTAAAAAGCAAATACTTTCCTCGCTTCAAAACCTGCATTGTAGTGACGCTATGAAAAGCTTCTGAACAAGCTCATATTTTAAAGCGAATTATAAAGCGCTTTATTTCTTTAGTGCTTCAAAAAACATGAAAATTTTTACTGGGTACTTTCATTTTTTGTAGCCTGCGTAACAAAACTTTGTGCTTAATTATTTCGCAACAAGTAGCTGCTAAAAAATTATGTTTTATGCCATTAGAAAGTGCAATTAAATCCCACTAAGCACTATGTATAAGTTGAAGGTATCTCTTTTGAAAGAATAAAAAAGTTTTATATATTAATCTGTGGCCGAATTACCACATTTGTTATGGAGTAGGCTTTTGCATCGAATAAAATTTCGTCACGTGTCGAATGGATGGATTACCGAATTCGAAAAGTGTACAAGTTTGTTTTTCACCGTTTGTTGACTACTAAGAATACATTAACCCTGCGTTTAGACGTGCAAGTACTTGCATGCAAGTTCTGTGTACGTATTATTAACGAAAATTTCGAAAAAATGCCCAACTGTCTTGCAAGTTGCTTGAATGTTTACACGGGCAGGTGAAAGTTCATTTTAAAAATGTCGGCGAGAGCAGAACAACTAAACAATGTCTTTATTATTGAAGCTAAAAAAAGTGTTTGATTTTGTTTACTTTTTAATGCAGAGTTGCAAATAAAACAAAAATATTTAATTTTAAGGGAAACAGATAACATTGAATTTTATTCGTATTTTTTCTACGATATTTATGTTTTAAAACTTCATTAACTACTTGATTTACGTATATTTAAGGAAGGTAATACCAAATTAACTTTTAAATTTATTTAAAATCAGTAAAAATACAATAACGTTATATTGCAATCCAGTTAATCTGTACTAAACTGTTGATAGGGTAACACTGTTATTTAACTTGTCATTTTACTTACTGCAAGTGTCAAAAAATCACTGTCTTGTAAAATCCCTTGCAATTGAGCTGCAAGTTGGCTGCAAGTGGGAAAAGTGCAAGAGTATTAGTAAAAAAGTAAGACTAAGTAAAGAAACGTTTTGTGTTTCTTTAAGCTAGTTCAGCAACCAAGTCGATTTGACGACAGTAATTAGGTTTATTGGTAATTTTCCATGCTTTTTTGGAAAACATACAAATAAAATAAAATATTATTTTCGATCGCTCTGGTGCTAGCGAGTGCAATTTAAGCAGCATGTACTCGATTATCGTATGCCGTAATCCCAAAAAGAAAATGTTCGAACAATTTTACTCGATCAGTTATGCGGTAATTCGGCCCCTGAATGTAGCGTTTGTCACGTAGGATTTGCCCATATGTATATTTTTATCCGCTGAATTCAGAAATGACCATAAAACTTTTCGATAAGCTCTAGTTTTAAATATATACTTTTATTTTTTCATAAATTGCAACAATTTTGTTCTTTCTTTTTTCAATTATGTTATTACTCATTATATCGCACATGGACTTCAAAAGTTGTACAATTCAAGGAGTGCGTTTTTAATTGTCATATTGCTTTTCATATTGCATAAAAATCATACAAATATGTATCTTGTATACTAAACTCTTGAGGAGAGGATACATTTATATTTTTCCATGAAAGAGTTTACTCACTCTTAAAAACTAAAACTCGTTTTCTTGAAAATCAGTATTTTTGAGCTCTGTCGCTTTTCAAGTGCATGTGCGATATGTCCTTTAATACATCACAAATTGTGTATTTTACTTTATGAAATGATAAAATACATATTATTTTTAAATAAAATGAAAAGTTTTCAATTTAGTGCGTTTTTTCTAGAGTTGTGCTTATCAGCTCTTTTGAGTGAGCGCTCTTTTCCGCTCAGCTCACTTTACTGAACTATTTCACTTAGTTAGCTCAGTAGCTCACTTGTTTACAAGGCAAATTCCTAAAGAAACATTTCATCAAGACGAATTCAAAACAAGTAAAATTGACAGCACAGCCACAAACAATATGGCTTATGCGCACCTGGTGACTTTTTTGTGTATTTATAATATTTAGTTGGAAGTCAAACTTTGCTTTTTTGTTTTGATAACATTATAAATAATAATATAATTAGCAATAATACATTATAAATAATAAGAATGACAAGAAGTGATTCAAAAGTTTAAGAAATTGTGAAAGAAAGTAAATAAATATTATATAAAGAAAAAAAATGGACTTTAGAAATGGGAGCATGAAAAAGTTTCCATTGTGCTAAAAAAAATGTAATGTGTACTAAAAAAGATATTTTCTTCAAAGTGTGTGAATTAGGTTTTGCGTGTGTTAGGCTGTAGTCTAAGAAATTTTTCGGTCCGTGGTTTTTGTACTGGATGTTTTCAAGGCAAATTCGGCAATGGCGCCACTATTTTTAGTTCGCCGTGAACTATGAAACAGCAGACAAAAGAAAGAAAGAAAGATGAAACATTCACCTTAAATTCGCCTTATGTCTTTCACTGAGCTAAAAACGCTCAGTAAAGTGAGCATTTCACTTCGCTCAATTGAATGAATGATTAAACTAGTTCGTTCAGGAGCCGCACAAGTCTAGTTTTTTTTCAGAATTAAGCGTTTTTATCGCGTTTTAGTGCTTTTTGAAATTTAAAAGTTGACAACGCTGCATAGTACCAAAGTTTTCACAGGTACGTATGGAATGAAACATTTTTTCATAATTCAAACGAGAATCAGAAAATGTGTAATTGTGAAAAGGTAGAGTGTAAAGTTATAATGAAAACGAATATGAAAAGTTTTTTTCATTTATATTCTGCTATTAAGGATTTAATTAAATTAATAGGGAAACTATTTGCTGCTAATATGTTAGTGATTTTTTTGATATTCTTTGTGTGGAATTGATGGTCACTAATGTCAAGTACTCTATGGATGAAATTTTTGGCTGTGTTTATTATCTGGTTTTTTTTGTTAGTGGCGTTGAAGTTGACAATTCTTCCTGATGAAATATTTTTTGAGTACCAGTCGAATGTTATTGTATCATTATTCCTGTATAATTTTGTATCGAGGTATGTGATTTCTCCACTTGATTCAACTTCTACAGTAAACTTTAACTTTAACTAAATTGATAGTTGAGTCGTAGTTGTCAAATTCTTATTATGGAATAAAACTTCATCAAAGCAGCTGTCTCAGTTTTTTATCAGTTGTGTTTTGGTTTTTATTTCGACTATTGTGTTACTTTTAATTACTTTTAAAATGGTACTTTTAGGCGCCAATCTATCCCATTTGTCAACCCATATTGTTGCCATATCCATAAAATATAAAATCTCAAGAAAAAATAGTGAGGCCAAAACTAAAAATATTTAAAATATTTTGTGATGGCTACTATGGTTTCAAAAAACAGAGAGTATAGATAAGAACCTTTTTTCGAACATTTTTTCGAAGACAACTAAAATTAGTTGTGAATCATAATACAAAAAAATGGTTGAGTTGGGTCGTAGCATTGACAAATCAACCTAGTTGAGTTGTGAATCATAATAGGGGCCTAATATTTTTGGGTGATATCCGTTAAGATTGTTCAGTATTTCCTCCTTGTCGTCAATGTTTATTATAGCTAAAATATCGTTACGTATTTTGCTACGTATTAATGTTTTTGTTGGAAAGTTAAGTAAATGCTACGTCAAGTAAATTATCTAAAACGAAAGATATATATATATATATATATATATATATATATATATATATATATATATATATATATATATATATATATATATATATATATATATATATATATATATATATATATATATATATATATATATATATATATATATATATATATATATATATATATATATATATATATATATATATATATATATATATATATATATATATATATATATATATATATATATATATATATATATATATATATATATATATATATATATATATATATATATATATATATATATATATATATATATATATATATATATATATATATATATATATATATATATATATATATATATATATATATATATATATATATATATATATATATATATATATATATATATATATATATATATATATATATATATATATATATATATATATATATATATATATATATATATATATATATATATATATATATATATATATATATATATATATATATATATATATATATATATATATATATATATATATATATATATATATATATATATATATATATATATATATATATATATATATATATATATATATATATATATATATATATATATATATATATATATATATATATATATATATAATATATATATATATATATATATATATATATATATATATATATATATATATATATATATATATATATATATATATATAATATATATATATATATATATATATATATATATATATATATATATATATATATATAATATATATATATATATATATATATATATATATATATATATATATATATATATATATATATATATATATATATATATATATATATATATATATATATATATATATATATATATTATATATATATATATATATATATATATATATATATATATATATATATATATATATATATATATATATATATATATATATATATATATATATATATATATATATATATATATATATATATATATATATATATATATATATATATATATATATATATATATATATATATATATATATATATATATATATATATATTATTTTTTTTTTTTTGTGACCAACTGTAAATGATTTAGAAATTGACTAACAATTATTAATTTTCTTTTTTAAAATACGCACATCCGTCTAAAAACCGTCTCTCATAAAAGCGATTTTATAAAAAAAAATTAAATACTTCAAAAAAGCGCTTTACAGAAAAAACATTTTTTAACTCTTACTAAAATTTTGCAAAAATATTTGACCTTGTGTCAGAAAAATTGTTCTGGTGCTCACGGTCGGTCGGATCGTGCCGGGTATACAATGGGGTATAGGGGTGTAGAGGAGAGTTTGGACTACAAAAAAATGCGAACCTTTTTTTGTTCCCTTATGTTCTTTAGAAGTTATGCTTTGTTAAGTGGCAGAATTTAGGAAAAATTTGATCTTTAAAAAAAAAATAATAATAATAATAAAAGTCATAAACATTTACACCCAAATTTATAAAAAAATTCTTATTTTAGGTTTAAGACTCACAATTGTTATTGAACAGTTTCACGCTAAAAACTGTTTAATTTAAAATTGCATTCATAAACACTACAATAGACATTAGCTCTGTTCAATAACTGAAAATTGTTAACAATTGTTAATAGTTATTACTAGAAGTGTTCGGTACGTGAACACTTTTCAGTGAAAACTATTAACAATTATTAACAATTTTCAGTTATTGAACAGAGCTATTGTGTGTTTTAAGGAAATTTAGATTTCGATACTGGCAACACCACCATGTTTTGTAGTTAGTGTTGCAATAAAAATAATATGATTTCATCCGGATATTGAAATAAACGAATAGCTTTTTATTGTTTTCGTGTAAGTTAAGATTTTTTGAACTCTCTTTATAATATATTTCTCAACTTATTTAACACAAGTTTTGTATGAAGTAAAAGCAAAAAAGAGAAATTATTACAAAAGAGTTCACACGAATCTTTTAATCATGTATGAAAAAAGTACTCGAATAACGAGCCTATTTTCATTTGTGTTGATTGTTTCTACATCACTAACATTTCTCTTTGCTTTTATGTGTTTTGATGGTGTTTTTTTTTTGCAAATTTTGTTGCGAATTTTGTTTAACTTAAATAATTAAGTGACATATTCTATAAAATTTAAAAAAAACATACGTAAACGCTTATAGCCAAGACTTCAAGCTTTAATTTAAAGCATATCATGTATTCCTGTGTGCTAAATTTGCAAAGATATTTTAAGTTGAAATTGATATATCGATGATATGAATTTATTGAAGGTTTATAGAAGGTGCATACCATCTTTAAACCTATTTTAAAAATTTCATGTAATATACATTTTTGAATGCAATTTTATGAAATTTTGCTTAAAAGTAGTCTGTTGCCCTGTTTTAAATATTTATGAATATGGCTGTTAATTTTTCTAGTACTAATAGCTAACAAATTAGGCAATTATACAAATTTTATTTCGTTTGAAAATCTTTTAAAACAAAAAAGTGATAGATGTTTAAAAATCAAAAGCTTACTGAGAAATTTCTCATTTTAGCAAAATACTGAGAATGTCCATTTTGAATCACCCTGTTCACTGTGATATAGTTGAAATAAAGTTTTTATTTTTTGGCTTCCGAGGTACACTAGTGTCTACTTTCGAATGAATTTTAACATTTTACAATCGGTGACCATAAAAAAATTAGTTTTGGCCGCCTTCTCGTAAAACGGTCATCTGTGCGTCGACAGAATAAGAAAACTAAAATGTCGATATGCCTCTTCATGATATACAACTGGAAAACGTACTTTTATTTTTGTTATGAGATTTCATTTAATACAAATGCTCATTGAGTTATACACTATTTTTGCACATTTATTCGCTTTATTTTTCTTAAAAATTTTTATTAAAAAATCAATCAAATAAATTTCAAGGACCCTAAATAATAATTATGCTAATTCAGGTACCAAAAAATTTACCATTTTTAAGAAATACAGTAGTTTTGATTTAACTGCCTTTTTCTTAAGCGCACTTTTTACTTAACTGCACAAAACTATTAATTTCTGTCACTATTGTTTAAAATTCCATACAAGTTTAGATAAATGCCTTAAATTTTTGGCATCTTTAAACTATTTTTCATACAAAAAATCGATCTTAGCTGCATTTTGATTTAACTGCACAAAATATCTGCTTTCCGTGATTATTCTTCAAAATCCTTTTTTAAGTGCACTTTGTATACCTGCACATTTTACATATTTTAGGCAGTTTTGAGTTATATTATATAATTGTGTTTACGTGCACATTAATACAGATAAGTACATATAACCATAAAAAATTCTGAAAAGTTGATTGTGCAGCTAAATCAAAATTACTGTATTCTATAAAAATTGGTTTTAATTATTATGTATAATGAAAATAAATATTTGTTAAACATAACTATTATATCCAATTAATATATTTTTACATTGGCTCATAACTATTATGATCGATAAATTTTATTTCTCTTACAGATAACTATTACTAAAGATGTTTTTTTGTTTTTTATTTACGATAATAATTATTTTGAATATTCGTTTGATATTAATGGTTTTATTTTTGTACACTATTAGCAAACAATTTTTTTTAAGAAAATAGAACTGTACATTAGGCGGCGCCAAAAAAATTTTAAATATTATGGGCCATATTCATAATAAATTATAAAATGTTAATAAAAGGTTTATGAAACAGATTTCCATACAAAATTTGTTTCATAAACCTTTCATAAACTTTTGAAAAGTATTATAAATAAGGAGGTATGTATTAGTTTATTTTTATAGTGGGTCACTAACGAATGGAAAAACCAGAAGCTGTTTTAGTAATATTTTAACGGTAATATTCAGGGGTATCATAGAAACCAATCTTATCGGAATTGGATTTGCAACCGACAAAAAAAAAATACTTTGGTGTCATGGAATCTAATGTTACCGGTTTTGTGTTCGAACTTGAATTAGTGTCGGTTTTAGGTATCACAGAAACTAATGTTATCGGTTTTGTTATTGGAAATAAACCAATCAGCTTACAGCTGTCGTTTTGTTATTGGAAATAAATAAAACAATCTAAAAGCTCCATTTTTTATTTTATTTTTTTTCAACAAAAAATGAGCACTGAAACAATGTCATAAGTGGTTCAAAGTTTCATGAATTTTCGGAAACTTTGAATTATATGCACGGTTTAATGATATGAGTTAGTTTGCCTTTTTGAGCAAATTATTATTTACTTAGGACCCTTAACAATAAAAATATTAGCTTGCAGTTAACACTAAACTCAAAATTTAAATCTTGTTTAATCAAATTTCATTAACACAAAGCTGATTTACCTATTCAATTTCAATTAAATTTAACTGGAACCTTTTTTGAGTTTAAGTCAAGGTCGGCAACCGATACCGTAATTAATACCGCTACCGATTAAATACCGTTTAAAATTGAATACCGGTTTCACTACCGATACCGTAATTGTTTTCGGTTGGAAAATACCGGTATTCAAATACCGTTTCCTTCAATACCGGTATCATCGTTTCGGTATGAAAAATAATATAATACTGCAAGAATAAATTAACTTTAAAATTAAATTTTTAGAAAATTTCTGTTTTGCAAGTCGAATACATTTTTAAGCACCTTAACCAAACAAGGGAGAGGTTTTATATTAATTAGTGTCTGACCGAACGTTTGGAAGTCAGCAAAAAGCTATGCTTGGCGTTCGGTAAAATTAAGTTTAAATGCTTTGGACCTTAGTTTGGAGTTTTTGGAGTATTGAACATAACCTCGCACAGTGGAATACTAATGAGCAAAATTATATGAAAAATTGATATATAGCAGCTTCCAAACAGGCCGCCTGCAACCACATGTCTCTAAAAGAGTGTAGTTGAGCCTAAGTTTGAAATTTGAAGGGTGCCACAAGGTTTTAAAGTAGGCAGGGTAGATTGAATTCCGTTTCCGAACGGAATTGAACTCTGTGACATGGCAAATATTTTTCATTACACAAATATCAACTTTAAGGCAAGGCTAGAATCATTAAATAAAAAGCCTTTTCCGGGGTCTTATTTGCTGTGAATTATTCAGTAAACATTTTTACACCGAACTTCAAGTATGGTAAATAGTCCCATTTAAGGATTTTTTAAAAATTTTCTTGGAATTTGGGACTCTCCATATGTTTTTTTGCTTTGTATTCAGTAGATAAATTCCTACATATGTATGTATGTAGTGCAAAATTTCAATCGAAAATATATTTAATAAAAATTTTTATAGCACTAAGAAAAAATTTTGTTTGCACTAAAACTCTAGGTAAAACCGTAATCTTCCTTTTTCCCAAATAGTATTTTACAAAATTTAAAATGATCACATTGCTCAAAACTAAATTTTAAATTAATAGAAAAACTCGTTGTGAAAGTGCTTTGCCTTGTAGACGAAGACCTTTTTGATTGATTCTTTCAGAGTTAATGGTCAGACGTGGTAAAAATACGGTTCACCGAGTAACAACTCCAAAAGATATTGCATAAGAAAGTGAATTACCTTGCTGTACCGCTAAACGCCTTTCTAAAAAAAGTCATCGTCTAAATAGCGCATAAGTATTTATATGTATGAAAGAAAATTTGTAGGTGGGTTGATTTTTATTGCAAGTAGTTTCATTCTTGTAGTCCACATCTGAATTTCGGTTGGATATGTCGACAAAAATTACTCTGAAAGTTACACCCCTCAATGTAAATTTAAATTACTTTCCCAAAGCGTAGAAAATATTTCCATACAAAATACACGTAAAAATAATAGATTTTCCTTAAATATTCTATAACTCAGCCGCATTTTATGCTATTACAATAAACTACTTGGTCACGATTTACGTGGAATAAAATTTTTTTTTAAAGTACGCCGAATTGTATCTTGTACTGGTGTGTTGGTACGGGTCACTGAATTTAATTTTGCCTAAAATACTCGTTTTTTTTGCTGTTATCTCCGAAATAATCAGCTGTGCCAAGAAAATTATAAATAGAATATTTGTTGTAAACGTAATTTCCTACTAAAATGGTATAGAGGTCAAATTGCTTAGATTGGCTCTGTTCCATATGGATAACGAAACAGGTCGAACTTGTACAAAGTTACCCAAAAGCGTTTCACATAACAATTTTTGTGCAACTTGTTAGTAGTTAGGTTGTTATTTCTTATTTTAAATATAGAAAAGCATTTGCTTTTATAGATTTTGCCAGTGATGTACTACTTCGTTCGCACTAAGAATGCATTATATTACGAGATTTATACGACTAAAATCGCAAACTTAACTTTAAAGCTCATAAGTTGGCACTATTGAAATGTTTGTGGTTTTTCGCGTTCCAGATGTTTTGAGTAACTTTTGAGAGCGTAAATGTTGAGTTTAATCTCATTAGTTCAAACTTGTCCGTAGTCATGTGGTACACACCTATTAATAATTGAGTTCCAAAGCATCAAAATACATTGTAGTGATGCAAATTCTTAAGTGCTTTGTTTTTGTAAACAAAGTAAAGGTGCATCACTACAATGTATTTTGATGTTTTGAAACTCACCCATACTTTTTGAGATATTAGACTTTAAATTTATTTTTTATATTTTTGATTCGATGAACCGTAACAGCTTTATAATACTCATAAGTTAAATTCTGATATCTCAAGAAATACTAATCTAAGCAATTTGGTTTATATAAAATTTTTGTAGGAAATTATATTTCCAACAAATCTTTCATTATTTTTTTTTTGTACAGTTGATTATTTCGGAGATAACAGCAAAAAAAAAATAAGAATTTTAGGTAAAAATCAAATTCAGTGACCCGTATCAACTTACCAGTAAAAGTTACATTTTCGTCACAATTGCCACTTATTCCGATTAAATCGAGAGCAAGTAAAATGTAATAGCATAAAATGCGGCTGAGTTATAGAATTTTTAAGAAAAATACCTGGCCCCAGGGCTGCCAAATGATTTTTATCAAAAATCCGCTCTTATCGTGGAAAAATCGGCATTTTCGGCACTTCAATTCGAAAAACCGGCAAGAAAATCGGCATAAATAAAGCTAAGCATATTTCGTGGTTTTATTAATTTTTATTAATAAGAAAACAAAAAAAAATAGCAATCGCCAGTAATTTTATGTGGTTTATAAACATAAATGCATAAGAAAAAATTTTACAAGCTTATATATACCATGGAATATAAATGATTTTCAGAATGAATACATTTCCGAATTTATAATTTTTTAAATCGCTTCTAATATGAGTACCAAAACAATTGGTTGTATGAGTTTCAAATAATCTGTAGAATAAAGAATTCCTTCTAAAGTTTAATTTTCTAAGAAACATCAAAATTTAGTTTAATTACCCGCGTACTGAAGAGTGTGCTTGGCTATTAACTGGGAGGTCGCAGGTTTGATTCCTACCAAGACTCGGGTGTTTCTGCAGAAGAGATCAAAAAGGCTTAATCAGTATGTGCCTTTGTTAAATTGACGGAGCTACATATTTGTCCGATATTTGCAGACAAATTTGGGAGAACCATAATTTTAAAAAAAATTCTGCTAAAGCTGGAAAACCCTTTGTGGAATCGCCTCGCTTTATATTAGAAATTGTTTGCCAAAAATTATATAATATAATTTCAGTCTTTTTGAATATTTGTTCAAATGCAAGAACTTCAATCTATAAAATTCTGAAATTTCTAATAATATCAAAAATAGTGGTGATTTTTTTCTTCATTACGATATTTGGATTTTAAACTTAGTGATTTACAGTTACCATCAAAATCGTATGAAAATGAGCATTTCTATATAAAAATTTACAAAAGACTTACGTCTTTCAACTACAAAAGGCTTACGTCTTTCAACTACTCGATGAAATAAACACAGGTCGCCTCGCCAGCCCATGTGTTTTTTTTCGCCCCTCGTAATTTTAAATGTATTTTTATTTTTGTTTATTGTTTTTCATGTATGAATTACATGTTAAGTTTTGTATCTATTGTTTAATTGTTGGACTTCAATTTGAAATTTATGGTTGATGCATGTGCCCCTGTGGCCGAGTGGTAGCGATGCTAGCCTGTCTGTCCAGAGGTCGTGGGTTCGATTCCCGCCATAGACCCTGGGTGTTTTCCGCAGACAAGCTAATCGCTTCGCGGGTTGTGTTTGTTATTTAAAAACAAAAAAAAACTACTTATTTAAAAAAATATATAAAATAAAAATAAAAATTTGTTGCGGTTCATTTTTATATGATTAGTTCTTGGAATATATAAGCTTTTGTTGTACATTCGTTTGTGATATGTATTATAAATGTCCTGGTCGGCGGGTTCAGACTTCTGGCAGACCTACCTTATTAGCGTATCTGATTGTTAGCTGACTTACCCCATCTGTCAAACTCCATATAAAATGGCATAAAACTTTTACCCCAACCTTTAACATACAAATAAAAAATACTCCTACAACAAATTTGTATGTGCGTTGTTGTAATGATAAGGCCACTTGTATTTATACACTTTGATATACATTTACAAAATTTCTTTGAAATTTGTGAAGTGGTTTCGGAGATCAGCGTGAAGGAACACAGCGACACGAAACGTTCATATATAACGATATAATCCAAGAGGGATTTAAATATCATGAAAGTAAGTCTCAAGATATCTCAAAAACTGCAAATTTGGAGTTGACATGCTTAAATCTATTAGAAACGATGTATTTTTAAAGTATCTTCTTATTTCTTAAGCATTTTGTTTGATTTCATATACTAAATTGTAATACCGGTAGTATACCGGAAGTAAAGTTTCGGTAGCGGTATATACCGATACCGATATAACTCAAATACCGCTACCGATACCGAAATAAAAATAATTTTAATACCAATACTGCTACCGATACCGTTATTCGTTACGGTTGCCAACCTTAGTTTAAGTTCTTACCTGAAGAAATTATTGACATTTGAAAATAAATTAATTGTTTGTTATTTTGAAAAATTTTTATATACATTTTCAAGAATAATAACAAATTCAAAGCTTTTTAGGCAAGCGTAGGAATTCTTTGTGCAGTAGTCGTACTCAGATGCTGTTGATCCATGATATTATTTATATAAATTGCGAAAAGTTTTTCATTTCCTAAAAATAGTTTATTGCCGGCAATCAAAAAAGTTGATAACACAAGCTAATGAAAATGTTTAACTTTCAGTTAAAACTGAAGTTCAGCAAACTGAAAGTTAATAAACTTAAAGTTAAAATCAACATAACTGAGCTTTCTGTTAATGGGGGTTAGACCTAAAACCATAGGGTATATCGTTAGCTGAAATGCAAAACCACGTAACTAACAAAAAATGCGAAATCGGCTTTTTAATTGATAATAATGCATATCAACAACATCCATATCCTCTCCAATTGTTACTCTCATATGATAAAAATTAGACATTTTATAAGCGAAAATCGAAAGTACGTAATTACAAAAGCACGTAACTACATATTAGTTGCTTGGAAATGGTCACTATTTATTTAATTATTTCTATTGAATTGTAATAATTCATAGTAGGTTTTGAATTTTTACATTGCATTTCTTAACATGAGCTTTCCCAGCAAAAACTTTTGTCACGTTTGCAATCGGTAGTACTTTATTAATGGTTTACAAAGTAATAAGTGGTACTTATTTATCTTATTACTTTGCCTCAAATTAGAACTACTACTTATTTTTTAAGCAAATTAGTACGTGTTTATCTCATTATCTGAAAATGTTATAATTTGTTGTTATGTATTAATAAAATAAGTAGGCAACCATTTTTTGTGTATGAAAACTAATTTTGGCCCCTTAAACTTATAAGTCAAGTACTTGTAAAGTACTTGTCATCAAATCTGAACTAGCACATGTAAAAAAAATTTAATATAAATAAAACAATATGTGCATAAAACGTTTTTAATTTTAATTTGTTTATTTAACTACTTATTTTTTAGCTTCAAGTAAAGCAAATAATAACTTGTTAATTGCTGTGAAATGTAAATACATTTGTAAGGGGTACCCCTTATTTCTTGGCGTTGGTATTGGAGGACATCAATTGACTTAATTAATATACTCAAACTTAAGGTACTTGCCCTGTGACGGTTTTTTAAAATATTCAATGTACTGCACTTTAAAGAAATATCTTTGATTTGGAAAAGTTCTGATGTACAGTGAGGGTATTTTGCTAGCAGTTTTGTTCTAGTTAGTATAGCGATGTGTTCTCTTTCGCCGCTCACGACTCGGAACGGGCGCGGATCCAGTTTGAGCTTTTGGTGGGAAGGAACTTCTAACCAAAACATACTAGTTTGCAAAACTTCTTTTAGAAACTGAATAGAAATTGGGTATATTTTACTCGTTTGGGGGGGGGGGGGCACCCCGTTCCCCCTTGTATCTTCGCCTGACTCGTGATCATATTATACCAATTCCACTTTCACCAGTCATAGGACAAGTACGTTGAAGACAATTAGTCCAACATTTCTCTTTACTAATGAACCTTGCAGATATCGTTAACAAAAGTATAATATCTTTCAAGTTGGGACCTACCATCAGCGTTGCCAAATGTGCATTTTTATCTGAATTTTGCAGTTTTTTCTAAGCATTGACCAGTTTTGCAGTTTTTTGCTCAAAAAATAAGTTTTTCTGCAAATTGAGCAGATTTTGCAGTTTTTACATTTTTATTTCTTTCTCTCAATTTTGTTATATTAATTCCGATTTCTAAAACCATAATTTCACGCCATTTGGTTAATATTACTGTGGCAAGGTTTACTCACAATTTTTTAATGCGACTATGTAATGCAAAAGGGAATTCACACACATTTAGGTCTAAGAAAGTTGTGTTTTTCTATATGGAGTTTAATATTATAGTACATATGTACGTGACATTTTTTCAGAATTCTTTTAGCGAAATTTTAGTAATTCACACAAACAAAAAAACAACACTTTCTTAGCCCAGAAAAAAACTTGTATACTTTAAATAAAACAAAAACTTAAATTCGGAAGCAAACATTTTAATTTATTTATTGCATTTTGCTTCTGACGTCTTTAAGACGATTCGGAAAAATTAATCGATTTCCTTGTGTAATTTGTAGAAATTTTATGATAAATGTCCCATAGTACAACTCATAGACTTCGTGCTCATTTAATTAAGAAAGCTTAAATCGATGCATCCGATATGGTAAAACGTATCCGGTCCTTAGCATTTAAAACTATATGCTGCATCAACAGCATGACCCGAGTCAATTTGGACTCATTTTCAAAATTATTATATAATCTGTTAACTTCACGTTCCCACTAAAAAATGCCTAGTTATGGATCTACCTAATTTTATCTTATTGTAGGCTACCCTCACAATATTGCATTTAAATTTCGAGGAATTCAAAAATTGTCCTGCTTTCTCCTCCGATATTGAAAACAATTAATTAATTTCGATTCACCGGTTAGTATTACACGAGATTATTCTAAAAATAATTCTTTTAATTTGTAGTACATTTATGTTTTTCTAAGAAAATATTTTAAATAAATTATCGACCCTGTCCTGTAAACCGAATCTGAGTAAATTTCTCGTTTTCCAAAAATAAATAATGCTCCTATTGATGTATATTAAATCGTATATAGTAAATTATTTTCAAATATGATATTTTAAGCTCTGAAATATATGAATCTGAAAAAAGTTCTCTATTAGTGCATTTAATATCTCTAAATCGAGCGTTTTCAAATCGACTCAATTTACAGAACAGGCAGGTATATACTTTTAATTTTTTATGCGCAGGTTTTTCACGTGAAAATCAGTTTTTTTATTCTAAATTTGCAGTGCCTACCATACAAACTCATATAGAAATCGGCTATTCAGCTAAAAATTGGAGAAAAAAGACCGAAGATAATGGATGATATCTTCAAAGCAGCTGAACCGATTTTCTTCAAACGTAGGCTAGATGATTTTATATCAAGTCGCCTTTCTAACAAAAAACTTAATTAAAATTGATTGCTTGGGAGCTACGGTCCCACAGGCACACAGATTCAAGAGGATACAGAGAGAAAAGAGGCGATTACTTCTAAACGCCTGGACAGAATTTCTTCAAGCATAGCTAAGAACACTCTCGATCCTCATATTAAAAAAAAACTAAATCTTAATCGATCCAGCTGTTTGGGCTCCATGATGGCGCAGACTGACACACAGATACAAAGACACACGCGACAAACTTAAAATACCCATTTTTTTGGTCGGGGGTTAATAAATAAAAGTAATATATTAAATAATTAGTTCTTGCAAAAAAACCGACTACAAAATATGCGTGGCACCGCCTCCATATTTTATCATGTACTTTTACGAAAATTAATTGTGTATGGGAAGTCTCATAACAATCGGATAAGTAGAAGTAGTTAAAATGCTTATTAACTTTTCTTGGGCGTGGCACCGCCCGCTTTTCTAAACATAATCTTGTATTGTAACGATAACTAAAGGTGTATGAAAAGTTTCATAAGAATCGCCTTAGTAGAAGCTGTTTAAAACGAATATTTACTTTGCATGGGCGTGGCGCAGCCCACTTTTTTTGTCCTGATGTAGTATTTTAACAGAAGCTTAATGTATGTGTAAAGTTTCTTAAGAATCGGTTGAGTAGAAGTAGTAGAAAACGAATGTGTATTTACTTTGAATGGGCGTGACCCCGCCCACTTTTCAACGGGACCAATCTGGAAGTACATCCTTTTAAATAGCAAAAAAATCCGATATCGGTTCATAAGGGCCTATTCACATATTACGTAACGTTATTTTTGAAGGTTTTATACCCCCCTTTCGTAACGCTTTTTACAAAATATTCATTACAAAGTATCTAATACGTAACAATTCTTTAACAACCCCAAGCGTTACGTAATATGTGAATGGCTCCTAAATTGCGGAGTTTTGAGGGAACATACATAAAACAAACAAAAAACACGAATTGATAATCTTTTTCCTTTTTTTGAAGTTGGTTAAAAAAGAAAGACTTTCTTAATTATTCTACTTTTTACTTTAAATTTTAAACAATTTTCATTCTAGTTACGTGATTTTGTTGAAGAAAATGTGATTTTAAAAGAACGTTACTAACTTAACTCTTCAATAAATTATTCTTTTTCTTTCAGAAATTAATAAATCGTTCTATATTTAGTAAATCTGCGACATTTTATTACCAAAATTATATTTATTTTTCAATATATAACATATTTTGTTTCTCCTGTAAAATAGTAAAAATGTTAGTTACTTGGTTTTGCATTTCAGCTGACAATATAGAGGCCAAACTGAAACTTCAAAAACCGAAGCCTGCTGTCAAAAATGTATTAGTAGAATGTATTAGTAGAACATTTTGTATTAGTATTGGTTTAAAATAAAAATTTCCCGACAGCACTAAAACCGCACTTGGTTGCAATAAGAAGTATTCTAAATCATTAATATTTTTTAAACATGAGTTTTCAGAAGTTTATACAATTATTTTTGTATTAATTAATGAAAATATGAATTTAGAATGCTTTTTAATACATTCGAGCTCAAAAAATATTGGGCCTTATTGTGTTTGGCGTTTTTCGACTGCAACTGCGACATTTTGTTATAGGTTAAAGAAAACACACAACATTTTTCTTTAATCAAGTACAAAATGTCGAAGTTGAAGTCGAAAAACGCCAACCACAATAAGGGCGATTGATTTGCTAAATTTGAATTCATTATTGTTAACACAGAACATGTCCAAGGAAAGTAATGAATTATTTTAATGTGTCCAACGAATGAATTCTATAATCCATTTTTTTTAATTCGTAATATAATAATATACAAATATGTATGTATGTAAGTACAAACGAGGAAAGCACGAACAGTTGTTACGAACAGGAACAATACATTCCTTCTTCGTAAGATGTGGTCAAGTAGGTGGTAATGAATGTGCTATTTCCGTGCGTGATCAAATTACCTTGCCGCTTCCAAAGGAATGCATTGTTTTGCTTTTTAAAATAATACGTTATATCTTTCATTATATACATATATAATTAATGACTACATTTCCCGCTGCGTAAATAATAAAAATTATATAATGTATAAAAATAATATAATATAAAAAAATAATATAATATATAAAAATAATAATAAACAATGATTATTATACATATACCAAAAAATTACTTTAAATCAATATTAATCATGAGTAGTGTTCAAAAATTCATTTTTTAAAACTTGCAGCGTTGCTAGCGTTACGAATTGACATTGCTAGATTGTTCTAGAGACGGATAGCGCTAACGAAAAATTTTCATTCGGACATTAAACTTCTATATCTGATAGGAATTATATTATAAGTGCGACTGAATCCGCCAAATCGTATTCTCTCAAATAAATATCCAGGAATTTTCGCGGTAATAATTAATAATAGAAAAACAACAGTACGAAGTCTAACACCATACAGTTTCTTTGCGTAGATCGATATTCTATAAAATTTTCGACGCGAAAACACATATCTGGCAATGTTGTATAAAAGATTTACTGCCAGTTTTTGTAAATAAAATAAAAATTTTCGCTAGGGACTTTGAATTGGAAACAAAAACAAATTTGAGTGATTTTTATATTATTTTTATATTATTTACAAAAACTGGCAGTTAGCTTAGATTTAGATTCTGCATCACAAGAGGAGTAAATTTCACATCCATACAATAACATTGGCACGAGGTACATTTTGGCGAGTAGTAGTCTTACTTTCATTGAAGTATAATGTTTAGTAAACCAAACAAAAGTAAGTAAAATACTGTTACTGTTGTTTGATTGGTTTGTATAGTAATCAAATAACTCACAAAAGCATGTTGATGTACGTATGTAAGTATATGTATGTTTTTACACATTTTAAAATTACTGTAAAAAGCTATTTAAAAGTGTTTTTAGAAAATTTAACATAATAAATTCAGAATTAATAAGAAATGTAGAAAATGGAGTTTATAGTGGAATAAAAAATAAATATAGCAGATGCAAAATATGGGATGGGAAATATGGTGGAACGATGGTAGTGTTAACTTTTTTAAAAAGCATTCAAAACAATCATACTGATTCATTGCTTTTGTGAATCATATGCATAAGCAGACATTGCAAGCAGTGACAGGCATTTATTAACAACAGTCTCGTTGATATGAATCATGCATTAGCATTATTCATTTTTTTAATGTTGAGTGCTAGCTCAATTCTCATTTTAGAAAAAGCAAAATTATGCCGTTTGATTCGTATATATAACTTCTTATTCATATGATTTGAAGTTTAATATAATATTTGTAGATTTTCTATGCGATTTTTGGGTAAAGCTGCCCTAATGATTAGCATTAGTCCCAATAAAATGCGCATAGCTTATACCCCTCCATAATCAATTTCAATATATTTTAATAAAACTAATATTTTACTGAAAAGTAAAATATTAGTTTGGAAAAAAGTACGTTACAAAATTAAAATGAATTTTTATTATCATTATTATTATTTTTCTTCTTACAGGTTATACACTCCAAAATCGAAGAATTTGTTTTACCATTATCGGCAGAAAAAGTCGATATAATTGTTTCTGAGTGGATGGGCTTCTATTTGTTGCACGAAGGAATGCTTGATTCCGTGATATTTGCTAGGGATAACTTTCTAAAGCCAGATGGTTTATTGTTTCCAAGCGAAGCCACAATATTTGTAGCTCCATGCGCGGTACCACGTCTTTTTGACGATTGGGATGATTATGATGGTGTGCGTTTAACTTATTTTGGAGAAATGTTAAGAGAACAAAAGTCGTGCAAACCTGACATAGCACTATGTAATTCAAAGGATTTATTACACGAAGGCGTCGCAATGCAGTGGATGAATTTGAAGGACGTAACTCGCAAAGAACTTGACAACATAGTTTTTCAAGAAGTTCTTGCTGTAAGAAAATCAGGAAAACACCAAGGTTTTTGCATTTGGTTTGATTGTAGATTTCCTGCAGAATCTTATGAAGACTCTATCATTTTATCCACCAGTCCAAGTTCACCGGTTACGCATTGGAAGCAATGTATTGTTGTCCTTCCAGCAACAGCATGCGAAGAGTTAGATGAAAATGCTCCAATAGCATTTAAAATATCAATGCAACGCAATACTGAACATAATCGCAAATATAATCTAGAAGTTGAAATTTTGCATCCTGATATGGTCGAACATCCAGTACCTTGTGAATGTCATCTTACAAAATGCATACTTATAAAAACTCATTTGCAAAGCATGGACACGTCGTAAATAAAAATTGAGATCTATGCACATCAACCATCACCAAACATTGCAAAAACGCCAACACCACTAAAAATACATACAACTTTTGTGTCTGCAACTTTCTTAAATTTTCTTTTGAAGTTGCATTCGTGTCCATACAATGCAATTTTTTGCACAGCTTTTGTTTTTTACATAGAATTTGTTGTTGCTTAATATTGTAAAGAGGAAAACTAAAGATATTTGCATGTACGTGACACAATGTAACTCTTTCAAATTTCTTACTCTCTCCCCCATGACAGGGAGGGACTTAGTAGCAATAACAATGAACGTTTTTCGCTTTATCATAATTGCTACGATCCATGACCGTAACGATTATAGGTAGGGCGTAAAATTTAGCCGTCCAAACCGGCTAAAAAGGTTACAAAATTAGCCGGTTAACCGGCTTAGCTGGCTTAACCGAATTATCTGATTTAGCCGGCTTGGCTGATTTACCCGGCTTAGCTGGTTTAGCCTGCACAACTAGATTAGCTGGCATAACCAGTTTAACTGGTTTAACTGTAAAGCTAAACGGCTAATTCTGTTTCAGTTGTTTGACGATTTACAATAACATAACGTAACATATGACCGACCGGCAGAATATGACCATCCGAAGTTGGCAGACCGAATGTGATTCGCCGTATACGATCGGCAGAAGGTGACCAGCCGAAGGTGACAGACCGAAGCCGACAGGATCAGTAGGCATCCTGAAGGCATAATGCCAGGGGACAGGTGGTAGGCTGAAGGCGATAGAAGCTTTGCCCTTACCCGTTGTCCTATAGCTCCGTACGTTTTTAGGGTTCCGTACACCAAAAGTGTAAAGGAACTCTATTGTTTTCGCTATGCTGTTCGTTTGTCTGTCTGTGTTACAGGCTGTTTTCTCGAGAACCGTAAGAGCTACGCATCTGAAATTTTCACAGAATATGTAAACCTTAGGCTGCTACAACAGCAAATATGTTATAGCTAAAAATTAAAGGGTATTCTAAAGGAAGGAACAAAACGTTGAAATACTAATGTCATAAACAGACACTTACAAATACATATATAGACACGAGGAATTTTCAAAGTTATTGTATTATTATACGGAATACTCCAATTAACACTGATATTTAGAACAATAAAAATTAAAGTGTATTTGATCAGTTATTGCAATTTTGACTTTGTAATTTATACAATTTGCTGTATCTTGGAAACCGTACGAGGCAAACTCTTGAAATTCAAAAAAACGCTAAAACTAAAAAATTTCAAAATTTAAAAAATGAAAAATCGCCAAAATGAAAAAAGTGCCTAAAGAAAAAAAACCACCTAAAAGTAAAATAATCGCTAAAACGCAAAAAATCACTAAAACTAAAAAGATCGCCAAAAACCGAAAAAATCGCCAAAATGAAAAAAAGCGCTAAAACTATAAAAAAAAACGTTAAAACTAAAAATATCCTCAAAAAAGGAAAAAAATAGCCAAAACCCGAAAAAACACCAAAACAAAAAAGCGCCAAAACAAAAAAATCTTCAAAACGAAAAAATAAAAAAAATTAAAACCAAAAACAAAAAATATCGTAAAAATCATTAAAAAAGTTTTTTGCCCTTTCTTTTAGTTTAGCGCTTTTTTTAGTTTCAGCGCTTTTGTTGCAGTTTTTGCGTTCTTTTGACGATATTTTTAACTTAAGCGATTTATTTATTCTATCTTTTTTCATTTTGGCGATTTTTTTAGTTAGTTTTCGGTTTATGGCGATTTTCTTCAGTTGTGCTTTTTTCGTTATGCAGATTTTTTCAGTTTTTGGCTATTTCTTCGTTTTTGACGATATTTTTAGATTGAGCGACTTTTTTTTAGTTTTGGGGTTTTTTTCATTTTAGCGATTTCTTAGCTCTGTTTTTAGTATTAGGGTTTTTTTTTTTGTTTCGTCGATTTTTTCGTTTTTTTACGATATTAGCTTAAGCGATTTTTCAGTTGTCAAGTTTTTTCGCTTTAGCGATTTAATATTTTTATTATAAGATTTATTTCATAATTATCACAAAATTTATGTTTTTTCATTAAAAAATATTTATTTCTTATAATTTGCACTAATTCTAATAAAGAAAATAAACGATAAAGTAAAAACAACAAATAAAATTACGTTTCATATCATAATATATTCATCTGAGCTTGAGCTCTGATGATTATATCATAACGCTGATATAACATTAATGAATTGAGTCTATAGCTGATGAATCTTCATCATGAAATCAATTTGACATTCATCATGATATAAATTCATCAGGTGTGGACACTATATTAAGGTTTCAAAGAAACAGCAAATTGTCTAAATTACATAGTCGAAATTACAATAACTGATAGAATGAATACCGTTTAATTTTCATTGTTTTAAATATCAGTGTTAATTGCTGTGTTCTGTATAATAATATACTAAGACTGAATTTACATTATGAAATTTTTCATGAAATTAGTTGCATGAAATGCTGTTTTATAGGCAAGAGGTGTAGAGAAGCAAACGGGGTAGGAAAAATGACACGACTTCAATTTTTAGGGGATTTTTTTGACACTTGCTTCCTCTTCATTTCTTTCATTGACGGTTAAGCGTAGTATGCAGTTCTCACTGAAATTCAGGTTTGGAGTTTTGCATTTATTTCTACACGGAAAAATAATCGTGTAGAATTCTATACAGAATTTTGTTTGCATACACACAAATTTATATATTTTTTAATTTACAACACATTAAAACACTAAAAATTAATTACAATGTACGAAAAATTAGAAATGTCAAAAATTCCTGACCAGACAATTGTCTGAACATTAATTTTTATTTCAGTTGACGGAAAAAATTCTCCACTTATTGTTATAACATGCCTGTAATAGACAATAAATGCCAAAATTCCGTGTATTTTTCTCTTGGAACTGCGTACTAGTAAACGGAAATATCTTTAAGAAATTTACCAACCTGAATTTCAGTTTGTTTTTTTTACACATACTTCTTGTGGCAGCCTAAATTTCAGGCAGAGCTGCATACTACGCTTAATGTAATAAAATTGTTTAAATTTTATTTTTTTAAATAGTGTTTTGTATACATTTTATTCGCTGTCAATTTTTTTAATATTTACTTAAAAATATACATGCATTTGTTTTTATAACGAACGCACAAACTTTATTTCAAAAGAGAACTATCAAAAAAGAATTTCTTTCTTAAATAAAAAATAATTTGATCGAAAGATTAAATTAAAAATGAACTTAGGCCAAACTAATTAAATAACTTTGGATAAAAACCATACAGTTCGACTAAAAGTTCATAACTCAATTATTAAAACTCTAAAGGCACTTAGCTAAAACATGCTTTAGAATTTCTTTCTTAAATAAAAAATTATTTGCTCGAAAGATTAAATTAAAAATGAACTTAATTAAGCCAAACTAATTAAAAAACTTTGGATAAAAACCATACAGTTCGACTAAAAATTCATAACTCAATTAATATGTTTATACGAAACAAAAATTCCCTCTTTCTAGTAATATTTTTATGTCCAGCTTTTTGCTTTGTCCAGCGTTTTAATCCAAAATGTCCAGCTTTTTGCGAATCTTAATCTGGCAACCCTACCCATAACTGAATACCATACCACCAAATTGGTTTAAGTATTTGTTGTATAGAAGAAGCTTACAATTTACTTAGCGTTTACACGTGCAGGTGCAAGTTCGAAAAACTCAATACAGTCTTACTTTTTTACTAATACTAATACTTGCAGCTCACTTGCAAGGGATTTTACAAGACAGTGACTTTTTGACGCAACAAGTAAAATGACAAGTTAAATAACAGTGTTACCTTATCAACAGTTTAGTACACATTAACTGGATTGCAATATAATGTTATTGTATTTTTACTGATTTTAAATAAATTTAAAAATTAATTTAATATTATTTTCCTTAAATATACATAAATCAAGCAGTTAATGAAGTTTTAAAACTTAAATATCGTAGAAAAATACGAATAAAATCAGATGCAATACATATTCCTGCAATTTTTCGGATGCTTCTTGTGAACTTGCGCTTACTCTTAGAAAAACTGCATCATCAGCTAAGGTTGATGTGTGAATGTCATAGCCTGTTGGCATGTCCGAGGTATATATCAGGTACAATAGAGGACCAAAAATGCTATTTTGAGGAACCCCAGCTTGAATTATCTGAGGTGTACTTAGAAAATTACCTTCTTTGATTATGAATTTTCGTCCAGTTAAATAGCTTGTGAGTGTTAGAGGGTAATCTTTGCTTTAATTTCTGGATTAGTCCTTCATGCCATACTTTATCAAAAGTCTGAGAAACATCAATGAAGAGAGCAGAACAATATTTTGTTCTTCGAACGTTTTTCTAACTACATTCACAAGCCTATGCGTTTGCTCGATAGTACTATGTTGTCTTCTGAAGCCAAACTGATGATCTGGGATGAATCCACTCTCATTTAGTATGGTGGTCAACTTACTCATAAGCAGTTTCTCAAATAGTTTTGATGTATTTGACAATAAGCTTATAGGCCTATAAGATTCCACTTTGGTATGGTCTTTTCCAGGCTTAGGTATCATGGTGATCAATGACATCTTCCATTCCGCAGGATAGTATTCTATTCGTAAAACTGCATTAAAAATGATTAGAATTATCCTTTTTGCTATACTGGGTAGCTCTAAGAGCATTTATTACTGATTATATCAGCTTCTGAGGCTTTCTTCGAGTTTAAGTCGGCGATAGCATTTTCAATTTCTCGAATGTTAAATCTCAGGAACGGCAGCTTCAGCGACAACTATCGGTAGATCAACTATATCAGATGGTGTGTTTGGAGTGAATACATTTTTCAAGTGGTTAAGGAACAGCGTGCCTTTTTCAGCTTCAGTTCTTGCCCAGTCCCTATTCGATCTTCGTAATGGAGGTTTATATATCGCAGGCCTTTTAAGGCTTTTGGCTGCTCGCCATAGCGAATAATCCGTTTGTGGTGTTGCGTCATGCGAGTGTTTGCAAAGATGCATCTTTTTGGAGTTCTAATAACTTTTTAAGCTGCTTGGTGCATTCTTTCAGCTTAAGTTTTAACTGCGGGGATCTGTTGCGTTGCCATTCTCTACGAACTCTTCTTTTTTTCAGAAAATAGCCATTCCACATTCTCAGAGTAAATTTTGTTAAATCTCACCTGTCGAAAGGTAGAAGTAGAATTTTCAGCACCTTGTTTAAAATTGCCTATAACAGTGTAATAGAATAAATAAAATTGCAAACAAATATTTTTAGAGTTTAACAATTAAGCCTGAAAACACACAAAACGGGTTTGTCTTATACGTCAAACACACTCGTATGATTATAACGCACATCAAAAAACATTTGGTGTGTGTGGACTCATAAGAGCTAATGTTCTGTTGTCGTATACGTCACAAAAAACAGTTTTGTCGTACTTGGTGCGGGTTCGGCCTAAGTTATGAGTTTAATCGAACTGTATGGGTTCATATGCAAAGAAATTTAATTTTTTTGACTTGAGTTCGTTTTTAATTAAATTTTTCCATTAAATTATATTTTTATTTAGAAATAAATGTGAAGCATGCACACAAAGAAAATTTTGACTGACGTTTCGATAGCTCCCGCTAAACTCATCAGAGTTCTTTACCGAAACGTCAGTTCAACCCTCCGCGCAGTCAAAATTTTCTTTGTCTACATGCTTCACATTTAACTCTAAATAAAAATATAATTTAATTGAAAAATTAAATTAAAACCGAACTCAAGTCAAAAAAATTAAGTTTCTTTAAAAAAAATGTTTTGCATTATTTTTCACCAACTTTAGTGCTGATTGCTATTTTCTTCACTAGCATTAAAAAAATTTTGTGGTATTGCTAATTTTTGCACTATCATTAAATGCTGATTGATTGCAAAAAGTTTGCACTCACTCAATGATTGAAAAAATGTAAGCTGCAATCAACAAAAATCTGGTTTTCAACATACTCTAAATAAACTTTCAAAAATTAGTGGTCGTGAAATTATTGAAGTCAAACTCGAATAATAACTATTTCCTACTAATATTATAAATGTGAGTTTGAACGTTTGAACCACGGTCACGCGAAAACTCCTTAATGGATTTGGATGAAATTTGAGTCTGAACGGACGTGTTGCCAAAACCTGATGAAAAAATTCTAGAATTTTACCAAAAAAATGCTAAAATATGCAAAAAATATGCTGAAAAAATGCTTAAAAAACATTTCATCAAAATTGCAAAGAAAAATCCTTTAAATTTGTCAGAATAGTGTAAATAGCATGGTATAAGATTACACCGTGAATACATAGGTAGTATTTTATTATATTTTACAAGCGCATTTAAAATAAAAGAAAATTTATTTCGTTTTTAACATAAAAAAGTAGACAAAACACTGCAAAAGGTTTTAAAATTCAATTAAAAAACTGGGCTCAAATCGTCACATCCGTGAACGTACAACTCGTCACGTAAAAACTCAATTTTCGGATTATGACACGTGAACGTACTGTAATCCCATACAGTTTATACGATTGACGTATAACGTAATTCATTTTAGTACGATTGCCGATACGAGCACGGATGTGACGATTTGAGCCCTGGTTGCATAGGGCCAGGCCCTGTTTGGTTCAAAAAATCAGAAACGTGTTAACAACGCCAGTGTGGCCTGGCCCTTAGTTAATAAAAAATAACGCATTTTTCTTTAAAATATTTCTTAAGGTTCTGTGAATGTTTGTACAATGACCATGGTTTTCATGTTTACAATTTCCATCTAAAATGCAAGAAATAACGAAATTCTAGACCAGCGTTGCCCAAGCCCTATGCGCTTTGTGCTCATTTGTTTTTGTAAAAGCACTTAGCTATAGGCTGTGTGTTTTAATACACACACAGCACTCAGCACTAGCAATACGTGTGTTTGGCTGTGTGTTTTAATACACACATACATCACTCAGCACTAGCAATCCGAAATACACAAACAACTTTGTCTTATTAGTTCTTTTTGGCGTTGTTCACTGTATACACGTAAGTGCAAAGCAACAACAAATAAATATATGAAATATCCCATGAAATAATTTTGGCTGACATGTCTAACATCAGAAAAAATCTGAGACTTTACCAGACAATCAGCCGAGTTATCTAAAATTCCCTCAGACATTTGGCGGAACAGTAGACAATTTTCTGGTACGATGTTCCTGCACATTGTCTGAAATATTATCCGATTAATATTAGAATAGTCTGCACATTATCCGAAGGCAATTTAATTTCCTTTAGGAGATTTAACAGAATAGTCTGCACATTTTCTGATCTACGTCTTACGACTTTTAGCAGTCACTTCTGCACATTGACTGATTTTAGTTTTCGTTAGAATTCTCATTTATCTATTGACCTTATACGCACAAATATTTGAGTTTTTAAACATAAGATATGGGAAAATGTTTTCTGATGAGCTTCCATAAGCAGCACAACAGTACATGAAGAATTTTAAACGACATTTCTGATAAATTTTTAATTTTAGCTCCGACTTTTCTCTGATATTAATACGCCAGGACGTAAACGTATCAGATAAATCGGAAAATTTTCTGAAGTTTTGTCAGACATTTATAAGGCATGTCGAAAATTCCATTAGAATTTCCCTAGGAAATTCGTCGGAATTCGTACAGAATTCTGTTAGACCTTTCGGTAAGTTTTTAGAATATCCTCAGACAAAGAGATCCGGTTTCTTGTCAACCACTCATATGATTTTCGGTACGTTTTCTGGCCGACATCGGATACGAATTCGGCATCTTGTGCAGACTTTCTGACCTACTTCGGACCGAAATCGGCAAAAATTGTTTGCTGGGATTTTATTTCTTTGTATGTTCGTTTTTTTAACAAAAAATATTGAATAAAAATTTGTTTTTCTTTAAATGTATTGGTGTTTGCTCTTCCATAAGAAACTTTTGGGCACGCCTGTTCTAGACATATCAAAATATCCAGTCATCTTCAACTTCATTTTCGTTATTATTTTTATAAGTGGTACCATTTATAGCAAAGTTGATAGAAGACACTGTTGCATTTTTTTGGAAATATATACAATATTGTTCTTTCGCTTTATTTGTATCGAAAATGAAACATTATATATGGTGTTGTAATGAAAACGGGTCCATATATTCCCAGTCCAAATTTTACAGATATGTACACTAAAAACAGACGTTTAGGTAAATTTAAGCTTGAAGTTGATAAGTAGTGTTATCTCCCATTAACTCCCATTAACATAAAGCTCAGTTATGTTAATTTTAGCTTTAAGTTTATTAACTTTCAGTTTGCCTCAATTCAGATTTTAACTGAAAGTTAAACATTTTCGTTAACAATAAAAAAAAATATTGACCTTTGTGATTGCCTGCAGCAATAAACTATTTTTGGGAAATTAAAAAATTTTTGAAATTTATATAAATAATATCATGGATCAACAGCATCTGAGTACGATTGCTGCACAAAGAAGTGCTGCATTCGCCTAGAAAGCTTTGAAATTGTTATTATTCTTGAAAATTTATGTTAAATATTTACAAAATAACAAAAAAATAATTTATTTTCAAATGTCAATAATTTCTTCAGTTAAGCACTCAAGTTAAATTTAATTGAAATTTAATATGTAAATCAGCTTTGTGTTAATGAAATTTTATTAATCAAGATTTAAATTTTGAGTTTAGTGTTAACTGCAACTTAATATTTTTATTGATAATTGATCGATTTAAAATAGATTTATAAATGGGAATTATAAGAAATACGGAAAACTGTGAATCAGATTTTAGGAAAAGTTTGAAAAATGTATAAACTTTGAACCTCAATATTCCAAAGCTTGAGATTTCCAATTAGAACTTCAAAATGCTATAACTAAACAATATTTTGGAATTTTATGGTTATTTACATACATTTTTGTTAGCAATAATGTGTACTTTTAGGAAATACCAACAATGGATTCAGATTTTGGAAAGATAAGGTCCCTCTTTATGTGGAACATCACATTTATATATTTGTACATCCGGTAATAAGGTACAAATTAAGGTAAAACACAAAAATTCAAACGCAAAAAAATGCTAAATAATTTTTGGAAAAATTCTGAAAAATATGCTACAGTATTATTCGTTTATAAGCCACACCGCTTATAGTACAATTTGCGATATATTCCAAAATGTTAATTTTTCTGTCATCTGTAAGTAAAATACCTGCAAAATATTTTTTATATAGTCCATTAGCTCTATAGTCCATTTTCGCTTATACGCCACCAAGAAGTGGTTTGAAATATCTTAAATATATGCAAGTTATGGCAGATATAATCCAAAATGCAAAAGTCAAACATAATAGATTTTTTAATGATAATTTTATAAAAATATTACTTACATTGAAGTAGAAATTATTTTTATTTTAGCAATCTTAATGGCAATATTTATGAATTGAGTAGATAAGGAAGTAATTTCTAAGCATTAGTTTTATTTTTCTACTGTTAAAAGAAATAATTATATAGAGATTCGCATATAAGCCAAAAATTGGCTTATATAAAATTCAAGATATAGTCCAATTCGCGTTATAGTCCACAAATAGCGTGCAAATGAGGCAGTGGACTATAAGCGAATTTTACGTATATTCTAAAAGCATGTTCTCATGCTAGATTAATTCAAAAAATGCTAGATCTAGCATTAAATATGCTAAATTGGCAACGCTGCATAGGCTATACGTTTTTTCACAAATAGGACCATGAGGCGGGTGGGGATAAAGGGGAACTTCTACCTCTGAAACTGTTTAACCAATTTTAATGAAATTTGAAACATAGATAGATCTGAGCGTACGAGTACACATATATTATATATATGTGTCAAAATAGGATCACAAGGGGGAGGGGGGGTAAAGTTGAATTTAATCTTCCGTGAAACTATTAAACCAGTTTTAATGAAATTTGAAACATAGATTGGTCTGAGTGTACGAGGGCACATAGGTTAAAAGTTTTTGAAAAAATAGGACCAATTTCTTTAAAATTAGTTAAATAATTTCAGGAAATTCCCCTTTAAAAATATGTAACATATGTATGTGTCCTCGTACACTCAGATCTATATATGTATCAAATTTCATTAAAACTGGTTAAATAGTTTCAAGAAGGATGAAATTCCCATTTAACCTCCCCCCCCCCCCCCTTTGTCCTATTTTTGGAAAAATATATAATCTATGTGTCCTCGTACACTCAGATCTATCTATGTTCCCAATTTCATTAAAATTGGTTAAATAGTTTCAGGGAGAATTAAATTCCCCTTTACCCCCCACATGGTCTTATTTTTGCAAAAATATATAACCTGAAATTCTCCTTTACCCCCCTTGTGGTCCCATTTTCGCAAAAATATATAATATATGTGTCCTCGTACACTCAGATATATCTATGTTTCCAATTTCATTAAAATTGGTTAAATAGTTTCAGGGAGGATGAAATTTCCTTTACCCCCTCGCGGTCTTATTTTTGCAAAAATATATAACCATGTGTCCTCGTACACTCAGATCTATCTATGTTTAAAATTTCATTAAAATTGGTTAAATAGTTTCAGGGATGAAATCCAGGTATGAAATTCATATATCTACTGTCGTAATAGTATTTGGTATGACTAGGTGTTGTGTCCTTATGCCTATGACAGCGTGACTACCCTTAATGTTTACTGTCCCATATATATTTCCAATTCACGCTACATTTACACATGAAAGTTTTGTATACGTATTATAAATAAAAATTGCATCTGGAACATTTCTTGTTCGTTTACACAGGAAAGTGAAAGTTCATTTTAAAAATGTCGCCGAAGCTAGAAACTAGAAGTAGAGTTACCGAGAATACCGCATGCACAGTTTTATAGGGCAATAGTCGGAAATAATTTGTATTGCTAATTTTTTAATGAGATTATTGTTATAAAGCACATTAATTGTCTTCATTGCTTGTATATAACGAAAATTATTTCAACTCTTTTCATACATGTACAAAATAAGTTAAATTTACTAATTTTATTTTCACACAATCCTGGAAATTTGTATAAATCTTTATAGTGGGCAGCACTGTTTACCTCTTTGCCATTTAACTTTCAGAAACTGTCAAAAAATTGCTTTCTTGAAAAAATCGTTGAAAGCTAAGTGGAAAGTAAAATAACTTTGAGTGTGTTAGTGAAAAAGTATGAGTGCAATTACTTTCATGTGTAAATACTAAGTCACATCACCCTACCACATCATCATCCAGCATATCTCGAAAAAAAAACCTTTATCACTTCATTATAATTTCACTGTTTTATTGGTACAATATGATTTGGGAAACGAGAAAAAATAATAATTATGTATGATAATAATTAATATGTAAAAAAACTTATTATTATTATTAAATGGCCATTTATGCATTTTGTTAAAATATATATGATGCTATATTAGTAATACATAATTTCTTTACAAAAGTTCATGGTAAAATATTATAATTATTTTTGTTAAAATTTACATTTTTACTTTTTTATATAATACGCTAATACTTAGCTAAATAAAATACAAATGCCTCTCTCTCGGTGATTTGCGGCTGTCGCTTGAAGTTGATGTAGATGTACAGCTGACGGCACGGTGACGTTGAATAATTTATGATGGCGGCACGATATGGATGACGGCGATGTAAAATTGCCGGCGACGTGTTCGATGTTTCTTCTTCGATGTACATACATATATTCTTTCTTTTTGTTTTGTTAAAATCTTTTTTGTCAGTTTTTGAGTTCTTTTTCTTCTTTTTTGTTAATTTTAACAGATTTTCTTTCATGTTTTTTGTATACAGCCATGTCACAGAATACCATTCAGATCAAAAGTGGTTTCAATTCCGTAAGTTGCTTCTTCAGAAAACGAAAATTTTCTTCGTAATCAAACCACTTATAAATTTCAGAGTGGAATTGAAAAACACTTCTACTGACTTCTTTTGCAGTAAATACTAAAAACGTGCATACTTTTAGGAGCGTCAAATAAATATTTGGTCATGAGCTTTCCATGTTAATAAAAAGCTTAATGTGAGCTTTGCATCTAAAAACAAGAGTAAACAAACGCCTCAAGGTATAAAAACTTTTTCATTGTAAAAACGAAATACAAAATAAACGGAATCTAGCACCAAAAATGTACTTTTTCGGAATGACAACTACGGAATTAAAACCAATCCGATCGGAATCTGTGACACGGCTGATAATTTCAATTTTTCAAATTTACGTTTTGAGTTTCTTTTTATATATACATATTTTCTTTATATAATTTTCAGACACGTAGCAAATTTTGTTTAGATTATTATTTTATATACCCACCAAACCAAAGTTCCGATTTCGTAAAAAATTCGTAACGACTGTTCGGTAAAATCTTCTGATTTCGGAACCGATATCGTAACGATTTTTGTATGAAAAGGTTGACACGACTTCGTAAAGATATGTAGTTACGAAATCGTAACGATATGTCGGTACGAATTCGCAACGACGTGTAGGTACGAAATCGATACATGTCGGTACGAAATCGTAACGATATGTAGGTACGATTTCTTAACGAATTCGTTTAGAGTTTTCTTCAACTTTTTTAATAATTGTTTATATAAAAATTATTTTCCATCATTTTATTTATTCACTTCAATATTCACCCCTGTTCTGCGTTACGATTCGAATCGAAATTTTCTATGTTTGGCAACTTTGGTATTCTGCGTTCCGTTCCCCCGTGTCATTTCGATTTCTTTTTCGATGTATTCTGCATTACGATCATAGCTACGTTTTTGCAAGTTGTTTATTTACTGACGGGAAGTTTTTCCATTTTTATTTGTATGGTTAAAAAGTGTCTAATTAAATAAATTGTAAGTACAAAATGCAATAAATTTATTTTGTAATGAATTTTTTATTATTTTTTTTTTACAAATTTTAAAGGTTTATTTAATTTATTGTAGGTCGAAAAACACAACAACCTGAGCAATATCAAAAGCTGGCGAATTTAATGGCAACGAAGGATGGTATTGCTTGTGCCAAGGAAGAAGTGCAGTGTGTTTATTTAATAAAGGTTTTCACAGTATTGAAGTTTTGTTTTATTTATCTTACTGGAATAGTTTGGCCACAAACACTGCTTAGTTATATTCGGGCTTTCTTTCTTTCTGCACTTAGCTGATATGTTTATTTAATT
Organism: Panzeria rudis; assembly: GCA_956483635.1. NCBI lineage: Eukaryota > Metazoa > Arthropoda > Insecta > Diptera > Tachinidae > Panzeria > Panzeria rudis. The sequence goes on from OY101449.1 coordinate 69,982,505, forward strand.
AAAGCTATCACCATATTTAGTTTTTATATTTTTATAACTGTTTTTTCACTAAATTTAACTTTTTACAATTTAAAAATTACAATGTTTACAAAATTGTTTTTATTTTGTGTTTCTATTTCATACGTTTCATAGCAAAGCAGCTGCTTTAAACATACTCATCTCTTCTTCTTTTTCTTTCGATTAGGTTTTTCTTTGGAATATCATTTTTCGATTCGAGCGTAACTGAATGCGGAAACGTAATCGAAACGCAGAATAGGGGTGATTATCGGCTATGTTCTGTATTTCATGTGGAATTAAAATGTGTGGAATTGTCAAAGCATTGTTGTTATAAATATTAATTTACAACAACAATGCTTTGATAATTCCGCACATTTTAATTCCACATGAAATACAGGGGGGTTACTCTGTACTACGATGCGTAAGAAAATCTGAGCGAAAATGAACAATTGGTACTCTTTAATGCGATTGTACGTTTGGCTTTCGCATCTATTATTTTTCTCTTTCGCAAGTCTGGTAGCACCGCACTCTGTAATACGTTAGCGCATGTCAAAAATATTTTATACACACAAATACTTGCGACAACCAAAGAGCAAACGCCAAGGAAGAAAAACATGTAAGTACATACATGAAATTTTTTACTTTTGATATTTAATTTGTTATTTTTAGGGAGAAAGTAAAGAAAATGTTGACAAAGCAGCGGCAATTTGAAATTCTAGTTGAATTCATGGTGCAACATAGTGATTTGGCGAAGGGGCATTTGCAGACAGCAAATGCAAAACAAACCACAAATAACTTGTGGACGAAATTGTCCGATGACCTCAACGCTAATGGACCACCTATAAGGGATATAGCAGGTTGGAAAAAGGTAAGGGCAATGGTGTTATTTATATTCATACATATGCTCAATATTAAGCTAATAATGTATACATACTTATGTATGTACACACATATTTATGTACATAGGTTTGGTCCGATTTAAAGAACCACACCAAGCTAAAGATGCGTATAAATAAATTGAGCATTAGTGGTACGGGTGGTGGTCCATCACAATTTTGCCCACTTTCTTCTATTGAGGAAGAAATTAGTAATCTTCATATGGAAGAAGCTGTAAGCGGCCTACCAACGACGTCTTGCTTTGGTACAAGCGGCTGTAACACTAGCCATGTAAAGTTAGTGAGCAGTGATTGTCCGGAGGAAAAATTTAAATTTAAAAAAGAGCGCAATATTCAAAATCAAAAAATCAAACTAGAAAAATTAGAATTAAAGAGAAAAATGATAGAATTGGAGACTGAAAAAAGAACAAGGAAGTGATAATGTACATAAATATTTATGCTTTTATGAATTTTTTATTATAAGAACTTTTGTTGTGCACATGGAGTGCCATGTTTTGTTTTTTAATTTTTAACATTATTATATACTTACACGTACATATCTATACGATTAAAAAAATATGTACATACTTATGTAAACATTTTTTATGCCAAATAAGTGCCATTTTTATTTTTAAAATAATATTTAATATAAAAGTAAATAAAATCGAATTTTATGATCTGAAATTCAAATTGTTTTTAATTTCATTGCGTATTTGTGTCGCAATATGCAAATGATTATTATTGACCTCATTGTCATGAACTGCAAACTCAATTTCGCCAGGGATGTCCCTTTCAGGTACCTCGAATAGTGGTGCGTTGAAGTCAAAACAAATATTATGAAGAGCACAGCAAACATTCATTATTTGAACGACTCTTTCTGGTGAGTAATGTAATTCCCTAGCTGCTAATAGACACCGAAATCTACTCTTTAAAACACCAAAAACTCTTTCAATTATGGATCGTCCTTTGCTAAATCTGTCATTAAAGTATGATTCGGCAGAGTTTTCTCTGGCGTTTCTATACGAGGTTAGCAGCCAGGGTTCCAAAGGATAACCTGAATCGCCTTTGAGAAAACTCAATAAAAATTTTTCTATTAAATATTTGAAATAATTTACCAATAATCCAAAAGCTCTTTTCTCCTCTTTCAAAACGTTCTTTAAGCTTTTGTTTTGCGCTAGAAAGGCTCCACACATGTGAATCATGACATGCACCACCGTATCGGCAATCAACAAATTTTATGAGCATTTGGTGATCACATATCTGAAAAAGTACAATCAAAATTAAATTAAAGAAACAAAATATATAAAAATAGTCACGCACAACTATAGCATTCATACTGTGTTTTAATTTTCGGTTAAAGTATAAATGTTCACTTCTAACCGGTCTAATCATTTGGATATGCGTGCCATCCACTGCACCAAGCACGCCAGGAATGTCACATGTTTGGTAAAAGGCTCTTTTTCCGTGGACATATCAAAACTTATATGCTTTTCACACAGTATTTTCTCAATCGCCGTGCAGACTTCTATTAAGCAACGAGACATTGATTGTTGAGATAACCCTAAAAAATGGTCTTGCCCAATTTGGTGTTGGTATCCGCCTTGTCCCAGTAATTTTAATGCAGCGCCTAATTTTATCATATTTGGAATCGATGTCGATCGTCTTGCAATTTTCAGCTCATGTTGTATACTATTTAAAACATAAACAAACGCGTCTATTAACACGAAAATTTTCTACAAAACTAAAGAAAAACAAATTCTTTACAACATTTTCCACAACAAATTATTTGATTCTTACATGCGGTCACTTAATGAAAGTATATCGCACCTACTTCTTAAGATTCTTCTTGTAATTCGTGCAACAGGTTCGTTTTCGTCTGCCATCCATATTGCTACGGAATCCATCACAGTTTTATTTTGCACTAATTTCTTTTTTTCTCACAATTTTGTTTATAATATTTATAAAATAACTCACAAAAGCTTTAAGTTTGTTTTGAAAGGTAATTTATTTTTCTTATTTTGACAGTTCATAATATCAATGTTAGTCAGTGTTGCATACATTAAAACAAAAATCGCAAACGTGTTTGCGAAAGAGTTACAGAGTACCAAATTGTACTCTTATCGCATTTACCTTACGCATCGCATTTTTTTCGCATCGCAATACAGAGTAACCCCCCAGAACATGGCCGTATATGATTTAATGTAATATAACATAAAAATTATAATTTAAATTAAAAGATTAAAGTCGTAAGCCTTTTTAATGACTTTTGCTGTCGGTTCTTTGTAGTGTCACAATATTTCTTTGTTTTCATCTACATAGCTGGTCTGGCTATAATTAATTGTTAATGCATGAATCTGCAAAAATGTAGAAAATTTAGTATAACATATATTATTTACTTTTATTTGAGCTTACAACGTACCTCTAAAAATCTTAATATATCTAAAATTATTCACAGAAATGTGTAGAGTATGTCTACCTAGCCGGGCTTAAGGGCTTTTCCTCTATGTATCTCGAATAGTGGCTTCGCTGAGTAAAGATTTCCTACTTATACAGCCCAATCACAAACGAAAATTCCGTGAGAGTTTTTTCACTTTTCCTTTTTCTCCTATTATGAATGAAAATTCCGTCGGAAAAAATTCGATTGGGGAAAAAAGTAGCTATTCTCAATGCATTTGAACTTCGTTTTTTCCCCCGAAATTTTTCACTTGCAAAACAGAAGGGAGTTTGCATAAAAATCGAAGTAATATTTAAATAAAACTAAATTTTTATCAATAAAAAAAAATATTTTATTGTTCTTGTAGGTCGAATAACACAAATAAAGCACAAACCCAACATTTTTTTAACTCTAATCGATCCATTGCTTTTGGTTTCCATAAATGCAACAAAGAGTAACTTGCACGATTCTTTTCTTCTACAGCACCAATATCCTTCACAAATGCTTGTACAGCTATGTTATTACTTTTTTAATTAATTTTACTTTAAATTTAATTAAAACATCAATTTTATTTATTTTTGGACACAAAACACTGAAATAAATATCAACAGGCAAAACAGCCGCCATTGTTATTCAATGATGCCACTGTTTCATATTTTTGTTCCCGAAAACTTCATGATTGGAGGATTTTTTTCTCGAGAAAAGTGTTTTCCGGGGGAATAAAATTCCTAGGGAATATTCATGATTGGGCTGATAGTGTCTTCGCCCGAGCTTAAAGGTTCTTTTCTTAATGTGCATATGTCGAATAGTGGCTTCGCCGAGTAAAGATTTCCTGCAAAGACTTGTCCATAAAAATTTAACACTCAAAACTGTAATTGGCGAATGAATATTACTTTTAAATTTTCTTCTTTATTTAATAGATTTCTTCAAAACAATCTGAAAACTTTTCACCGGTTTTTACTTACTTATAAATCAAATTTGTATTGTTTCTTAAAAATTTTATTTGCACATACTCACACGAAATAAATGTACATATACGAAAGAAATTTGTTCAGACAAACGAATTCGTTAAGATATTTCGGTAGTAAGTCTGATTTTAGACGAACTACCGAAATGTCTTAACGAATTCGTTACGACAAGTCTGACTTCAAAAAAAGTCGGAACTTTTGGTTTGGTGGGTAGTTAAACCTTTCATTACACATTACTCTACGTCTCTACCTAACTTGAAATGCTGTTGTAACTTGAAGTTATGACTGCGTTGTTAAAACAATTGCACTAACAATTATGTTATAACCTGAAAAAAGCATTAACTTGAACGGTCTACACTTAACATTAACTTGAAGTTAAGTTAGATGTAGACTGCAAATTATGCACAGCACATACATAATTGTTTACATATCACATCATTATGACCATTTATTTGTTCATCAGCCACAGCTTGGTCTTTAAATTTTGTTGATTATTCGTAGAGGTTTCGTGTAACGTTTCGTATTGCTTACTTGTTCAATTATTGTTTATTTGTCATGTTGCAAAATTAATGCAATCAATCTTTTTTTTATGCCCTTTTTCATTAAGCCTGGTACTGTGTTCAAATTTGTGAAAAATCTTGAGCAACATTGATTATTTCATGAAAAAATTTGACATGTACGTTTGTTATAATTACGGTGACCAACCGTACACTATTATAGTGAACAGTACACTATTTTATCCTCTTGTCCACTATTTTTTTTTGTGTACGCTATTTGTACATTTTTTAATACAGGCCCCTTATCTGCATTATTTTTTCTCACAAATCACTTTCTTCATTACTTCCAACGTATTTAGCAAACAACCCAAAGCGTTTGATATTCACCCTATCGGGAATACTTTTCCCTCGAAATGAAGAGAGTGTTGAGTTTCCCCTCTTTTACTGTCGTGAATAAAAATTCGAAAAATTCCCCTTATCATGAATGATTCTTTTCACGTGGATATTTTCCCTTTTCTCCTGTTTTTGTCCACCTTATTTTAGCAGCCGAACTGGATAAATACATCATATAATTGCTATTTTATCGAGTGCTGTGTTTTTCTTCCGACGGGGTTTTTTTGAATTTGGAACGATTTTCCGTCATCCCACGTCAAATTTGGTTTGTAAACAGACCGGTTTCGGCTATGTGCCATCTTCAGTGTTCTATTGAATACTAAATCGTTTTTCTGTTGTCCGTTGTTTCTTTTATAATTCGTTTGTATACCTAACTTCCTTCCTTGATCCCTTTGTATTCTGCTCACTCTTTCTCTCTCTCCCTCTCGCCTTTATATGATATTGTGTGTCTCTACCTGCTACCTGTTTCTCTTACTTTCGTCTTATTAATATGTGTGTGTTTAATATTTTGTTTATAATCTGCGCTATTAATTTTCAGTTGTTTTATCCCTACGTAGGTAATAATCCGTAATTGTACGTTTCTGGGTAATCCTATTGTCTTGTTCATTTTCTACTACGTTGCCTGGACTATTGTTTTCTTTTGTGTAAAAATATTTTAACGGTTCAAATATTACGTCTGAAGCAGTATTTATTTGTTCATTTATTATTCTTCCGTCAAATATTTTTTGTTTGTATATTTCCACGTTCAGTCGCCGTCCTTTATGCTGTGTATGTAATAGATTAACTGTTTTTCTAATATGTCCTGGTGTACAATTGTTATCGAATATGTGGTTTGCGAAATTTGATTCTGTTGTTATTCCTGGTACTCTCAGTTTCTTGGTGTAGTCTCTCATGTGCTCGCGAAATCTTGTTTTTATCTTTCTTCCAGTTTGTCCGATATAACTGTGTTGGCATGTGCAAGTTAATGTGTACACCCCTTGTTTATCCAGGAAGTCTGTTTGTTCTGTTTTGCAGTATTCTACCCAAGTTGTTTCTTGTTTGGAATGCTGTTTAACAAATGTTTAACAAAAATTTCTTTGATTTTTAATTTATTTTATTAAGCACATTCACTAAAATAAAATGCATTCACCAATGCTATACGATTTTTTACATTGCAAACTTTGAAATTCAGTTTTGCAAAAAATAATGAAATATAGTATTATTGCGTACTATATATTTTTTCAACAGTATATCGTCGCCTTTCTTCTTAAACCACGTAAGCGCCAACAACTCGTTTTTCAGAAAACGAAAAAAATTAATAACTTTTTAAATGTGTTTTATAACAAAATTTTTTTACAAAACGTGGCTTTACGACTCTCTGAAGGGTGTAGCATAATTTAAAAAAATTTTATTACTAACAAGTAACTGTATCCAAATTTGTCGCTTACGTGTTTTTGACGCAAACAGCAATTTGCAAATTTTGTCGCTTACGAGGTTTTGTAAAATTAAAAAACATAAATTTCTGTGTATAAATTAACATTTATTCTTATATTTTTCAAAGAAAATGTTTATTCTCTTAAAAAAAGTAACGAAAGATGTTATATAAAATGAATACAAAGAAACTTATTACATATTATTTATTTCACTCTTAAGCTCACGTTAAAAATTCAAAATATTGTGATGCTGAAAAAATGTAACAAATAAACCGAAGATATAATATAAAAAAAGAACATTCCATTGGTAAAAAAGTTTTCTTACGCCACTTTATACAATGAGTTAACGTGGACTTTAGCGACAACTTTTGTCTTTCGAACTTGGCGTTCAAGTCCACGTTAACTTTAATCGTACATTATGAAAATGGCCGATAACTAATTAAAATTAAAAAAACACTTAAAAAATCTTACTATTTATTATTAATAACGAGTTGTTCAAAAAAATGTTCAACTATTTGCCAGCATAACTTTTTTCAAGCTTATCAAATCTTCATATTTTCCTTTTTAATGTCAATGGAGCTTTTGTAAAGTGAAGGCAACGTTAAATTGAGACCAACATAATTTTTGTTATGAGGAGACAAAAGAAATTAATTTTCAAAATTCAATTTGAAGAACATGCCATGTTCATTATATGGCGTAAAAAAAAAATAGCTCAAATTCCATCAGTTTCATGTTTTTCCGTACATTTGACGGGTTTTATGAGAGCTACTCTAAGGAGCGCTTTGAATCCTTTGAAATAAATGTTGGTTATATCAAAATAATTGGGATATATATATGTATATATATATGTATATATATATGTATATATATATATATATATATATATATATATATATATATATATATATATATATATATATATATATATATATATATATATATATATATATAATATATATATATATATATATATATATATATATATATATATATATATATGTATATATATATATATATATATATATATATATATATATATATATATATATATATATATATATATATATATATGTATATATATATATATATATATATATATATATATATATATATATATATATATATATATATATATATATATATATATATATATATATATATATATATATATATATATATATATATATATATATATATATATATATATATGTATATATATATATATATATATATATATAATATATATATATCTATATATATATATATATATATATATATATATATATATATATATATATATATATATATATATATATATATATATATATATATATATATATATATATATATATATATATATATATATATATATATATATATATATATATATATATATATATATATATATATATATATATATATATATATATATATATATATATATATATATATATATATATATATATATATATATATATATATATATATATATATATATATATATATATATATATATATATATATATATATATATATATATATATATTTATTGATGTATTCTAGCACAACAAGATAAATATCTTATAAATTATAGTGCTAGTGATATATATATATATATATATATATATATATATATATATAATATATATATATATATATATATATATATATATATATATATATATATATATATATATATATATATATATATATATATATATATATATATATATAATATTATATATATATATATATATATATATATATATATATATATATATATATTATATATATTATATATATATATATATATATATATATATATATATATAATATATATATATATATATATATATATATATATATTATATATAATATATATATATATATATATATATATATATATATATATATATATATATATATATATATATATATATATATATATATATATATATATAATATATATATATATATATATATATATATATATATATATATATATATATATATATATATATTATATATATATATATATATATAGGGCCTTATTTTCTATATCCCTACGCCTCACTTCACATAGAATTTCTTAAATTGCTATTTTGGTAAACACAGGGAAGCAGAAGCAGAGGTCGTCCACGCATAACATGGCGCATGTCGGTGGAAATGGAATTATCAGCAAGATGGCTGACATGGCCCCAGATAAAAATAATGGCTCTCGACCGATTTAGATTTAAAAATTTTGTCAGGTCTTTGTAAACAACATAGAATCCCTACAAATTTAAGCCAAATCACGTTAATGTGACAGTATTTTTTAATTACCTGTTGTTGCTAGATGCTCCAAATTGGAGCGACGTGTTTTGTTCTTTATAATTATAAAAAGAGAGCAAAAATGTTAACTAAAATAAAAAAAAAGTAAATTATTTTGCTTAATAATTGTTATCATTTTTAGATTAATTGTTTATTAAATACAGACAGAAATAATGTTTGATATTTTTCAGAAAATCCAGTAAATATTTTTGTTTGATTTAGTAAATTGTTTTGTCTAAAATTTGTAAATATTTTTAGACAAATTGTTTTATAGATTTAAACAATTTGTGTTCACTGAAAAAACACGTTTTTTTCAATGAAATTGTTGAGGTATTTTTGTCTATATTTACAAATTCGTTTGTATGTCTGTTCATAGACAAGATATTTACTATTTCATTGAATTCCTTTACAGAAAATGAAATTTAGTTTTTTTCTGTGTAGAGCCTGTTTGCAGTTTTGCATTTTTCCGCAAATTTTCTCTCTTGCGATAAAAGTGATGTTTGGCGACTTTTGGCGTCTTGTTTAGTTAGATCCGGAGATATAATGTTACTCCTTTATATAAGTATGTCTGTATATGATAGATAAGACCGGAAAAAATAAAAATCGTATATAAAAGTCTCGAGAAGACCTAAAAAGTAAAAAATCTTTCATAACTGTTACTTAAGCCCTTATGACACTACATTTTTTCTTCATTTTTCAAGTTTTGGAGAACAGTGCAAATAGAATAAATAGACAATTTTGCCAGGTGCAAAGAGTTCAGCTATATTAAGATAAATACCAAATTGTCAAAGCTTTTACTAATGTTATCGATAAAAAAAATGGGGGGCCTGTCAAAAAAAATGTAAAAATGTTCAACTTAGAATTGATATTTCAAGCAGGTGATTGCTAGTGTTGAACACCTGTTGTTACGTTATTTTTTTTTTTAATTAATATATGAAAAACAAATTTTATAAAACGTTTCAGTGAAAAATAACCCACTTTATATGCCAAATCAAGCACAAGTTTTACTGAAGCGTTTGTGTTTAAATTTTTCGAGAAAAGTTGCAAAATTTGAAACAAGCCATAACTAATTGATTAGAAATCGGAAAAACTGTAAGGAATGCAAAAAAACAGTAAAAATCGCGAAAATTCCCAAAAACTTACTAAGGGCGGGATGATAACAAAGTCTAATATTGTTTAAAAATCGGCAAAACTGTTAGAAAGCTGCAAACATGCATAAACTCGCTTTTATTGCAAACTTTGCTCAAATTCGCTGGAAGTTGCAAAATTTTAAACAAGCCATAATGTTGATTAAACATCGCTAAAACTGTAAGAAATGCAAAAAAATGAGGTAAAAATCGCGAAAATGACGAAAATTAAAAAAAAAAGATTACTAACAACAGGATTATAACAAAGTCTAGTACTGTCAAACAATCGGCAGAACTGTTAGGAAGCTGTAAACATGCCAAAAGTCGCTTTTATCGTGAACTTTGCGAAAATTCGCGAGAAGTTGCAAAATTTTGATCAAGCCATAATATTGATTTAAAATCGCTAGAACTGTAAAAAATGCAAAAAATTCGGCAAAAATATCGAAAATGGCGAAAATTCGCAAAAAATCAC
>OY101449.1:69993189-70033189 GCA_956483635.1 Panzeria rudis
CAACTATCGATCCAAATAAATATTTCATGCATTTTTCTGAATTTTATGTTTTTTTTTACTTTCCGATAGTTCTTATAAAAATCACCCATTATATATATATATATATATATATATATATATATATATATATATATATATATATATATATATATATATATATATATATATATATATATATATATATATATATATATATATATATATATATATATATATATATATATAGTCTAGAGGCGTTAAATCGCACGATCTGGGCGGTCAATTGACTGGTCCCAAGCGTGAAATAAACTCTTCACCGAACTCGCCTCTCAATTGGTCCATTGTTTCGCGTGCTGTGTGGCATGTGGCACCGTCTTGTTGAAACCACATGTCATGCAAGTCAAGCTCTTCCATTTTGGGCAGAAAAAAGTTTGTTATCATCGCACGGTAGCACCATTCACAGTAACGTTGTGATTCGCATCATCTTTGAAGAAATACGGCCCAATGATGCCGCCAGCCCATAATCCACACCAAACGGTTGTTTTTTGTGGATGCATTGGTAGCTCTTGCAATGCTTCTGGCTGCTATTCACTCCAAATACGGCAGTTTTGCTTGTTCACGTATCCATTCAACCAGAAATGAGCCTCGTCGCTGAACACAATTCTTCGATAAAAAAGTGGATCTTCATCTAACTTTTCAAGAGCCCATTCACCAAAAATTTGGCGTTGTGGTAGGTCGTTTGGCTTCAATTCTTGCACCAGCTGTATCTTATAAGGCTTCACACCCAAATCCTTCCGCAAAATTTTCCACGTAGTGGAGTAACAGAGGCCCAATTGCTGCGAACGGCGCCGAATCGATAATTCACGGTCATCACCAACACTGGCCGATACGGCTGCGATATTTTCTTCAGTTCGCACTCTACGTAAACGTGTTGGTGGTTTAATGTCCAACAATGTAAATTTGGTGCGAAATTTTTTTACAATAGCCCGAATAGAAGCCTCAGTAGGTCGATTAAACTGACCATAAAATGGAAGAAGCGCGCGATGAACTTTCTTAACAGAGCACGCATTTTGGTAATAAAATTCAATAATTTGCAAGCGTTGTTCGTTTGTAAGACGATTCATGATTAAATTATAGACCAAACTGAAGATGTTTGACAGTGACACAAGATACAAAACGTGCGTGAGCTGTCAAAACTAGTGTTGCCAAAAAGATAGTAGCAAAAAAATCACTCGTTATATATATATATATATATATATATATATATATATATATATATATATATATATATATATATATATATATATATATATATATATATATATATATATATATATATATATATATATGTATATATATATATATATATATATATATATATATATATATATATATATATATATATATATATATATATATATATATATATATATATATATATATATATATATATATATATATATATATATATATATATATATATATATATATATATATATATATATATATATATATATATATATATATATATATATATATATATATATATATATATATATATATATATATATATATATATATATATATATATATATATATATATATATATATATATATATATATATATATATATATATATATATATATATATATATATATATATATATGTATATATATGCATCAAAAATTTTATGATAGCTTTAAGACTCACAATTGTTATTGAACAGTTTGACGCTAAAAACTGTTTAATATAAAACTGCATTCATAAACACTACAATAGACATTGTGTGCTTTAAGGAATTTTAGGTTTCGATACTGGCAACGCCACCATGTTTTGTAGTTAGTGTTGCAATAAAAAGAATATGATTTCATTCGAATATTGAAATAAATGAATAGCTTTTTATTGTTTTCGGGAAGTTAAGTTTTTTTGAACTCTCTTTATAATATGTGTCGTTCATTGTAACAGTGAATTATCTCCTTGTAATTAATTTTTGAGAAATCGACCCTTTTATAGTGAATATTTTGCAGTTTTACTTCCGCGAGTAAAGAAGTAACGCAATCTATGGGGTTTCGGTGCAAATATTGGAGTTGCTTCACTGTAACTACGATAGATATGACTAAATGTGACACTATTCTACAAAAATATGTATTTATTAAATATATGGAGTTACCCCACTTTTATAATAAACGACACATATATTTCTCAACTTATTTAATATAAGTTCTCTATGAAGTAAAATCAAAAATGTGAAATGATTACAAAAGAATTAACACGACTTTTTACATCATATATGAAAAAGGTACTCGAATAACGAGCGTATTTTTATTTGGGTTGATTGTTTCTACATCACTAACATTTCTTTTTGCTTTTATATGTTTTGATTGTGTTTTTTTTTGCTAATTTTGCTGCGAATTTTGTTTAACTCAAATAATTTAGTGGCATATTCTATCAAATTAAAAAAAAACACTTAAACGCTTGTAGCGAAGACTTCAAGCTTTAATTTAAAGTATATGATGTATGCCTGTGTGCTAAATTTGCAAAGATATTTGAAGTTAAAATTGATATTTCGATGATATGAATTTATTTGAAGGTTTATAGTAGGTGCATACCATCTTTAAACCTATTTTAAAATTTCCATGTAATATACATTTATGAATGCAAATTTATGAAATTTAGCTTGAAATAGTTTATTACCCTGTTTTAAATATTTATAAATATGGCTGTTACAAAATAACAAACAATGAATTTATTTTCAAATGTCAATAATTTCTTCAGTTAAGCACTTAAACTCAAGTTAAATTTAATTGAAATTTACATATCAGCTTTGTGTTAATGAAATTTTGTTAGTCAAGATTTAAATTTTGAGTTTAGTGTTAACTGCAACTTTATATTTTTATTGATAACGGCGCTAAGACGCATACTGAGCATTCTACAATCGATTTAAACTAGATTGATAAATGGGAATTATAAAAAAGACGGAAAACTGTGAAGCAGATTTTAGGAAAAGTTGAAAAATGTATAAACTTTGAACCTCAATATTCCAAAGCTTGAGATTTCCATACTAGAACTTCAAAATGCTATAAATAAACAATATTTTGGAATTTTCTGGTTATTTACATACATTTTTGTTAGCAATAATGTGTACTCTTAGGAAATACCAAAAATGGATTTAGATTTTGGAAAGATAAGGTCACTTTTCATGTGGAACATTACATTTAGATATTTGTACATCCGGTAATAAGGTACAACTTAAGGTAAAACATAAAAATTCAAACGCAAAAATATGCTAAAAAATTCTAAATAATTTTTGGACAAATGCTGAAAAATATGCTACATGCTAAAAGCATTTTTTCCATGCTAGATGAGTTCAAAACTGCTAGATCTAGCATTAAATATGGTAAATTGGCAACGCTGACCGACACTGAAGCCTACCAGTTCTTGTACATACATATGTATACACATAATAACTTCATGTAAAATAGGTGTGTCGGCGTATATCCGATGAGGAACAAATACACAAATATGTACGTAAAACAAACAAGAATTAGTATTTTGAATTAAAATAGGGAATTATTAAATTACATTAATTTTAAACTCATGTTTCTCATGTTTCAACTTTAACATTAATTTTAATTTTTAACTCATGTTTCTCATGCTTCAACTTTATTATTATAAACTTCTTATTCTTATGATTAAGAGTTTAATATAATATCTTTAGTTTTTCTATGAGATTTTGGGGTAAAGGTTCCCTGACGATTTGCATTAGCCCCAATGAAATGGCCATAGGAACTAGCTAATACCCCTGCATAATCAATTTCAATGTATTTTAATAAAAATTTAATATTTTACTAAGTAAGTAAAATATTAAGTTCGGAAAAAGCACGTTAACAATTAAAATTAATGTAATTTAATAATTCCCAAAAAAAAATAACTTTTTAAAAAAAATTATTGTTTGAAGTCTTTTTTGCGTTCAAGTCTGGGCAATTTCGCACGGCTCTCTAATGTCGTCGCCAAACAGCCTCTATATTTCCCGGAATAACTCGTTTGGAAATGCTAGCTAGCAATTGAACGTGTCGTTCCGTTCCTTGTATGTGTGATGGAATTTTTGGATAAAAAAAGGTGGACCAACTTGATCTAAATATTCTTTCAATGTATCGTACGGAATGCTTCGCGTGAATGGTGGCTCAAATACGTTATTTATATCATTCAAATTGATCATTTCCGTGTAACTTGTGCAATTAAAGTTTATATCTGGTTTTTTATAAACTCTAACTTCCGTTGGGACTTCAACATCGGTTCAATAGCGTAGAATTATCTTTATAGCACAGTTTCGCTTTTCTTTCCTATCATAAAACAACATTGATAGCAAGATATTTTCCGAATGCGCATAATATGAATTATCTTTAATTACTTCATTGACAATACTGCGTAAATGAGGTTGTAGAAACCGTGACCAACTAATAAACTTGAAAAATAATGCAGTACCGTACACGACAGAGCTGTAATACTTGATATTGAAGTACATTGGCACATAACATTTAATTATAAATTCAACCAAAATCTGTAAATTTTCGGATGGATTTTCCGTTGCCGCATATAATCTTAATAATCTACCGGCCTTGGTAAGCCAGCGAGAATGTACAAGTTTCCCTGGTTTGATGTTAGCCAGATCCACCGAAACCACGCCGCTAGGAATTGCATGAGCCATGTCGTATAAGTACTTCGAATCGGTGGAAAATTAAATTTTTTCTGGAACAGGTGGCATATTTTTCAACTAAATTTTCTGAAAGCCGTCCACCACCTGAAATATATAATAATAAAATAATTAAAAACGGATCATGTAAACAAGGGTTGTATATATAAATTTTTAACTTAATAAAAAAAACATAGCCATTTCGCTGATTTTTTCTTGTAAAGTGCCAAAATTTTTAATTTTTTGAAATGTTTGTATGGGGAACCCCCAAGGGTGGTTCCAGGGGGTGTGCCACTGGCATAGGTGGGCCCTCCAAAGGTAGTGGGGGTCGGCCATACATTTTGACTCAATTGAGGCACTCTAAATTGGTCAAAGTGAGATTTTTCAAAACTTGACCCTTAGGGCAAACAACTTAAATGATTTTTTCAACGATAAAAATATATCACTGGATGCATTAATTGGCATATGCACTGACGGTGAGCCAACAAACACTGGCCCACATTTTGGAATTATACGACGATTCGAATTGCTGTTAAAAAGACCATTGCATTGGTTCGTTTGCCTTCTACACTTCAACGAACTTCCGTTTCGGCATTTGTTTGAAGCTTTGGATAAATCAACCAGCAATGGATCAAGATCGGCAACCGGAAAACTGAGCCGTCAAAACGAAACTTGTGAAACTCTTCCGGTAAGTTATTGCTATCACCCATTTACTATAATTGTCAACCGTTTTTAATTATTTTATTATTATATATTTCAGGTGGTGGACGGCTTTCAGAAAATTGAGTTGAAAAATATGCCCCCTGTTCCAGAAAAAATTGAATTTTCCACCGATTCGAAGTATTTATACGACATGGCTCATGCAATTTCTAGCGGCGTGGTTTCGGTGGATCTGGCTAACATCAAACCAGGGAAACTTGTACATTCTCGCTGGCTTACCAAGGCCGGTAGATTATTACGATTATATGCGGCAACGGAAAATCCATCCGAAAATTTACAGATCCTGGTTGAATTTATAATTAAATGTTATGTGCCAATGTACTTCAATATCAAGTATTACAGCTCTGTCGTGTACGGTACTGCATTATTTTTCAAGTTTATTAGTTGATCACGGTTTCTACAACCTCATTTACGCAGTATTGTCAATGAAGTAATTAAAGATAATTCATATTATGCGCATTCGGAAAATTACTTGCTATCAATGTTGTTTTATGATAGGAAAGAAAAGCGAGACTGTGCTATAAAGATAATTCTACACTATGGAACCGATGTTAAAGTCCCAACGGAAGTTAGAGTTTATAAAAAACCAGATATAAACTTTAATTGCACAAGTTACACGGAAATTATCAATTTGAATGATATAAATAACGTATTTGAACCACCATTCACGCGAGGCATTCCGTACGATACATTGAAAGAATATTTAAATCGAGTTCATCCACCTTTTTTTTATCCAAAAATTCCATAACACATACAAGGAACGGAACGACACGTTCAATTGCTAGCTAGCGTTTCCAAACGAGTTATTCCGGGAAATATAGAGGCTGTTTGGCGACGACATTAGAGAGCCGTGCAAAATTGCCCAGACTTGAACGCAAAAAAGACTTCAAACAATAATTTTTTTTAAAAAGTTCTTTTTTTGGGAATTATTAAATTACATTAATTTTAATTGTTAACGTGCTTTTTCCCAACTTAATATTTTACTTACTTAGTAAAATATTAAATTTTTATTAAAATACATTGAAATTGATTATGGAGGGATATTAGCTAGTTCCTATGGCCATTTCATTGGGGCTAATGCAAATCGTCAGGGAACCTTTGCCAAAAAATCTCATAGAAAAACTAAAGATATTATATTAAACTCTTAATCATAAGAATAAGAAGTTTAAAATATCAAAGTTGAAACATGAGTTAAAAATTAATGTAATTTTATCCAAAGAAATTTATTATTCAGGTTGAAGTTCGTTCAATTTAATTTTTACAATTAAAGCATTTTTTTATTGAGAAATAATTTTTCAAAGTATGTGGCAATTGAAAAGTACAAAGACCTTTTGTAAGGGTCGAACTGAAAAATTATTTCTTAATAAAAAAATGATTTAATTGTAAAAATTAAACTGAACGAACTTAAGCCTGAATAATAAATTTCTTTGGATAAAACCCATATAGTTCGACTAAATACAGACAACTTCAATTATTAATGTAATTTAATAATTCCCCATTTTCATTCAAAATACTAATTCTTGTTTGTTTTACGTACAATTTGTATATTTGTTCCTCATCGGATATACGCCGACACACCTATTTTACATGAAGTTATTATATGTATACATATGTACAAGAATTGGTAGGCTTCAGTGTCGGTCAGCGTTGCCAATTTAGTATATTTAATGCTAGATCAAGCATTTTTTTGACCTCATCTAGCATGGAAAAATGCTTTTAGCATGTAGCATATTTTTCAGCATTTTTTCAAAAAATATTTAGCATTTTTTAGCATATTTTTGCGTTTGAATTTTTATGTTTTACTTTAATTTGTACCTTATTACCGGATGTACAAATATCTAAATGTGATGTTCCACATGAAAAGGGACCTTATCTTTCCAAAATCTAAATCCATTTTTGGTATTTCCTAAGAGTACACATTATTGCTAACAAAAACGTATGTAAATAACCAGAAAATTTCAAAATGTTGTTTATTTATAGCATTTTGAAGTTCTAGTATGGAAATCTCAAGCTTTGGAATATTGAGGTTCAAAGTTTATACATTTTTCAAACTTTTCCTAAAAATTTGAGTTTAGGCAAACTGAAAGTTGATAAACTTAAAGCTAAAATTAACATAACTGAGCTTTATGTTAATGGGAGTTAATAGTGTTATCAACTTCAACCTTAAATTTACCTAAACGTCTGTTTTTAGTATATCTGTAAAATTTGGTCTGGGAACATAGGGGCTCTTGTTCTTTACAACACCATATATAATTGGCCAATTCACAACCTGCTGGTTGTTGTAGATCGTATAATTGTTGTTGGTAATTTCCAAATAAACATTTGTTTAGAAACATGTTTATGTGAAAATTACCAACAACATTTTTACGATCTACAATACTTACAACAGGTTGTGAATTGAGCAAATGTTTCATTTTCGATACAAAAACGCGAAAGAACAACATTGTATATATTTCCAAAAAATGAAACAGTGTCTTGTATCAACTTTGGTAGAAATGGTACCACTTATAAATTTTTATGTCTAGAATTTCGTTATTTCTTGTATTTTAGATGAAAATTGTAAACATGAAAACCCTGGTCATTGCACAAACATTCACAGAACCTTACACCCCATCTTCACGATACATTTGATATTTCTTAATACAAGAAATAACGTCGGCAGAATGACGTCACAAAAAATGGAACTGTTCAAACTTATTTTAAGGGTGGCGTAAACGTACTGATGTTTGGACACAAATTTTATATATTCGTGTAGTAAATTTGCACGGCATTTTGTAATTTTTTTTTATAGATTTCTCATTATTTTTATAAATAATGTGCAAAAAA
The DNA here is from genome assembly GCA_956483635.1 of Panzeria rudis. Taxonomy (NCBI): domain Eukaryota; kingdom Metazoa; phylum Arthropoda; class Insecta; order Diptera; family Tachinidae; genus Panzeria; species Panzeria rudis. The sequence continues at coordinate 70,001,409 of OY101449.1, forward strand.
AAAACATCTAAAACATTTATTTACTAACTTTATTTATTCTTTTTTTCCATAAAATCAAACAAATTATAAAAAACACACATACATATTAAATATGACAGCTTGTGTTTTAACATATTTCCTCGGGCTTGTGTTTTAACATTGATTTCCAAACATGTGTTAGGACACAAACACATTCGGTCCACACGTTAATTTCTTGTGTTAGGACAGAATTTTGACAATTGCTAACACACAAATTTCCAAACTTATGTCTCGTGAAGACGTGGTGTTAAGAAATATTTTAAAGAAAAATGCGTTATTTTTTATTATCTAAGGGCCAGGCCACACTGGCGTTTTTAACACGCACGTTTCTGCTTTTTTGAACCAATAGGGCCTGGGCCTAAGCAAGCGGTTTTTGTAATTGAATTTTAAAACCTTTTTGCAGTGTTTTGTCTACTTTTTTATGTTAAAAACGAAATAAATTGTATTTTATTCTAAATGCGATTGTAAAATATAATAAAATACTAACTATGTATTTACGGTGTAATCTTATACCATGCTAATTACACTGTTCTGACAAATTTAAAGGATTTTTCTTTGCAATTTTGATGAAATGTTTTTTAGAATTTTTTTCAGCATATTTAAATTTTTTTAGTAAAATTCCAGCATTTTTTCCTCATCAGATTTTGTCAACACTGGTGTCGGTACTGCATGAAGAATCTAAATTGTCATAAATGGTTTTTGTATTAAATTTATTTATGTTCAAATGCTTGACGGCAACTTTTATTTACGCTAAGATATCCATAACAATGATTCTAGTAATTCGTTTTGCCTATTGTAGAAAATATTCCTTCTAAATATATATTCATTACTTGTTGGGTAATTGAGTAATGCTTCAGCAGCTATGCACCTTTGACCATAATTCATATAGATATCCCAATTAATGAAAGGAAACTATTTGTTATTTTTTAAAAATTTCAGTGACTAGCGAAACTTTCGAAAAAAAATTTCAACATTTTTAATAGAAAACTGTTTATACTTTTAAAAAACATATTTTCGGGTAGTGCTTTATTATTTCTGTTATTAGCCTTTTAATATATACAAAATAATTGTTTTTTAAAATGATTATTCATTGACTTTTGGTTTGAATTTTTTGTTTTTCTTTAAACTCGGATCAAAAATCGATTCAGTCCATACTAAGGAATGATAGCTAATGGCAATCGATAGCGGACAAAAATACAATTGAGAAACGGGGGTTGTCGCTTTCTGAAATACTTGTATTCAGAAGTTATACCCAGCAAACTTTTCAAAATTAGCAAACATCACCGAAAAGTGTTTCGTTTATAGAAATAAAAATCATCGGTAAGCGCAATAATGGCTAATGGCAATCGATAGGCAGCAAAAATACAATTCAGAAACAGGGGTTGTCACTATCTGAAATACTTGCATTAATAAGCTATACCCAACAAACTTTTTAAGATTGACAAAAAAAAAAGCTGGAAAAAATTTTGCCAATAAAAAGAAAAAACTTCATGGGCGTAATAATGGTAGTCCATAGGGTGCTATTTACTTAACAAAAATCTTTCCAATTTGATGTAAAAGATAATATATGAATTACTTTCTTACTTTTGCTTAATACTCATTATTTTTGCATTCGATCTCGCTTAGCCATTTTTGGCTAGTTTTTAACCATTATTGGTAAAGGAATTCTGGCATCCCTGTCCAAATTATCGACTTTATATATTTAATTTGAAATAAGCGCTTTAAAAATTTTACAAAGCAAAGGCACTTATTACGGTTGGCGTAGTCGTACTCGAAATTATACGAGTCCAATGTAAAACATATAGCAAGCGTTGCAAATTTTATAGATTTCGTCACGACTATGACAACCGTAATAATGCAGAATTGCTGCCATCCTTTACGCAACTTTTTGGAAGTGGCCTAAAGAATCCATTAATATTTTTAAAATTAATTTGGCAAACTTTTTACTGTGATATTCCCCTTATCGTGGTTGGCGTTTTTGTGGCGAAAATCAGGCGTTTTGTACTAGATTAAAGAAAAATGTCTCTTATTTTCTTTAATCTACTACAAATTGTCGAATTTGAAGTCGAAAAACGCCAACCACGATAAGGCCCATTAGATGTGTTTAAATGTCATAAATTGTTTTTTACACAAATGTTTATTTAAATCTATTTCAATTTCAAAAAAAATATTTATGTAGTTTCAAAAATTACGATCCCCTGAAGAAGTAGACAAATAATCTACGAAACGTCGGGAAATTTTTAACTAAAAGGAATTTTTATTTACACAAAAAAGGCCCAATTAGCTAAAATAAGGTAAATAATTTGGCAATTGTTTACCACAAATTTAAAGTGTTATACTTAAAAAAAACGTTGGACAAATGATAATGAAACCAGCTTTATTGTCAGCTTTAATTCTATTACATTGTCAATAAGAAATCCCCACGATTGTTTTATATATCCCCAGAAAAATCCCCTCTCGCCAAACGAAATTTGTTGTCCTCAAAGTAATTGTAAAATCCCCAAGTTTGGGGATAAATCCCCACTACTGGCAGTCCTGCCATGTGCACCAAAAGTCAATTTATATTGCATTATATTTTGAATCGGGCGATGAAAATCTAATGTATATCGAGGTCTTATATTCAAATAGTGCTATCTGCAAAATCACACCTTTACAAGAGATAGAAAAAAAATTTTTTTCGTTTAATATAAGAGTAATAACTAACCTTTATTTTACAATATTATTTAAAAACGACGTTTAAATCCTATGTATATTAATTTTTTCAAATCCTGATATTCGCGCTTTTTACAAATAGAATTTTCATCGATTCGAACATGAAATAAGCAGATAGAACTATTTGAACAGGACCGACCCCAATAACTTTTCCTTCCAAACACTTTATCTGAAGATACCTACCCCCTATACCCATTCCTTAAGTAGGATCCCATACAAAATTTACAATGGTGACTAGAAATATGTAGAAGAAAAAGTTCCACAACTGCCAAGGAGTTCCAATATGGGAGTTAAATGTATAACCGGCCTCCATTGGTTTTTGTTTCCAACATTTTCTCAAAAAATACTTGCACCCTATCTCCACCCCTTAGGGGGCTCCCATACAAATAATGTGGTTTATTCACCTTATCGAATTTGGCCCAGGAGCGCATAGGATGCTCCTAGATGAGTCAAATGTATGATCAACTCCCATTAATTTTCTAGCGTCAAAAATTTTTTTGAACACACCTGCCCTGTATCTCCGTACCTTAAGGGTGCAACCATACACAATTTACAATACAGACAAGAAATATGTATATAGAAGAAAAAGTCCCATAACTGCCTAGGAGTTCCCCCTACGGATGTCAAATGTATGAATGACCTAGGGGCTAATTCTCGCAGTCGTGATCGAAATTACATTCGAATCGAAATTAATTTCGATAGTGTGAAATTTTCTAATGATGTTACTCGATACGATACGAATCGAGTTTATGTTTCTGTGTTGTAAAATGCGTAAATAAATATGTTGTTCAACACTGAAAAATATGTACGAGATTTTATAAGGTGGGATCACTAGCACAGCAGGCTAGCCTGATTAAACGTCAAACTTAGTGGATGTTGATGACATGCTCATAATATCACCAGTATGTTCAAACTATCAAACACCATATACCCACCTAACCAAAGGTTTCGACTTTTTCTGAAGTCAGACTTGTCGTAACGAATTCGTTAAGAAATTTCGGTAGTTTGTCTAAAATCAGACTTGTAACGAATTCGTTAAGATATTTCGGCAGTTTGTCGTAACGAATTCGTTAAAACATTTCGGTAGTTTGTCTAAACAAATTTCTTTCGGATACATTTATTTAATGTGAGTTTGTGCAAATAAAACTAAAAAAAAACAATAAAAATTTGATTTATAAGTAAGTAAAAACCGGTGAAAAGTTTTCAGCTTGTTTTAAAGAAATATAATAAATAAAGAAGAAAATTTAAAAGCAATATTTATTCGCCAATTACAGTTTTGAATCTAAATTTTCATAAAGAAGAGTCTATGCAGGAAATCTTTACTCAACGAAGCCACCATTCGACATACATAGAGAAGAAAACCTTTAAGGTCGGCCGAAGACCGCCTAAGCAGGCAATCTTTACTTATTGAAACCACTATTCGACAAACTCTTAAACCCGGCCAAAGACCGGCTAGGAAGAAAATATCTACACATCACCGTGAAAATTTTTAAATATAAGATTCTTAAAGGTACGTTGTAACATATAATAAAAGTAAATAAGATATACTAAATTTTCTGCATTTTGCAGATTCGCGCATTAACAATTAATTATAGCCAAACAAGAAAAGAAAAAGTAGATGCAAAGAAAGAAATATTGCAACACCGCAAAGGGCCGACAGCAAAAGTCATTAAAAAGACTTACGACTGTAATCTTTCAATTTAAATTGTAGTTTTATTATGTTATATTACATTAAATCATATAATATTAAAGTGAACAAATAAAATGATTGAAAATAATTTTTAAATAAATTACTATTAAGTTGAGGAAAATTCTAAACGAATTCGTACCGACATGTTGTACCGATTTCGAACTTACACGTCGTTGCGAATTCGTACCTACATATCGTTACGATTTCGTAACTACATATCGCTACGAAGTCGTGTCAACCCTCTAATGCAAAAATCGTTACGATTTCGGTAAGATTTTAGTTCCGAAATCGGAAAATTTTGCCGAACAGTCGTTATGAAATCGGAACATTTGGTTTAGTGGGTACAGACTGCCTCCTGTATGGTGTTTGATATTTGATATTAGATTTAGAATTAATACTTGCCAAAAACTCAAATTTTAAGTAAAAATCCAACAGTGTTAAAACAAATTGTTACGATCTTTCAAATAATACGAAAAAATTTTTGGCAGTATTATGGTCATTTTTAGGAAATTTTCTAAACAATCACATTTTTCATTTCATGAGGGTTGTCTTTTGCACAAACAATTACAGCAATAACAAAAACATTTGTGTATTTGTTCGCCGGCATAAATAAAGAAAAAGAAGAACGAATAAATTTGCTTTATTACAAATTATTTATGTTACGTTTTGTTTGGAATGTGATGGTGTAGAAATAAATTGTAATGAAAAATTTTCTTTAAGATTTTTTGACGTTAGACTGATTTTGATTTGATTTTCGTAGTACAAAATCTAATGAAAACCTCAAAGCTTGTATTACAATGTGAAAGAGCCTTTAAAGAGTTGTCTGCACTGATAATTCCACTCATCGTTCAAAGTTTTTTTTACAACTGTTAAGGTAGTTTTTACTACAAATTTGTTATTGTTGTAGAAATGCCAGTACTTGTTAAATGTGCATTGCGTGATAATAAAGAAAATACCCACCAATCCAAATGTTCCGATTTCGTAAAGAATTCATAACGACTGTTCGGAAAAATCTTCCGATTTCGGAACCGAAATCGTAACGATTTTTGTATGAAAAGGTTGACACGACTTCGTAACGATATGTAGTTACAAAATCGTAACGATATGTCGGTACGAATTCGCAACGACGTGTAGGTACGAAATCGATACGTCGGTACGAAATCGTAACGATATGTAGGTACGATTTCTTAACGAATTCGTTTACAGTTTTCTTCAACTTTTTTAATAATTGTTTATATAAAACTTATTTTCCATCATTTTATTTATTCACTTCAATATTATATAATTAAATGTAATACATATAACATAAAAACTATAATTTAAATTGAAAGATAACGAGTCGTAAGCCTTTCTAATGACTTTTGCTGTCGGTTCTTTGGTGTCACAATATTTCTTTGTTTTCATCTACATAGCTTGTCTGGCTATAAATAATTGTTAATGCATGAATCTGCAAAAATGTAGAAAATTTAGTATAACATATGTTATTTACTTTAATTTGAGCTTACAGCGTACCTTTAAAAATCTTAATATATCTATCACAGCAATGTGTAGAGTATGTCTTCCTAGACGGCTTTTGGCCGGGCTTAAGGGGTTTTTCCTCTATGTATGTAGAATAGTGGCCTCGCTGAGTAAAGATTTCCTACTTATAGTGCCTCTGGACGAGCTTAAAGTTTCTCTTCTCAATTTACATACATATGTCGAATAGTGGCTTCACCGAGTAGATTTCCTGCAAAGACTTGTCCATAAAAATTTACTCTCAAAACTGTAATTGGCGAATGAATATTACTTTTAAATTTTCTTCTTTATTTAATATATTTCTTCAAAACATCTGAAAACTTTTCACCGGTTTTCACTTACTGTAAATCAAATTTGTATTGTTTTTTAAAAAGTTTTATTTGCACATACTCACATGAAATAAATGTACATATACGAAAGAAATTTGTTCAGGCAAACTACCGAATCGTCGTAACGAATTCGTTGAGACATTTCGGTAGTAAGTCTGATTTTAGACAAACCACCGAAATGTCTTAAAGAATTCGTTGCGACAAGTCTGACTTCAGAAAGCCTGAGCTTTTGGTTTGGTGGGTATGTACACAAAAAACATATGCATTTATGTGTGCTAAAACATAAAAAGTAGATTTTACACAAAATGTGAAAATTTTTTCTTTCTAAAAGCACTATTTTATATAAAAAAAGACAGCGTTATGACAAATATATAGCATATATAGTAATAATACTTAATTATAACCACCACTTTCCTTTTTTATTCTTGAAAAAGATCATTTTGATTGCCTTTTTGCTTGCGAGTAAAAACTCGCAAGGTTGCGTTCGAATGTCATCATTAGAAATTTCGATACATTTTATTAGATATCGAATAAGAGAATACTAAAAGTGCAAAAACTCGCACGTTCGAGTAAGAATTCGCTCGTAAACGAATGCGAGAGTTAGCCCCCTGTATTGCTCTTTTTACATTTTGTATGGGAGCCCCCTTAAGAAATTGAGATATTGGTTAGGAATGTTAGAAAAAAATTTTGGGAAAGAAAAATTAAGTGGGGGTAGAAATACATTTGACCCATCTAGATGTATCCTATGTGCTGCAGGGGTTAAATTTAACAATTTTATTAAACCACCACAAGGGTAGGGAATACATTTTGTTGGTTGATCACAAATTACAATATATATATACATATGTATGTATGTATTTACGTACATATATTTAATAACAACAAATTTTATTTAATTTTGTCTAAACACAAATATTTTTATGCAAATAGCACTTTTTTACTAACAAAATAATAGGTTGTTATATAGCACAATAAAAAATTTATGAAGAAACACCTTTGAGAAATAATTTTTTTTAATTAAAATCATAGAGGACAATTCAGTTAGAGAACACGTTGCTATAACTCATTTTGGAGAAAATTGCAGATAACACTATTTGAATGTAAGCCCTCGATATGCCACAATTATTTCTGTTATATTTTTTGTATAACGATAAACAAACTGTTAATAAAAATTGTAATTTCACAAACTAGATTTTAACATAATTTTCCTTAAAGATTATGGCAAGTTCCTCTGAAGACGACATTGCAGTTCTTTTAAAGACTCTTGCATTCGTTCAGTACCTGGTTTCTGATAGCACATATTTAAACAAACTGACACCATATCCTGCGCCTTCCCAAGTATGCGACGTCTAATTAAAAGAATAAAAATAATAATTTTATAAAAGCGTGTATTAGTAATTACAATAACTTACTTAGATCTGGACCAAATTGCATGAGCATTGTTTGACAAGAGGGTAATCACTCGTATGGATGATTGAACTAAATGCCATTCATTACCTTCATTAGCCCATATACGTTCATTAATAGAAATCATTCTGAAAAAAATACAAATATTAAGAAGTTAGTATACGTTTTATATGCATGAAGAAATCAATGTGTATTGAAACCAGCGATGCCATTTTTGGCCTTTTTTACGATATGACATCGTAAATGTTTTCATATCGTAAGATTTTTGCGATATGACAACACTAAGATAGCCATACACGGTGTTGTCATATCGGAAAAAGCTTATGATATGACAACACAGTATGTCATCGTTTTTTGTCATATCGTAAAAAAAGGCCAACATAGCATCGCTGATTGAAACTTAGAAATATATTGCATGTTGAAATAGCGAGCGGTTTGCAGCTATAGCTGCAGCGAGTGAGGTTTCAGTTGTTGAAAAGGTACCATTTTCTAAAGACATGTGACGAAGGGACTGTTTTACTTCAAATAAATAACTTTTTCTAAATATCTTTTATATAAACTTCTTATTCCATTTCTAACTTATATTAAATACATTTTATTAATTAAAATTAGCGATGCCATTTTTGGCCTTTTTTTACGACATGACAAAAACCAATGACATACTGTGTTGTCATATCGTAAGTTTTATACGATATGACAACACTAAGATAACCATACATGGTGTTTTCATAACCTAAATAGCTTAGGATATGACAACACAGTTGTCATATCGTAAAAAAGGCCAAAAATGTCATCGCTGATTAAAATAATAAAATACATACCACAATTTTTGACGTTTCTTTGAATGTTTCAGTTTTCCTGAAAAATTCCGTTCTTTTAAGAGGACTGTGGCAAAATAAACTACTATTGGTTATTTTAAATTAATTTTATTAACACAACCGATATAAATTAAAATCATTACAAAATTATTATACATAAAATCCAAAAAAACAAGGTAATATGAATTTCAGAATTATTTTTCCGTGTGGTATAATACAAAACAATCTTTTGGGTGCAATGTCACATTACATTTTGAACAATAAAAATTTGCTTTTTTGTGGCATACAATGCAACGGGTTTGCCGTTCTTTATACACAATTAGATGATCTCTTCCATCAAGTCGGGAGTGCGAATGAAAACTTGTACCATGCCTTAGTGCAGCTGTAGATGATGGCTTTTTGTTTCCAAAAACCTATTGCTATTTGTCGACGAAGGGCAAGACCATCCAGTTTCCCGTCATTATTACGGTAGATGTGCCAACCATTTTGCGCCGACATGTCAATACAGTGACTTATAAGAGGGAAATACCATTTTTTTCCGCGTATGCTAGTTCTATACAATCCCATGTTTTGGTCGGCTCTACCAACTCCACCCATGTTATCATTGTATTTTTTAATTAAATTTGGTTGTTGAACGATTATTTTCTTTTTTTCTGCTTGTGAATATCTTTTGGCTGTTATTGTTGGAAAAACCATATTATTGTTGGAGGATAGAGTCACTACACTGTTATCGACCCATTTTGCGACAACAACCGTATTATCAGAAGATGAAACATAGTCATAAAAACCTCTACTCTCTGTTTTTAGCTCCCGTCCTTTCCGTAAAGGAAATGCTTTTCCTAGCCGATTTTCCCGGATTGTTCCAGTGCCTTTCAAATTTCTATATTTTAGTTCCTCCAATAATTTGGTAAAAGTAAAAAAATTATCAAAGTATATATCAAATGGTATTGCAAAGTAGATGGCCCGATATACTTTGCAATACATCCGCGAACTGGAGGACAACGCTTCCTCCTAAGCCAAGGTGCCTCAAACTTTCGCGAAGAGGTGTAGATTTTCCTTGGTATGGCTCGAACCATCCATATTTTATAGCCCCATCTAATTGGCTTTCCTCGGATAAATTGCTTGGCGCCATGATTTTCGTAATATGGTACCATGGATTCATCTACGCAGTGATGCTCTTCAATTTGCGTGAATTCAATGAAATTTTTTCTAAGTACGTCTGAAAGAGAACGAAGTTTTGCAAACTTGTTTTGCTGTAAATCGAAAACGGTTTCTTGTCATGGCGCTTAAAAGGACTTCATGGTGAACATCTGATGAACTCTCCCAATACTTTTCCCGCCTGGGAATAATAACGTATCCACTCAATAGCAAAATTCCGAAGAAACAACGAATCTCATCACCGTGTACATTACCTTCGCGGTTATGATCTGCTGCGTATTTATTTGTATTATTCACGAATAACTCGTTTGATTTCATCGTCGAAGAAGCATAAAAATGCTTCCATTAGAGAGAGATCATATTTACAACCTGATACTTCCTTCCAAATAGGTAAAGTTGGTTCAATATCTCTCTTTTCCCAAGTATACTTTTTTGGTTCAGATGCTTTGTAAATGCGCTTTGTTGTTTTTATTCGTTTAGCCAAGTGTGCTAAGCATACGTCATCTTCGCTGTCGTCGTCTTCCTCGGATACATTATTCACAGCAGCTTCGGACCGCAATTGAGCACCTGGCAAGTTGTACAAATCCACATTATTTTCTTCGCCACTATCTTCATCTGTACCATCGTTATTGCAATTTTCTGGTGGCAATATATAAATCTCGTCAGGTTGATCTTCGCTGTTCAAATTCTCTACCTCTTCCAATATTTGATTCAGAGTTCACGACTTTCGCATATATTTGTTTTATATAAAAAAAATAATGTTAAAGGTAGGCTATTTTGCCACCGTCCTTTTAAGAAACTATGTATATATTTTTATAAATAAAAAGCAAACGAAAGCTATATTTTGTTTTTCATAGCACAATACTTAAATATTATGAACCAAACAACGTAATAATAAAGCCCCAAAATATATTTCGTTTTTTTCGTTCGTTTTCCATCGTTGCGAAATAATAATTTTTTCCAAATTGTATGTTTGTTTTATCGTAGATAACAACCGACCGCATTATTGCAACTCTCACACTCAACTGTTACTTGTTCTCTTTTCAGTGTGTTAAAAATCAGATCAATAGATCAAGTGTTGGTAGAGAAATTCAGCAAAAATAACGGGACCTTTTAAAGGACGGTGGCGCCAAGTGGGTTAAAAGGTGACATGTCAATGTCCAGTGACATAATGTCCATGGGCATTACATAGCGTCTTGACGAGCCATACATTTTTTCTAACATTTTTCAAACTTCATACATAAAAATATCAGAAAAACGTTAGTGCTATTTTTTCATATCGACTTTCACTGAGTATATGATTTTGCATAGCCGGCCATCGACCGGTCTTGAAGATTTTTTACTTTCGAATTGTCGAAAAGCGGCTTTGCTGAATAACGAATTTTGCATAGCGGCTTCGCTGAGCCATGCCAAAAGCCGGCTGTGCAAAAATGTTTACTCCGCGAAGCCGGTTTTGGATATACTGAGAGGAGCAAACGCAAAGAAGCTTTTCGATATACCGACAGGAGAGAATCTTCAGTAATAAAAGTAAAATTTCTTATACAGTGAACTCGCGATATGAACTAATTAAAACCAGGCCAGTTCACTTTTACAAGATTGTTCACATTTACGAATGCCAAACGTTTTTCCCATAGAAATAAAAGTTTCTGAATAATTTATAATTTAAATTAGGGACGTAACGATACACCGTTAAAAATAAATGTCGCCGATACCGATTCCGATACGAGTATTGAAATTGAGTTCAAGTTTAGATTAACAAATCTCAAGAAGGACAATTTTTTTATTATACAAAATTACAGTGTAAGAGATTATGAATATATATTTAAAATTAATATTAACCCAGTATAAAAAATTGGAAGTAATTTTTAAGGACCTACATTTTTACTGCTTCCAAAGAATCTATATTAAAAATATGCAGATAATTAGTAGAAAAGCAAGTAAAAATTTGTAATTCCTTTACAATTTTAAAAAATACTTGCCATCTTTTAAAAACTCGATTTTTTAAAGGACATTTATAAACTAATATTCTTCTAAATAACTTAATAGCTTAATTACACGCTGTTACAATATGGCATGTTTTTTACTCGTGAAAAACGACTTAATGAGGCTTGTAGGTCTAGTTGAGTAGATCCTTTTGCCATTTTAAAAAATTGCAATATACCCTCAAAATCGGGTTATCGATTAAAAAAAACTATTTTTTGGACTTCACGGACAAAAACAATTTTCACTGCGTTGTTTCTGCACCGATTTTCAATTTTTAAACAGTGTAGAATAGAGGAGAACTTAAGCTTTCCGTGCATATTTAAAAGATTTTGTTTTGACTTGTATTTCATGGAAATATAGTCAAAAGAAACTTTTTTTTTTTTATTTTATTCCGATTTTTTAAAATTTCGAGTATTTTTTTTTGCAACAATTTGCTTGAAAACCTACCCATTTTTATATTTTCATATAAAGTGTATTTTATAGCGATTACATTAAGTATTGTGTCTTTTTTTGCTGGGAATAAGATTTAAAAAACATGAATTCATTAACAAAAAATTAATTATGGAAATTATGTGTATTTAGTCGAACTATATGGGTTTTATCCAAAGAAATTTATTATTCAGGCTTAAGTTCGTTCAATTCAATTTTTACAATTAAATCATATTTTATTGAGAAATAATTTTTCAAAGCATGTGACAATTGAAAAGAACAAAGACCAATTTATTGGCCTTTGTAAGGGTCGAACTGAACATCGATGTTTTCGGGATTAACCACAATCCCATCGTCAGAGCTCTCTATACTCTAGGCTACTGCAGCCCCCAAAGTCAAGCGGTAAATATCTGCCATTAAACCAGTTGCATTAAAGCTCTATGTTTCCTGGCTTTAAGCTTATTTTATGGTGGCTTAGAAATGATTTAATTGTAAAAATTAAATTGAACGAAATATAATATTATTATAATAGATTTATTTTATTTAATCTCATACTAGTTTATTTCTTTTTTTCCTTTTATATGTGACTTAAAGTATTTGTGTTATAACGTGATCGTTGTCAAGTTGATCGACGTGGATCTTTCTAAATCTAGCGTGGTTTTTCCCAGCCCTATTACTTCGAACGTAAACTTCCCCTATTGTGAACTCACAATTTTCACGAGAAAGATTTAATTTTGACAATGAAGCTTCCTTGGTCCTTACAATTCTCTCTTTAATTCTTGGGTAATCTTCTGTCTTTATGACGCCATTCAGAAAGTCTATAGGTTTGCATCCTATAGTAGAATGAACTTTACTATTATAGTTCATGATCACCTTATAAATCTTTTCCTCAGCAGTGTCAGTTTCCCTTTTGGGATCATGCCTAAGTAGACGAATATGCTCGTTCATAGTGTTATGGAGGCGCTCTACATCCGCATTTGACGTGTGATTATTGTTCGAAGTAAAATGAATATTTATATCCCTTTGCCTTAAAAATTCCATCAATGGCAACACTTTAAAGCCTAACTCATTGTCAGTCACGATTTTCTCAATGTTACCCACAATGCTCAAGTATTGGACAATAGCTTTTTTAAACTCCACCCAAGATCTCTTCTGGATCCTTATTGCGAGAGCGTATTTTGAGAATTTATCATTAATTTTTCTAACAATTAATGATAAATTCTCAAAAAAAGTTTTCTCTAAACTGTAAAAAATGTCCATATGAACTACTTGTCCAGGTCTATCTGGTGTCTCGGTTATCCTAAACTTTTGTTTAATTGGCTTACGGTCATATTAAGTTTTTGCATCTGCTTAATTATTTTCAAGGCTTATTTTTCTGCTTAATAACAACTGAGAGGAGTTTTACGAGTATATAACAGCGAGTTACAGCACAAGGTTATCTACCACTTATAAAATGCAAAGTAGAACTTAAAACTACAAAACAGTCTACAATCTTTATTATAATAGGTTGCAATTTTCAAGATCTAATAGAGGCTATAAAATAAACACCATGAGATACCACAAACTAGTGTCTGAAAGGCATTTTTATGTTAACGCTATTCGATTATGGAACCAACTTCCGTCAAACATTCAACTGTTAAGCAATGCAAAGCAATTTAAATTCGCAATTATCACTCACATGCAATAGATCAGTATTTGTCAATTCATTAGGTAAAAATAAATGTTTAAATAATAATATAATATGTTTAGAATATTAAATAATTATTTATGTAAGCCCAGTAGATTAAGTATGTATATATTTTTCTTTGTAACTTGAAAACAAATATGCCATTATCTACCCAGTACTGTTAAAAAAGATAGATATTCTTGTTGTACTGTATTTTTATAATAAATAAATAAATAAAATAAAAATAAATAAATAAAATAAAAATAAATAAATTAAATAAAAATAAATAAATAATACCGAAGACTACAAAGTCAATTAACAAAACTACTCGAAAGGGAGCATATGTAGATGAAATCGCAAACATGAGTGATTTAGTTGGCATTGGTTCTTTATAAACGATTTGATGGTTTGGTACTGAAACATTATGTTTATCCACAATGCTTGATCCTCAATAATAAAGAACGAATATTTCAATTGCAGTCTACTACTAATTCTATAGCTATAATTCGTCTTATTGAGTTAGTTGACCTGAATGTAGCTTTATATTCTGCAACTAAGTATTGATAACACGGTCACTCTTACACCTCATAGAATTTCTGTTAAGTCTACAAAAAGTAGGCTTTGGAGCCCTTGTCCAGACTAAGCTGTAATTCTTCTAAAGAAGAAGTAGAGAGATACCTAAGAAATTCTAGTTCATCTAAAGATACACTTCCGCTTATTTTCTGGCGCAATGGCGTCATATACATAAACTAAAAAACAATTGTCAACCGCGCTTTAGTTTTCAAGTGAGTTCTGCCGCATCTGAGAGATCATTTTCTACTGCAGGACTTGTTCAAACAGGCTTATGAAATCTCCTTCCTCCGACACATTTGAGAATGGATTGTTTTTTAAACAAAAGTTGTGTTCATATTGCCGCATAATCAGTCAAAACAAAGTATACTTTAAGAGTTAACAACCAATATGTTGTATAACAATACTGGCTTTAAATTTTTAAAGTAAACTTAGTTTAGTATGCGCCATTAATTTTAAATACTGATAACTTCTATCCCTGTAATGCTGTATAATAAAAAAATAACTCAACTTCTGTTTTGTTTATTTTACTTTTAATTTAAATTCACTAAAGCAAAGCATACATTACTCCAGTATACTGGTATAAACAAGTGATGTTGAATCGCGCTCGAAACACATACCATACAAGCATAATGGTGCAATATTCATTTCTTTAAAAATTCTGTGCGGATAAGTTGTTGTACCTAATACGCACCACATTTATTTTCAAAATAAAAATTAATCAAAACGCGTGTTTTTTTTATTAAATAGTTATTACGAGTTATTTGTTTTATTTCAAAAACACTTTACAAGATATATTTTGTTCTTTTTTTTAATTTATTATGAATAATTTATTCAAGTAAATGTGTTTTATCTCGATGTTTAATCTTTGCCAACTTTTTTCAAGAAATTAAAGTCATGAACATTTTTCCTACCCTTTTTTGATTGTCTATTATTGTTTCAAATGACTATTGTTATTTCAAATGACACGGCATCACTTATTTTGATTGCCAAATGTGTTTTTTAAATTTATTTATTTATAAAAATATCGTGCTCTTTTTGGGGACAAATGTCCTCGTTTTTTTGTGGTTGTCGTCCTCTTTATCAAAATTGAAATGGCAACCCTACATATATGACAATTATTGACAAATTGTTGAATTCTGAGCTTTAATTTTGGATGGTAAATTTTCATTTTTTGCTGATCAAAGTTTTCACTTATACCTCGATGATTGTATCTATGGTGCTCATTTCTAATGTATTTATAACGCTCATTTTCGTCCTCCACATCTTTAAGTACATTTTCGCATTTAACAATCTTAAGGTGTGGGTTTTCTGAAAAGTATTTATTAAATCTTTCCTCGAAAATATCGGAAAGGGAATTTTAGGTTATTAAAATAGCATTAACTCTTGAATGGCGAAAGACAAGAACGATATAAAATAACTTAAACTGTGGTGTAAAAACATCGAACAAAACTGGAAAAATGGAATAAGCCCCGTGAATCTATATCGGTTTTCAATAAAGTTTTAATGAAATCGCTTATCGTTAAATTTTTTATTTATTGTTTAACGCCAAGACAAGTTAGTATAATATGGAACCCGCATTGGCAAATTAAACCAAAGGACTATCGCTGTAAAGCTTGATTGTTGCGCCAAGAAAAAAATTTTATTTAGCACAAACCACAAGGCATATCATCGAAATAATCAAATGTGCCTTCAACACGACCTAATTAATAGGCCTTGGCACATAGTATTTTTACACTCATGAAAAATTGGAAACTGTTCTTACGTTCTTTTGTTTACATATCACTTCCTTATTAAAAAAATGTATCAATTTTAGCGAATGCGAATGTGAATATCAAAAACAAGCGAATAGTTCGCAAATGCGAATGCGAACGTTCGTCGCACCCCTACTGCAAATACAAACAATTCAAACAAATACAAAAACATTCGGTAACTGTTTGCTCGTTAAATTAGTAAAATTGCCCATACATTTTGTTGTCAAAATATTTTTAGATACGTTTTACAGCAACAAAATATAGGGAAAAATTTACCAATTCAACGAATAAACTGTTACCAAATGTTTCGTGAACTCCCCTACTATGAAAATAAATAAGACCTGCGTTAACTTCAAACATACACACATGTCTTAAAATATTTATTTTTGCTGTGTACTTGATAGTACTTCTTTCAGATGAGACAACTTTTCTTTCAGTGTTTACTCACCAATACAACAATAGCTTTATTTCTGACACCACTGATCTAAAAATTATTTTATATGACGACATGTAGCTTAAAAATAAAAACAAACAAACAAAAGAACTCGTTTACTTACATAGATACACACTTCAAACTTAAAAGATCCCTCTTTTTTTGGTAGGGGATTTAAAATATATTCGCTATTATTTAAAATTGGTTTTTTGAAAAAAATGTTAATATAAATGGCACTTACCTCGAATAATACTCCATAAGTAATTCCAAGTCGATGTTCATAGCAACTAATTTATCTGGTACAATACCTTCCGTTAAATGTAATTGACATGCCTTTATTTCCAACTCTCTTATAATAAAGGCAAGTGGAAAGCAATGGCCTGACTCTCCGAACTCTTTAAACAGATTTTCAATTTTCGAAAACAAGCGTGTGCTTTTTTCTTGTATTGAACCAGTACCTTCGATAGATTTGTTTATGATTTGTCCCCATACTGATTCAATAAGCAGAGGATCGTTATGATGAGAACAGTTTAGAATAGTTAATTTGCATTCCCACAATTCAAACGGTTCAGCAAAGTTTTCATACAATTGTGTAATGTCGTATAAAATTTTGTTCAAGTTTTCTAATGCTTTATTAACTTCGCTATTTGAAGGTACTAAAGCCGAAACTGCATCCAATACTGTCTTTTGGACCCGAGCGATTTCTAACTAAAAATATTGAAATTAACAAATATTTTTAGAAGCTTTATATGTTAATGCTTATGAATGTTTATCAAACCTTATCCTCAAGTTCTTTTAGTAGTATTCCATTAGTTATTGAATAACCAACACAGTCATTTCGCATGCACATCACTGCTCTAGCCAAATATTCAATTCTTTGCGCCAGCGGAATATCATCACTCTGAGTAGATGCTAAATTATCCAAAATGCGTGCGGCTTGCGCATGGTGACCATTTTTTTCGTAATATTTCCACAACAAATCGATTAAATTTAAATTATCTGGATTTCGAACAACATTTCTTCGCAAAAATTCACTCAAAGTTTGTTCTTTTAATGATAATAGGTCAGAAAGCATATCATGCACCATCAACCATTCATAGACAGAAGCATGTAAAATCGGATCATTTATTTGTATCGCCATGTTCACAATTTTCATAATTTGTTCATTGACGCTCATTTCTTGTTTATTACAAAATTGTTGTGTAAATTCTTGGTTTGCATTTGTATTACAAACAGATTGATAGACGTGATCCATCATGAGTTTCACTTCCTTGTAACAATTAAGACTAATATGTATATTTCAGCATATTATATAAGTATACACAATTGTTTTGTATGATAATGAAATAAAGGTTTGAACATTAAAGGCATTCACGTCACCAGTTTGGTCTTGTGAAATTGCGAAAGTGCAAAGTCTATCTTGAAAACATAACAACAACTATACAGAAAATAATTTCGCACGGACTTATGCACTTCGACTAAGTGCGTAAGTTCCGTGAAATATTTTGCACAAAACATAAATTCAACGCCAGTTCAATTGTATTGCCAACCTTACAAATAATTACGTGCAAGTCTTATTGATAAACTTATCACTTACTGAGCTCCCCAAATAAGAGCGTTAAGGCAACACATCGTCAGCAGGGTATGTATTTAACGTACATTGATATTAAAAATTATATATTGAGATGTATAGTAAATACGAGCACAGCTGCTTACGCGACGTCACAACGCTCTTATTTAGGTAGATCCCTTATTCCTCTTTGAACTTTCATTAGCGTTCACACAATGAAAGTCTTATTGCTGAAATCTTTCTTAGTGGCTGCTAAACAAATCAATATTCAGCTTCAATATATGTGTTTGTGTACGTTTGTTTATAAAAAAATGTATACACATATACGGAGGGGATATATTGAAGAATATCAAAATGCTTTTGATTTTCATAACAAACGCACTCAAATACATATATTGAAGCCTAAATATTGACTTGTCTAGCAGCCACTTTACTTCTGGATGAAAGTATACACAGTCTGAATGAATGTGTGCGTTTTTTATATTACGAACGAAAAAACAAAACAAATTTTAAGAGTACACGATGGGTTGTATTCGTTTCCTTTCCCCTTGTCTCTCGCCTAAAATTTAATAAGCTTAGTCCCAGTTTACACTATGCAAGTCTTATTGATCAGCTTCTTATTCAGCTGTGAGAAAAACAGAGAAATGTGTATTCATTTCTCTGTCTTTCTCACAGCTGTATAAGAAGCACATCAATAAGACTTGCATCGTCTAAACGTCGACTTATCAATAAGACTTGGATCAGAGAAATGTATGAGCTGATTCACTTTCGATGTCCACTAACATTTACAATGCCTCTGTTATGTTTTTTAACATCAATATGTGCTAATGATATTGCTTGCAATGTTAACTCTCTTAGAACTGACTGTCATTAACTCACTCTTGTTTTTTAAGTGCTGTTAACAAAAGTAAGTAAAATACTGTTACTGTTGTTTGATTAGTTTGTATAGTAATCAAATAACTCACAAAAGCATGATTATGATGTACGTACGTAAGTATATGTTTTTACACATTTTTAAAATTACTGTAAAAAGCTATTTAAAAGTGTTTTTAGAAAATTTAACATGAATTTATTATGTTAAATTTTCTAAAAACACTTTTAAATAATAAGAAATGTAGAAAATGGAGTTCATAGTGGAATAAAAAAAATAAATAAAAAAAATAAATAAATAAATATATATATATATATATATATATATATATATATATATATATATATATATATATATATATATATATATATATATATATATATATATATATATATATATATATATATATATATATATATATATATATATATATATATATATATATATATATATATATATATATATATATATATATATATATATATATATATATATATATATATATATATATATATATATATATATATATATATATATATATATATATATATATATATATATATATATATATATATATATATATATATATATATATATATATATATATATATATATATATATATATATATATATATATATATATATATATATATATATATATATATATATATATATATATATATATATATATATATATATATATATATATATATATATATATATATATATATATATATATATATATATATATATATATATATATATATATATATATATATATATATATATATATATATATATATATATATATATATATATATATATATATATATATATATATATATATATATATATATATATATATATATATATATATATATATATAAATATATATAATCCCCTCGTTCCTATAAGAAGCAGAGGGCCTCAACAAACTTCTTCCATTCACATCTGTTCATCGCAATAATTTTTACTTCACTCCAGCTTTTATGCATTTTTTTAGCCTATCAATTTGCCTTCGCCATGTATGTGCTGGTCGGCCTCTTCTGCGACTCCCCTGAGGGTTCCATTCGATAGCATTCCTGGCAAGATCGGATAGTGGCTTACGGAGTGTGTGTCCAATCCAGTTCCACTTTCTGCACTGTATTTCTACACACGACGGTATTTGGCGTGTTTCAGCCCACAGATTATTGTTTGAGATGGTTCGTGGCCAGAAGATTCGTAGAACTCTTCGGAGACCTTTATTTACGAAAACTTGCAAAGTGTTAATATCTCGGGAGGCAGCGTTCCAAGTTTCACAGCCATATAGCAGAGCTGATTTTACATTGGAGTTGAAAATTTTGATTTTAACACTGCGTGATATTGAAGACGATTTCCATACTTTACTAAGCTGGCCAAAACATTGTGTGGCATTCTTTATTCGGCTTGCAATGTCTTCACTAGATCCACCAGTTCGGTTTATAACAGCTCCAAGGTAACAGAATGTTTCCACTTCTTCTAATATTTCATTATTTATTAAAAAGGGATTCAAGTTTCCAGAATTTATTCGCAAAAAAAATAAATATAGCAGAATCAAATTATGGGATGGTAAATATTGGGGAACGATGGTAGTGTTAACTTTTTAAGAAGCATTCAAAACAATCATACTGATTCATTGCTTTTGTGAATCATATGCATAAACAGACATTGCAAGCAGTAACAGGCATTTATTAACAACAGTCTCGTTGATATGAATAATACGTTAACATCATTCATTTTTTTAATGTTAAATGCTAGCTCAATATTAATTTTAGAAAATGCAAAATTATGCCGTTTGATTCGTAATCAAACAGATCACTGACTTAGACTGCGTTTACATTGTGCGATTTTTGTCACTACAATTCTTACTATGTAGGCAAAAGGGGTGAGGGGTGCACCCCGTATGCTTGTACTCTTGAGATTCGTTTTGTTCTCTCATTCGTAATATAAAACTGTATAAACTGTTTGCACACATACACACATACATGTATAAATTGTAAGAATCGTAGCGACAAGAGTTGCACAATGTAAACGCAAATACAATTTTAAAGAAGAAGCCACAAAAATCGTACAATGTTAACGCAGACTTGCATATGTGAATTGGGACTTAAGGTGGATTCACCCATTGTTTCCGAACAAAATTTTTGTCCGGACAAAATTTCTTTTACTGAGAGTGTTTTGCAACTCGATTCACCTATTTCGAACAATTTGTCTGGAAAATCAAAGCTCCATATGTTATATGTAAATAAAAAATAAAAATCTCGGACAAAATTTTTTAGCAATTGGATAAAATACAAGTGTTTATAGTATTAACTATTAAACTAAATACTATGATATTACTTCCATTACACATATATAGAAATAAAGCAAGAAATGAAAGAATTGCTATAAAAAACATTCTTTGATGTGGCAACTCAGTACCACTTTGTCCGGACAAAAATTAAAATTAAACCAATTCAAGCAGAAAATGTTTCGAACAAAATTATTTCTCTTCTGTTTTCTCTCTCACAAAGAGAGACGTCAAACTACATATAAAAAAAGTTTGTCCGGACAAAAATTTTGTTCGGAAACAATGGGTAAATCTACCTTTACTTAAAAAAGTTCCAAAATGAGCAACTATGTATCATTATATAAGGCAACCGTACAACAAGCCAAATTAAACAGGGTTTTTTTGTTTGGATAAAAGTATGTATGTACTGCGATACATCAATTAAAAAACTAATCAAAAAATATTTATTATTCGATTTGGCATTTTTAAGAATAAATAAACATTTTTTACAGTGTTTTTTATTCGTTATTGAAATTTCGATTCGTTGACAACTAGCTCTAAAAAAATGGCGTCTGTTATTTTATTATAAATGTTCTTGTTGCTAAAATAGATGCTCACGTCAAGTAGTGAAAAATTTTATTTTTTCGCACTTTCGCAGTTGGTGACGTGAATAACTCTGTGGTTTTCTGGAATAAGCGCGTATGTCTAAAAACCAACTTTTTCAGGAGAGCCGAAATACTTTATTTTTAACACTACGTGAGACTTTTATCAAACTTTTTTTGGACAGTCATGTAAACATGTGTGGTAAGAAGTTTGTGTAAAAATTTCAGGTAAAAATTCCCTAAGGGTAAGATCCTAAAGAATAATTAAAAAGAACAATTTGCCAAGGACACTAAAAGTGTGTTCAAAAAAAACGTTTATGTCGATAAAAGTTGTTTACATTGAACAAGTTCAAGCACACAAAAATGTTTTACCTGAAAAATGCTTGGGCACAAGTCACTATATGTTTTTATTAACTGAACAATAACCAAAAAATATTTCGGAAATGTGTTCAAAAGTAACAACGCATGTGGATATGTGTTTTTTTCAAGGGCAATAAATTGCCAGCACGCAATTCTAAGTAGATTTATATAGTTAACTAAAAAATTCGGAATGGGTCCATGTTATTAGAGAAATTTTTGGTCCATGTAAAAGAACATATAAAATAATGTAATTTGGCATCAATAACTCAAAATCGACAAAAATTGACATCTGCGCTTATTCATGAAAACCACACAACTCTGTTGTAAATATAGCAATTAAAATTTAAACTTACCGAGCAGCATATGCCGCATAACCTTCGCGATCCTCTTCTGGTTCGTCACTTTGATAGAAGTGTATTCCAAATTCTTCAGGATCAATTTTAGTAGCGCACGTGGCTGTCAATTCTATGACACCTTCAAAAAAACCACTCAGTGTAAACTAAAATTTTAAAATTTATTAAGCATTTAAAAATTTTAAAGATTTATACAAATTTGTGCAGTTTGTCAAATATGTATGTATGTATATTAGGATAGATAATAACATTTTTTGAACAAAATTATGGGCAATGTTGTACTGATAATATTTTTAGGTCATTTTGGTGAAAAAAGTTCCCGCACCGAATGCTATTTCTAAAACTATCCGAAGAACTTTTTTATTATATGCATTTGAAAAAGAAAAAAATTTTATTTGTTTACATTTATGGTATATATTTTATATATCTTATACATAAATATGTACGCCACACAATTTTTCGCAGTACACTTTTAAATGTCTTATTGTCCACCAATACTGATGAAACATACATATATGGCTTAAAGGTATTTTTCCCTAGATATGCCTAATAACCCGGTTACAAACAAACCCGGTTACGGATCAACTGATCGAACTTCCGTTCGGGATCCTAGTATTAAATAAATATTTATTTAGGCTGTTTTTAGACTATTATACAAGCTGTTCTTCTTCTGCACAAAATGGAGCCCTGATATAATTTGTTATTGCTTTTTTAAAACTTTCCATAAACTCATTAGATCAGAGTTGCATTTTCTACAGAAGTCGAATGGCTTGTAACTATAATTATAAGAAAATACAAAATACTTTGAATGAATTAAATTTTTTTATACTTAACTTATACTTAACTTCATCGCGTTTGGTGAGGGAACTTTTTTAACGATCGCGAAAAACTAATATATCATTTCATTATATTTTTTCATGGTCTATACGGCTAACGATGAAAAGTTTGATATTTGCTAAATATGCAAAAAGTTATTACAATATATTTTTTTAATTTCACTTTCAATCATGATACAATTAACAGGTACACGCAGTTCTACAGCAATAGAAAATTTGTTGTAGAAATACTTAACTAGTAAACAAAAAACATTGAAAGACGGGTGGAAACATCAGCGCAACTACTCTATAAGGAAATGTCCAAATACCGTAGAGAAAGGAATCTCTATACAGAATTTGGCAGTTTGATGGCGGTGATGATATTATGATCATTACATCACTCAACTAAGTTTTCCGTTTAGGCGAGTAAGGTCAGCTGATCTACTGCGTGTTCATATTAATTGTATCATGCTTTCAATGAAGAATTGTAACAACAATTTCATTTTGTTTACATTAAAGTTATTCACATCACCAATTTAGTTTTGCGAAATTGCGAAAGTGCAAAGTTTACCTTGAAAATATAACAACTATGCAGAAAATAATTTCGCACTGACGTTTGCACTTCGCACTAGCCATGAGCAAGTCTGTAAATTCTGTGCAAAATGTTGCACAAAACATATGTTCAACGTCGGTCCAATTACGTTGCCAACCTTACAAAAAATTTGGCTTTTACTTAAATAAGTATCAAAATGAGCAACTATTTATAATAATAGTCAACCGAAATATAAATCTGCGTTTACATTGTACAACTTTTGTCGTTTCTTCTTTAACATTTAATTTGTGTTTACAATGTGCAACTTTTGTCGCTGACATTTTTACAATTTATAAATGTATGTGTGGATGTGTACCCACAGTTTGTCAGTTTTATATTATGAATGAGAGAACAAAACAACCCTTTTAATTCCTCTCACCACTCTCGCCTACAAAGTACGAATTCCAGCGAAAAAATCGCACAATGTAAACGCAGTCTAACTTTTTTTCTGTACAGCAAGCCAACACTAACCGGGGATTTCTATTTGTTTTGATAAAATATATTCTGGAAAAAAATTATGATGCATCAATTCAAGCACTAATCAAAAAATAATTCACATTTTGATTTGGCATTTTTTAAGAATAAATAATAAATTTTGACAGTGTTTTTTATTTGTTAGTGAAATTTAGATGTGTTATAATGAAAAAATTGCGTCTGTTAGTTTGTATTATTTTACGAGTTCTTTTTGCTGAAATGGGTGCTCACGTAAACTAGTGCAAAATTTTGATTTTTCGCACTTTCGCATTTTCGCCAATTGGTGCCGTGAGTAACTCTATTTTTTCTTTTCACAATACTTTACTCTGCTTGTTTACGATTAGATGACGCCAAAATTTCTCAAAATACATGCACCTATCAAATAAATGTTTTTAAAATGAGGGTAGAAAAATAAATTTCTTATTTTTGCATATTTGGTGCATATGAGTTTTTTATATTATGATATTTTATATTTATATTATGTGAATCAATGTAATTTTCTACATACATAATATAATCTATATGAATTGGCACTATAACTTTTGATAAAATTGTTAAGTAAACTTGAAATTGTGCAGCAGATTTATTATAAAGAACATATGCATCACTGGCAGAAATCTATAAAAATATACATGTTTCCATAAGAAATTAACGTAAATAAAGAAATTTTCAATTAAACTAGAAATGTTTTCTCTTCGATGGTTTTAAACACAGTTTTAAATTAGGGATGTAACGAATACCGATACCGATACCGATATATCGGCGATACTTCAGATTTTCCGATACATCGGTATCGGCGATATTTTACTGTCGATACGACGATACTTTAAAAATTTTTTTTCAGGGTTTTTTTTAACAAATAATTTGTTTTTGTTCGATTTTACCATGATTTTATTCACTTCGTTATTTTTTAAGTCTTATTAATATCAATTTTAAAAATTAATAATATTTTATGCTGTTATTTTGTAAAAAGATTTTTTTTGTTAATTTTACCATGAATTCAAATTCCAGTCGTTGTTTTTTAAATCTTATTCCAGCAAAAAAAAGAGATACTCCAAAGGAGACATGAAAATGTAGAATTCGCGATCTGGAAGTATTGCAAATTTGGATAATTTCTAATTAGTTTTACATATTCTTGCCATTGCAAGAAGTTCTGTTTTTCGATTACCAATTATCGAATTGAAAGCGATGCTAGGACAAATTTCTTTTTCGGTATTCTATAATGATTTTTCCTCAAGGAAAAAGGATAAAAAATTACACATTTTCACAATTTTTTTATGCGAATTTAAACTCAGAACTGTGTTTTCATGTAAATTTAAGTGAATATATATAAACTTAGAAGTCTTTATAAAATAAACTCTTAAGTTATTTAGAAGAATATTAGTTGATAAATGTCCTTTAAAAAATCGATTTTTTAAAAAGCATGGCGAGTATTTTTTATAAAGGAATTAAAAATTTTTTCTTGCTTTTCTACTACTTATCTGCATATTTTTAATATATATTTTTTGGATGCAAAGAAAATGTAGCTCCTTAAAAATTACTTCCAATGTTTTATCAATTTTAAATATTCTCTCTTATAATGTAATTTTGTATAATAAAAAATTGCACTTGAGTTTTGTTAATCTAAACTTGAACTCAATTTCAATATTCGTATCGGTATCGGAATCGGTATCGGCGATATTTAATTTTAAATATCGGTATCGGTATCGGATCGGCAAAACGGCGTATCGTTACATCCCTATTTTAAATATTGAGCACTTCCTTTAATTTTTTAAACAATTTTCCGAATTTCAACACAATCCCTAAGCCGAAGTGTTATACGACCCGTGCCTATCGGCTTTTTGCAGGAGGGGTAAGACTGTATTATAACGGAGCTTTGCTTATACCTGGGCACCACAGCTAGAAGACAAACACCCTTATAACGTTAATGGGGGCTATGGAGTGGTCGACTTACCGTACACCTCCACTCGTCGGAACTACATGAAACAACTTTCTAATAAAAAACCCCGAAAGACGCAAACAAAACAACGATGACGAACGCAAACACACGCGATACTGTCAAAAAGGATGAGATGACGACAGCTAACACGCAGGTTAGCCTGGTGGTGAGACCAGCTCAAGCTATCCTTAGTTCTAGCACCACTGGTCCAAAAAGAAATGCCAATCCATGACCGCCGAATGCGGAAAAGCTGCACCCCCTGGACTGCAGACCAAGTACCTCAAAAGCTGCTAAAGTCCGTGCCTCAACGGCTAAAATCCCTGTCTGGGGTGCCATCCGTACCAAACTAGGCACGGCAGCTGCCCAAGTGCCAGTTGTGGGCAAGGGAACTGCGTGCAAATGCTCGCGATCCCTAGTTCCACCTTCCCCCGTCAGCAAAAGGACCGCGAACAAGTCTTCGGGTTCTGGAGCTGCGCATCCCATCAGCGACAGCAAGGCAACTGCGAACCAATCTTCTGGTCCCCAAGCGTCGCTTGGTAGTGCAAGCAAGGGAACTGCGAACCAATTTTCTGGTCCCAAGCCTCGCTTGGTAGTGCAAGCAAGGGAACTGCGAACCAGTCGTCGGGTTCCCAAGCTGCACCTCCATCGTCACATGCGCACACAATTCCCTCTAGACCGGCTTTTCTGAGGCGGTTCGCCGCTGAAAAAGTTCTGGATACGTTAGGCCACAAACCGGCCGACTCCTTAAGTAAAGAAGAAATATCCTCGTTAAAAAGGGCTAAGGCAACTGTAGCTGAGATACATGTACCTTCCCTCACGTCTACAGGCGTACCTAAGCGGCAACGGCCTGAGGAGGAGGCACAGTTGCAAAATCAGCAGCCTGATAAGAGAAATATAGGACCCCAAAGATGGCTGGACAGATCATATAGTGAGGTGGCGAAAGGCCAAATCGTCACGGCTGTAATCGATCGGGGTAATGCGGACTGCGCTATACCTCCTGAAAGATGGAGTATATTGCGGCGGAAAATTATGGGGGTGCTTGGTCGCGAACAACCCAGGCCACCACCCGGAATGTGACGCCGGATGGTTCAGAAGGCGAGTAAAACTTATGGCCTGGACAAATGAGCGATCTGTCCTGCTTCTTAAGCAGGCGATCGCTCTTTTGACGGACCTATGGAAGGGCGCCAGTCTCGATGTGACTCCTCCTGAGGAGATTCCACGTCTGCCTAGTCCTTGCCCGCGTGCCCGAAGTTCCGTCCAGTATGCTGGAAATATTTCAACTCCTCCGGGTTGGCAATCCTGACATAAGTACCCTCCTCCTCCGGATGGCTGAGAGAAGCAAGGAGCTTTTGCTGGTTCAAGAACACTAGATATACCAGAATATGGTCTGAGGACTAGCCATGAAAGGCTACATGCTAATACATGCAAACGGTCCAGGTAAGATCAGATCGTGCATTTCAGCCAAGAGCGACTTGAAAATTTTCTTCCTCTCTGTTTTCAGTGCTGAAGATACTGTAACGGTAGCCTGGGAGACCGGAGCAAGCACCATCATAATGGTCTCCACCTACATGGCGCATGACAGCGAATCGCTAGACGAACCAAATTTTACGGTTATCATAGGAGCTGATGCCAACGCACATCACCCAAGCGAAATACGAGGAAAACAAATTGGGAGGAACTACGTGATCTCCTTCCGGATCCACCGATCATTCAAGATCGGCAAGCCATCGAAACTCCAGCTGGCATCCTGATGGATGCTTTTGAACTAGCCACATCAGAATCGTGCAGACCCAGTATCTGCAGGGGCAGGATTAAACCATCACGGTGGAATCCTCAACTTGCGAAGGCTCGTAAAAAATCTCGCAGGATTTTTCAATGAAGCTAAAAGACTAATGCCTTAATTCATAAAAAAATTTTCTGACTTATAACAGACTAATAAAACAAATTTTCATACAAAAATTCGTTTTATGTCTCTTATTAATCAAAAATTTTTTTGTGAATTAGGTTGTAAATAATTGGACGGATTATAAGTCCTCGTTAAATAAATTTAAAAATTTGATATGAAACGCGAAGCTCAAGTCCTGGAGAACTTTCTACAGCAGACTAAGGGTCACGAGCTACACATTGTATGTTCCGGCCACGGAGGACTTGCGTTGTAGCAAGGAAAGAGCTAAAATTAACTTAGTTTAATTCTTTCAGCTGTGGAGACCTTATGGTCGGTACTGGAGGAGCCAGGGAGAAGCAGGGATTATCCACCATAGGCTTTAGTGCAGAAGCTGACGGAGTACGCGAGAACAGGGGATATTGCACTGGTACTCGGCTGTAATATCAACAAAAGAAGTGAGTTGGTGTTTAATTTTATTGCTTCTTGCAACATGTACATCTGTAACAGGGATAATATTCCCACGTTCAGGAATAGAGATAAGGCAGAGGTTATAGATATAACACTAACTAACAGAAATAGGAACTTTGTAGAGAACTGGAGGGTTGACACTAACTGTGCATGTTAAGACCACAGTAGGATATCCTTCAGTTTAAACTTTGCAGGATCAAGGCATGGCCCATACAGGAATCCCAAAAAACGGATTGGGATACATACAGGGCCACTGTTGACATTAGAGCAAGGGACACTACACCACGTGTAGTAGGTGTAGTGTCCCTGCTAGAAGAGGAGGTGGAGTATTTCACTAACACTTGTATAGAAAGTTATGAGCTATCCTGTCCATTGGTTTATCCGGGTAATGGGGAGCAGCCTTCGTCGTGGACGAAGGATCTGAGGAATCTAAGGTCCTCGGTAAGGAGGCTGTTCAATAGGGCGAAACTCACAGGCAGGATTGAAGACTGGAATAGCCATAATGTTTTGTACAATAGGTACAAGAGAGATCTCAAAAGGGAAAAATGGCCTCATGGAAGAAATACTGTGAGGAGATCGATTCTGTCAATGAGCTATCGAGGTTGCGGCGAATACTGGGGCACCTGGTCACATTCAAAGATTGGATGGCACATGGACGAAATCCAGCTCTGAGACTCTTTCTGTGCTTATGGACACACACTTTTCAGGCTGTAAGGAAGTAAGAAATGAGATAATGATGGAGGTTAACTTTAACCCATTGTCAGTATCAGAATTAGGTGCGACAGTAGAAGAAATAGTGACATTGAAAAAAACAACATGGGCAATAAATACCTTTGAGTCTTAAAAATCACCGGGTCCGGATGGTGTTTTTCCGGCCATGCTGCAGAATGTCTCGGAGCGCGTACTACTGTCTCTGGTGAATATGCTTGTATAGGAGGTTTATACCGAAAGGCTGGAGAGACATTAGGGTTATCTTTATAACCAAGGCAGGAAAATCGATCCACTCAAAGCTGAAGGATTTCAGGCCGATCAGTCTTTCGTCTTTTCTTCTGAAAACACTAGATCGACTGATTGACCTGCATCTTATAAACACGATTGATACGCGCGTCATCAGTGGTGCTCAGCATGCCTATCTAAAGGGCAGGTCTGTTGAGAGCGCGCTTCATAATGTGGTTGGTGCTATTGAGCGTGGGCTACAGCACAAAGAGTACGCTATTGAGGTAGTCTTTAATAATATTAGCACAGAGGCTATTAGGGAGTCGCTGGAGATACTCAGTGTTCGTAACTTTCTGGTGGAGTGGATAATTCTCATGCTTAGCAGTAGTTATCAACTCGAGTATGGGAGGCGAAAACCTGAGGAAAATGGCAACTAGAGACACGCCGTATGAGGAGTTCTATCACCTCTATTGTGGCTGCTGGCGATGAACGTAATTTTTAAGCATTTTGGCAGGAGCGGTCGGAGTATAGTCGCTTATGCGGACGACGTTTTTTTAATGGTAACGGCAAAATTTCTTCCCACTATCAGTGAAGTAATGCAGTCGGAGCTTGGCGAACTATCTTCCTGGGCCAGCAGCAATGGATTGGGGGTCAACCTAGAGAAAACTGAGCTAGTCCTCTTTACCAGGAAATATAAAATAGACAGCTTTGTACTACCTAGGATTGGAGGGGTGGATGTAGGGCTATCGGATGAGGCTAAATACTTGGGTGTTATCCTGGATAGGAACACTCAGGAAAGGCAGAAGAAAGGGCTAATGCCTACTACGCATGCAGGAACTCCATTGGAAGGAGCTGGAGTCTGCAACCGAAGATGGTAAACTAGAGGCATTGAGGAAGGAGTCATAAGAGATTACTTGCAAAGGTGCAGAAATGTGCCTCGCTAGACATCACCGGTGCCCAGAAGACCACACCTCAAGCTGCCGTGGACGTCATTCTTCACCTGCTTCCTATAGAGGATTTTGTGTTGAGAACGGCAGCAAGGGGTCTCCTTAGACTGTTAGAGGCAGTTTTCTTGAGGACGGGATTAACAGGTCACACAGCAATATTAAAGGAGATCAGTTTTAGCGGGAGCCTCCGTAACTCCCGGGTTCACGGAATCTAAGGTCGTTGAAATTGATTTTAGTAGGACACCCTCATTGGTAATACCGGATAGGCACTTTTGAGTACAATCTGATATGCTCTACGATGGTTGCGTAGTCTTTACGGACGGATCAAAGATGGGAATAATCACTGGCCCTAGTGTCTATATTTTTGGGACCGGCATTCGTAGGTCTTTCAGACGACCGAACGAATGTTTTCCAGGCTGAGATACTGGCGATCCTTAGGGCTACGGAACTGGTGGCGAGAAAGTAGATGAAGGCGAGTAGGTAGCCATCTACGTCGACAGTCAGACGGCGCTAAAAGCTTTGAAGGGACACAGTGTCAAATCGAAACTAGTTAGTGACTGTAGGAGAGCTCTTATGTTGGGTTCCAGGCCACTGCAATGTTGAGGCGTTAGATGAGAAAATGTGTGACAGATCGTTAAACTAGCGATCGGTCATTACTATAGGGTACTCAGTAGATGGGTGTTGAGCTGGGTCAACCGTTCTTGGGGGAGTAGGGAGGATTGTAGAGTCTCGAGGGCCATGTGGCCAAAACTTGACTTAGGTAGATCCGCATGAATACGAAGGAGATAGGGTTCTTGATAGTACGCTTATGGCGTTTTATTTTCTAATAAAAAATTTTTGCATTGTTGCTCTTTTTAATGAAAATTTGCAATATAATTATTTTTCGAGGAAGTGAACTTATTAGAAATTATTGTATCATTCCTTAAGAAGGTAAATTTTTGCTTTCAAATAATGCTATATTGGGATTTTTTTGATAAAATTAAAAAAAATTTTAATTTTTTCTAGAAAAGAAAATGCCATTAGAAACGTATAGAAAGTCCAACGAACAATTTATATTCGATATGAATCTATTTTATTTTTCTACACCTTTATATAGTTAGTCGCCCATTGGGTGACAATAAAGGCCTATTTACACTCATCCGTTCCGTATCAATTCCGTTCAGTATCAATAAAAATGGAACTGTTTACTGCCATCCGTTT
>OY101449.1:70038189-70139063 GCA_956483635.1 Panzeria rudis
CGGATGACAATCTTACACCGCTCAACCTAAAAAATAATACTAACAAACAAACCAACCACAATAGAAACCCTTATACAGAACTGGAAGTCAAAACCACTACACGGAAAGTATCCAAACATGATCACTCAACCATATGTAGATAAGACGAAAACCAACAACTGGCTCATGTACAGCAATATCTTTGCTGAAACAGAAGGCTTTATAACAGCTATCCAGGATGGAGTAATACCTACAAGAAATTACAGAAAATATATCATCCACGACCGAACGATAACAAACGATAGTTGCCGTAGGTGTGGTAACAGCCCGGAAACCATCCCACACCTGCTCAACAGCTGTCCAACACTACTCCAAAGCCACTATAAGCGAAGACACGACAATGTTGGGAAAATAGTACATATAAACGTAATAAAACAACTGCAAATCAACGAAATAACAACATACTACTATAAATACAACCCCAAACCAATTATAGAAAATAACCACTACATCATCTATTGGGATAGATCAATTCTAGTCAATAATCCCAACGAAACGACTATAGCCAATAGACCAGATATGATAATCATAGACAAACAGAACAAAATAGCCCAAATAATAGATTTTGCAATACCATACGATAATAACATACAGGAAACAATAGCCACAAAAAAAATAAGTACATACCATTAGCTCAATATATCAAAAACACACAAAATTTGGTTCAAGTAAACATACTCCCAATTATAATAAGTTCAATAGGAACAATTCCTGAGGAAACAACAAGTGCAATAAACAGGTTAAACCTGGATTTAAACATACTCACGGAAATGCAAAAGGCAATCCTTATTAACGCAACAACTATAATGAGGGAAACAATAGAATAACGGATATAAAACCTGGATTATATCCCCACAGAGCGTAACCTTTGGTCTATGACCCGGTACGTGAATTCCAGCTCAAGCTGAGAATGTATAATTCTATAATAATAATAATAATAATAATAATAATGATAATAATAATAACAATAATAATAATAACAGTAATAATAATAATAATAATAATAATAATAATAATAATAATAATAATAATAATAATAATAATAATAATAATAATAATAATAATATTAATAACAATAATAAACAGAATAAATTATCGTAGTTCTTCATTGATAGTAAAATTTAAAAAAAAATTCTTCCTTTGGATAATTACCTGTTGGCAAATATTTTGTAACGGCAAATTTGGAGCTGCATCTTTGCACAGTTGAAGTGCAGTTCGCAGCTTTTCTTGCTTTTCTTCGACAACTGTACAATTTTTAGAATTCATTAAAATTTCAGTAGCCTTAAATGAGACTGCATCCTCATGGCGATATAGATTAGGACATTCGTCACGCAATTTTGAGGATATTGTGCTAACAGATGCATTATCCTTTAAATAAGAATTTATTAAGGCCACAATCAAAAGTGCACATGATTCAGAACGAGATAAAATTAAGTCACGAAAAGTACACGATAACAGGACAGATTGTTGCTCTTTCAGCAATTGTCTGGCCAAAAGTTGAAATTGATGCTCACATAAAATCTTCCACAAGGATATGACTTCACATGTATGTTCTAGTATTTAAAATAAAAATTTTAAGCTAATTACTTATACGGGTTTTACACGAAGACTTTTTAGCTTAGCTCATTTAGTTTATGGACGAATGGTGTAATAAAAAAATTTTTTAAATCAAAACAAAATAATTCCAGAAGTGCGAAACATAGGGACTTTTACAGCCAGGAGCCATTATTGCAAAGATTTGATTTTTAATGCTTCCCGTCTGTAAAAGTCGCATGTTCCGCTCTGCTGGACATGTTTTTTTTCTTTGTAGCATTTTTACGCAGTCGAGCTTTTTGCTTTTTAGTGTTTTTAAGTTCATCTTATACACCGTTTAGTTTTTGATTTTTTGTTTAAAGTTCAGTTTTTTCAAAGTCCGGCTTTTTGATTACTAAACAACTTTAAACCGTTAAAGATCCTAAATGGTTATTCGCTATGAAAAATTATGAGATAAAGATGATTTTCAAATACCTATTCAATGATACCCATTTTAATTTCACCGCCATAGTGAATTTTGACTACTGTCATATCATTAGTGACACTCGAAAAATTAAGACAAATCGATTAAGATATCAACTCCGTTAATATCTCGTTGAACGCATATTTATCGGGTTCGTCTATTAACTCTAAAAAAGTCAATCTAAAAAATCTTCGTGTGAAATTCAATTATAAATTTATTTAATTTTAAGAACTCTAGCAAATATCCATAAACGATTACATAGGCCGCCAACAAATTTTGTTGTTGCTAACTTTTTGAGAGTAAATTTTTAAACACGTGATAATAAACCTATGTTCAGTTTGTCAAATATTACTGTTGTATGTGTAGTCCATGTCCATGTGTGTACATTAGTCTTGCCAGATCCAAATTGTGAAAAAGCTTGACATATAGAGAAAATATGCTTGATTCTAAAAACATTTTGACACTTACTTTTAAATTCAATCCAAATTAAGGAAAAAGTTTTCAGATCGGATCTTAAATGGCGGAGAAGAGGAAAAGGCCATTTATGACCCGATCTGGAAATTGTTTTTCTTTATTTGGATTGAATAACATACTTCTAGATTGGTCCCGTTTTTTATTTCGTACTTAAGAATATTTGTTTTCCCACTTATATTTGTAACGGCCTTAGCTGATTCTGTACTTTAACTTATTTGCAAAAAATTTAAAATGTTTTAAAATTTAAAAAAAAAATTAATTCTTGTCAATTCCGTAAATTACGTTTTTTTCTTTCTTTATAAAACGCATTATTAAAGGCAATCGAAAAACAAAAGAAATCAATTTATGAAAATGTCCTCTTCGTCTTGTTTTTTAAATTAAACCATATTTAGTCACTAGAAATATCTTTGGGAAGAAGCTTGTATAGACTCTACAAATTTCCATTAATAGTTCCCAGATCAAAAGTGTTTCATTTTTAACAAAGGTAGACAGTTTTTTGTAAAGGGAGAAATCACTTTAAAATTTAATAGCTTTTTATTTGATAAAGAAAATGCCTTGGAGAAAGACTTTCATTATAACTCTTACTTTGTTTCCATATAAATTATCATTTACTTCATAATAGTTTTCTTTAGGGACTTTGAATTGAAAACAAAAACAAAGTTGAGTTTTTTCATTGTTGTTTCAATATAAATTCTCTGACCATATAAATTTTTATCATGACAAATGTCAAACTTTGTGTTGAAATATTATCTGTTCTATGTTAGCTGTTTTTCCTACATAGAGTTTGACATTTATCATGATAACAATACATATATGAGGTATAGATGTAGGGTAACGAAAATTATTATTTTATTCGAGAGTGCTTCATGAATTGGATTCCAACGGCAAAATATATTATTGAAACTCGTGCATAAAATTGTGAACATAATATATATTATTAATATGATTATTTCGAACGTATTTGCTTTGTGAATCTAAATTGATTATTAGGCTAAGGTTCGGAACGTTAAATTCAGAAAGAATTGGGTATGATTAATATTCCAATGAACAAGGGAAAAATTAACATCAACTTAATTTTTCAACGTACACAGCAGAACAGAGTAGCGCCACTTTCGGAAGCCGCTACACTTCCATCGTCAGTGCTCACGTGTATTTGCTATCACCACTTGTCAGGTGGCTCTGTTGAATGTGATTTTAATTCTTATATATACAACTTTTTCGTGAAAATTGAATACGAGAATTAAATCACTCTCAAGCTGATATTAAAGTGCACTTTCCCAGCGTTGCCATCGGTTTATTTTTCTTCATTCCCATTTTTCTGATTTTTATTCTACTCAAGACAAACTTTTTTGGTTTGATTTTATACTTAAGTATATATGAACATGTAAACATGTGAAAAACTCAAGCCAGTAGCTAATTGTTTATTAATATGATTATTCGAACGTATTTGCTTTGTGAACCTAAATTGATTATTAGGCTAAGGTTCGTAACGTTATATTCAGAAAGAATTGGGTATGATTAATATTCCAAGGAACAAGGGAAAAATTAACATCAATTTAATTTTTCAACGTACACAGCAGAACATATTAGTGCCACCTTCGGAAACCGCTACACTTCCATCGTCAGTGCTCACGTGTATTTGCTTATCACCACTTGTCAGGTGGCTCTGTTGAATGTAATTTTAATTCTTATATATACAACTTTTTCTTGAAAATTGAATACGAGAATTAAATCACTCTCAAGCTGATATTAAAGTGCACTTTCCCAGCGTTGCCATCTTTATTTTTCTTCATTCCCATTTTTCCGATTTTTGTTCTACTCAAGACAAACTTTTTTGGTTTGATTTTATACTTAAGTATATATGAACATGTAAACATGTGAAAAGCTCAAGCCAGTAGCTAATTGTTTATTAATATGATTATTTCGAACGTATTTGCTTTGTGAATCTAAATTGATTATTAGGCTAAGGTTCGGAACGTTATATTCAGAAAGAATATAAAAGTAAATTTTTTGATACCAGCTTCACAGCAAAGCACAAGTGCCAACAATATGAGCCAACATCAAGCCGAAAAAGAAAAAACGAAAGAAAGTGTCGCTCTAGAAACTGATTCAGAAAATTCAAATGGGTATTGATCGTTACTTTAATGTGGTAAATAATATAAAAAGACAAAGAAGTCCAAGATCGAAAAACATCGCTTCATTGGCGAAAATGGCCAAATATGGTAAATCTGATGCGGCGTTTTCTGAAAATCGCTTTTCACTTCTACAAAACGACGAAGACGAAATCACCATTGTCAGGTCAAGCAAGCCACCCCCAATGTAATGAAGAGAGAAAAACTCAAATGAGCTAATTAAAAGGCTATTACAATTAATCGGCGAAGAGGAGTTTTATGTAATCCCGATAAAACGCGGCGCGTTTAATGAGACAAAAATTCAAATAAATGAAGAAAATCATTACCGCTCAGTAGTTTCGGAATTTGAAGCACAAAATAAAAATTTTAATTGAAAAGTGCAAAAGGCCTCCAGGGATAAAAGGCATCGATTCATACGTGGATCCAGAAGAGGTAAAAGAGGGTCTACTAAACAATAATTTTAAAGTGAAAAATTTTACTAACATTAAAAATAGAGAACACAAGTAGCACCTGCAATAAAAACCATTGGATGCATCTTGAAAAGATCTTTCAAACAATGTAATTTGTTTCATATGTACAGTGTACATACATAAATTTTTTTGTACATACATATATAATAATTGAAATCACATGGAAGTGTAGCGGCTTCCGAAAATGGCGCTACTCTGTTCTGCTGTGTACGTTGAAAAATTAAGTTGATGTTAATTTTTCCTTTGTTCCTTGGAATATTAATCATGTCCAATTCTTTCTGAATTAAACGTTACGAACCTTAGCCTAATAATTAATTTTAATTCATAACCAAATACGTTCGAAATAACCATATTAATAAACAATTAGCTACTGGCTTGAGCTTTTCACATGTTTACATGTTCATATATACTTAAGTATAAAATCAAACCAAAAAAGTTTGTCTTGAGTAGAACAAAAATCAGAAAAATGGGAATGAAGAAAAATAAACCGATGGCAACGCTGGGAAAGTGCACTTTAATATCAGCTTGAGAGTGATTTAATTCTCGTATTCAATTTTCACGAAAAAGTTGTATATATAAGAATTAAAATCACATTCAACAGAGCCACCTGACAAGTGGTGATAGCAAATACACGTGAGCACTGACGATGAAAGTGTAGCGGCTTCCGAAAGTGGCGCTACTCTGTTCTGCTGTGTACGTTAAAAAATTAAGTTGATGTTAAATTTTCCCTTGTTCCTTGGAATATTAATCATACCCAATTCTTTCTGAATATAACGTTCCGAACCTTAGCCTAATAATCAATTTAGATAATATATATTAATTTTTTGCTTGACAAATGGCTTTTTAGCTTGACAAAACTTGAAAAAGCTTGACAATCAAGCCCGTCTGGCAAGACTAGTGTACATACATACATATTTATGTATATCACAAGAGTATTACTTACTGTTTACTGTATATGCACAAAACCATAAATGTGAAAATAACACCAAGTTCTTGATAGGTACAATCTCATGATAGGTACCATCTGATTTCTAGGCAACCTGCTAGCTGGGCAAAATAGTTCCCATAATCCTTTCCCAATATTGCCAAGCAAACAGATTGCCTAACAATGAGATGGTATTGTACCTACCAAGAGCTTGGTCCTTATTTTGATCTCAGTACTTTTTACGGCCGAAATTTTTAGATAAGAGCTTGGCCTTATTTTTACATTTATGTTTTTGTGCAGATCTGTGACATTTTTCTAAGTTTTTATTTGGTGCAATAAATATCACTATAATTTCCTAATTGCCCGTTAGAGTACACCTTATATAAGGCACGCCTGCTGGTGTTAGTCCAATATTAAATAAAATTACAACGACCAGTTTTAAAGTAAATTCGAAAGGTGTTTTATTTAACACGTAAAGATTTTTATAATAATAAAGTTAAGAAATTATATATATATATATATATATATATATATATATATATATATATATATATATATATATATATATATATATATATATATATATATATATATATATATATATATATATATATATATATATATATATATATATATATATATATATATATATATATATATATATATATATATATATATATATATATATATATATATATATATATATATATATATATATATATATATATATATATATATATATATATATATATATATATATATATATATATATATATATATATATATATATATATATATATATATGGGTGATTTTATAAGAACTATCGGAAAGTAAAAAAAAAAACACATAAAATTCAGAAAAATGCATGAAATATTTATTTGGATCAATAGTTGGGTCGATATAATTTAATGTTTGAAGATTATTTCATGCAAATGTTGGCCGCGGCTGCGCCTCAAATGGTCCATCCGCTTAGTCCAATTTTGGCATACTCTTTCCAACATTTCGGCCGGTATCTCACGAATAATGTTGGCAATGTTGGCTTCCAGTGCGTCAATCGAAGCGGGCTTGTCGCTATAGACATTAGCGTTAACATAGCCCCACAAAAAATAGTCTAGAGGCGTTAAATCGCACGATCTGGGCGGCCAATTGACTGGTCCCAAGCGTGAAATAAACTGTTCACCGAACTCGCCTCTCAATTGGTCCATTGTTTCGCGTGCTGTGTGGCATGTGGCACCGTCTTGTTGAAACCACATGTCATGCAAGTCAAGCTCTTCCATTTTGGGCAGAAAAAAGTTTGTTATCATCGCACGGTAGCGCTCACCATTCACAGTAACGTTGTGATTCGCATCATCTTTGAAGAAATACGGCCCAATGATGCCGCCAGCCCATAATCCGCACCAAACGGTTGTTTTTTGTGGATGCATTGGTAGCTCTTGCAATGCTTCTGGCTGCTCTTCACTCCAAATACGGCAGTTTTGCTTGTTCACGTATCCATTCAACCAGAAATGAGCCTCGTCGCTGAACACAATTCTTCGATAAAAAAGTGGATCTTCATCTAACTTTTCAAGAGCCCATTCACCAAAAATTTGGCGTTGTTGTAGGTCGTTTGGCGATTCATGATTAAATTATAGACCAAACTGAAGATGTTTGACAGTGACACAAGATACAAAACGTGCGTGAGCTGTCAAAACTAGTGTTGCCAAAAAGATAATAGCAAAAAAATCACTCGTTATATATATATTAGGGATGTAACGAATACCGATGCCGATACCGATATATCGGCGATACTTCAGATTTTCCGATACATCGGTATCGGCGATATTTTACTGTCGATACGACGATACTTTAAAAAAATTTTTCAGTTTTTTTTAAACAAGTTATTTATTTTTTGTTAATTTTACCAAGAACTAAATGCATTTTGTTATTTTTTAAATCTTATTAATAACAACTTTAAAAATTAAAAATATTTTACGCTGTTATTTTGCAAAAACAATAATTTATTTATTGTTAATTTTACCATGAACTCAAATTCAATTCATTGTTTTTTAAATCTTATTCCCAGCAAAAAAAGACATTATAAAGAAATCATGAAAATGTAGAATTTGGATAATTTCTAATTAGTTGCACATTTGCTTGTCATTGCAAGAAGTTCTCTTTTTCCATTACCAATCACCGAATTTGAAGTGATGTTAGGACAAATTTCTTTTTCGGTGTTCTATAATGATTCCTCAAATAATTCTGGAAAAAAAGCCGACTTCAGTATAAAGAGTATATACTTGATGGCCTTCCATATAAACAATTTTGAAAATCGGTAAGCCAATGGAGGAATTGTGCTCTAATAAATATTTTGGGTGGAGGCGTGGAAGACTTGCCCCACAGATTTTCGTAGAAAAATTATGCGACCAAACTCTAGGCAAACCATTCCAAACAAAAAATAAATTTTGGAATTCGGCCCATAAATGGGGGAGCTATGCGATAATCAATATTTCTGGGAAAAGGGGAAATCCCGCACAGATTTTGGAGAACAATTATGGTACCAACCTGAAGGGGGGTTTGCAGCAAATTTCACAACTGATTTTCGAAAAAAAAAACTGTAGTCAAACCCTTTCAAATAAAAAAACAATTTTGATAATCGGTTCCCAATGACAAAGTTATACATGGTTCCCCCTCCCATTTTCGAAAAGAATTATGGGGCCAAACTACTAGCGAACCCTTGCAAACAACACAAGAATTTTGAAAAGCTGTTCACAAATTACATAGTTATGGATTGGTGGGGAGGGGGAGCAAACTTGCTTCTCCGATTTTCGACAAAAAAAATTGGGACCAGTTTTTGTCAAACCCTTTCAAACAAAACAAGAATTTTAAAAATCGGTTCAGAAATGACAGCATGGGGAAAGCGAATTTCCCCCTCCGATTTTCAAAAAAAATTATGGGACCAAACTGCAGGCAAACCCTTTCCAGCAAAAAAATAATTTTTAAAATCGCTTCACAAATGACAGAGTTATGCGTGTACAAACATAAAAAAATAAAAAAAAAACACACACGAATTGATAACCTTCTTCTTTTTGGAAGTCGGTTAAAAAAGGATGAAAAATTACCCATTTTCAGAACTTGTTTCTTTTTATGCAAATTTAAACACAAAACTGTGTTTTCATGTAAATTTAAGTGAGTAAATATAAACTTTTAGCAGACTTTTAATAATCAAGCTAATAAGTTATTTAGAAGAATATTAGTTGATAAATGTCCTTTAAAAAATCGATTTTTTAAAAAGCATGGCGAGTATTTTTTAAAATTATAAAGTAATTACAAAATTGTACTGGCTTTTCTACTAATTATCTGCATATTTTTAATATAGATTCTTTGAAAGCAATGAAAATGTAGTTCCTTAAAAATTACTTCCAATTTTATATACTGTATTAATATCTATTTTAAATATTAATAATCTCTTACACTGTAATGTTGAATAATAAAAAAAATTGCTCTTCTTGAGATTTGTTGATCTAAACTTGAACTCAATTTCAATATTCGTAGCGGTATCGGAATCGGTATCGGCGATATTTATTTTTAAGTATCGGAATCGGTATCGGATCGGCAAAACGGCGTATCGTTACATCCCTAATATATATATATATATATATATATATATATATATATATATATATATATATATATATATATATATATATATATATATATATATATATATATATATATATATATATATATATATATATATATATATATATATATATATATATATATATATATATATATATATATATATATATATATATATATATATATATATATATATATATATATATATATATATATATATATATATATATATATATATATATATATATATATATATATATATATATATATATATATATATATATATATATATATATATATATATATATATATATATATATATATATATATATATATATATATATATATATATATATATATATATATATATATATATATATATATATATATATATATATATATATATATATATATATATATATATATATATATATATATATATATATATATATATATATATATATATATATATATATATATATATATATATATATATATATATATATATATATATATATATATATATATATATATATATATATATACATATATATAGTAAACAAGAAAAAGAATAATAAATGGCAATTTTAGATCAAAAATAAAGTTGCCAGACTAATAGTGTGCGGTGTTTTTTTTATTTATTTCAACACTTCCTCCAAAACACTGCATACTATTTTTGATCATTTATCGGAAATATTCCAATATTTAAGCGTAGAAAATTAAATCAACTTCTTTCGAATGGCATTGTAAATAAGTCTGCAAGCTGATTTTTGCCGTCAATGTGTTATAGGCTTAATTCAGCATCCAAATATTTTTCTCGAACGTGAAAATATCGAACAACTATATGTTTAGACCTTTTGCGGTATTCTGTGTTCTTTGCAAGTTTAACGGCACTAGCATATAGTGTTGGAAGTTGGTTGATCCACATCAGTTCTTTACCATCTTCACTTGCGGCAATTATTACAAATTCAATTGTTGTTTTTTGTATTTGGCTGCACCAAGAAAGATCTCCTCCACTCAATATTGTAACAACTCCAGTCGTTGATCTATGTACGTGTATTTGTATCACTGACGAAATCAGAATTACTGTAAACTTTTTTTAGTGGATATTCATAGCTTTCAAATACTAAAAAATTCGTTTTACATTACTCCAATCTTTCTTTGTAGGATTTTCCATAAATCGCGCGGCTTTGCTTACGCTGAAAGCAATATCTGTGCGA
The DNA here is from genome assembly GCA_956483635.1 of Panzeria rudis. Lineage (NCBI taxonomy): Eukaryota > Metazoa > Arthropoda > Insecta > Diptera > Tachinidae > Panzeria > Panzeria rudis. Next base: position 70,049,065 of record OY101449.1, read on the forward strand.
GTTGCAACCATTAAATACATGAGACTACCCAAGGTCTCACAATAGGGTATAGTTTCTTTAACATTTGGGCTATTTTCAACTTCTTTTCTAGCCGGAGGTGACACTGTATTCGTATCAAGCATATTAAAACGTTCTAAGATTTTGTTGCTATAACCCTCTTGATTAATAGTACTGACCCGTCATTGTGATGTTTAATCTGCATACACAAAAAGTTCTGTAAAGATTCAATTGTGAATTTAAATTCGCTTTCCAAAAGCTGTAGAAAACTTTCAAATTCATTTTCCAAAAGCTGTAGAAAACTTTCAAATTCATTTTCATCGCTGCCTATCAGCAAACCATTCAAATCCATCTGCCTGCTCCAAGTATACTTCCTCCTAAAGTGTATCGTTCAAAAATGCTGTTTTGACATCAACTTGTCTCATTTTCATTCTTTTGTTTGCAGATATGGCTAGAATACGTATTGAATCCAGTGTTGGCAAAACGTTAGTCTGATTAATGACTAAAAACTAACGGTTAATCGTTATTAATGATTTAAAGATAACTAATCGTAATCAACGTTTTAATGATTACGATTATCAATCGTAATCAAAAATCGTAGTCCCGACTGAAAAACTTTGATTGATATTGTAGTTTAAGCCAGTTGAAATATACTATGTAAAGTTTCAAAATTGGTTCAAAACTAAATTAAAAACTGTTAAAAAGCTCAACAAGAACTCTTAGCAGAATTTTCGCATTTTCGATATTTATGTGATTATCTGAGATTTTGTTATTCTTTACAGTTTTTTTTTCAAAACATCTAAGCAATTTGCGAATTTGTGATTTTTTCGCGGTCTTTGCGAGATTTCGATTTCTTTTTTAGCATATTTGCTATTTCTAATCAATTTAGGGTTGTTTCCTATTTTGCAATTTCTCGCGAATTTTTGCGATGTTCTCGATAGCCGGACAATAACACAGTTTGCAATCTTTCAAATTTTATAAAGTTGTTGTAAATTTTCGTAGTGTTCTGGATTTTTTCCGAGTTCTTGATATTAATTACAGTCTTAGCGAGTTTTAATAGAGCAAATTTCCAATATTGCAATTTATTTCGAATTTCCGCCATAGGCGTGATTTAATCCATGTTTCTGTCGTTTTAGAGTTTAAGCAACTTTTAGTCAATTGCAGGCTTTAATATCTATTTTTTTCATATAGACACCAATCTGGCTTTGAATCGAATTTCTTCATTGGCTAGGGGCTTCATTCGAAAAACCCAAAGGTTTTTTAATACTTTTTTATTAGCAGGTCGCCGTACAATATCCCAAGTCCCATTTTCTTTTACGGATTTCAATTCATCGGTCATTGCTTCTATCTATGTTTTACTTCGTGGCGAATTCATAGCTCCATTGTATGATTGTGGGTTATCATCTTTGACACCAGTTGGCAAGTTTGCCTTTAACACAAAGTCTTCAGATTTAATCCAATTTGGTGGGGTTTTGTTACGATTACTGTGTCGAAGATCAGATATTTCTCCTTCAACTTTATCCTCTTCGCTGTTTTCAGTGGAATTTCTGTCAACTTCAAGTTTATTAATGACACTGCAATTTGCTTTTTCTCGTGTTATAGTTTCATTGCCGATAACTTTATTTTGATCTATGTAGCTAATAATTTTTGTGGTAGATTGCGTGCTGCACAGATTTAAATAAAACATCAGGGCCACAAACTATTTTGTTTTGGAACGTGTACATGGCAATCAGTACGAAACACCTTTAAGTGATTTAAATTTTCTACCTTTCGTTTGAGACAGAGCTCATAAGGAAACTTATTTTCAACTTTAGTTTTACCTGTAAGATTGAAAACGTGTACAGCGGTACTTCATGCTTTAGCCCCATAAAAACTTTGGCAATCCAGTTGCACTTAGCATAGATCGAGCATCTTCTACTATGGTTCTATTTTCCCGCTCTGCTGTGCCGTTTTGTTGAGGTGTGTAGGGTGGTGATACTATGTGTCGAATACCTCTTCGATTTAACAGATCGACAACTTTTTTCTTCACAAATTCTCCCCATATGCCTTGGCTTTATTGAAAAATATTTCAAGTTTCTTGTATACTTCATTTTTATTTTTCAGAAAAAACATTTTTCTAAACTTTGAAACAAACAAAAAAATCTGGACCCCCTAATGACGTTCTTTGCATAGGTCCATTCACATCAGTATGTATCTACCTACCTGTTTCTTCTCATTGACTAGATCTTTTTCCAAAGGGCAGTCTATGCATCTTTCCCAGCGCACAACCATCACATATATTTTCTTTATCATCACCAATATCAATGTTCATACGTTGTAGTATTTGCTTTACATGTCTTTTATTCTGATGAACAAGTCGTTCATGATGCAGTTGCAAAGTATTACTTTCTTTGGTAATGTTTACTCGTTCAGAAGGTGTCGAATTTATAGCGTGCACATTTAAAATATATAGTTCCTCACCTAAATACCCTGTTGCTGCTAATTCAAGGTCGACTTTTCATTATTATTATTATTTTTATTGAGCTTTGATTTAATATTTTTTAAACCCACTAGTTCTGCTTTCACTGAAAAAAGATTTACGCTAGCATCAGGTACATATCAAACATTTTCCAGTATTGCATCTTTCCATTTGTTGTTGCAAAATACTTTGATATTAATATTACTATGCACATAAGCCAACATTATAGCATTTTGTTTACCAAGACATATTTTCTTATTATTGTGCAGCTCTTAAGGTATTGCTTACTCGGGGAAGTGTGTCGAGAGGCGCCGCTATCACAACACCCAAATACCTGATGCAGTGCTATTGTTGGATTTTGCCTTCAGACTGTACGCTAAGACAGCATTGGTTCTTCCTTTGAAATCAATTTTACTTTTTTCGTTGGCGTTTCCATTCATTGGTGAAGAGTTCAGGTAACATTCTGCTGCCCAATGTCCATTTTTACATTTGTGACAGCGGAACTTCTGCTTTGCACGACCCATTGTAACGGAATTTCGACCTTTTTTAAAATTTGGTCTGTTTTTACTTTTGATATCCTTTACAAGAATTGCTTCTTCTTTCCCTTCGGCCTTATCTATTCTTAATTCACGTGCTTCTATTGGACAAAGTTTTTCGATTAGAAAATTCAGCTTTTGCTCATTCGTGGGAATAATATTCCATAAATCCTTAAAGTTATCATACTCTTTGCCAACTGTTGACAATATTCTACCATTCAGCACTCTTTCCGACAATTTGTTTTCATTGTGTTTCTCTAATTCGTTGTTTAAATCTACAAATAATTTCTTAAATTTTTCTACAATAATACTGATGTCTTCTGTTTCGTCCCGCTTATCATAAAAAAATTATTCAATTAGCATGTTTAAACGATCAAAACGAAAGCATAATTTATTCCATATATCAGCTGCATGTCTACAAGTCAATACTACGAGTAATTCTGCTGTTGTTGTATTTAACGCACTGGCCATCATGTTTCCACTTATGAAGCGCTGCTTTGCTTTCAGTAATTGTGCCTTCTATTGGACACACTTTGGCATTTGCACGAAACATCATGCTGATGTGACATTTCTATTTTGCCCAGTCTTCATCAGGGCCTTCAAATTTTTAACTTGTACTCTTAAGTCCGTGTTCGATGACATTATGTAAATTATTCACAAGTTTGGGCTATATGTATTTGTTTCAAAAATTTCCAATTTCCCTTTTATTTAATATTGTGGTGACTGGGCCCATAGCATGTTGGTGTTAGTCCAATATTAAATAAAATTACAACGACCAGTGTTACAGTATCTACATTCAAAACGTTTTTTATTTAACACGTGAAGATTTTATCATAAAGTTAAGAAGGTATGTATACCAGAAAAATAATAATAAAAACGCAATTTATAATTCAAAATAAAGTTGCCAAACTAATAGTGTGCGGTGTTTTGTTATTTCGACCTTCCCCTTACGTGATCAACCTATTACTTACAATCAAAATCCTTTAAAAAAATTTTAGGCTATTTAGATTTTGCTAATTACTTAGTCATCAAGACCTACTTGTATAGCACATTTTAGCTCTCTAGCTATAGTGGAAGTGACCCATACATATAAGGGGCACCCTACTACCCCAGATGAAAAGTGCCCATTTTTAGACTTTTCCGCCTATTTCCTCATCAAGACATACCAGTATACCAAACTTCAGTCTCTAGCTATAGAGGAAGTGTTTAATAATATTGATGAGTTAGTGAATGAATCAGTGAGTAAATGTACACTAAAATAAGCATTTTTTACACCTTCATATCTCGGCAAGATTTTATGGTAGAACTTTTAAAATTCACCTATGAGGATGACTGTATGGAGAGACCTTATGTTTCAAGTTTCATTATTAGACATTATTAGACAATGCAATTTTTGTGAATGAATAAAATCAAAGTATTGCATGTAGAATAGAGTTAAGATACGTGTAGAAATAATGACTAGAGTATTTACAGAAGCAAAAAAAGTACAAAAAGTGATATTTATGTTATTTCGACGAGTAAATTCAGCGATTTTTAACTCAAATTTAAATCTAAGTCACAGTCTAACCAGACACGACACGAGCCGGAAGATATTGCTGGCTCAGCCGACGTGGCCAGCATCACAAAAGAGAAATAAGAAAGTATTGGTGTTTCCTTTTGCTTTGTTTTACGCATACATTTGTAAAATGTGCAACACTTTTAATTGGATCAAATGAAACAGCAACACGTAATTGTTGTCTCTTTCACAACTGGCCGGCATAAAAACCTGATTGAAGCAATTTTCAACTGTCAAAGTTGACGCGCCTGACTGTGTATAAAGCTGAAAGTACATAACACGTACATTGACGCTTTTTTGCGTCATACGCGGCTGTCAAAAAAGTTGAATCAGTGTAGTTGAACGCATCAAGCTACAGAGCATGCCGCGTCCAACGCAAAAAGTAGGTATACTTTCTACTTTTGTAAGCGTCATCAGCGGCGTGCTAACAGGTTAGCTGTTTTTTATATCCATTAATATTTTATTTTCAATGCTATCAATGATTGTTTGTATAGTGTACTATTTTGCTCATAAAACTATTTGCGACCATAAAATAAAAAAAATTATGCGTAAAGAGCGTGACATGTAACTTGAAAAGCGTAGAATGGGGAAAACTTTTGAAAGCGTTGACGCGAAAAAGTGTGTTATGGACTTTCAGCTTAATAGTGCGTTTCCATATACATACATGTTTTTAGCCAAAATATGAGTTTTGCGCAAAATACGTGTTTTCCTACATGTTTTCCCATACAATTGTTATGTGAGCAAAACACCTCAAACAGCGTGTTTTGCTCCAAATTATGTCGAATTTTGTCTATGCAACACTGCGTTGCCTCTATGATTACAAATGCAACTTTGGGTCATCCATTTACTGTGATTGACAAATGCGAAAAAAGTGACACTGTTTTGCAATATGGCGCGCATTTTATTTTCGAAGAAGAATGTAAACAAAACAATAAAAATGTCAAACTTATTACGAAAATTCTAACTTAAAAACAATTACAGCATAATGGAAACGTTTCGACATATTTTGCTCAAAACGGCCTGTTTTGCCCATAATGGAAACGTACTATAAGGTATGCTTCACTAAGTATTAAAACACTAAGGGAAATGGAACTGGAGGTGAATTATTTCACTACGGTTTGTAAAGGAAGTTTTGAGCTATGCTTCCCACACTATGACTTTTTGCACTTTTAGCTGGCCAAAAGTAAACAAGAAGTGATATGATAGACAGGGGTACATGTGATACAAAAACATGCTCATAAGAAGAAGAAAAAGAATGGCAATTAATATAACGGTTATCAAAAATTCAGTATCAAGAGAAACTAAAAAACAGGCTTTTTAAATTAGCAATTTTAGTGATTTTATTATTGTTGTAAAAGTTTTTGTGTGCATACTTTAATTTATATTATTTTTTTATATAGTTTTGGTTGCTTTTTGTAATGTAATATACAATTTAGCCAAAGGCTCATTGGAGTAAAAATCCACTAAAAGGAAGGAATCAAAAAATGTATATACAATTTTTAATAGATTAGAAATAAATTGTTTATCCGGGTTCAGCTGTCATACTACCACCAGAATTTTTAATAGTCTCTAATTTAAAAATTAAAAAAGATTGGGTGCTACAAAGCGCAACCTTTACTTTTTAAGCGACTTCAAAAAAGAAGGAAGTTATCAATTCGTGTGTATTTTTATTTTATGTTTGCACAAGCATAACTGTCATTTGTTAAGCGATTTTTAAAATTCTCTTCTGGTTGGAAAGGGTTTGCCTGCAGTCTGGTCCCATATTTTTTGTCGAAAATCGGTGGGGAAATTTTCTCTCCCCCAAAAAAACATAGACATTGTATGTACCGAAGTTAATTTCATACGAGAGTTATTGATTTTGGTCCCCTAAAGTTGCGAAAAGTCACACAAAAATAAAAAGTGGTCTGTAAATTTGACCAGATCCACCAACTTATATGTATTTCAACCCGCTGAATTCGAATCTGAGGTTCGTTTGGCTCATTCACCCACAACATTTGGAGTAAATTGCAAAAAACAGCAGTTTTTCTAGATTTTTTACGGTTTTCCGCAATTTACTCAAAATCTTGTCTGTTAAAGAGCCAAAAGAACATCAGATTGGGATTCAGCGCGTTGAAATGCATATAGATAGGTGGGTTTGGTCAAATTTACAGACCACTTTTTCACCTTGTATGGGGGCTACTAATAAAAGTGGGCGGACCATGCACATTTTTTTCTATAAAGCTTCTGTTATGCATAGACATTATCCATACTAACTTTAGTTCCTATATCTGCTACGGAACGAGAGTTATTAACAGGCCTCGGACTTTCATGCATCTAAAAATTTATTTTAAACGCTTAACAAATGCACCTAAAAATTAAAAATATGCAAACTAAAAAATGTGAAAACTAAAATAATATGAAAATATATTTTTTAATTATTTATTATTATCAGAGAAAAAACATAAAACAAACATAATTGGGTCTATTATTTAATGCAACCGAATTTTAATTGAGTTTCAAGTCGGCAACTGAAAATTAATGGTTGTCAGAAAGGCACTAAATAGCAACTGAAATTGACCGCTCTCAGTAGCCAGTTGCCATCAGAAGTATAATTTTCAGCAACTGATAACCAAACTGAGGCTCGGTTGCCATCCATAACTCCAAATATATGCATTTACTGCCAAAATATGCACTTACCACTAAAATATGCAACTACAAATCTATGCCAAAGTACTTAAAATTTTATGATTTCCATAGATAATTAGTCAATACGTCTTTATCACCGCAAAAATCATGCATTTGCCCGAGCCCTGGTTATTAATTTTGGCCACCTAAAATTGCCAAAAGTCACACTGTGCTTCCAAAAGATTTCCGGCAAGAAGATAACCGTAAGAAGACTGTTCAATAAGGCAAAACTGTCGGACAGGATAGAAGATTGGAAAAGTTATATTGTTGTACAATAGGTATAAGGGAATTTGGTAAACGAGGTAATGGCAGCAGACGTTATCGATTCCACGTCGTCAACAGCACTAGGTAAAGCAATCGACGATATAGTGATATTGAAAAAACCACCTTGTGTCATAAATACCTTTAAGCTATACAGATCACCAGTCCTAGATGTTATTTTTCCGGCCATGCTGACAAATGTCTCCCCGTGCTATTGCTTCTTGTGGATATGTGTTTAGGTTTATACCCCACTTAAAGCCTAAGGATTGCAGACCGATTAGTCTTTTGTCTTTTCTATTGAATACACTAGAATGACTAATCGATCTACATCTTAGGAACACATCCACCATTCGGGCTCTTCAGACCCGACCATTAAGCTATATTGATAGATTATGTTTCGTTGTTTAATTCTCTAAATAAGCTAATAAAACATACTTTTTTAATTAATACAAAAAAAGAATATTTTTTAAATTATTTGCTCTAAATTCAGCTGTACAGCTAAAGCAATCTTCTATTGATAATTTTTAAAGCCCAACAGTCTATTTCAAGCAACACAAGTATCCACAATTGCAGCCAGATTTTTATATTTACTTCAACTTGAAATAGCTTAAGGTACACATATGTATGTGTAACCACGGTCTTAAGAGGTCTGTTGAGAGCACACTTCATGATGAGGTTGATCACATAAAGGAGAGTTTACAGCATAAAAATTATATAATAACAACTATAAAGTAGAGGCTATTAGGTTGTCGCTAGTGCTACTCAGCATCTAAGATTTTCTGGTGGAGTGGATAATTCACATGCTCAGCTGTAGAATTATCATCTCAAAACTGGGAATCGGAAGTCTGAGAAACAATATCAGTGCTATTAAATATGCATAAATTATGCTTTAAATCCGAGTTTTCGGAATTTAAAACAACTTTAACTTTGGCTTTAATAATCGTTTAAGAATACCGCTGTAAGTTTCAATACACGATTCTTTGTTTAAAGTTACATACTTATAAAATGGTTCAAAGCAGTCAACGATCGTTTTTCTTCAGTTTGGGCTTGTTCAGCTGCGTTCATTTGTGGATCATTTAAGTTCATATTTGTTGTATTTTGCATCAAAATTCCATATCCATTAGTAAGCGTATTTTGGTTATTAAGAGCTCTCATCGTACCTTTAATGTTAAAGTAGAAATTATTATCAAATTTACAAAAGTCAATTATATATATATATATATATATATATATATATATATATATATATATATATATATATATATATATATATATATATATATATATATATATATATATATATATATATATATATATATATATATATATATATATATATATATATATATATATATATATATATATATATATATATATATATATATATATATATATATATATATATATATATATATATATATATATATATATATATATATATATATATATATATATATATATATATATATATATATATATATATATATATATATATATATATATATATATATATATATATATATATATATATATATATATATATATATATATATATATATATATATATATATATATATATATATATATATATATATATATATATATATATATATATATATATATATATATATATATATATATATATATATATATATATATATATATATATATATATATATATATATATATATATATATATATATATATATATATATATATATATATATATATATATATATATATATATATATATATATATATATATATATATATATATATATATATATATATATATATATATATATATATATATATATATATATATATATATATATATATATATATATATATATATATATATATATATATATATATATATATATATATATATATATATATATATATATATATATATATATATATATATATATATATATATATATATATATATAAATATTTCGCCAAAAGTCGCCGAAATATATTTTATGCAGATTTTCTTAATATATATTTTATAATAAATTTGTTTTTATATAGTAGTTTTTCTTTACAGAAATTTTTATAAAGTAATCTCATAAAAAATAGCAGAAAATCGCCATAAGTAGAAAAAAAATCGCGAGTAATTATTTCTTGTAAATTTTTTTCACCAAATTTCATAATCCATTAATGATTACACATAAGAACGGTGCGATATTTTGCATTTGCACTTTTGCAAAGACATTTGTGCCGAATACTGAATTCCGCAAAGTAATTTCCCTGAATCATAAACGTTTGCCCAAAACTATGTTGTATTAAAAAATAGCCATAAAAATCGCCAACAAATTTATTTATCGCCAGAAAATTAGCCATGTCGCCAAATCAAAAATTTGGACGCCAGACAAGTTGAAAAATCGTTACGTTTAGCTAGAAATCGCCATATCTGACAATTCTGTCCACTATACCTCGTAATATTTTAATAACTGTTTTCCCTCTCCTGTAAAATTTAAAAAATTGTAGTCACATGGTTTTACGTTTTAGATGACGAAATGTACATACTTACATTATCACAGAAATTAATTTACCACTTGTTTTTCTACTTAATATACACAGCTGAAATATTTACATGAATAAAAAAAGTTAATAGTAGTGTGGTCCTTTTTTTAAATACAACTTTTTGCGTTATCCGTATAGAATTACGCAGCAAGGGCAATGATTCGTTCTGCCTCAATAGTTCAATTTGTATGCTTCCTAAAGGCGGTTTCACACTATAATACAATTATTAATACCCATTTTCGAATATGACATACACATTGGCGATATTATTGTACAATAAAAAAATTGCACAATTATATTGCAAGTGGGTGGGCCGCTTTAGTGACCATAGTTAGCTTTTGAACTTGTTTGTTACATTTTTACCGATTTTTAATCAACTGCAAACACTGATATATTTTTCATAATAGTAACTTTTCGCCCATTTTCGTCATTTTCGCAATGTTTTTCGAATTTTTGTAATTTCTCATAATTTTAGCTATTTTTAAGAAATTTTAGGCCATGTTTGCAATTTTGCAATTTTTCGCGAACTTTCGCGATACAAGTTATTTTTTTCCCCCATTTTTTGGTTATTTACAATATTACCGATTGTTAATCAACATCAGTCTCTGATATCTTTGTGATGTTAGCGTGTTTTTGCCTACTTTCTTAGTTTTTGGCATTCCTTACAACTTAAGCGATATTAAATCAATTTTAGAGATTGTTTGTAGTTTTACAATTTTTTCGCGAATTTTCGCAATAAAAGTCATGTTTCGTTTTTTGGCTTCTTAGCCTTTTCATATTTCCATGAGAATTTTCGCCAGTTTTAGCAACTTTTAAATACTTGATAATTCTGAGGCAATATTGCAAAATAGAGACCAGCTTCAAAGGTCTCTATTTTGCAATATTTTACAAATTTATCTTATTTTCACGATACCAGAAATTTTTGTCAACTTTAACACGTTATTATATTTTTAATGACTTTGAAGCTACTTCTGCTTAAAAGAACATGAAAAATACGATACAAAACATTCGCATACATTAATGACAAATAACATTAATGAAAACAAACTAATTCATTCCCTCTCATACACAGAAAAAAAAAGATTTGTAAATAGAGTTAATTTTTTAGTAAACATAATTAAAACTTTCACTGGAAATGAGCCTATAACGATTTTTGTAAATGCAAACACGGTATTTGTAATTTTAGAAAAAATTTTCAACTAATTTTTTTTCAATTAAATTTACCGTTTTTCTGGCAATTTTATTGCCAATTTCAATAAATATTTTCAACAGACTTGTTTCTTAACATTTGTTGTGCTTTCCAAACGGAAAATTTGTTTGTTTCATTTTATTTTTTTGTTTCATTACAAAGCTATTTCAATTAAAGTTATTGTTATGTTAACAATGTGAAATTTTAAATTTCCGGACAATTTTGATTGTCATAATTGTTACATTCCCCTATTGTGAAAGGCGACGTCAACGTCACATCAACATGACATCAAAAAATTGTCACTTGTCTACTCTTTGTCGACAACAATTGATTAATATTAACATGCTGAACTAATTTCATAAGCTTCAGAAAATAGTAACAGACTGTCAATAGCAGTCAATTGTTGTCGACAATGAGTAGACAAGTGACAATTTTTTACTGTCGTGTTGATGTGACGTCGACGTCGCCTTTCACAATAGGCGGGATCAACTATTTTTTTATACGCAATCACTACGCTTAAAACGACTTTTACTTGTCTGCGAAAAACACTAAATGTCTTTGGGCGGAATCGAACCGGCGACCTCTGGACTAAGTAGTAAAGTAGTTACCTCTCAGCTACAGAGCAATTCATTCATTATTTCAGTTCAATTTTGCTTAGCAATATGAATGGTTCATTATTGGCCTATAAAATAAAGCATAAATCATATTTCGCATAAATCTTTTCTGGTTATAAAGCTAAAGCAATTACAAAAAAATTTCAAATTGGTCAGAAGTTATACAATAAAAAAAATTAATTTTCTTATTAAAATTAAAAAGCATGCGACACGGCACATCTTCATACATATTTGTTGGAATTACTCTGTAAAGAACTGAAATTATATTTTTTAACTTACTTTTAATGCATTAATAAATTTATTTAATAGATCTCATTAACTTCTATTTTGTTTGTTCAAATAAATTCAGTTAAATGATATATTGTATCGTTTTGTATTGGGCGGGAATTCCCGGGAAATTGAAAAATCAATCCCGCTTTCCCGGGAAATGAAAAAGTCCGGGAAAAGCAAAATTACAATGTAAAAGGGCCTTAACTTAAATGTACGCAGCCAGGAAAGAAATGAGAATGAGCACAAAATTGAAAAGTTTTAAGAAAATACGTTTGCAAACGTTTCCCAATTGATTTGCTCATCATAGTAGATAATGTGTTGGTGTATTTATGCTAAATACAATGAACCATTCAACAAAATACATTTCTGCTTTTGTTTTGTGTGCGATTGAAACGGGATATTAAAGCAAACAGATGAGTGAAAAGCCAATTTTTTGTTTGCAATCTTTGTCACTGCAAAGTATTTGTTTTGGTTTTGCTCATGTACGAAACGATTAGAAATATTTTAAAAGTTTGTGTCTTCGCATGAAACGTTTGCAAAAAGTTTTTTTTTGTTTTCACACTCTGCATAAGGTTTATTGTTGGTTCACACAGTTGTATCAAAGTTGTCAGAAAAGCTTACAATTTATTGCCAGGCAATTGTCTAGCAATAAATTATCTGACAATATTGTCAGTAAAAAATCGGCAGTTCATACGATTGACAGATGCAAAAATTGTCAGATCTGTTGTTTGGCGCTACCAGACTAAAATCATTTAACAGAAATTATGAATTATTTCTAAATCTGTGCTTGTGTTAACTTTAAAGAGTGAAAATATAAATTAGTATTAAACATAAAGAAGCAATTGCAACTATTTTAGCTACATATTTTCTTTTATTTCCCTTTTTACCTAAAAAAAGATGTGTGCAGTGCTGCCAATAGATAGAAGTCTCTGACAACGACGCCATTGTACAATAATCTAACAATGGCAACCATCACAAAGGGACCAAGGGACCCAAGTCGGCCGGTTGTTAGAAACCGGCAGCCTGTTCAACAATGGCAACGAAATGTGTTCTCACGATTGTCAGATATATGATAATTTGTTGCCTGCTTTTAGGCTTACAATGTACTGACAATGTTTTTTCTGGCAATGTTGTCAGACAAAAATTACCAGTTCACACGATTATAAGAAATTTTTAGCACATTTTACTGACAATATTGTAAGATCGGACAATCGTCTGTACATAGCTTAAGTCTTCAACTTCAGGCAAAAACGCTGTCAAATAAACAGGTTCGAAACTTAATCGACGGCAGTAGGTTCAAAATGCTCTCATATTATTGTTCATTTTCTTTTGTTTTAATTTTTCGTATGAAAAATACATATATGAAATTTTATTAAAACACGGAAACATTGCTGAGGGAATGAGTGACTAAAACTGAGAGCATGAGAAATAGCGTTCTCGTCACGACTCAGTTCAGTTTCATCATTAACTTGCAGCACCACTTGCGGCATCTCTGTCTTCAAAAATTTGTTGCAAGTTCAGCTGCAAGTAAATAAAATGTGACTGTGTTAGTAGAAAAGTGTGAGTGTATTGAGCTTTTCGAACTTGTACTTGCATGTTGCAACGGGGGGTTACGCTCTAACTTTCATCTGGGGCAAATTACGGCATTCGATATTGATCGAAAGAACAATTTTAGTTCTATTGAAATTTCGATAGATATCGAATGCCGTAATTTGGTCCCTGAACTTATTTGAAATAAACAAGGGAAATAAATCCCCCTGTTTTGATTATGGATTTTTCGTACCACGCGATTTGTACTACTGCCAAATGTGTATTGAATTTAAAATTCTACAAATCCAGTATAAACACACATTTTTCTGATAAAATATATGTATATACTACATTTTTAGAGCGCGTTAAATCAAATCAGTTCGCGTAAAAACCGAACGAAATATTTTTTTGGAATCGCGTTAAATCAAATTCGCGTAAAAACAGAATTAGAGAGTAGCAAGACTACATTCATTTATTTGGCCGCACACAAGGAAAACAACATTCACTCAAATAATAAACACTCAAATAGAACGACGAGAGTTAATGTTGTAAAACAGAAGAGTGAATGTAATGCTTAATGCTATTCAAACGACGCATATGGTTTACAAGTTTGTTTCGAATATGTATAAAACTCATTTGAAAATACCAAACCATAGCAATGTTCGTCCGCAATTATATTCATACACAAAACATTCAAATATTATTTGAGTGTTTGAATACATGAACGAGTAATTTCATACATTCAGTGGAGGCAAATCGCTTTGTGTTTTATTGTTACTTTCCTTTAAAAGCAGCATCATACATACACACATACATATACATAGGCAAAACCAAAAACAAACAAATAAACGCAAAAATTACTAGTAGCACTTTAAGCGAATGCCACACAGGTCAATATTCAGCTTCAATATATGTGTTTGTGTGCGTTTGTTTACAAAAAAATATGTACACATATACGTAGGGCAAATATTGATGAGTATCAAAACGCTTTTGATTTTCATAACAGACGCACACAAGCACATACAGTGGCGAGCACTTGTGGATACATGTTTGTTTAAAAAAATTAAAAATCGGAGTAAAAAACATAAAATAAAGGAAAACCAGTTCAAGTTTTTATTTAATAAAAATAATAACTTAAGAAAACAAAATTCAATAATATTTAAGGATAAACTGAAGATGAATGCAAATTCATGAAAAAGTCCTAAGTATCCACTTCTGCACGATTGAAAAAAACCTTTTTTCTTTAAATTTTCAATATTTTGTCCACAGTCCTTTTGCTTTAATCACACTTCTGACACGTCTTGGCATACTTTCCACCAAGTTTTCAATGGTATGCTTCGGAATAGAGATGGGCGCGTGTCGAAATTTTCCAACACGACACGACCCGAACACGAATCCCGATAGTTCAACACGTACGAAACACGCACGCCCAAAATGTTCAAAACACGAGTACGACACAACACGCACGAAATCCAAAAACAAAAATAAACATTTTTTTATATTCAGACATATTTTTTTTCTTCTATTTTAACGTTTCATGTTCTAGTTGCATATTTATTTACATATGTATTTCTGTTGAACAGTAACTTATCAAGATTTGCGCTCAATAGTCTTGTGCGGCAAGCTTCTACGTTCATACATATTTTAATCTTAAAATCTTTTCGTGTTTTTTCGTGTCAAGTTTTCTCCACACGACACGACCCGAACACGAAATCAGATTTTCTGTCACGAACACTTCGTGTTAAGTCGTGCGTGTTCGTGACACGAAAAAAACACGACACGCGCCCATCTCTACTTCGGAATATTTGACCACTCCGGTTGTACTCGGGACCAAAGTTCATTTAAATTTGTTGGCACGTTCCCGTGTGCTTGGGATCCTCATCTTGTTGAAAAACAACTTCTTCCTTCGGGTAAGCACTTTGGTCCACAAAAACGGGTAAATTATCACCTAAGATATGAAGATATCTTCCTTTTTCATTAATCCCTCAATTTTTACCACTGGCCCAAGGTGCCACCAAGTAAAACAGGCCCAAACCATTAAGCTTCCAACCCCCATATTTCATGGTTTCTTTTACTTGGTGTTGTTTAAGTGTTTCATAAGAACGGTGCCAGTAGTAATCCTTACCATCTGACTGAAAGCAGTTTATTTTGGTTTCATCTGACCATATTACCCGTTTCCAGTCTTCCACACTCCAGTTTTTGTGCTCCTTACAGAACTTTAGTCGTGCTTTTACATTTTTTCCGACAGTGCTGGTTTTTTTTTGCTTTATAGCTGAAGTGAGCCCGATTCTTTTAAGTGCGCTGCGTGCTCTCCACTCACTAACTGGCTTGTTTATAGCATCTACTGCCTGTTTTGGTGTTTTTGCCTGCTTCGTAACCAATAAATGTTCCATGGCCCGAGCATCTCTCTCGGTGAGCAAACTTCGTCGCGATTTTTCTGCACCTTCTCCGCTAATGTTTTTTCTTTTTCTTACCTGAAGCACTGTTCGGTGGCAAATTCCCAATGTTCTCGCAATTTCGCGTGCTAATTGATTGCTTTTTGTCATTTCAATAATTTTATTTTCTAAAACAGTGGAAATCTTTCGCATTTTTATTGAAAGTTAAATGTTTTTGAAAAAAAATAATTGCAATTAAAAAAGTTTGCTACTAGCGTAAGGTATTTGTTACATTTGTGTGACAAACAACTCAAATAACGGAAAAACAACTGATATTTGCCTACTTATTGTGCTGCCAGATAACAAAAACTAAAGCGGGCAAAAGTGGATACATTGACTTTTTTCACGAAAATGGGCAAAACTTCAGTTTAGCTTAAGATCAAAAATGAATATTTTTTCTGTCCTTTAATTGGATCATAATAAATAGTTTTAGTAGAAAACCTGGTTGATTTTTACATATTTTGTAGAATTTTAAGCGGTTTTAACTAATACATGAGATACATGTATCCACAAGTGCTCGCCACTGTATATTGAAGCTAAAATATTGATCCGTCTAGTATTCGCGTTAAATAAACTAACTTATTTGAGTAAACATTCAAATAATTTTATACTCGAGTACTTAACACATTTTATTCTATTATATTTATTTGAGTGTTATAATATTTTTTTCTTTTCGATTCAAGTTGCTTTTGCTTGTCTTTTGCTTTGTGTATTCATTCATTTGATTTTTCAACATTGAATGAAATCTATTGCGTAGTTGAAAACATGTGATTGTATTCAAATGCCTTTTAATAATTCCGATGCAGACCATTAGTGTATACATAATTTTTGGTATTGATATCATTGGTCAATTGTGGCTTGTAATATTAGTCTGCTTTTACACAGATCAGTTTTTCTTAAAGCAACTTTTATTTTCTTGCGAGAAAGAGCGAAACAGGAATATATTTTATGTGTTCCTCTCTCGCTCTTTCTCACTAGAAAATAAAATTTTCTTCAAGAAAACTGATCTGTGTAAAAGCAAACTTACTGTAAATGAAATAAATGAGATTAATATGAATTCATGTTGTACAAAACTTACAAGATAAATCATTAACGGAGTTTGCATCCAAAAAATTTTTAAGTGCATACAAATCTTCCAAAATGAATGTGCAGTCCGCCTGAGTCAATTTGCTATTGAGATTCTCATCTACACAACGAATTTTCCATATAGGACGTAAGAGACGAGCGACATAAATATACAAACCATCGTGTTTAGAGGAATAAATAATTGTGTTCATATCGTTAATGGGCGCGATACCAGATGCAGGGAATGAATTTTGATTGTAAACTATTAAAAGAAAACGCTTTTAATTAAACTATTTGTTGATTTTATAAATTTTTGTTACAATTTATCTTACTTGGACATAGGGGATATTGCGAATTTTGTAATGGGCTCTGAATAGGTGTATTTTGAAGCGAACGATTTGTTAAGCCACTATTTCCAATATTTGACATTGGCGTAGACGTAAACATTTGTTGAGAGGTGCGTTGGTCTAAGCCAACAGTGTTGCTTAAATATGGGCGTTGGAGTTGTAGATTTCCGATCATTTGTATTTGATTCGAAATCACTGGCTCTCCTCCGTACAATAAAAATGCCTGAGCTGCCCACATTGCTAAATCTGTGCCACGATACTGTTCGGAACATGTTAAAAGTAAAGCAGTAGCACAAGCTTCGCGATCCCCTTGAGCCTAAATAATGGGGAAAAAATTAAAGCAAATATTAGATTTTGACTTTTTAGTTTACCTGAAAGAATGCTTTGACTGCATCATGATGTGGACCATGGCATGCTATTAATAACTGTTGTAAAATATCAACAGGTTTTAATAATGAAATGATGTGAGCTCCTTGATTAGTAAGTAAAACAACTTTTTTTGGTTTTTGTGCTTTTCGTAATATTGATTGAAGTTGTGCTTTACATCGATCAGGCATCTCTGCTAAACTCCAGACGATACCATCCAAAGGAATAACAGTGGTCGATTCAGTTAAATATGGACGATGCGGAAATGGTGCTGAGCTTATGGACCACAAAATATCCTGATCTTGTTGCGGTGTTGAAACCAATAATAACGTGCCTTCATTATAATGTGCAGAATGAACTTGTTTCGGCTTATTGATTGTAGTATTCGGTGTGTATCCAGGTGGTAATCTAACGTGTAAGAGATATAAACCTTGCTGCTTTCTGGGTTCAATTCCTGAACTATGTGGCGATATTGGAGTTGTCATTGTAGCCGCTGCGGCTCCTATAGCTGTCGTTTTTGTTGGTGAATTTTGTGTCATAGACATTTGAGATTGATTGAGAGAAGATTGATTAATATTTGGATTTAAAAATGCTGTCAGAGGATTGGTGGCAAAAAATAAACGCACTCCACATTGTGTTACCGCCAATAAATGAAGATGTTGACAATCATCAACCGAAAGGGGGCAAATCGATTTAATGTTTTTAAATACAACAGGGTCAACAGTTCTAAAAGAGATTTAATAATTTAAAAAAACCATTCAAAATGTACTGAAAGTATTAAATAGCAATAAATACATACTTAATGATGTTTGAAGCACTTTGAAAAATTTCATTTTGCGTGACTTTAGCGATACGATACATCGCGTTACAATCCTGTCCCATTTCCCAAGCCTCTATTGAACCTTTTTCGGTTAGAGCATACAGCAATTGACGGCTACTGTCTATTGACAACCGAATAATCGGATCATTTTCCTATTAATATAAAGCATATATAACAAATTGAAATCTTTTAAATGCAAGCACATCTACCGAGAACACTTTCAAGAAACTTGGAACAATGTATGAGACGATACCCTGCGAATGATTAACTTTTTTGCAACGTTTTCCGAACCAACTTGACTCTGCTTGATACGATATTTCATAGAGACAACCATCACGTCCTCCTAAAAAAATTCGGCCATTTTCGCTTCCCATAACAACATTTATAGAAACGTTATCGGTACTTAATACGAAAATAGGCTTATTCATTAACTGCATCTCTTCGAAAGTTGCAGTGCTGTGAATATTTCGTGTTGGTGAAGATATAAATTTGGTCGTATCGCCGAAAGTAACACCTATAAAGTTAAAAATAGTTTTTAAGTTAAAATGATCCAACGCAACTCAAGGTAGAGATACCAAGTCATAGTTTAGTAAACAAATTACACAGAAATTCAAAATAGACATTTTGGTTTAGTGCAGTGAATAGTATAATTAATAGAACATTATGGGACAAGCCATTTTCGAAATTAACTTTATTCTTTTACATCTCTAGTATTTTAAATCGTGGCATGTCATAATGTGACGTAATGTTAATTAATTTCCATATATTTCTTTGAATCGACATACTTTAAGCATTATTGACGATATTTCCAATTTTTTTTTACTTTCAAAAAACCAATAACTTATAACATATTAAGCATATAAATATGTATGTATAATTTTAATTTTTTTTAACTTTTAAATTTAATTGTTATACAACGGTTGCTTCTTTAGATGTCTTACGTCTCTCGTGTTCGGCTGAGAGCAAGAGTGTCTCTCCTTCTCAGCCGAGAGTGCACTCTAAAGTTAATTATGATTCGAGCTTTTTATATATGTATGTTGTCACATGTTGTGAAAAGACAGTCTTTACTAATGGAACATTTAGATCTTTATGAATGCGCTGGTTTCTGACATACCAAGGTGCCGCTATAGTCAAACGCAGAATTTTATTTTGTCGCTCTTGAATTTTCTCTATATTTGATGCAAAGGCAGTGCCCCATAACTGAATACCATAGCACCAAATTGGTTTAAGTATTGTGTTGTATAGAAGAAGTTTACAATCTGGACTAAGTGTTGAGTTTCTTCCTATTAGCCAATTAAGTTGAACTGCTTTCAATTTCATTTGGGGCAGCTTTGGATCTATGTGGGTTTTCCATGTTAGACGACGATCAAGAAGAGTTCCTATGTGTTTAACCTCAAAGAGCTGCGGTATGATATGATTATTGATAGAAATAGGCGGACATGTTTCCCTGCGCAATGTAAGCGTAACATGTACACATTCTTGTTCGTTTATTTTTATTCTCCACTGTATTAACCATTTTTCTAGATGCATTACATATTCCTGCAACTTTGTGGATGCTTCTTGAGGGCTTGCGTTTACGCTAAAAATGCTGTATCATCAGCAAAAGTTCTTGTGTGAATATCATAGCCTGTTGGCATGTCGGAGGTACATATCAGGTATAATACAGGACCCAAAATGCTACCTTAAGGAACCCCGCCTCTAATCATCTGAGGTGTTGCTTAGAAAATTGCCTTCCCTGATGACGAATTTTCGTCCAGTTAAATAGCTTTCTAATAGCTTGTGGGTGTTAGACGGTAAATTTGGTTTTAATTTCTGGATTAATCCTTCATGCCATACTTTATCAAAAGCCTGAGAAACATCAATGAAGAGAGAAGAACAATATTTCTTTTCTTCGAATGTTTTTCTAACTACATTCACAAGCCTATGAGTTTGTTCGATGGTGCTATGTTGTCTCCTGAAACCAAACTCATGATCTGGGATGCATCGACTCTTAGTAAGGGAGGTCAACTTATTCATTAGCAGTTTCTCAAATAGTTTTGAGATATTTGACAATAGGCTTATCGATCTATAAGATTCCACTCAGAATGGTCTTTTCCGGGCTTAGGTATCATAGTGATCAATGACATCTTTCATTCCGCAGGATAGTATTCTATTCGTAAAACAGCATTAAAAATGAATAGAATTTTCCTTTTTGCTATATGGGGTAGCTCTATAAGCATTTTGTTACTGATTTTACCAGCATCTGGGGCTTTTTTCGAATTCAAGTCAGCGATAGCATTTTCAATTTCCCGAATGTTAAATCTGAAAGGGAAGACAGCTTCAGCGACAACTGGTGGCAGCTCAACTATATCTGTAGCTATGTTTGGAGTAAATACCTTTTTCAAGTGGTAACGAACAGCGCACAGTGGTTTGTGGCAAAAAAATGGAATTCAGTATCTTCGTAACTGCTGAAACCAGTGAGATGAAATTTTACATGGTTATAGCTGAGGTGTTGTCCGTCTTAAGAAGAGTTTGTGGTGCTAGCTCCTTCGAGAGAGGCTTCAGGAGTTCCCAAAATTGGTAACCTCGGGTATGTCAAACTTTAAAAAATCGCCGAAATTACATTTCTTGTCCGAAACCTTTCTTGTTCCAAACCCTTTCCCATTTTGGAATCTGCTTTCAAAGGCCTACATTTGCCTCACTTACGGTTCGAATTTCCCTCCGATAGTTCAAAAGTTACAGGCCTTGCAAAAAAAAATCTTTCAAATTTGGCGATCTTATTCTGGAGAGAGTTGTCATAATTTTGTTGACAGTGCGAGAGCTTGCTATCTATGTTTATCAATGAATGAAACAACAATTCATAAATTCATTGTACAAAAGTCGAATTGACACTTGTGTCAACTGTACAGTAAAAATCCTGTATAATTCAATATGGACATCATTTCACAAGACTTTAAAGAAACAGACATACTTCTTAAGCATTTGTTGGCTTTTCTGCATAATAAAATACAAATTACAAACATTCATACATTCATATTATATTTTGTAGAATAAGCAGAAAAACATTAAAAGGGGTGATTGTAATTACGAAAAAAGCAAAAAAAATAAAAAAGTTCCTGGCTTTATTTGTTTCTTCTTTCACGCATATATACTTAAGCTATGTTCACACGGGAACGCAAATTCGTGCTTCGCTCTCATTCGTGCTTCGCACCCCAATCATGATAAAAACAACGTGCTTCGTCGACGTTTAAACGATGCAAGTCTTATTGATCAGCTTCTTATTCAGCTGGGAGAGCGACAGAGAAACTTGTATTCATTTCTCCGTCTTTCTCACAGCTGAATAAGAAGCTGATCAATAAGACTTGCATCGTCTGAACGTTGACTTCGCCATACAAAATTTTGAGAGCGAAGCACCTTCTTTTAAGATGCTTCATTTTGAATCTACTTGCGAAGCACGAAAAATTGCTATCTACTCTAAGTTTTATCGCAGTTCATCTCTAGTTTATCTGAACTAGTTGTCAACAACACGGTTGCCAGATGTAACGATTTATCGCCATTTCGACGATTTTGGGTGTCAAAAATGGCATTTTGACGACTGGAATTATAAGTTGACACAATTTTTTGGAACTTAAAAAGTTTTGAGCTTGAACAAGAACTCGACAGCTTCTGCTACAATATGTAATAAAAGTAAGTAGTAAAAGGGATAGTTATGTCACACTTAATTATTTAATATTTTTGATATTAAAAGTTTTTTAAACATCTTCATCTTCATAATTTATCAAATATAAAAATTTTAAACACTAGAAAACAATGCTCAAATATTTACAAAGAAATTAACGGAGTTGAGATGCAAATAGTTTTGCAGAAGTGCAAATGCAAATTATCGTAGCTATTTTATAATAGCGGTATTCGATGTTTGATGCGTTTTGTATAGCAACTGCTTGCAATTTCAACACTTTGAAACACTAAATACAAATTTACACATACACTTAAGTACTCACATGCACATGCACTTCTGTGGCTGCATCCATATTAAAAGCAAATTTGTTTGTCCTGTGTGTCAAATTTTTATATGCTTTTTGAAATTTTCATAAATATTTGCTGAATAAATTTTTTAATATTTGTAGAAAATGTTTATTTGTTATTTTCAGTTGTCAAAATATAAGTTGCGAGATTGCGATACAAAAAAGCTATACCGATTTGGTATAGCAAAGCTGCAAAAGCGTTGTAAGTGCAAACTTATATATTTTGTTGCTATATTGCAAACAAAAAGCTACGATATTTTGCAATTGCTCCTTTGAAAGACCATTCGAACCAAACACTGAATACTGCTAATATCTCTTGCATTTGCAAATGCCATTTGCATCGAACACTGAACTCCGCTATTCTAAGTTTTTCAAATATATGTATTGGTATCTCATATCGCAAAAAAAGTGAAGCTTAGCGAAATGTATTTAAAGTTTTTCAAATGTTAGCATAGATATGGCTGTTATTCGCTTTTAAGCGGTTAACATTTGTTTTTGAAAAGTTTTTTACGCATAAAGAAGGTATTAATGAAAACTTTTACTAAAGTAACTTGAAATTGTTTAGATATGATTATGTTACATTAAAAAAGCGATACGTATCTATTAATGATGTTACGAGTATCAATTTTTAATATTCGCGAACTCGAATACGAATATTTAATCTAATATTCGCCGAAAATTCGCGAAAAATTGCCAATTTGCAAACTAGCCCTAAAATTGTTTAAAAACATCTAAAATTTAGAGGTATGCCAAGAACTCGAAAAATCGCGAAAATGGCGAAAATTTGCGTAAAATTGCAAACCAGCTCTAAAATTGATGAAGCATCGCTAAAACTATAAAGAATGCAAAAAGCTCAGAAAAAACGCATAAACGACCAAAAACTTGCAAAAAATTTTGAAAAAGCTCAAAATCTATTCCATCAATAATCTTGTCAAAAATTTTGTTAATGCAGTATAGGCATTTTGCGGAAATTTAGACGATTTCTAAAGAATCTGAAGTGTTCAATACATGGGATTTATTTTTAGGATAATAAAAAAAGTTGTACAAGATCATTATTATTTTAATTTAATTGCATACATATATTTTTACCTGAGTTTAGGCATTTTCGTAAACAAAATTCTTCGATAGAGCTGATGTTTCACAATTTTTGGCTTCTTGTCGACGGTAGTCAGATGCGAAGATATAATGCTACTCTTTCATACAATTATATGTATTATACAATGTGTAGATAGATAAGACCGAAAAAATAAAAATCTTATATAAGTCTCGAATCGAAAATTGAGATATATGCTTCCATATATATTTCATATATGTTACATATATATTCTTATAGAATTCTATATACATATGATGATATATGTACACCTATATGAAAAATGTATGGGTCATATCTGGATCATATACCCTCAATTTTTGGATCCAAACATATATAGTTCATATTTAGCTTTTTTATCTGGGTAACTGTTATTTACAGACCTAAAAAATAAAAATCATTTATAAAAGCTCAAGAAGACTAAAAAGCTTTCATAACTGTTATTTAAAGACCCAAAAAAATAAAAAGCTTTTATAAAGTTCTTAAGAAGGCCTAAAAATAAAAATCTTTCATAACAAAAAAAAAAGTTAAATTAAAACTAGCAAATACTAAAATCGGCAACATAAGAAATGGAACAATAACAGAGAAAGCACAAAAATGCAATAAAACATATAATATAACTGGTGAAAAACTTAAATTTTTGGGGTACAAAACAGTTTTCATGGTATATTTATGGTGCCTAGATACATACGTTCAGATCGAATTGATATGTTTACAGGAGTTGCTCAGCTTTACCGTAGCTCAGCCGCTTGAGCCTTAGGGCGGAACTAAGAGCACTCCGATCGGAATATGTGTGTGCGATAAAATCATGAAAACTCAAAAATGTTTTTAAAGATGTTTTTAAATTGTAAGAAATTGGTAGGTTTTAAACGGTGAAGGTAGAATTTTGTGAAAAATTTGGTAGCAAAAAGTTTTTTCCAGTGGCAACGCTGAACCATTGAAACGCAGCAAGAATGCGTCATGAGAACAGTGTGATTCGCAATCGTAATTGAGAGAGCGAAGCAAGTGCTTCACATCGTCGTGTGAACTTGACATTATGTGGTCACCAGTGTGGCCATATCTAAAAATATTTTACAGCTAAATCGGGTCAAAGATAATGCTAAAACACAATTTAAAATATTAAAAAATAAAGCTAAACTTTTGAAAGTTATTTTTTAACAAGGATTTCTTCATAACGCGTTTAATTTTTATAATTCCCCTAATTTTTGGCAAATATATGATTTTATTCGAGTAAGACAAGAATAATTCAAAATCAATAAAATAGAAATGCTTTATTAGGCCTTTACAGTATTCCATGCGAAAGAAAAATATTCGGAGCATTGTTGTTATTTTTGTACAACAATGCTCCGAACATTTTCATTACGCATTGAAAACAGAGCAGGCCTGCATGTAAAATAATTATATTGGGCAATTTTGCAGTACAAAATTTTAGGTTTAAATTTTCTTGCATTTTGACTTCATTGAAATTCGGAGTTAGGGTTGCCAGATTCAAATAGTACTTCAGCTTGACATTCGATTAAAATCAGCTTGATTTTTAAAAGAGAACTTGACACACTAAAATATTTAAGTAATGTGAAGTTAATTTAACAGTCTAAATAAAGAATAGTTCAAATATAACATAAACAATATAAAAACATCCCTAGAGGGAAAAGAACCTGTCAAAAAAGAGTTCGCGTGACTGGCTCCCAAGGATTAGCAACCAATTAGAGTTCCGGAACTTTATATGAAAAATACCGATAACTTTTACATTATGTTGCATTGGAGCAGGTCAATTGGCATAATTAAGACACTCAGTGACAGGTTCCAGACCCAAACTTAAAGTACTTGTCTTGTGGTGGTTCCTTTAATACTAGTTAATTTGAAATTATGTGTACTTAGTCAAACTATATGGGTTTTATCCAATGAAATCTTTTATTATTCAGGCTTAAGTTCGTTCAATTTAATTTTAAAATTAAATAATTTTTATTGAGAAAGGATTTTTCAAGGCATGTAATATTTGAAAAAGAACAAAGAGCAATTTTTCGACACCTCCATAAGTCAAGAAGTTAATGTTTGTTTTTTTCAATTGCTTATGCTTTGAAAAATCCTTTCTCAATAAAAATGATTTAATTGTAAAACTAATTTGAACGAACTTAAGCCTGAATAATAAAAAATTTCTCTGGTTAATTTACTGTACTTTAAACAAATATTTTTGATTTGGAAAAGATGTGGTTGAACAGGGGGTATTTTGCTAACATTTGATCTAGATTTGTGATATAGTGTCTCTTCACCGGTCACGACTCATGAACATTTTGTACCATTTCCATTTTCACCAGTCATAGAACAAGTAAGATCAAAACAATTGGTGCAACATATACCGCAGGGTGTTTAGTTAGCTCAGTAGCTCACTTGTTTGCAAGGCAAATTCCTAAAGAAACATTTCATCAAGGCGAATTCATAACAAGTAAAATTGACAGCACAGCCACAAACAATATGGCTTGTGCGCACCTGGCCACTTTTTGGGGTATTTATAATATTTAGTTGGAAGTCAAAATTAGCTTGTTTGTTTTGATAAAATTATAAATAATAATATAATTTATAATAATACATTATAAATAATAAGAATGACAAGTGATTCAAAAATTTAAGAAATTGTGAAAGAAAGTAAATAAATATTATATAAATAAAAGAATAGACTTTAGAAATGGGAGCAAAAAAGTTTCCATTGTGCTAAAAAATGTAATGTGTACTAAAAAAGATATTTTCTTCAAAAAGTGTGTGAATTAGGTTTTGCATGTATTAGGTTGTAGTCTAAGAAATTTTTCGGCCGTGGTTTTTGTACTGGATGTTTTCAATGCAAATTCGGCAATGGCGCCACTATTTTTAGTTCGCCGTGAACTATGAAGCAGCAGACACAAGAAAGATAAAACATTCACTTTAAATTCGCCTTATGTCTTTCACTGAGCTAAAAACGCTCAGTAAAGTGAGCGTTTCACTTCGCTCAATTGAACGAATGATTCAATTGAACTAGTTCGTTCAGGAGCCGCACAAGTCTACCATTTACCGGAGCGGATACCGCTTGAACTTTTGACGGGGGAACTTTTAATTGAGACATTATTTTGCAAAATTTCTTTCAGAAACGCAATGCATATCCATTTACTAGATTGATTGGCTTTTTCCGACTCTAAGTCTAGTTGTAAGAAGTCATTGAAATTAGCTGTAGAAACAGCAAGACCTACATATTGTTCTATTGACTAAAAATTTATGAAATATTTTTTCATAAAACTTTGTTATTTCTAAAGGTTATCCAACCCCTAGACCGAGGTGTTAAGCGACCCGTGCCTATCGGATTTTGGCAGTCGGGGGTAGGACTGTGTTAGAACGGAGCTGGGCACCTCAGCAAGGAGACAAACGCCCTTACCACGTTAACGGGGGCTATGACGTGGTCGATTTTACCTTCCCCTACACTCGTGGGAACTACATGCAACCTTCTAGAAAAATTTCAAATGACGACACCCGAACGATGACGAACGCGAGCATACGCGAGACTGACAATAAGGACGAGACGGCGACAGCCAACACACAGGCTAGCCTGATGGTGAAACCAGGTCAGGCGAACCTTAGTACTAAATCTAGTACTAGCACTACTGGCTTCAAAACAAAACAAGCTGCAGGAGGCGGTCACCTTAAAATCGCCGAATGCGGTAAAGTTGCTCTCCAAAAGGTCAGCGATAAACGCAGCAAGGTACCCCTGGATTTCAAACCAAGTACCTCAAAAGCTGCTAAAGCCCGTGCCTTAACGGCCAAAATCCCATTCTCGGGTGCTGTCCGAGCCAAAACAGGTAAGGCTGCTACCCAAGTGCCAATTGTGGGCAAGGGAACTGCGAGCAAATCCTCGCGTCCCCGAGTTCCACCTCCCCCTGCCAGCAAAGGAACTGCGAACAAGTCTTCGGGTTCTGGAGCTGTGCATCCCAGCAGCGACAGCAAGGGTACTGCGAATCATTCTTCGCGTCCCCAAGCATCGCATGGTAGTGCAAGCAAGGGAGCTGCGAACAAGTTTTCGGGCTCCCAGGCTGCACCTCCATCGTCCCAAGGGCACACAATTCCCTCTAGACGGGCTTTTCTGAGGCGGCGCGCCGCCAAAAAGTGTTGGATAGGTTAGGCAAAAAGCCGGCCGATTCCCTAACAAAAGAAGAGACATCTTCGCTAAAAAGGGCTAAGGCAACTTTAGCTGAAATGCAAAATCCTTCCCTCACGCCTAAGGGCGTGCCTAAACGGCAACGTTCTGAGGAGTAGGCACAGTTGCAAAATCAGCAGCCCGCAAAGAAAAATACCATACCCCAAAGATCACTTGACAGATCATACTGTGAAGTTGCTAAAGGCCAACTTGTTATGGCTGTCATAGATCGGGGTAACGCGGACTGTGCTATACTTCCTGAAAGATGTGGTATAGTGCGGCGGAAAATGATGGAGGTACTTGGTCGTGTTATCCAAAACAACCCAGGTCACCACCCGCAATGTGAGGACGCCGGATAGTTTAGATGTCGGGTGAAGCTTATGGCCTGTGCATATGAGCGATATGCCCTGCTTTTAAAGCAGGCGATCGCCCTTTTGACTGACCTATGGGAGGGCCCTAGTCTCGACGTGATTCCTCCTGAGGATATTCCACGTCGGCCTAGGGCCCTTACCCGCGTACCCGACACTCCGTCCAGCAAGAAGGAGATACTTGAACTCCTGCAGCTTGGAAATCCCGACATACCTACCCATGACTGGCAGGTAGTCAGGGTCTCCGAACCTGCAGGTTTCTCAAGAAAGATCAGTCTTGCTGAACCAGGAATCCTTGGCACCGCTTCATGAGCGACGGGGGAAGATGTACTATGGCTTTGGAGTAATCTTCCTCAGAATCTATCGAGGTGATGACAAGGGCTGTCTGGTTGAGGAAGAATGTGATCCGAAACCGGCAATTACCACAGATGCTATGCCAACTGAGGAGACTGCTAGTCTAATGTCCTACGAGGACACTGTCTCCAACTCTGAGTTGGTGGGAGAATTCTTCGGGAACCTAGGCGAAGCAGTTGACGAGGACGCCCTCTTGGACTCGGACCAGGAGGACGCCAACGTCACAATCGTTAATGGCTAGGCGCGGGCATGGTGAAGGCGACGCAAGTCAATCTTCACCATTCCAAAGCAGCTTCGGCTGCGGCGCACCTCCGGATGGCTGCGAGAAGGGACGAGCTCATGCTGGTACAGGAACCCTGGACACACCAGAACAGGGTCTGCGGACTAGCCATGAAAGGCTACAGGCTAATACACGCAAATGGTCCAGGTAAGATCAGATCGTGCATTTTAGCCAAAAGCGACTTGAACATCTTCTTCCTCTCTGATTTCAGTGATGAAGATTCTGTAGCTGTAGCCTGGGAGACCGGAACAAATGCCACCATAATGGTCTCCAGCTACATGGCGCACGACACCGAATCACCACCACCAAAGATTCGCGAGGTCGTAAGAATGGCGAACAAGAAAAACCTGCCGATAATCATAGGAGCTGATGCCAACACACACCACGTTATATGGGGCAGCTCGGACTCCAATGCAAGGGGTGAGTCTTTACTTGATTTCATTCTCTGTAGTAACTTAGACGTAGCTAACGTCGGGTCAGAACCCACTTTCATGATTATAAATAGAAGGGAGATTCTTGACATAACGCTAGTAAGCACTAGGCATTCTAACTTAGTTAGGGAATGGAGGGTCTTAAATGATTGCTCGTTTTCTGACCATAGATATATTGAATTCACTATAGGGATTCAGGTAGCAAGGGCATCCACCGGATCCACCGATCATCCAAGGCATCGAAACTGCAGTCGGCGTCATAACAGATGCCTTTGAACTTGCTTCATCAGAATCGTGCAGACCTAGTATCTGCAGGGGCAGGATTAAACCACCATGGTGGAATCCTGAAATTGCGAAGGCTCGTCAAGAATCTCGCAGGCTTTTTAACGAGGCTAAGAGACTGAATAATTGGTCAGCTTATAAGTCCTCGGTAAATAAATTTAAAAATTTTATAAGAAATGCGAAGCGCGTCCTGGAGAACTTTCTGCAGTGGTATAGAGGGTACATCTGAGACCTGTCGACTTCGGAAAATCCTATCAACCACCCCTACAACCATGGGTTTCATTAAGAAGCCATGTGGTAGGTGGACAACCAGCGGACATGAGACCCTTGAGGTGCTCATGGACTCGCATTTCCCTGGCTGCATCCCATACTCGGGAGAATGCTTGACCGTTACTTCAAATTGCCACATGCGACAAATCGCCGTAAACAGGGAAAGGCTTATGTGGGCGATAAACAGTTTTGGCCCGTTCAAATCACCGGGTCCGGACGGCATTATACCAGCCGATCTACAGCAAAATGCGGAAATAATTGCGCCATGGCTAATAAGGATATACACAGCCTGCTTTCGTCTGTCGTATATACCAGCTTCATGGACTAGGTGTTCGGTAGTATTCATCGCCAAAGGGGGTAAAACTTCTCACACCTCCCCGAAAGACTTCAGACCTATTAGTCTGTCGTCCTTTCTTCTCAAAACCATGGAACGGATCGTCGATCTCCATCTCAGAATGGAGATAAATCCGAACCCGCTATCAGCCTCTCAGCACGCCTACACCAAAGGCAAATCGATTGAGACGGCGCTCTACTCGCTCAATGGCTTCGTCGAGAAATCAATGGAGCAAAAGGAATATACATTGGTGGCCTTCCTAGACATTGAAGGTGCTTTCAACAATGTGAAACCAGATACCATTACAATGGCTCTACGCAGACTGAATATTCATCAGTCGATAATAAGCCTAGTCTGGAATCTACTAACCTATAGGGTTATTGTATCCACTCTGGGGCGGGCTAAAATCTGCAAGGTAGCAACCCGAGGTACTCCGCAGGGAGGGGTTCTGTCCCCTCTTCTGTGGAATCTCGCTTTAAACTCGCTGCTTATGGAACTTGATTCCAAGCTGTTTAAAACCGTGGCGTATGCCGACGATATAGCTGTGGCAGTTACTGGAAAATACCCGGATACCCTCTCACAGCGACTGCAGGATTCACTGAGAACTATCAGCAGGTGGACTACCGAAAGTGGTCTCAGTGTTAACCCTCAGAAAAGGATCTCGTACTCTTCACAAAAAGATACAAGATACCATCCTTTCCACTTCCGATTCTAAACGGAATTGAACTTAGGCTGTCTGACAGTGCGAAGTACCTGGGAATATATCTGGACTTGAAAATGTCATGGCACCGTAATGTCCAGTCAAGGGCAAATAAGGCCGCGGTGGCCATATATACATGTAGAAGGGCCATTGGGAGAAACTGGGGAATAAATCCAAAGAACTCAAAATGGATCTTCAGCATGGTAATAAAGCCCATACTCACATATGGCGCGCTAGTATGGTGGACTGCATTAGACAAAATCAAAAGAAAGGATCCTGCGTACATCAGCTTTGATGATTACAGGCGCTCCACGCACCACCCCATCAAAAGCTCTCTTCACAATGTTGCATTGGCTGCCAGCTGATCTCATGGTCAGACAACTGGCCATGAACTCTGCGATCAGGCTTGAGGCAGCAGGTGCATGGAAAAAGGCACCCAAGGGACACGCCAACATTTTGGAACTCCTAAACGGTCTGCCGGAAAACATTGATTACTGGTCACCTATTCCTCTGCCTGATAAAAGATTTACCGTGGTGCTCTCGGGCACGTCCTTCCCTCGTCAGGGGACGTGCTGGAGATTTACACGGACGGATCTAAATCGGACGTGGGAGTGGGTGGCGGCGTCTTTATTCCCCGTTATCAACAGAGAATTAAGTTTAAGCTACAGGATAAATGTAGCGTGCTACAGGCCGAAATATCAGCCATAAAAAGATCGGCTAAATGGATGAGGTACTATAGCATATACGACGAGGATATCCAAATTCGTACGGACAGCAAAGCTGCGATCAAGTCTCTATCGGGTGTTTACACGACATCCACTTTGGTGTATGTATGCCGGATGTCTCTGAATGAGATAGCGAGACATTCAAACATAGAGATACTCTGGGTCCCAGGGCATAGCAATGTGCCCGGAAACACTGCTGCGGACGATTTAGCCAAATCCGGGGTTCGAATGAACACTCGAGACACGGACCGAATGGTAGGCGTACCGCTAAACTGCTGCAAATCTCATATTCAGCAGGAACTTTTTGGGATCGCGCAGACCAGATGGTCAAACGAGGTCACCTGCTCGATTTCGAGGTTAATATGGCCCCAATATGATTGTAGTAGATCTGCAATCCTGGAGGGGATCCCTCGAGGGCAAATACGCACACTTGTGGCGGTAATTACGGGGCACAGTTTTATTGGTGCGCACGCTAGGATATTGAATCTACCGTATAATGATTTCTGTAGAAATTGTCATAATGAGGAGGAGGAAGAAAATGTAGAGCACCTCCTCTGTTTATGCTCCGCCCTTTCCGATCAAAGGGTGGTTTCACTGCTGCTTCAGGATCTATCAGCCTTATCAAACTGCGACATCAGACGGATAAACTCTTTCATTCGCTCGTCGGGTTGGTTCAACACTGATCCGAATAGGGAAACGTAGTAAGGGGGTCTCTACTTATTTTTCACGTTCCCGCTTCAGGTAACACAACGGGACCTATAGGGACCCAAGTGGGCTAGTTTTTTTTTTAATCTTTAAAACTGGCAACCTGCACAACCTAACCTAACCTTGTTATTTCTTTTTATCTGTCAAAAATATCATTTCAGCTTGACAAATTACATTTGAGCTTGTAACTTGACAGCATTTAAAATATCTTGCCAGTCAAGCTCATTCAAGTCCGTCTGGCAAGCCTATTCGGAGTATATAATCTATTCTTAGTATCACAGCGTCTTCACGAGACATTAATTTTGAGATAACATGAGAGAAAACGTCGGCAGAATACTAAAAACAAAATGTAGAATTTTCTCTTAATCTCATACTAGGGGAAGACGTAATTGTACTTTTCCGATAAGATTTCATTTTATGCAAATACTCATCGAGTTAACATGTACCACTTTTGCATAATTAGTTGTTTTATTTTTAATTTTTCACACAAATTTAAATTTATAAATCAACTAAACACATTTATTCATTTATTTAACACAGAAATTTTATCAAAAACATCGCTTTTCATTTATTTTAATAAACACTCACACATGCACACTATTTTATTCTTATGTACATGTGTTTTTTGACAGTTCATCTCATAAGATTGTTGTTATAAGAATTCTTATAACAACGCTCTCATAAAAATTCCTATAACATTGAGATAACACTAATTTGAAGTCTACACGTAACATAATTCTCTCTGCGATTGAATTTGACAATCTCATCTTACATATTATGTTACGTGTAGACCTCAATTATCTTATGGAACACGAATCGGTATAATACTATTTCTTAACCGTCTAAATTTCTGTATCTCAACGATTTTTTGTAAAAAATTTTTCATTATATTCATCATCCTCATTTGCTCATTAGGTTTCCTCTTCGCAAATATATATCTGACACAGCGTCTTCACGAGACATTAACTTTGAGATAACATGAGAAAAAACGTCGGCAGAATACTAAAAACAAAATGTCGACTTTTCTCTTAATCTCATACTAGGGGAAGACGTAACTTTACTTTTCCGATAAGATTTCATTTTATGCAAATGCTCATCGAGTTAACATGTACTACTTTTGCATTATTAATTTTTTTTTCACACAAATTTAAATTTATAAATCAATTAAACATATTTGTTCATTTATTTAACACAGAAATTTTATCAAAAACATCGCTTTTCATTTATTTTAATAAACAATCACACATACACACTATTTTATTTTCATGTACATGTGTTTTTACCCGACTGTGCGACGCAAAGAACCCAGCAAACACAGAAATACACCATATGTATTGCCAAACGTATTGCCTTGATGAAAAATATTATTGCGGCAATAATCGATTTCGTATTGCGGAAGATACTTCCTTCGGGAAGAAACGTGTCTCGGTGGCAATACTACTTCGCAATACGAAAGCGATACTTCTAGATTATAAACTAGCAATATCGCCAGATAACCACTTATAAGAAAATAAGAAGATATCGCCAAAATAGCATTAGGAAGATCAAAAGATTTTGCATTTTTAAAATTAATGTTCCTGGAGATTACGCCCTTTTTTAGCACCAAAAAGGAGGGGTGTTATAAGTTTGTAGTGTGTATTTGGTGTCTGGCTGTTCCCTAGTAGATCCTAAATGATCTTGAGTCTGCGTTAGTGGTACCGTAGCTCCCAAAAGGCTAGGTAGATTTTTATTTTTTATTTTTTGTTTGCAAGGAGACTTCATCTAAAATCTTCCAATCTATTTTTCGGTCCAGCCATTTGGAATTTATTATCATCCATTTACTTCGGGAGTTTTTAACATTTTTGATTCAATGTTATATATTTTTTATATAAAATTTATTATTTTAAATATTTTTTCTGTCTATATTTTCTTAAAAAGAAAGAAAATAAAAATATTACTTTGATTATTTTCATCTAGATGACAATTTAGGGATATTGCTAAACTATTGCCTTAGGGGATATCTTCCAATTGTTTGCAGGGAAGGGTATTGTGTTTATCAGCCTATGTATGTATGTGTGTTCCTTTGTGGCACTATATAAACCGAACGCGTAGACCGATTTTGACGATTCTCACGTCAATCGAATCGTCTTAACTCTGGGAGTGTCACTGAAGATATAACAGTAATCAAAATTCAATA
The DNA here is from genome assembly GCA_956483635.1 of Panzeria rudis. Classification (NCBI taxonomy): domain Eukaryota; kingdom Metazoa; phylum Arthropoda; class Insecta; order Diptera; family Tachinidae; genus Panzeria; species Panzeria rudis. The sequence continues at coordinate 70,083,579 of OY101449.1, forward strand.
TGGCGGGTAACAGACGCCATTTTGTTTATACGAAAAAAAATAAAAATTCGGCGAACTGTATCAATCGACAGGTATTTGAAAATCATCTTTATGTTTCTCTTATGATTTTTAATTTTGAATGACCATTTAGGATCTGTGACGGTTTAAAGTTGTTTTTTTTTTATTTCTTTAGGAGTCGGATGTTTTGATTTTTTAAATTTATGTCTTGTTTGATAGTTCATCTCATAAGATTGTTGTTATAACAATTCTTACAACAACACTCCGATAAAAATTCTTATAACATTGAGATAACACTAATTTGAAGTCTACAAGTAACATAATTCTCTCTGCGATTGAATTTGACAATCTCATCTTACATATTATTACGTGTAGACCTCAAGTAATACAATAAACGTATTTTTCTGTTGCAATGAACTTAAGTGCCCTGAAAATGTTACTTTAGTTTTTCTTATTTTTGCACAGCAAAGAGTTCAAAATAATATTTGAATATCTGTAAAAGTTATAGACGTTTTGTGATGATAACTAACGAATTATTTGATATGAAACACTTATAAACCACAATAAAACCGCAATAACTATTGAGCCTTTTAAGATACAAAATTTTAATTTTTAGACAACAAAGACTAAGGGCCTAATTTTCTATATCCCCAGTGATAAACACCTCACTCGCATGTTACATATTAAGGCGAACACTGAATAAAAATAAGTAAATTTTTAAAACACTACGACCTTGCGTTGGATTGCTACATTTATCACTAGAATTCCCAATACTCACATAGAACTATGAATTAATATCAATATTTTTCATTAAATATCAATATTATTTATAATATAATGATTATTTTTTGCAGTTACAATTGCGAATTTTATTATTTACAGGTAATTTCTTTCTTACATATAGCAATTTTTCGCTAACTTGCAATTTTTTGGCGTTTTTTCGGAACTTCTTATTTTTAACGGCTTTGGCGATTTCTAATAAATTTTAGGGGTAGTTTCTCGCGAATTTTTGCCAAGTTCGCGATAAAATCGACTTTTTGCATGTTTTCAGCTTCCCAGCAGTTTTGCCGATTTTTAAACAATATTAGACTTTGTTATCATTCCGCTGTTAGTGATATTTCGATATTTTTGCCGAATTTTTTGCATTCCTTACAGTTCTACCGATTTTTAATCAATATTATGGATTGTTCAAAATTTTGCAACTTCTCGCGATTTTCTCAAAGTTCGCGATAAAAGCGACTTTTGGCTTGTTTAAAATTTTGCAACTTTTGTCGAAAAATTTAAACACAAACGCTTGAATAAAACTTGTGCTTGATTTGGCATATAAAGTGGGTTATTTTTCACTGAAACGTTTTATAAAATTTGTTTTTCATATATTAATTTTAAAAAATAACGTAACAGGTGTTCAACACTAGCAATCACCTGCCATTGTAAAGTGTTTACCAAAATAGCAATTCAAGAAATTCTATGTGAAGTGAGGCGTAGGGATATAAATTTACATGATGACATTTTCAATGATATTTTTTTAATTCTCTCTCAAAGTTGCAAATCAATGCGATAGTAATTCAATACAAAAATGAACAGTTGAAATGTGTACAAAAATTACATGAAATTGAAGTAATGACATTTTCCTATCTAGAAGTATACCCGTTCACATAAAATTAAATTTTTCAACATCGATCTGTAGATGGAGCATTTATAAGTGAACACACGTATAAAAAATACAAACGAATTAATAGCTTCCTACGTTTTTTTAAGTAAAATACACACAAAACAACAATAAATTTTGTAAGTTTTGTATTTTACTTTTTCATATAATGTGATATTTTTGGGAAAAAAAATGTTAGAAAATGCCAAATAAATAATTAAAAAATGCTAAAAATAATGCTAAATGGAAATTTTGCAGCTAATTCAAATAGAAAATGATAAATTTATCTGGAAAAATGCTAAAATGGCCGCACTATAACAATATTTCATTTCAGCTGACACAACTGTCACAGTTGAAATTGGCTTCGACAAAATTAAAATTTGCTTCGACACAACAATAAACAAATATTTAAAAACATAAATAAACATTGCCGTTGGTCGGCATTGTTGTTGTGTGCTTTCATAAAAGAGAATAACAATTTTAGTTTTTTCCATGATAAAATAATATAAAGGTAGAACCACATTTGACGTAGAAAATAAATTTTGACTTTAGTCGCGATTATTTGACTACTGATTTTTTATAAACAGATAGGGAAACGTTGCCACACATATATAAGGGCAACTTTTTATTTAGGAATGTTTTCTGAATGTGTAATTTGTGTCTTTGTTTGCTGAAAATTATTGTATTAGATTATTATAGATGTATTATTATCAGGGACCGTATGAGCAATATGTTTTCGGTCAAAAAATAATGGATATTGTTTGATTATTTTTTAGATCAAAAACAAAAGTTAAAATTTGACTGATATTTTTTTTTGGTCAAAAATAAAAGTTAAAATTTGACTGATATTTTTTAGTCAAAAATAAAAGTTAAAATTTGACCGATATTTTTTTGGTCAAAAATAAAAGTTAAAATTTGACTAATACTTTTTTAGTCAAAAATAAAAGTTAAAATCTGAACGATATTTTTTCGGTCAAAAATAAAAGTTAAAATTTTACCGATATGTTTTGGTCAAAAATAAAAGTTAAAATTTCAAAAAAAGAGCAAGTAATATTTGAAGCTAATAATCTCACATGGTGAATATCCTACTAATCAACATCGATTTAACTTGGAAGTGAATATAAGGAGCTTCAATAGCTCTTATATACAATTTCGTTAAATAAATTGGTTCAATAGTTGATGCTCCTGATCACTAATATCAAGCATGACAAGTGGTTAAAATAAATAAAGAATGCTGGGGTAGCGAATTCTAAATCCGGTTAAATTTTAACTTTTATTTTTTACCAAAAAAATATCGGTCAAAATATAACTTTTATTTTTGACCAAAAAATATCAGTCAAATTTTAACTTTTATATTTGACCAAAAAAATATCGGTTAAATTTTAACTTTTATTTTTGACCAAAAAATATCGGTCAAATTTTAACTTCTATTTTTGACCGAAAAAGTATAAGTCAAAATATAACAGCTTTATTTTGACTTTTTTGAAAAAAGTAACAAAATAAAAGTATTTTTAGGTTTTTATTCCTTAGCTCACGACCATCACAATGCTATACTCAAATATGGTATAGACAAATTATTTCTGTCTGACTTTTTGAACTGAAATTTTGATAGTAACTGTTATTTTCGGTCCCTGATTATTATACTCATGAAAGAGCGATTAAAATGCAGCAATTCGGCAATAAAAACTCAAAGCGAAAATGACAAAAGTTTGGGAAAATTTTGAACAAGCGCTTAAAATTAAACATCGCTAAAAAACACTTTTGTCGCGGAAATAGCGAAAATTCGCGAAAAATTGCAAAATTGTAACAATCCCTAATATGTATTTATTAAAAATGGCTAAAATTGTATGGAATGCAAAAATTCGGAAAAAATCGCGAAAATTCGCAAAAACTTTCTAGCATTAAAAAGATAGAAAAGTGTGAGTGATTAAAAATCGGTAGAATTACCAAAAATCAGATAACTAGCAAAAAAGCACTTTTTTGGCGAAAGTAGCGGATATGTGCGAAAAATTTCAAAAGTGCAAACAACCCTTAAAATTACTTAAAAATAGCTAAAATTGTAAGGAATACCAAAAATTCGGAAAAAATCGCGAATATTGCGCAAATTCGCAATATTCGCGATAGAAGTAATATTTTTGTCAGTTTTTGGTTTTTAACAGTTTTACCAATTTTTAATCAATATCAGGCAGGCATGGATATCTTTTTAATCTTACCAAGTTTCTGCGAATTTTTTTCATTTCCGCGATTTTTTCCGACTTTTTTGCTTTCCTTACAATTTTAGATATTTTTAAGAAATTTTAAGGCTTGTTTGCAATTTTGCACATTTTCGCGAATTTTCGCAATAAAAGTGATTTTTTAGCCAGTTCTTGGCTAATATGTATATGTGCACGTCATTTCCTTGAGAAAACAAAACACAAATAACAATTTTAACAAATAAATAATAGAAAAAATTTTTAATTTAACAAAACAAAATAAAGTCGAAAAGCACACATATGACTGTGATTTTGTAAATGGGTACGGTAGCATTATTTTTGAGTGCAAAAAATAATCGGCAAAAACGTCAGAAGGTTAATATGGCGACGAAAAGAGAGAGAGAGAGTGGTTCTACCTTTATATTATTGTATCATGGTTTTTTCATAAAATCAAAAGCAATAAAAGAAAAGAACAATTCAATAATGTACATTATGAACACTTCACAAACTGAAGTTTTGTGCTCACATTTAGTACTTACCCATACATCGGGTAAATAGCGGGTAGAGTCTAGGGTGATCGATTATTCGAAATTTTCCAGAAACCGGTTTTCGAATAGTTCGACCGATTACGGTTTTTAAAATTCAGAAAAAACCGGTCGATCGGTTTTTTGTGAGAAAATGCAAAAAGTTTTGATTTTAATTTGTTTAAAGAAAAAGAGTTAACCGTTCATGTAAATACCATCCGCATAAAAACATAACTTTGAAAATAAGGCCAAGTTCCTAGCCAAAAATTTCGGCCGTTAAAAGTACTGAGATCAGATGAGGGTAAAATTCTTGATAAAGTATGATACCATTTAATTTCTAAGCTAACTTGGAAACATTTTCCCCATAATTCTTCCCAATATTAGAAATGTAAAAAAATATTGCAAAATAGTAGGTTGCCTAAAAATGAGATGGTATTGTACCTATCAAGAACTTTGTCTTCATTTTGATCTCAGCACTTTTAACGGCCAAAACTTTTGGATAGGAACTTGGCCTTATTTTCTCATTGATGTTTTTGTGCGGATCTGGCTTCTTTTTTCTAATTTTTTGTTTGGTACAACACTATAATTCCATCGCTATAATTTCCCATAATTTCTTAATTGCGCCCACATATAGGGGGAACCCTAGTGCACAGATTTACATTTTTTCTTTTTCTTGTTTATTTCGTGACATTCACGCAACAAGCATTTTATGTCTATGATGGATGTCGAACTCCATATAAAATATGAAGCTTGATTTAAATTGTTATAAAATTAGTTCACCTTAATTGCATGCTTCAGTAAATGCTCTTGAACAAAAATACTTGGAAAAATCCACAGTAAAAGTTCGTCAAGTTTTAATATAGTAAAAACTAATAAAATATACGAATCGAAAAGTATTTGACTGGGCCGGTTTTTTAATTTAATAAAACCGGACTATTCAACATTCGAAAAATCAACATTTTGAAAAAACCGACAAACGTATTGCGGAAAACCCGGTTGAAAAACAGATTCGATCACCGTAGTAGAGTCCCATCTACATATATGCATGTTCGATCGATTTTAAGCGGTATATAATTTTGACCAGCTAGATTGAAAAATTATAAAAATTTTGAGAATAATCTTTGAACACAGCCCAAATTATTAATTTTAAAAACCAAGTAACATGTTTCTAAAATCGGTTTCCACCACATACATAAGTATGTACATACCTGTGCACATTTTAGGAACTGCGACTGCCATCGTGAGCACAAGGCTGAAACTCATTCTATAGTATTATAGCATAATATGGGTATAAAATTTATTATTTTTTTAAAGCGAATTACTTATTCATACGAATTACATAAGAATGGGGACTTTTACTAATTATTATGTACATAATATATCGAAACCCAAGTCCTTACAAACTTAAACTTGTGTTATAATAAAAGTCAGTGGCATTATAATAATTACCTAGTACAATTATTTCAATCGGAGTGGTAAGTATTAAGAGATACTTGACGTCATTAATAAAAACTCCAGGTTTAGGTTTTACCAAACCCACACTAACAATAAGATGACTTAGCCCATCATAATATGCTACATCCCGAGACTGCTCATACGTCCAAATCTTAAATACAGATTTTTATAAATAAACTATTAATTTTTTCCATTGTTTACTTACATATATTTCTGAATCAATAGTTAAAAACGCTCTTCCTATCTCCGGAAAAAGTCCCATCATACAATGACATTTGATATCTGGAATATTTAAATATTAATTTAAAATAGTATAAGCTACAGATTTAAATTTCTTATTTTTAAATTGAAAAATAATGGTTCAATAAATAAAATTTAAATTATTTCTTATTAAGAATAATATATAATTATCAGACTATCTGAACGGAACAGTACTGATTTGGATGCTTAATAACGGGAAAGTTTTTGGATCAAGTTTTGTTTTTAACACTTCTTGGGTGCAAAAATATATGGGTGGTTCTCATTTTCAATGCTTTTTTTCGTGTCCATTGAAAGTATGGTATAATATTTCATGAAATAAACGCATAAATTTTAAAATTAAGGATTTTTTTCAAGTCAAGTTTTATTAAAACTAAAGAAAAGAATAGCTTAAATAGCTATGTAAAAGCTTTATTCAGCGAAGCCGCTTTTCTATATCCCTAGAGGAAAAACATTTTAAGCCCGGCCAAAGCCCGGCTATGCAATAATCTTTATTCAGGGATGCCGCTTTTCTATGTACCTAGAGAAAAAACTATAAAGACCGGCCGAAGGCCGGCTATGAAAAATCTTTACTCAACGAAGCCGCTTTTCGATATACCAAGAAAAGAGCTTAAAGCCCAGCCGAAGCCGCTTTTCGATATACTGAGAGGCAAAAACCTTAAGCCCGATATATCTTAAGCATTGTTGACGTTATTTCCATTTTAATAGGGAAATAAAGTCAATTACTTTTTTTCCAAATTTTTGTTGGCCTCATTTCACTTTTAAAAAAGCAATAGGATCAATTGACTCTTTTTCCACCATGGTGGGAAACAATGTCAATTGATCTTATTACCTGTCACCGATAACTGCAATGTAAATTTTGTTCATGACAAAATTGTGGTAAAAAATTTATTTTCATGCATTTTATTCTTGAAAATATTTGTAAACTTTATTATAAACGTTTTTTTAATTAAAACGTAACATTGAAAATAGAATATATGTATGTAATTTGTCATCCGTAGCTACCAAAACAGCTGGCATTTTTTGATGGCGCCGGCGACGCATACAAAGGTAGAAAGTAGGGATGGGCAAGTGAAAAAAATATATCGATACATTTTTAAATATCGATCGGCACGATATATATCAAATAAAATATATCGATATATTGAAATATCGATATTTTTTCAACAATGATAATTCATATGTAGTCCCCAAATTTTTTTTAAATAAAACAAAAAAAGTACCTTTTTTATAAATAATTAAACTGGAAAGAGTTAATTTCCAAGATCTTTACTGTTCCACCAATATTTCATGGAACATACATCAACAAAATTAAACTCAAAGAATGATAATTTATCGAACAGACAAAATATAAATAAAACAAAAGATTTTGTTAGTAATATTCTATTTGATGAAGACTGTGCCGAAATGTTTTTAAAAATTGCACGAAAAACAAAACCAAAGCTAAAAAATGCCGAATTTGATACAGTCGATCTATTTGGAAAAATATCGATATAGTGATATTAAAAATATCGACGATATATATCGATTTTCATTACAGGTACCACCATAACTAAAACAAATACAACACCAAAAAACACATGTATTTTGTTGGTAGAAATACCCCAGAAAAATGTCAAATCCATTATCTGTGAGTCGCACACATTCATAAGCTCTCTCGAATTTACTAACTCATGCCCGTTGTTGATAGAAAAATCTCAGACATGTGTCAAAATCGATTGTCTGTGTGACGCACACATTCTCAAATTTACTAAAACAGCTGTTCTTGCAGTGGTACCTGTTCAATCTACGTTGGTTTCTTACACTCTTTGTAATGAGTTTTGTTAACACTCGTCTTGTATGTGTGAAAATGACGAAAAGTATTCGGGCACCGGTGGCTTGGCATGGTGATCAGCGTTACCGTTGAAATTTTTCAAATGGCACAAAAAGGGGATTTTGAAAATAAAAGGGGGCACAAAAAGATTTCTGAGAAAATAATGGCAGCTGCAATAACAAGAAAAATGTAAGAAAGTTATTTAATTTGTAAAAAAAATTAAAGTTAGCAAACATAAACTCCCGCTCATCTTATTAGGTTCATCATTTTAGCAATACTTTTTGGCAGTTCTATCAAAAATTATAACTCAAACTACTAATAAAATTGGACTTATTAATAAATAATATACATTACGTGAAATCTATGCAAGAAAAATATAACGGGAATATTGTACCATTATTAAATAATTGCTGCAAACCAAATTTTGTTCAAGAGCAGTTCCTAATCAGAATAGGTTTCTGATGAGTTTTATATTATACATTATAACTTTCCCGCGAATTTTTAGTTTTTAATAAATTTTTGATCTTTCTAAGCCGATAAAAAAATATAAGTGTAAATGGGTCGAGGATAATCTTTATCTGAAGCTGAAAGGGTCAAAATTAAATGTTATTCTAAAGAATGTCTTACTCGTGATTTGGAACAAAAAATTAATGAAAGGCAACATTGTGTGAGTAATTTCTTATTAACTGCCAGTTTTTGTAAAATAAAACGAAAATTGTTTGTGAGAAATTATAATTGTCGACAAAAACAAATTATCGGATTTTATTGTTATTTTCAACATAAATTCTAACACGAAATTTTCATTTTATTTTACAAAAACTGGCAGTAAATGAGTCTAACTATAGAAAGAACTAATTAACAAAAGAACTCAGCACCTGAAAGAAAGCAGCGAAAATTAAGAAAGTTAGTACTAAAACTAATTTGGTGACTGTAGAACGCATAATACATAACACTGCTTTACAAATCTTTATTTTTGGAAAGTATAACGCTTCTATTGCATTTATTTAGGATAACTAGAATATGCTGTACCACAAATAGTAACAATATTCCCTAGCTAAAAAATGTTATTGAATAGTCTATTCGATTGCAAAAGTTTTATGCAATAATGGACCGAAAAATAATAAAAACTAAAAATGCTAGAAGGAAAAAACGAAAACACTAGCATTTCAATTTACTAGCAAGTCCCTTATTTAATAATTTTGTTTTACGTAATTTTTATTTTATTTGAACTAATAGGTAAAGTCTGAAAAATTTTTTTATTATTTCGGCTTTCTAGTTCAATAATTAAATTAATGTAAATTCAAATTATTTTTATTAAGAGTGGAGTGCTGGAATATTCAAATCAGATTAGCAGAACGGATCAGTACTACTGATTTCGACGGCCGCTACGCTCGTCATCATCAGCGTTCTTGTTCGCTTTTACCACTTATGAAGGTGGATGCTTTTTTCAATGAAACATCAGCTATTTAACTAACGCTGATGATGACGAGCGTAGCGGCCGTCGAAATCAGTAGTACTGATCCGTTCTGCTAATCTGATTTGAATATTCCAGCACTCCACTCTTAATAAAAATAATTTGAATTTACATTAATTCAATTATTGAACTAGAAAGCCGAAATAATAAAAAAAATTTTCAGAGTTAATAATTTTGTTTTTTACTAGTGCATTTTTTTAGTAAATTTAAATGTTAGTGTTTTGGTTTTTTTATTATAGCATTTTTCGTTTTTATCCAATTTGGGTCCATTATGGTTTACATTTTTTTTTAAATCGAGTAGAATATTCAATAAAAATTCAACTATGGATTTTGTTATTATTTGTGGTACAAAACAACTACCGAACACTTATTATTATCAGTAATTTTTTATCCGATCAAAGCTAATCATATAGATCACTTTAATCGAACCACCTTTTGCCGCTATGAAGTATACATCGAAAAAATACAAATGTACCGTTATCTGGAAATGGCTGAAATGAAAATTTTTTCTTTACTTTTCTCGTGTTAAGCATACCCTAATCACACTAAAAAATGTATTAGAAACTCTGTACATTTTGCTTGTAAAGCGCTGTAATGTAAAGCATTTCAAGATTGATGTTGCAAAAAGAAATAACACCACTTAGTTCATTCTCTTCATTTAGTAAAAAGTATAAAAAAAATTACAAGTGCATTTTGTAAAAGTGGCCAAATAATATCCAAGCAGTCGCAAAAGTGGCAAATTGCTACTTAAGTAGCACCAACGGTAACGCTGATAGTGATGTCTGATTTAGATGCTCTTGAAAGATTTCCCCTAATTCGTGAAGTTTTTTTAAATATAATACACCTCTGACTTCTTCTGCACCCGTCCAGCGTTTGTTTTCTTTCGGTGTGGTTAATACTAGGGATGTAACGAATACCGATACCGATACCGATATATCGGCGATACTTCAGATTTTCCGATACATCGGTATCGACGATATTTTACTGTCGATACGACGATACTTTAAAAAATTTTTTCTGTTTTTTTTAAACAAATTATTTATTTTTTTGTTAATTTTACCAAGAACTAAATTCATTTCGTTATTTTTTAGATCTTATTAATATAGATTTTAAAAATTAATAATATTTTACGCTGTTATTTTGCAAAAACAATAATTTATTTATTGTTACCATGAACTCAAATTCAATTCGTTGTTTTTTAAATCTTATTCCCAGCAAAAAAAGACATTATAAAGAAATCATGAAAATGTAGCAGTCGCGATCCGAAAATATTGCGAATTTGGATAATTTCTAATTAGTTTCACATTTGCTTGTCATTGCAAGAAGTTCTCTTTTTCCATTACCAATCACCGAATTTGAAGTGATGTTAGGACAAATTTCTTTTTCGGTGTTCTATAATGATTCCTCAAATAATTCTGGAAAAAATGCCGACTTCAGTATAAAGAGTAATATACTTGATGGCCTTCCATATAAACAATTTTGAAAATCGGTAAGCCAATGGAGGAACTGTGCTCTAATAAATATTTTGGGTGGACGCGTGGAAGACTTGCCCCACAGATTTTCGTAGAAAAATTATGCGACCAAACTCTAGGCAAACCATCCAAACAAAAAATAAATTTTGGAATTCGGCCCATAAATGGAGGAGCTATGCGATAATCAATATTTCTGGGGGAAGGGGAAATCCCGCACAGATTTTGGAGAACAATTATGGTACCAACCTGAAGGGGGGTTTGCAGCAAATTTCACAACTGATTTTCGAAAAAAAACTGTAGTCAATCCCTTTCAAAAAAAAAAAAATAAAAATTTTGATAATCGGTTCCCAATGACAAAGTTATACATGGTTCCCCTCCCATTTTCGAAAAGAATTAAGGGGCTAAACTACTAGCGAACCCTTGCAAACAACACAAGAATTTTGAAAAGCTGTTCACAAATGACATAATTATGGATTGGTGGGGAGGGGGAGCAAACTTGCTTCTCCGATTTTCGAAAAAAAAATTGGGACCAGTTTTTGTCAAACCCTTTCAAACAAAACAAGAATTTTGAAAATCGGTTCACAAATGACAGCATGGGGGGAGCGAATTTCTCCCTCCGATTTTCAAAAAAAAAAATTATGGGACCAAAGTGCAGGCAAACCCTTTCCAGCAAAAAAAGAATTTTTAAAATCGCTTCACAAATGACAGAGTTATGCGTGTACAAACATAAAAAATTAAAAAAAAACACACGAATTGATAACCTTCTTCTTTTTGGAAGTCGGTTAAAAAAGGATGAAAAATTACCCATTTTCAGAACTTGTTTCTTTTTATGCGAATTTAAACACAAAACTGTGTTTTCATGTAAATTTAAGTGAATAAATATAAACTTTTAGCAGACTTTTAATAATTAAGCTAACAAGTTATTTAGAAGAATATTAGTTGATAAATGTCCTTTAAAAAATCAATTTTTTAAAAAGCATGGCGAGTATTTTTTAAAATTATAAAGTAATTACAAATTTGTACTGGCTTTTCTACTAATGATCTGCATATTTTTAATATAGATTCTTTGAAAGCAATCAAAATGTAGTTCCTTAAAAATTACTTCCAATTTTATATACTGTGTTAATATCTATTTTAAATATTAATAATCTCTTACACTGTAATGTTGCATAATAAAAAATTGCCCATCTTGAGTTTTATTAATCTAAACTTGAACTCAATTTCAATATTCGTATCGGTATCGGAATCGGTATCGGCGATATTTATTTTTAAGTATCGGAATCGGTATCGGATCGGCAAAACGGCGTATCGTTACATCCCTAGTTAATACACCTCGCAGACGAAACATTTGAAATCGTCGTAATAAGCAGAGGTAATAATTTGGAATAAAAGATTCTTGATTAATTTTTTTTTTTAATATTCACCAACAAACAACAGTGATTTAATTAATAAAAATCTTTTGCGTTACTTTATATGTTTTAGTGATAATACAATAATAATGCATTATTCATGATGTGTTTTATTATTAATGCAAAAGTAGTGCACTATTTGCCATAAATTTTAGTGCTAATGAAATATTAATGCATTATTTTGATAAGAAATTAATGTAGTGCAAAAAATAGTGCAGTAAGTGTTAAAAATAGTGGTAATGCAATAATTTTGCACTTTCATTGATTTGGTTTAATGTGAAAAAATTGTCATTGCATTAGCTCAAGTTATGCATTTGTCCCAGGTCCAATTATTATACGGAATAAATACACCAATTAACAATGATATTTAAAACAATAAAAATTAAAGGGTATTCTATCAGTTATTGTATTTTTTACTATGTAATTTAGACAATTTGCTGTATCTCGCAAACCGTAAGAGTCAAGAGTTTGAAAAAACGCTAACTGAAAAATTCCAAAATTTGAACAATTCCAAAACGAAAAATCGCCAAAATGAAAAAAGCGCTAAAGGAAAAAACACCAAAAGTAGAATAATCGCTAAAACGCAAAAAAATCACCAGAGCTCGCCAAAACGAAAAAAGGGTCAGAACTAGGGATGTAACGATACGCCGTTTTGCCGATCCGATACCGATACGAATATTGAAATTGAGTTCAAGTTTAGATTAACAAAACTCAAGTGCAACTTTTTTATTATACAAAATTACATTATAAGAAAGAATATTTAAAATTGATAAAACATTGGAAGTAATTTTTAAGGAGCTACATTTTCTTTGCTTCCAAAAAATCTATATTAAAAATATGCAGATAATTCGTAGAAAAGCAAGAAAAAATGTTTAATTCCTTTATAATTTTAAACAATACTCGCCATGCTTTTTAAAAAATCGATTTTTTAAAGGACATTTATCAACTAATATTCTTCTAAATAACTTAATAGCTTAATTATTAAAAGACTTCTAAGTTTATATTTATTCACTTAAATTTACATGAAAATGCAGTTCTGAGTTTAAATCGCATAAAAAAAGTTTGAAAATGGGTAATTTTTTATCCTTTTTCCTTGAGGAAAAATCATTAAGAATACCGAAAAAGAAATTTGTCCTAGCATCGCTTCCAATTCGGTGATTGGTAATCGAAAAACAGAACTTCTTGCAATGGCAAGGATATGTAAAACAAATTAGAAATTATTCAAATTTGCAATACTTCCAGATCGCGAATTCTACATTTTCATGACTTCTTTGGAATAAGATTTAAAAAACAACGACTTGAATTTGAATTCATGATAAAATTAACAAAAAATAAATAGTTTTTTTTACAAAATAACAGCATAAAATATTATTAATTTTTAAAATTGATACTAATAAGATTTAAAAGATAACGAAGTGAATTTAATTCATGGTAAAATCGAACAAAAATAAATTACTTGTTTAAAAAAAACCCTGAAAATTTTTTTGAAAGTATCGTCGTATCGACAGTAAAATATCGCCGATACCGATGTATCGGAAAATCTGAAGTATCGCCGATATATCGGTATCGGTATCGGTATTCGTTACATCCCTAGTCAGAACTATACAAAAACGCTAAAACTAAAAATATAGCCAAAAACGAAAAAATAGCCAAAAAGCGAGAAAAAAATCGCCAAAACGAAAAAACACCAAAGCTGAAAACAAATCGCCAAAATCAGATAAAATCGCCAAAGAGAAAGGGCCAAAAATAAAATACTAAAATAAAAATAAAAAAACGAAAAAATCGCTCAAACGAAAAAAGCACCAAAACTAAAATAATCGCTTAAACTAAAAATATCGTCAAAAAACACAAAAAATCGTCAAAAACAAAAAACGTTAATACTACAAATAAAGCACCAACACTAAAAAGAAACGCCAAAAACCGAAAAAAGTCGCCAAAATGAAAAAAACGCGAAAAAACCGCTAAAACTAAAAATATCGTCAAAAAACGAAGAAATAACCAAAAATCGAAAAAGTCGCCAAACGAAAAAAGCGCTAAAACTGAAAAAACTAAAAATAAATAAATGCTTAAGCTAAAAATATCGTAAAAACGCAAGAAACCGAAAAAATCGCCACAACAAAAAAACACCAAATAATAAAAAATAAATCGTCAAAAATTAAAAAAAGGGTTTTTTGCCCATTTTTCAAATTTGGCGTTTTTTTTTGTCTTAACGATTTTTTTAATTTTTTTTATGATATTTTTGTGTTTGACGATTTTTTATTTTAAGCGTTTTTTTTTTAGTTTTGGTGCTTTATTTTTAGTTTTAGCGCTTTTTTTGTTTTGGCGATTTTTTTGCGTTTTTTACGATATGTTTAGTTTGAAAAAAAAATAACGATAAAAGTTGTTTACCGTTTTTTTGTGATTTTTTCTGTTTTAGGCGAATTTTTCCAGTTTTGGCGCTTTTTAAATTTTGCAATTTTTTAGTTTTAGCGTTTTTAAAAAACTTTTAACTCTTACGGTTTCCAAGATACAGCGAATGGTCTAAATTACATAGTGAAAATAACAATAACTGATAGGCTATTCTTTAATTTTTATTGTTATAAATAATAATAACTAACTTTGAAATTTTCAGGTGTCTATATATAAGTGTGTTTATGAGATTAGTATTTCAACATGTTTTGTTGCTCGCTTTAGAACACTCTTTAATTTTTAACTGTCACATATATGTTGTTGTAGCGACCAAGGCTTTACATCAGTGGTGGCCAAACATATACTATTTTATTCTTTGTTTGTGTATGTGCTTCGCGGGTAAATACATATACTGTGAGTCTCACAGACAGTGTACGTGTATTGATGGTGAAAAAAACATCCTATGCTCGCGAGTATAGGAAATTGAGAGAATGCTTTACATATTCTGTGAAAATTTCAGGTCCATGGCTCTTACAGTTCTCGTGTCGTTGTATCGTTGCTCACAATAAAATTTTAAGGTGTAACGATATTGCTATTTCCAAATTTTAAGATACACATTGAGAATTCCTTAATAGTTTTGTATGCAAATATTTCAACACCGTCGTAAAAACTTTTCCATCGGCTTATTGCTCTGTTTTACAATTGAATGACTGGAAGATTCCAATAAATAAGCTAGCTTTTCACATTGAAATACAGAAACAGTTTCTGCTCAGAAATCGAGAAACGATGGAATTTTTTCACACTTCATCTGAAAACTTTTACGATGCGAGAAATACAGAAACGAGATACAGACCGAAACTGGTAGGTTTATTTTATTTTTAAATAAATTGGTAGTTTCGTTTGTTTGTTGCGTTTTTTACGTTTTTGGTAGAAAAATACATTTTTAAATATTATAACTCGAATTTGATTATTTTCAGTAAAAATAATAAAATACAAAAATTTTAAAATCCTGGCTTTTATGTATTCTTTGAGCGCCTATATAAACGGATTTTATTGAGAATTTTATATATCTCTCAATATTGTTTAAGTTTTGAAGATTGCGTCGCAATTCTATATGGGAATTTCCACAGAAGCTTGACTTTTTGCTACGTAACGTCACCAAGAAATGAAACTTGTATTTCAGAACCATGAAATCCAATGTTTTCTTATATTTTACTAAATGTAGCGCTACTTATGTTCTACACAAATATATATCTAAAGAAGTAAAGAAAACTTAAGTAAAATCAAGCTTAATTGCTTTCTGACGTATATGACAAAAAGCAGACTTTAATTGGACTTTTTTGTGAAAATACCCAAATGCAAAATTCTACAGACCGCAGAAAACTCTTATGACCAGTTGTGCTTGAAAAATATTTATCACGTCTTTCGTTTGAGATTTGATTATTTTTGTAGTATAAAATGTGCTTTCTAAAAAAATCTTCTTTGGTAGATTTTGGTCGGTTTTGACGAAAATTTTGGTTGAAAAATTTTTTACTTATGGCACACCTGGGTACAACCCACTATTGCACTCTAGTTGTGGTTTATTTTGATTGCTTGTGTTGTGTTAAATAGCCGACGAACGTCATGGGCCATGACCAAGAATTGCCTGCTTCTGGTGTAAACGAACGCAATTTATTAAAATTCAGTAAACATTTTAAAAACTTTTGGGAACTCGAACTCATTTACTTACTGTTTATACTCCCTTCATACAAAATAACGCGTACGTGGTGTTGATTTTCCACAGTAAGAAATTGTGAATTTTTCCAAAAGCGAGAGTAAATTTATAACGGTTTTAGAATATTTGCATTTCTTATTTTATGCATCAAATATTTGAAATATAATTGGAATTATAATTTGTTTTTAAAAAATTGTTGTCCGCAGTTATGTGTATTGAACGCTACTCTTTTTTACTATGCTTCATTACCAGGGCGACTTCATGCAAATGCATGTTTTGATAGATAAAGAGGTATTGACTAATTATCTATGCGAATCATCAAATTTTAAGAAGTTTGGCATTGATTTGTGGTTGCATATATCTGCATATTTTGGTGGTAGGTGCATATTTTTGCATTTTTGGCAATAAATGCATATTTTTAAATTATAAAAAAAATTTTAATGCTTATTTCTCAATTTTTGAAAAAAAAATTATAGGCCGATAATAGATGGCAACCGAGCCTCAGTTGGGTTGCCAGTTGCTGAAAACGATACTACGGTGGAAACTAGCAACTGTTTTGGCAACCATTAATTTTCAGTTGGCGACTGGCAAAGCAAATAAAATTGGTAAAATTGGTTTGCAGACTACACCAATTAACACTAACTTTTAAAATTTTAAGTGTCTATATATGTGTCTGTATGGCCGACTTCCTAATCGCCAAAATGCATTGCAGTGATGCGACTTTACATTATTTACAACAACAAAGCACATACATACGACTTTGCATCACTGCAATACATTTTGGCGCTTAGGAAGTCGGCCTATATTGCATTACTATTTCAATAGTTTTCGTTGCTCGCTTTAAAACACCCTTTAATTTTTAACTAGCATATATTTGTTGTTGTAGCGACCAAAGTTTTACATATTCTCTGAACATTTCAGGTCCGTACCTCTTACTATTTCCGAGAAAACGGCCTGTGACAGACAGCATAGCGAAAACAATAGGGTTCCTTTACACTTTAGGTGTACGGACCCTAAAAAATAAAAATAGCCTAGGTTGTATAATATTTAAAATTAAGAAGAATATATTAAGTAAAGAAGTTGGCGGCAACCCATATTTTTCGAGTTATGGGCCTCTGAAGTTTTCATATAAAACATTGATTATGCATCACATTTCTCAAAAAAAATTAAAAAAGACCGATCCGTTAGAAAATTAAAATATAAAGGAAAAAATTTAATAAGAAAATTGGCGGGGAGCTTTGGTTTCCGAGTTATGAGCCTCTGAAGTTTTAATACAAAATTGTTATTATACGAAATGTTTTCCAACGAATATAGTTACTATTCGACATACATAGAGGAAAAAAACAATTAAGCCCGGCCGAAGGCCTTCTAGGAAGTCTTTACTTTGTGAAGCCACAATTCGACATATGTAGAAAACAAAATCTTTAAACTTGTTTGAAGGCCGGCAAGGCAGAGAATTCAACTCCGGAAACTACTATTCGACATACATAGAGGATAAAACCCTTAAGACCTGCTAGGCAATTACGATTTTACTCCGAAAGCCAGTACTTTTCTTTTCAAAAAGGATATTTCCATAGGACAGTAAATATTTTCTCAAAAGCTTTTATTTGATAAAAATTTTGACCGCATTCGATGAAAAATATACCACATAATCACAATTTTGTACTGGAAATTCAGTCTCATAACTCTGAAACTGAAGCTGCTCACCTAATTTTTTATTTAATATGCTCTTATTCTTAAATTTTATGTAACATAGGATATTTTTTATTTCATTTGGACCAGATGGCTAAACTAGATTTGTTCGAAATATTTTCTGTATAGCAGGCCTTCGGCCGGACTTACAGTTTTCTCCTCTGTGTATGTCGAAGAATGGCTTCGCTGAATAAATATTTCCTGTATAACCGGCCTTCGGCCGAACTTAAGGATTTTCTCCTTTATGTATGTCGAATAGTGACTTCGCTGAATAAAGGATTTTCTGTATAGCCGGCCTTTGGCAAAGCTCAAGGATTTCTCCTCTATGTATGTCGAATAGTGGCCGAGTAAATATTTTCTACTTACGTAAAAATCTTTTCTCAATCTTTATTGTCGACAGTTACATAATTTTACGTTTCATATAACGATATGACAAATTTTTAAGCTTTAAAATGATGCCAATATTGACCGCATTGTATGAAAAATACACCATATAATCACAATTTTATACTGGAAGTTCAGAGGCCCATAACTCGGGAACCAAGCTTCGCCGACAATTTTTTTACTTAATTTATTTTTCTTATTTTTTGATTCTCAGTCGGATATGGTACTTTTTTAACTACGTAGCGAAACTTGTTCTGAAAGAACAGTTAGACGGCATGTACATACACATACATATTATTAAAGGAGTTACATATTAGTTTTTTAATGGCCAAATGCCTAATTGCAAATGATTTAAATAATATTGACAGTAGTCAATATTGTGAACTGAAATGTACATAAGTACAACATTTTAGCTGATATCGAGTTCCATTAAAAATATATCTTACGTTTGAAATGCTCCAATATTTCTGGAGGAATAGGAATTTTATTTACAGTTTGCAATTGGTTCAACTGCTTGTGACCCATGGACAAACTTGACAATGTTTGATAGTCATAGTCATTAAGCCCACTAGCCGTCGCCATACCGTGTTGATTTATGCCGGTCATCTAAAATATTAAAGCATTTATAAATTATAAAAATACATAAAATGGAAAAAATCTAGTTTACCAGCGCACCTCCAAATAAAATAAAAATTACATGGGTTGATAAAAAATTGAAAAATAAGAAGAAAATAAAATGGTAAGTCTCGGAAACGCATAGTTTTCGAGTTATGGAACTCTGAAGTTTTCATATTTAAATGCGATTTTCTACTATATTTCTGAACGTATATGGCCAATATTGGTATAATTTGAAAGCTTTTAAAGATGTCTTTCTGAATATTTTAAAAAATTAGTTTGTTACTTTATTCGACCTTACACTGGATAAATATTATTTATTATTTGGGCTCAAGGTGACCTTGAGCCCAAATAATAAATATTTATTTTAAAAAATGTTAGATTTTGAACTCTTTATGTGCCAATACAGTTGTCACTTCAAAATGTTACAGATGTGCGCTCGGTAAATATATAGTTTATTCAAATAAGTGTAATAAAAGTTTTATCAAGTAACAAAGAACAGCTTCGCTAACTAAAGCATCCATGCATAGCCGGCGTTCGCCCGGGCTCAAGGATTTTCCCCTTCTATGGTATAACAAACACTGGGTTCACTAACTAAATCTTCCCTGCATAGCCGGCCTTCGGCCGGGCTCAAGGATTTTCTCCTCTGTGGTATAACAAACGCCGGCTTCGCTAGCTAAAGCTTCCCTGCATAGCCGTCCTTTGGCCGGGCTCAAGGATTTTCTCCTCTGTGTTATAACAAACACCGGCTTCGCTAACTAAAGCTTCCCTGCATAGCCGGCCTTCGGCCGGGCTCACAGATTTTCTCCTCTGTGGCATAAAAACACCGGCTTCGCTAATTAAAGCTTCTTTGCATAGCCGGCCTTCGGTCGGGATTACAGATTTTCTCCTTTGTGGTATAACAAACACCGGCTTCGCTAACTAAATTTTCCTTTCATATCCGGCCTTCGGCTATGTAATGAAAAAATAAATTAATTTGTTTTTATAGTTCCTAAAAACTTGTATTTTCGTAAACTCATCCCCGCTTCTTAATGGGTTAAGAAGTTTTAAATTAATTTCGAATATCCAGAAAGATCTATTCAAAAGCTTTCAATATTAGACATATGCGTTCAAAAATGTAATGGAAAATCACATTTATATATGAAAACTTCAGAGGGCCATAACTCGAAAACTATACGTTTCCGAGACTTCTACCATTTAATTTTTTCTTATTTTTTAATTTTCTATCGCCCTATGTAATTTTTATTTTATTTGGAGGTGCGTTGGTAAACTAAATTTAAGCCCATAAAATATTTTATACAATTGTTTATACCTCCAATAGGCCGGGTGCAGACAGGTCAATAGAGTCGTGTTTCTCAAGCATGCTTCCAGCAATATCCAGTAGGTCATGTTGAGCTCCTATTTGCATTAAGTTCATTTTATTAACTTTTAAGATTTTTTCTTTAAACTAATATACAATAACTCTGCAACAAGAGAAAATAAAAATCACAGAATAAGATAAAAGTAAACTTCCTTCAATTATGTTTATACTTTGTGATTGATTATGTTCCCAAACGCGCGTTTCTGTACAGAGAGCGGAGTCGAGAGGCTTCGAGCCGGCCCACAGCCGCCGCCGGAACTAGTTTAGTTGATTGGGCCGCTGCCGAAGCGTGCGGCTTATGTCGGCTTAATTTTTTTGCTTTCAAATAATAATTTTAATAAGCATTTACTTTAACATTAGTCAAACTTCATACAAAAACATCAGAAAAATGTTAGTGCAATTTTTTCATATCGACTTTGACTTTCGTCAAGAGAAATCAATGGCTCGTGAAGATGCTATGTTAAAACTAATAAGTCGACGTTTAGACCAGGGATCGCCACACACATACTTGCACATTTATATTTGTGTTGGTTGATTGTTTTTGAGCGTAATTTATTTTTCTCTCATTCCACCAGGGCTGCTGAGACATATTTATCGCCGTCCCCTAACAAATTCGAAAAAATCCACACAAATCGCCACGTGTGATATAAATGTATTAAAAGTAACATCAAATTAAAAGATTCAATGTAAAATAAACATTTATTGAAAGTTTGGAAGGTTCTCTACAAATTTTTAATTATTTAAAAAAACTATATCACAGTTCACACGTTACTCGGTAACTGTTTAGTCGTTAAATTGGTTATATTTCCATATATTTTGTTGCTGTAAAATTTATTTGAAATTTTTTTGACAGCAAAATTTATGGGAAATTTATACCAATTTAACGATTAAACAGTTACCGAATGAAGTGTGAACCGCACCAATATGAAACAAATTTTAAATTGGGTAAATATATATTTTATCATTTTTGTAGAACTCATAATTCGAATTTTAGTAATTTTCATACAGTACTAATTATGTAATTAGTACGCATATGTACATTAAGGTACGTGAATAGATACAACAAAATTATCGGCCCTTCTCTGTAAACCGAGTCCGAGTAAATTTCTCGTTTTCAAAAAATGAATAATACATCAATAAACATTGATGTATTTTAAATCGTATATAATAAATTCATTTCAGATGTATTATTCTAAGGTCTAAAAAATAGATAACCCTGAAATTAAACTAGTTTTTAAAAGAATCCATAATTATGAAAAAGTACTGGCTTAGAACAAAAAATAAATAAATAATTCTTCCGTCAATCAGTCAGAAAAGCAAAATCTAGCAAAAAAATTTTGTCTTTAAAATTTATAAGTATCTCGCTTGTGTCTTTCGACGGATTGTTTTCAAAATACGAAATCACCTCTTTGCGAAGGTTAAATAGCCTCTCGAGGCAACGACCTTTACTCAGCCATCGAACTTCAGTATGCATTAACAAATCGCCGTATTCAGCATGTATTTCATCAAGAAAGTTTTTAAATTTTCGATGGGTCAGAGAATTATGACCGCCACGTTTTTTATTAATTAATTTTATGGCAACTTGCATAGAATTCAATAAATTCAAGTTTTTTGTGAATAAAGCCTGTTGATGTATTATGCAATGAAATACATATACATACGTTAAAACCGTTTTTCAACAAAAAATCCGACGAAACCATCTTTTTTGCCAACCATTACATTGGCACCGTCAGTGCATGCAGAACAAAACTTATTTTTATCGGCAAAAGAAGAAATCTCTTCATTTACTACATCGAAAATGGTGCTACCCTTAACATTTCCATGCAAAGCAACCATTGTCAACATTTCTTCATGGATTTCGAAATTATTGTCAATAGTTCTTACACATATGATCAACTGGCATATATCATTAACATCAGAGCACTCATCTAAACAAATAGAAAAATATTTGCAATTAATTATTCTGTCTTTAATATTGGAATAAATGAATGCGCTAATATTTTCCGTACGACGGGTAATTGTTTTAGAGGACATTGGAATATCATTAATAATTTTCCGCATTTCTGTGCCTTTTTCGCCAAAGCATTCCAAAACAGAATTGCTCAGCTCCTTGTAAAACATACCATCTTCAAATGGACGGCAACGTTTAGCAAGTGCAGCGGCAATAACAAATGATGCCTTTCTTTTTAATATACGATCAGGTAAATTTTCAACCTGAGATTCTTGGCAATCATGAATTATTTTTCAAAAAAATGTTTTTTAAGTTTTAAAACTAATTCCTCCCTATCATTATTTGATAATTTATCGTATTCACCATGACATAAGCGATAATGCCTTTCTATATAAAATTTATAAGCGCGCATCACAGTGCGTTGGCATACTAAGCACTCTGCTTTACCGAAGTAATTTTCGGCAAATAAAAAATCATTCTCCCATTCTATATTAAACATATTGTTCAGTGTTGTCTAGTAACAAGCGACTACACAACCAGTTCATATGAATATCTAAGTCTTAGATTAAAAGATCAAAGTGGCAGCCCTGGATGTAATAACGCAGTCACAAGCGAGTTCACATGAATAATGAAACAAGACTAACAGCCATATTCATAAATATTTAAAACAGGGCAATAAACTACTTTTAAGCAAAATTTCATAAAATTGCATTCATAAATCTTTATTACATGAAAATTTTAAAATAGGTTTAAAGATGGTATGCACCTTCTATAAACCTTCAATAAATTCATATCATCCATATATCAATTTTAACTTCAAATATCTTTGCAAATTTAGCACACAGGAATACATGATATTTTTTAAATTAAAGCTTGAAGTCTTGGCTATAAGCATTTAAGTATGTTTGTTAAAATTTAATAGAATATGCCACTAAATTATTTAAGTTAAACAAAATTCGCAACAAAATTAGCTAAAAAGCACCATCAAAACACATAAAAGCAAAAAGAAATGTTAGTGATGCAGAAACAATCAACACAAATACAAACAGGCTCGTTATTCGAGTACCTCTTGCTTACATGATTTAAAGAATCGTGTGAATTCTTTTGTAATCATTTCTCTTTTTTGATTTTGCTTCATAGACAACTCGTATCAAATAAGTTGAGAAATATATTGTTAAGAGAGTTGAAAAAATCTTAAATTACATGAAAATGATAAAAAGTTATTCGTTTATT
This sequence comes from Panzeria rudis, assembly GCA_956483635.1. Lineage (NCBI taxonomy): Eukaryota > Metazoa > Arthropoda > Insecta > Diptera > Tachinidae > Panzeria > Panzeria rudis. Next base: position 70,107,158 of record OY101449.1, read on the forward strand.
TCAATATCCGGATGAAATCATATTGTTTTTATTGCAACACTAACTACAAAACATGGTGGTGTTGCCAGTATCGAAATCTAGAATTCCTTAAAACACACAATGTCTATTTGTTGGAAACCCCTTCCTGTAATTCTTCTGCGCAAGGGAAATAATATAACTCGGAGTATTTAACAACGATCTTTATTGTTCGGAATTCAATTTGCAAGTGAGTAATACATAAAAATAAGAATGATGCTTAAAAAGGAAAAAGCTAAAAAACGTTAAAACATACATATGTAGATGTATGCGTGTGAATGTTGAAAGGTTGCATTGTAACAGAGTTGCCATTACAACACTGCCCCTCAATGAACATTTCAAACTTCAAAAAATCGACCAAGATAAATTATTCTATACAAGGCCAATCATTCCTACAAATTTCTCATGGCTAGGCTTAGCCAAGTTTTTTGTAAGGACGTCTGCTAAATTTTCAGAGCTGCAACAATATTTCAAATCAACGTCACCTTTCCGGAAAACATCTCTTATGTAGTGATATTTAATATCGATATGTTTGCTCCTCTGATGGTAAACTGGATTCTTCACTAGGTTCATGGCACTAATGTTGTCGCCATTGATAACAATAGATTTTGGACACTGAAGTTGCATTTCCTTTAGTAATTTTATCAAAAAGGTAGCCTCCTTGGAGCAAGATGAGAGAGACATATACTCTGCCTCTGTGCTGCTGAGCGCCACTGTTGCTTGTTTCTTAGACTCATATGAAAAAACTGCGCCAGCCCACAGAAACACATAACCAGTATAGGATCTCCGGTCGGTAGTATCACTCCCCCAGTCAGCATCCGTATAACACTCAATTGGCTTTCCAGTCTTTTTATATATTAGTTGCATTTGTAATGTTGTAGATAAATACCTTAATATTCTTTTGGCAGCTAGCATATGTTCTACGTGTGGATCTTTGTTCCTCTGTGAAAGTTTGCTTACAGAATGTAATATATCGGGCCTTGTGTTTATTGCTATGTACATGAGCGAGCCAATTAAAGATTGGTATTGCGTCTGGTCAACTTTCTTACAATCATCCTTTTCGCATTTTACCTGATATTTCGGGTCTAGAGGTGTTGCTATAGGTCTACACGTTGTCATATTATGCTCTCTTAAAAGCTTTCTTATATGAGTTTTTTGGCTAATTGATATTCGCCCCTTATCACCATCTCGATTCACTTCCAGGCTTAGAAAATATTTTACTGGACCTTTATCCACTACCTTAACTCTGTCAGCAATAAGACTTTTGATTTCCTTCATGTCTTCTTGTGTCGAACATGCAATTAACAAGTCGTCAACGTAGACTGCAATTATATTAATAAAATTACCATTGTGTTTAACATATACACACGGCTCTGAATCACACGACCGAAAACCAATTTCTGTTAAGATGCTATCCAATTTCAAATTCCACTGTCGTCCCGACTGCTTTAATCCATAAAGTGCTTTCTTCAATTTAAGGACCATCTGTGGATGTTTTGAGTCAACAAATTTTTGTGGTTGTGTCATGTAAACGTCATTATCTAAATCGCCGTTCAAATAGGCTGATGAGACGTCCATTTGATGGAGATATAATTCATATTCGGCAGCTATGGCAAAAATCATTCTTATAGTGTCGTATCGCACCACAGGCGAAAACGTTTCGGTGTAATTTACGCCATACTTTTGCGCGCACCCTTTTGCCACAAGTCTCGCCTTAAAACGCTCAATTTCATCTTTCTCATTCTTCTTAATTGTAAAAACCCACTTATTGGAAATGACCTTTTGTCCCAAAGGAATTTCAGTTAATTCCCATGTATCGTTCGCTAATAATGCATTATATTCGGCCTGCATTGCCTCCAACCATTCACGACCATAAATGCTATTTAAAGCCTCATCAACAGTCTCAGGAATTTTTATATTAGCATCTGTATATACTAGACTGAGAACATTATATTCCTTTTTAGGTCTGCCAGGGGCGCCCGAACGAAGAATACGTGGTCTGCCTGGACCAATTTTTACCTCCTCTGGATTTGTCACATCTTCTTCAGCCGATTCAAACCCCTCGAAATCACTGTGATCCTCTGATCTTATTGATTGTATATCATCAGCTCGTATATCATCTGTATTGTCTGGTAGCAGGTCAATATTCAGCCCCATAATCTGTTTTTCGGTTTGTTCAACAAAATATACGTCACGGGCTATGATCAACCGCTGTGTGTTTCGGTTAAACAAACGATACGCTTTAGAAGTATCAGAGTATCCCATCATGATGTACTCCTTACCCTTAGGTCCAAATTTACTCTTCTGACGCTTATCTAAAACAATAACTGTAGAGCCAAAAATCCTTAAGTGGCCTACATAAGGTCTACTACCATAAAAAGTTTCGTAAGGTGTGGTACCACTTAGCGCACGAGTGGGGGCTCTGTTTCGTAGGTAAGCTGCAGTATTAACTGCCGGAAGTGTTCGGTTAAACCTTTCGGCAACGCCATTTTGCTGCGGCGTATATGGTACAGTTAATTGACGCAGTATTCCCCTGTCCTTAAGGTAGTTGTCAAAAGCCCTGTTTACAAATTCGGTTCCATTGTCACTTCTTAGAATCTTTATCTTCAACCCCGTTTGCCGTTCAATCATAGTTTGGAACTCCCGAAATTTGCCGAAAACTTCATCCTTACTTCTCAAAAAATACACGAACACATAACGTGACTTATCGTCTATAAATGTCAGCAAATATTTGGCCCCACCAATCGATAAGTTTCTCATTGGGCCACAGACGTCTGCATGGATGATTTCCAAGATTTCAGTAGCACGAGTTTCAGAAGTACTGAACGGCTTTTGTGTACATTTGCTTCTCATGCAGACCGTGCATTGTATATTTGGTAGTATAGTGAGACTCATACCACGTACTAATTCCTTATCAATCAGTTCCCTTATGCTGCCAAAATTGAGATGACCGAATCGGCAATGCCATTTCATGGCCTCATTAGATTTCCTCGCAAAGAACAATTTTTTATTATTTGATTCAAATAAAAACAGATCACGTACCTTATGTGCACGGAGAATGATTCCTCCGTGCATATCCTTCACGTAGACGCTGCTTTCATTAAACACCACAGTATTACCAAATTCAACAGCTTTAGAAACAGAAATAAAATTGCACTGCAATCCGGGTACAAACAAAACATTCACCAACGTGACATCGCTCTTGCCAACACTTAAATGTACTGTGCCAATACCTTCAGCTTTCATGAAATTTTCTCCAGCAAGTATTATTGTTTCACTATGTTGTTTGAACTCATCAAACATTTCACGACTACAGCACAAATGCGATGACGCCCCGCTATCAATACACCATGCATTAGATTGTAAATCATCATTCCTTACGGCTGAAAATAACGAATTCTTCTTTGTGTTGTTGTTTTGTTGTCCCCTTTGATCATCTCTTTTGTTTTCTCTACAATTAGCAGCATAGTGGCCTTTTCGTTTACAGTTGTAACACTTTATGTTTCTCATATTGTTGTATCTACTATTTGCGCTGTTTGTATTCTTATTCTGAGAATCTTTGTTCTTTGTAGCGTTATAATCGCGTGCCATAAATGCCTGTACGGTAACTTCTTCATTGTTATTGTTGTTGTTGTTGTTGGCCTTTTTTCGCTCACCTTCTTCTATTAATTTAAGTTTTAAGGTTGAAAGAGAGGGAAGTTCGTCACGCGACTCTAGAGCAACGACAAGTGGCTCATACGACTTTGGTAGGCTCGCAAGAAGCATTATTACAAATAGTTCCTCCTGTAGGGTAACTCCCGTCTCTCCTAACTTCTCCACAACAGAAGCAAAATTACATACATAACGCTGCATGCACTCGCCATCTGACATACGCATTCCTAGTATCTGCTTAAATAGCGTGACCTTACGGACTGGTCCTTTTGGACGATGAATCTCACGAAGAGTATTCCAGGCATCTTTGGATGTGGCACAATTCTTCACATATCCTATTTGCATCGGTGTAATACTCAAAACTATTGTTGCCATCGCTTTTTCATCCTTGGCCTTCCATGTTGCAAGTGCAGCCGCATTTTCTGGCACATCCTCAGGCTTAACACCATCGGACACTAGAGACCACAGCTCTTGGTGTACCAATACACTTTTTACTTGCAGATTCCATGAGTCATAATTGGACTCATCCAATTTTTCAATATTAAACATTGAACCACTCATTATTTATATAAACAACTCGATACTATTATTTCCTTAATTATCTGGGCCCATAACCTGTTGGAAACCCCTTCCTGTAATTCTTCTGCGCAAGGGAAATAATATAACTCGGAGTATTTAACAACGATCTTTATTGTTCGGAATTCAATTTGCAAGTGAGTAATACATAAAAATAAGAATGATGCTTAAAAAGGAAAAAGCTAAAAAACGTTAAAACATACATATGTAGATGTATGCGTGTGAATGTTGAAAGGTTGCATTGTAACAGAGTTGCCATTACAACACTATTGTAGTGTTTATGAATGCAATTTTATATTAAACAGTTTTTAGCGTGAAACTGTTCAATAACAATTGTGAGTCTTAAACATAAAATAAGATTTTTTTATGAATGTAGCTGTAAATGTTTTTATTATCTGTTTCATGGTTGTTATCAAGGCGAATTCAGTACCAGGTAGCCTTATCATCACAGATGATCATCAGCTGATTACACCCAATCAGTCAAACTCTATATGAGAAAAGAGAAAAACTTTAACCCGAACTGTCAAAGCACAAATAAAAATAGTCGTACACCTACTTTGTATATGTGGTGTTTTAATGATAAGGCCACTTGATGTTAATTCGCTTTGGTTGTTATTAAATAAAAATACAAATTATCTTCTCATGCTCTCTTCATTAGTGTGAGAGCATTCGCACATGTGCGGTTTTTTGACGATCTCTGGTTTAGACGATGCAAGTCTTTTTGATCAGATTCTTATACTACATTTACACCAGAGCGAAATCTGGTAGATTTCAATTGAGAACTATGTCGAAATCTATACCGTTTACACCATGGTAGAATAATATAACAGGTAGCCGCATAATTAATTTAAATGAACATTTGGGGTAGGAAGTGTCAAACATTAATGGAGAGGGTACGTTTGTGTTTGTAGAACATAAGCAGCAAACATTCGTGTGGTATTGTGTGTGCAACATAGTTATTTCACATATACACAAGATTTGACAGTTCGTCATCTGCAACATTATTGTCAGTCTCGAATAAAAGTACATAATAAATTAAATTATTTTGTTTATCTTGCAGGCAGTCTGATGTAAGCCGGCTTTAAGCCGCCGCCGACATGTTATTACCAAGCCGCCGCCGGCGGCATTTTAGCTCGATTTCGCCCACTGTTTGGCTCAATTTAGACCATGCTTTAAATGCATGTTTAAAATTCATGCTTTTTTTCGAGCGGGGTAGAGAAGAAAACGGGATAAGAAAACGCCACGATTTCTGTTTTCCATGCATTTTTTTATATTCTTCTTTAGCTCGATTTGAATTTTCTCTCTTATATGTGATTGTGTTATGGTTTTTGTTGTTACGTGTAGCGTATGTTTAGTATTGACATTGTTTTATTGGTTATTATGTCCTGTCATCTTCACATTGAAAGGTGATCAGCTGTTGAAACGGTTGGAAACATAAACGAAGAAAATTAATAAGAACATAAGGATGAAACGAGAAGGCAAACAAAATAAAAGACAGGAAAACAACAAAATAAACATAAATAAAATTGGAGGTACGATCACCTACTATTTTGCTGATGCCCTATTGCTTATGTTTTGATGTTCATCAATAATGTATCCAATTTGTTAAATGTTGTTGTGTTATTTATTTATTTATTAGTGCATTTAGAGTATCAAGGCCATAACGGAGGAGTTCACTGACTTCCTAAATAAAAATAATATTTTTTTTAGATAGAAAACAAAACCAGATTACGTGTAGAGGTGCAAAGTCATGATGGCGGTCAGTGACATTACTTGTAGTGGTTTGTGCAGACATAAATTTGCGAATGTATGTGTGTGCATTTGTAGTTGGATTATAGATACTTGATATAAATGCAAAACGAACATTTATCGAATATGACTTAGATAAGCTAGAATAGGATAAAGATAGTATCATACGAACTTCATCATACGAACTTCAAGATTTAGGGCGAATTCAGATAATTGGGGGCTAGAAAAGTTATTTTGGAGAAATTAATTAGATTACATACTGAGCACTAATGCGGAGCAGAATCGGATCGTTGGAACTTTGTACAAGCCAGAATAGTTTTTTATTTTATTAAAATAATTTATTCAAATAGTTGGACAACAGTATTCAAACTAAAAGACAACTTATTTGTGAAGGGATAAGAAAGTGGATTGCAGTCCATAAATACTGAGCATTCAGCGAGCAAATTTAACTGAAAGGCTGGACCGTAATCCGCCATTTTATAAATCCACCACTTCATTGGTCTGATGTCCACTGGTTAGCCAAGGCGCCAGAGAAAAATTTGGTGAGTCGGTTCTGATTACTCCGCTGGTAGTTTTTTTTATATTTTTATATATATGTGAATACTAAATGCAAAAAAAAGTGGCACAGAAAGTTTGAGATAGGGCCAAAACTATTTCCAAAAAAGGCCATTAAAATTTCAACAAAGAAAAACAATAGAAAAAGGTGCCAACATAGTTATAAAAAAAATAATATAAAATAAAAATAAAACAGCATATAAGAAATCGTAAAAAAATGGTTAAGGAAGATTAAAAAAAATTGTTATCACATATAAAATAGATAATAAAAATAAAAAAAACAGTTTAAAATTAAGGAAAAGGAATTAAAAAATAAATATATGTTGAATTTCAGAGAAAGAATAAGATAGGTTATTTTTTTAGTGAATAGTGTTTTTTTTGTATTAGCAATTGTTAGCCCAAAACTACTGTGTCGTGTCGTGTAGATAAAATTTAAAAAAGAGAAATTGAAATTAAAATATCCATTTTATAGAGCTCTATCAAATAGGAAATATTAGTGCTTTTTTGCGCGCGTTTGTTCTGTTTGACTGTAGTGTCCAGAAAGGTTAGGGTAATTTTGGGATCCTTGTTTTAGGAAATTTTTTTTGATGTAATTAGGATAAGTAATTCTGTTAGTAATTCGCCATTTTTAATTTATTTTTATATATATATATTTACACTTTTTTATATAAGTTTCCAATAAATAATATAATAGGCAATTCACACTACCGTGTTTATGGCCATTTTAAGTGTTTACGAGCCAAACACGTTAATTTTTAGATGTTTTCCCATATAATCAATTGTCAAAAAACTTCCGTGTTTCAAAATTAAACTCATTAAAAAACCAGTAAAAAGCAGGGTTCCAAGTACTTCTTGATGTATGTTCAGTCGATTTTTTGATTTTAGTGCTTATTTAACACGGTTTGTAATGGCGGCAAAATATGTAAACAAAGTCGAAATTAAAAAAGGTTGTAGCATTTCTATAACAACAAGCAGCGTATTCTGAAAATTATGATTTGTGTTGGCTTAAAAGTATCAAGAACCTCGTTTTTTGTTCAAGTTTTCAATGCAAATGGAAAAATGTACATACACATTTAAAATTCTAATTAATAACTTCGCAAAATTATTATTTCGGACGCCAAAAAAATTTTTTGTTGCCGGTTTGCTACCACCTTTTATGAATTCGTCATGCTGTAAACAGAAATTTTATATAATTGTAGTCTGAACAACTTTGTTTAGTTTCTTAAAATATTTGCCGAAACACGTTAAACTATAGCAGTGTGAATATATTTAGTATAAGACCATTTTTTTATTTAAATAAATTCATTTCTTTATAACGTTCAGATTTTAAAACTTTTTCATGATTTCTTTTGGCTGAACTAGATTTAGAAAAATGTCAGCTTAAAGTCTTTCGTGTGGTGTGTTATGTAAGTATGAGATAAAGTGACCAAGGTTTTCTGTTAGTGGGGTAACATAATTATTTTGTATTGTATGTTACCAAGGTAGGGTGGGCAGCTAGTAGGGACAAATTCTACCATATGTCTCTATAACCTTATCACAGTCCATTTAATTGTAGGTCTGTCTGTCCGTCCGAATTACATTTATTTTTCCGTTCCAATGTTTGCTTAGTTTGTGACCTTTTGTTTTGTCTTTTCAGTATAACTTTTATTGTCGATCCCTGCACCGGAAGTCGCGGGTCTTACCTCCCCTGACATCCCTGAGCTAGTTGGGAAATTGGATGGCGATTTACCGGCTGGCATAAAAGGGTTATGTGACATACGAATGAGTAAATAAAGCAAATTTTGAGAGAAATTTATAAAAAAGCATGAAAATAAAATTCATCGTATTAATGCAAGAGGTTTTTAGAAGATGTTTTCAAAGATAAATTTAAAAAAATTCATGCATAAAAATTCATCATCTAAATTGGGCCTATGTCCCAGTCAGCGTTGCCAAATGAGTTGCAGCCGCAGAGACCAATGAGGTTTCCGACCAGCTCAATTATTGGGAAACATGTCTCAGCGGGTTCCAACCCTCTAATTGTGTACGCTGCACATAACAAGAAACTGAAAAACAAACAACATAACAACTCTACTACTACCAAAAACATATTGACGAATGACACTTTTCTTTTTATTGTAGGGACTGATGGAATGTCCCACTTAGCCTGCCCAACCGTGTCACAAATTCCGTTTCCGTTCTCAAAATGTATTTTGTGACCCACTTCCCACACGACTTCTTCTTCCTTTAACTCACCTTCATGCCATTATTTGAATCTATTCCATTAACATTTTAAATTTCGGTTTTAAAAATCCCACATTAAAAAATTTATTAATATACAAAAGTAAATCTTAAACCTATACAAATTCTTTTATTAAATCGCACTATACTAACTGCTTAATTGATACGTATAACCGGATACAAAATCACACCAAAAAAAACTATTTACTTATATAAAAAAAAAACAATAATCTAAATTAACAAACAAAAATAATTTTCTCTATACTAAAATTCCCTATCACTTTTTTACAATCTTCATATTTTATTATTCTTTTTAGCGTTTGTATTTTTTATGTTGGTATCTTTGATATTTTTTTGTATTCTGAATTTAAGTTTTATATATGTATATATATATACAGGGTGTTTTTGTTAGAGGTATAGAACTTCGAATTGAAATAAAACACAAGAAAATCATTTTAATGTCCATCAATTTGGCTTTATTGGAAGGATAATTTTATGCCATTAATGTTTAAATATGATTTCGGGCATGTGGCCGCCGCGGCTGGCTCGAATAAAGCCAATTCTACAGGTCCAATTTTCAATTTGATGGACAAAGCTCCAATTGCTGTGCACGGTGGCGAATCGATTCATTCGGGTCCTCTTCAACACTTTGCTCTACAGCGGCAATTGTTTCTTCGGTGCGCACTGTTCGACGTCTCTGCGGATGCGTATTATCACATAGAGTAAACGTAGTGCGAAAACGATCCATGGTTAACCGAATTAATTGCTCTGATGGACGATTATGTCGACCATATGGACGGAGCTTGCGGTAAACTTCGCGAACTGAACCATTATTTTCGAAATAAATTTGCACGATTTGCAAGCGTTGTTTTTTTTGTCAACCTGTTCATGATGAAATGGCAAACCAAACTAAATATTAATCACTTGACAGCTGACAAAATGGCCGCCAGTAAAAAAAGTGATGCCAACTTAAAGTTCTATACCTCAATAAAAAACACCCAATATATATATATATATATATATATATATATATATATATATATATATATATATATATATATATATATATATATATATATATATATATATATATATATATATATATATATATATATATATATATATATATATATATATATATATATATATATATATATATATATATATATATATATATATATATATATATATATATATATATATATATATATATATATATATATATATATATATATATATATATATATATATATATATATGTATATATATATATATATTGTTACGTTTTTAGTCCTTTACATAAAAACGGTTTTATTATTTTCACAGGATTCGTTGAATTGCAATAAAATAAAACACGGATATTTATTTTACAAATAAATTCTCAGTACCACTTTATTTATTACTTTAAAAACACGTACAACTAAACGCGATGTACACACTAACTATTCTTGGCGATGTTTACTCGTCTAAGTTTAAAAACACACTTCTCCATGTCGTCTGGCAGCCTCCCCTTATATAGTAAATTATAAAACCTTCTGGTAACTTCGCTAACTTTCTGGAATGTAGTTGTCTCTTTTTATCTTTAAGTATACGGCATGATCATTTGGTCTTGCTATAGTGTAGTGTATGTGTATGTGCGTGTGTAGATGCATGAGATTTTTCTTCTGTTTGTTTATCTTCGCACACACACATACTCTAATGTTCGCAACTTAAGCAAATTATGCTGTCATCAAGTCTACATCTCTTGCAGTTTAAGTTTAATGTCACTGTTTGTAATTGCGATTAAGCAGTCTCGAATAGTCTTGAAAGTTCTAGCTACCGTTTCCTGAAGATTCCGGAAACTTCCATTTTCCGTTATTTTGAATTCTATTGGCAGTTGTCGAGTGATGCCAAGTTTAATTGTGGTACTTGGTTGCCAGGTTTTGATTTTATTACAGTGATTTAGGGGTATAAAGCAGATAATGATCGGGTTGTCAGTTTGTGTCGTTACATTTGAATCTGCATTTTCATTTCGTAACACTGCCGCCCACTTAAGCCTGTTCGTCCCGAATAGGCACACAATCACCTTTTCCATAGTGCGCCAGTGGTTCAAACTTAATTTTTGTCTTCCGTCCAATGTACTGCTCTATCATGTGTACGACGTCATTCATCCTTTCGATGATACCACGGATCTCTGCTTCCAACTTGTAGTTATCCCATGACAGTCTCTTTTCCGTGCTATAAGCGTGTGTACCACATCCACTGGGTACTGCTCGATTATAATTATTAACTGAGTACAGGTGACTATTTCTGTTGTAATCTGTTCCTTTGCCGGTAGATGAACTAAAGACTTCTTTACTTGTACCGGGCGAAGTGTAGCTGTAACTACTTCCTTTACGCGCAGATCTTGCAGAGGCTGGAGTGGCATCAAATCTCATCGGAGAGCGTGTATCGTCATACCCTGGGCCTTTATTACCTTTACGTTCATTAATACTGCACTCATTGGCACCACGTTGTCTTATACCTTTTATGAAACCATCACGCGCTGCAGAAATTTGCATTTGTTGACGTTTAATTTCTCGAAGCTCTATTTCTAGCTTCTCACGCTCTAATTTTTGGCGCTCCCGTTCCAAGCGTAATGATTCAGCCTCTCGTTGCAAACGTTTTCGTTCCACAGCCAATTTCGTACGCTCCTCAGCTAGTCGGGCTTCCTTCAGGCGCAGACGCTCTCTTATTTCTTTATGCCGTCTGTCTTCGTTACGTGCTTCAGGTTGATGACACTGCTCCTGTTGTCGCTCTTGATAACAGCCATCACAACGAGACTTTTGATGACTCTTCCATTTATTATTCCATGATGGCGAGACAGATTTTGTTTGCTTTCTTGTTGCGTTGCAGTTGCGCTGGATATGGCCTTTCTCTCCGCAGCTATAGCATTTTATTCGCACTTTGTTTTTATTTAAAGCCAATGCTTGTACTACTGCCTCTTTGATGTCCTTTTCCCAATTAGCTTCTTTCTCGGTAATCACCTCCAGATTTCGGACCATATACGCTTGCGGCTTAGAAATTATCCTTGCGGTCTCCTGTGCTAAAGCATATGCCACAGTTTCTATAAAAGTAGGTTTCGGTGTCGCATATACTGCATACCTCACGTCAGGATCACTAATGCCACGCAATAAGGAATCAATTTTCAGCTGCTCTATCAATGGGTGATTTTCGCCAGGATAAGATAGTTGCACCAACCGCTCGATTTCCATTGCGAAATCTTGTAGGGACTCATTGGGCTTCTGTCCTCTACATCGCAATTCCATACGGTATATATCTCGCTTATGTTCGCCACCATATTTCCGCTGCAGTGCCGCCATTATGTCATCAAAATTATTTCTGCAGCTCCCTGGTACGGTTTCAAGTACTTCTGCTGCGGCTCCTTTTAAGGCCAAAATCAGCTCTATGGCCTTTTCTTCACTGTTCCAACCATTTTTGCTGGCAACTGTTTCGAACTGGAACTTGAAGATGTTCAAAGGTGCGCTGCCATCGAAACAAGGCGTCTTTACTCTGCTGGAAGCCTCTGGAATAACTCTCACTGGCCCTCCTTGACACTGAAGATTAACAATTTTTGCTTCCAGTTCATGTAATTTCTCGTCCACATCTTTTACATGCACTTCGACGCCACCAATTTCTAGGCTATGAAGTTTATTCTCTAGTTCTGAGAGTTTCTCGTCAAATTTGATGACTTGTACCTCAATGCCATCTACTCTTCTATTTATGACCTCAGAAATTTCCACTAGCTTCTCATTTGTGGCCTTAGATATTTCCTGAACTTCAGCCTTAACTTCAGCTAGCAGTCGCTCGTTGTTAGCTCTAGATGTTTCTTGAACTTCAGCCAGCATTCTCTCATTGTTAGCTCTAGATGTTTCTTTAACTTCTTGAAATTTTTCCATCATAGCGGCGAACATTGTGCTTAAATCCATGTTGCTTGTCGTGGCACGAGTACATACCTCTATTTCCTCTTTATCCTCAAATTCGTATGTCCCGATGTCGATGCCACGCTGCTTGAACTCATCTATCAGCCTCTTCTGAAGTTCCACTTTATTGCCTGTTGTTGGCAGTTCCAGCTTACTCAGCTCTTTTTTTAGCTGCTCAACTTTTAGCTCTTCAAACTTCATGGCTTCTATTTTTTTTTAATGTCCTTTTGTAATTTTTATTTTAATTAATAATGTTTTTTTTTTTATTAATGTCCTTTTTATTATTATTAATGTCCTTTTTATTAATTAATAATGTCCTTTTTTTTTTTTTATTAATTAATAATGTCCTTTTTATTTTATTTTGCAATTTTACTTCTGACACCAATTGTTACGTTTTTAGTCCTTTACATAAAAACGGTTTTATTATTTTCACAGGATTCGTTGAATTGCAATAAAATAAAACACGGATATTTATTTTACAAATAAATTCTCAGTACCACTTTATTTATTACTTTAAAAACACGTACAACTAAACGCGATGTACACACTAACTATTCTTGGCGATGTTTACTCGTCTAAGTTTAAAAACACACTTCTCCATGTCGTCTGGCAGCCTCCCCTTATATAGTAAATTATAAAACCTTCTGGTAACTTCGCTAACTTTCTGGAATGTAGTTGTCTCTTTTTATCTTTAAGTATACGGCATGATCATTTGGTCTTGCTATAGTGTAGTGTATGTGCGTGTGTAGATGCATGAGATTTTTCTTCTGTTTGTTTATCTTCGCACACACACATACTCTAATGTTCGCAACTTAAGCAAATTATGCTGTCATCAAGTCTACATCTCTTGCAGTTTAAGTTTAATGTCACTGTTTGTAATTGCGATTAAGCAGTCTCGAATAGTCTTGAAAGTTCTAGCTACCGTTTCCTGAAGATTCCGGAAACTTCCATTTTCCGTTATTTTGAATTCTATTGGCAGTTGTCGAGTGATGCCAAGTTTAATTGTGGTACTTGGTTGCCAGGTTTTGATTTTATTACAGTGATTTAGGGGTATAAAGCAGATAATGATCGGGTTGTCAGTTTGTGTCGTTACATTTGAATCTGCATTTTCATTTCGTAACAATATATATATATATATATATATATATATATATATATATATATATATATATATATATATATATATATATATATATATATATATATATATATATATATATATATATATATATATATATATATATATATATATATATATATATATATATATATATATATATATATATATATATATATATATATATATATATATATATATATATATATATATATATATATATATATATATATATATATATATATATATATATATATATATATATATATATATATATATATATATATATATATATATATATATATATATATAAAACTTAAATTCAGAATACAAAAAAATATCAAAGATACCAACATAAAAAATACAAACGCTAAAAAGAATAATAAAATATGAAGATTGTAAAAAAGTGATAGGGAATTTTAGTATAGAGAAAATTATTTTTGTTTGTTAATTTAGATTATTGTTTTTTTTTATATAAGTAAATAGTTTTTTTTGGTGTGATTTTGTATCCGGTTATACGTATCAATTAAGCAGTTAGTATAGTGCGATTTAATAAAAGAATTTGTATAGGTTTAAGATTTACTTTTGTATATTAATAAATTTTTTAATGTGGGATTTTTAAAACCGAAATTTAAAATGTTAATGGAATAGATTCAAATAATGGCATGAAGGTGAGTTAAAGGAAGAAGAAGTCGTGTGGGAAGTGGGTCACAAAATACATTTTGAGAACGGAAACGGAATTTGTGACACGGTTGGGCAGGCTAAGTGGGACATTCCATCAGTCCCTACAATAAAAAGAAAAGTGTCATTCGTCAATATGTTTAGTATTGACATTGTTTTATTGGTTATTATGTCCTGTCATCTTCACATTGAAAGGTGATCAGCTGTTGAAACGGTTGGAAAAATTATCATTTTTATATAAATTTTATTGTAGGAATATAGAGAGAAAACGATTATATTAACATTACAGTGTTAGAATTATTAAATAGTATATGTATAGTATAGTATCATAGATTTAATGTTAGGAAATTATGTGAAAAATAAAGAATTGTATATTTTTATAATGAAATCAATAATGGAATAATCTGTTAATAAGGGGTGATGATGGAACGGTAAGGTAAGGGAAAGGTCGGGTGGAATGTGGGTCGTGAAAAAATTAATTTTTGTGGAATTGTGTCACGACAAGGTTGGGCGGGCGTATCAGGAGAAATTTCCTCCATCTCCTATAGAGTTCTTTTGTGGTAATTGTTGTTTTGTGATGATTTATTTATTTTTGTTGTTTTGTTTTGATAATTTTTTTTGTGTGCAAGCACGCGGCTGGCGAGAAGGGTTGGAACCGCCTGAGTGAAATGTCAAGAGCTAGTTGGAAACCTCGCCAGGTCAACCGGTTTGTAACATAAATGGCGCCCAATATAAATTAGTTTTTGCGGATAGTGATTTGAGCCATAAAGGGTGATCAGTCAAAATCTGTAAAAGTAAAAAAAAAAAAAAAAAAATAATTAAGACATGTAGGAACATCAAGGCATGAAGAAATATACTAATAAATTTTCATAATAGCCCAAAATAATCAAAAATAATGAAAAATCTCGCTCATATAGCCTATTTTCAAGAATGAAACCAAATGGAAAGAGTTGTATATAAGGGAGAATTGGATTTATTGAGATTATAACTGAATACTTATCCAGAACAGCACAATAGCTTAGAAGATCATGTGGTATGTGTCTCTAATTGTATTGTGAAGTGTTCTGTTTTGCCGAGTAGTTTTGTAGATTTCCGTTTTTTATTCGCAATTCCAGAATAGGTAGAAATTCCGATCCCTATCGATAGCCTCTCGTCAAGAAAATGTCAGGCGGGGTTAGATGTATCGAAGGAAGACGATAATCGCTCGTAGCTCTCTAGGCTTTAGGTCCAGATGAAAGTACGAGGGACCGCCTAAGAAGGAATTCGAAATTTTGCTTAGAGTAAAGTTGAATTATACCACAATAGACATGAAAAGATAAGCAAACCGCGTGACCTTCCAAACCGTCCATCATCACCCGTGAGAAAATCCGAGAATTTCTGAAAAAAAACGAGATTTTTTTATTGAAACGTTTAAAAAATTGAATGAATTAAAATAGTCGCTTAATTTCGGACTTTTATTAGTTTTTATTTAACTTTATTATTATTTATTTATTTTATTTATTTATGTATTTTTTTCATTAGTTTTTTTGTGTAGTTTATTAAAGTCTTTATTCACTTTCTTATTTATTCATTATTTATTTATTTATTTAATTATTTATTTATTGCTTTAAAAATATATTATCCTTTTTATTCATTTTCCCTTCGAGAGATATAGAGATTTTATTTATTAGTGGATTTATGTAAATTATATCGTGTTTTGGTATTTTTTGTATTGTAGTAGCAAGTCAAAAACTTCTGTTTACGCGGTAGGTAGCGCCTTAAATTAATTTTTTTTTTCCAAAAATATAGTTGTCGTGTTCGGCTAAGTTGTGCGAATATATCTGTTTGTGTTTTGGTAAGGTATTAGTAGTACTACACCCTCCGATAAGAATAGAAAAAGAGATAGGCAAGTGTTATTTGATTTAAATAGATCAACGCCCCACGTAGCATTCAAAATTTATAAAAATAGTGCTCCGCTCATTAGGAATAAGACAAAAACCAGAAGTAAGTCCAAAATGGCTAATAGCGAGCGTGATCAGATTAGGGATTTGTCAAAAACAATAATGGCAGGTGAACAGAATCGAAATCCGACTGAAATCCTGTTACCCACGGATTTAGATGGTCCGAGCACGAGTAGGCAAGCAGCAGTCAGGAACAGTACAGAAGAGGTAGTGAGGAAAATGGTTGAACAGGGTATTAGCTCACAGATGGCCGACATGAAAAGGACAATGGCCCAACTAACCACCACTGTTAGCAAATTAAGTATGGTAGTGCAGCAAACACAACAGCAAAATAAAAGTTTGTTAGAGGCAAATATTCAGGGGGGAAATAAATCGTCAGAGGATGGTCAGCATTTGAATATATCAGGAGTAAATGTGCAATCAGAACCGTCATCCAGAGGTTCTTCATTTAGTGCAATTAATAACCATAGGAAATATGATAGTCCACGCATAGAGAAATGGGGTCTGGAGTTTGACGGGGATCAAAATAAATTGGCAATCGAAGATTTTGTGTTTCGGTTGGAAAAATTGCAGGGCCAATATAACGTTACCTGGAAGGAAGTGTTAGACAACTTCCATTTACTGGTAAAAGGTGCAGCTGAAAAGTGGTATTGGTTGTTTATCCAGACCAATTATGTGTCCGAGTGGTCGACGTTAAAGGCAGCTATGCTTAAACAGTATACGTCATCGCGTTCCAGTTTCGAGCTGATGCGTGATCTGGTCGAGCGACGACAACAGCCGGGTGAATCCACAGATGCATTTTTTTTCGCCATGTCACAGCTCCGCTCACGGCTCAGCATATCGATGCCTGAAAATGAGATGATTATGATGATCAAGAAAAATTTAAGAGAGAGTATAGGCAGAATCGTTTACCCGATGAGCGTGTCGTCTGTGGAGGAACTAAGGGTCTGTTGTCTAGACGCGGAAAAGACCTTCTTAAAAAGAGAAAAAAACCTCAGCCGATGCCTGTGAATCGCTACCAAAGACATGTTAACGAGATCTATGAGGACACAGTAGAGTCTGACCAGACATCTGAAGACTACTTTGATGATGTAGCTGCAGTGAGAATGAATGCCGCAAACAGTGCAGCAAACCGAAACCCAATAATTTGCTGGAACTGCCATCAGAATGGACATGCATTTATGGATTGTCCAGCAGACCAAAGAAGTATTTTCTGTTATAGATGTGGTAAGCCGGACGTTATCTCGCCAAATTGTGACAGCTGCAAAAATAAGAATTTTCTCCGGAACGACGGGAAGGCGGGGAACCTTCGTTCATCAACCAGCCCGCAGGCGAATCCGACAGCGAAATAAAGACATCATCTAATTTAACAAAAGAAGTAATGCGATTTAATAAGTATATAGCACAGAATAGACATTTATACACCCTAGAGGAAAGGAAAACAAATTATGAGAATGTACGCAATAAAATATTCAATTCCGAACTATTCCAGAAACCGTTGCTATCTAATCGAATAATAAAGTTAAGAAAAAAATTTGCTGAAAGAAAAAAGGTAAGAAAAATGGTGATAGAATCCATCCAAAGTGCTGCTAGTATGTCAAAAGATCCCAGGCCATATGCTAAGTTTAAAATCGGAAATGAAATAGTCAATGGCTTATTAGATTCGGGTGCATCTGTGAGCATACTAGGGAAAGATTGTAGAGAGTTAATGGAAAAATTGGACCTAAACATATCACCAATTTTTGCAACAATTTGTACTGCAAGTGGTCAGGAACATAGGATATTAGGAAAAGTAGAGGTTCGAGTAGAATATAATGGCCTAATTAAAAATGTAATATTTTATCTTTGTCCGGATCTAGAGCAGTCAGCATATTTAGGAATCAATTTTTGGAAATTATTTAACATTGCCCCGGAAGTAATAGGTGTTGCGGAAATAGATGTTGAAAAACTAACAGAAGATTATAAGGTAGAAAATTACAAATCAAATCCACACATTTTAACAGAAGCAGAGAAGTCTGAGCTGAATAAAGTAATTGAACAGTTTCCGGCGTATGAGAGACAAGGTTTAGGATGCACAAAATTAGAAAAGCATAAGATTACATTAATAGAAGGTGCAGAACCGGTTAAGGATAGATACTATCCAATTTCACCCGCAGTTCAAAATATAGTTTACAAAGAAATAGATGAAATGTTAGCACTAAATGTAATAGAGGAATGCGAAAGTCCGTGGAGTAATAGGACAACAGTCGTGAGAAAACCAGGAAAAAATAGATTCTGTTTGGACGCCCGAAAATTAAATAAATTAACTGTAAAGGATGCGTATCCTTTACAGAACATAGATGGCATCCTTAGCAGAATAGATGAAACCTATTATATTAGTAGTGTTGACCTAAAATTTGCCTTTTGGCAAATTGAATTAGAAGAAGAAAGTAGGCCTTATACCGCGTTTACCGTAGCGGGGCGACCACTCTACCAATTCAGAGTGAGGCCTTTCGGTCTTTGCAACGCCGCTCAACGACTTTGCCGTTTGATGGACAAGGTAGTGCCTCAAAAACTTAAGCAAAACGTTTTCGTCTACCTAGACGATCTATTGATAATTTCAGACAGTTTTGAAAAACACCTAGAGCTGTTGAAAGAAGTTGGCGAGTGCCTTAAAAACGCAAATTTAACCATTGGCCTTAAAAAATCCCAATTTTGCTTCCAACAACTTAAGTATCTTGGGTTTATTGTAGGGGGTGGAACGCTACGAACCGATCCAGAAAAGGTCAAAGCGATAAAAGAAATCAAATTGCCAAAGTCACCGAGAGAAGTGAGAAGTTTCTTAGGAACGGCAGGATGGTATCGCCGATTCATCAAAGATTTTGCGGCCATCTCTGCAGCCCTGACCGATACGTTGAAGAAATCAAAAAAATTTACTATGACACCAGAGGCAAGAACTTCGTTCGAAAATTTGAAAAGAGCTCTTACATCTGCTCCAGTCCTTAAGCATGCGGATTTTTCGAAAAGATTTTTTATTCAATGCGATGCTTGTGAGTACGGAATAGGCGCAGTTTTGTACCAGCTGAGTGAGGACAACTTAGAGAATCCAATAGCCTTTTATTCTCAGAAACTGAACAGCTGTCAAAAGAATTACAGCGTGACAGAGAAGGAGTGCCTCGCAGCAGTAATGGCAGTAAAAAAGTTCAGGCCATACATTGAGATGATGCCGTTTACGATTGTGACAGACCACGCAAGTCTTAAGTGGCTTATGTCGCTTAAAGATCTAGCAGGCAGGCTAGCGCGGTGGTCATTACTGTTGCAGACATATGACTTTGATATCACCCATCGAAAAGGCTCTGATAATGTCGTGGCTGACATGTTGTCCAGGTTGCCCACTCAGGAAAATGTTGACGAATTAAGCACGGAAGATTTGTTTGATTTTGAGACAACTGAATTCGAAAATGAGGAATATCTTGACCTGATAACAAGTATAGAGAAAAATAAAGAACGTCTGCCCGACTTAAAAGTGGAAAATGGTATGATCTTCAAGAAAGATACCTTTGAACGTGATGAGAACGAATTGAAATGGAAATTATGGATACCTGCTAATATCACACAGGAAATTATAGAAAAAGCTCACACGGCGTTAACAGCAGCACATGGTGGAGTGGCAAAGACGATTGAAAGGGTGAAAAGATTTTATTATTGGCCAAAAATGGCATTACAAATTAAAATGTTTATCAAGAACTGCCATATCTGCAAAGAAAGTAAGCCAACAAATCATGTTATGCGTCCAGGAATAGGCCAGCAAGTGATCACCGAAAGGCCATTTCAAAAACTATATATTGATTTTATGGGCAAGTATCCCAGGTCTAAAAATGGCAATAGTTTTATCTTTATAGTTGTCGATCATTTCACTAAATTTACTTTTTTGAAAGCCATGAAAGAAGCATCTACAGGAAATGTCATAGAATTCCTAGTTAAAGAAATATTTCACAAGTTCGGAGTTCCTGAAATAATTCATAGCGACAACGGGTCTCAATTTACTGCTAAAAGCTTTGAAAACCTGATGAAGATCTACCGTATAAAACATTTGAAAACAGCAGTATATTCCCCACAGAGTAATGCGAGTGAGAGGGTAAACCAATCAGTATTAAATGCAATAAGAGCATACTTAAAAGAGGACCATAGAGACTGGGATTTATATTTATCCGAAATAGAGTGTGCATTAAGAACGGCAGTGCATGCAGCCACCGGTTATACACCTTTTTTTGCTCTATTCGGATATCATATGTATTCCAGTGGTGCGGAATATGAATTAGGAAGGAAGCTGAAATCGCTGACAGACCATAATATAACGTCATTAAGTAAAGCCGAAAAAATGGAAACAATAAGAGAGCAGATAAAGAAAAACATGAACACAGCGTACGAAAGAAGCGCGAGAATATATAATAAAAGGGCACGAATAGTAACGTTTATACCCGGCCAAGAAGTTTATCGGCGAAATAATGTCTTGAGCGACTTTGCAAAGAACCGAAATGCAAAATTTTGTCGCAAGTTTCTGAGGTGTAGGGTGGTTCGTCCCGTAGGGAACAATCTGTATGAGTTGGAAACCCTAGCAGGGAAATCATTAGGAGTATATCATGTGAAGGATATTAGGGTATAGAATCCCCTTGTATCAAAAGAATGAATCGAGCAATATGAACTGGCAAGTGTGACATGAAGTATCTCTTACTTGACGAGCATATTGATCAATTTGTTTTCTTTTACATCTGTGATATAGTCCTAAGTAATATACCTGATGGCATAGTTTCTAATTATACACCCCTGTTAGTAGGTTATACATGTGTTTTAGTAATTATACACTTTTTTTTAGTAATATACACCATTAGGAAATAGTCTTAGCTCTACATACCAGAATGTGCAATATATAATAGTAAGCCAAATGAAAACGCTGTGATAATAACTGTGATATGCCTTAGAGTATTTTAGTGTAGTTCTTTCCTATCGTGGTTAGGGTTGACAATACGAATTCATCCTCCAACAGGAAAGATTCCGTTAAAACAATCCTCGAAAAATGGAACCACCTAAAAAAAAATATAAAAAAAATGCACAAAGTAAAAATTCTTAATACACAAACGAAAATGAATACGACTCCCCGTAAAAATTCATAGACAGTAGGATCTGGTCGAGTTTGACGAATTCTGAGACCTTTATGGTTAAAGGTATCAGAATTCACAATCCTTCCTCAGGCGTAGATTAAAAGCGATAGAGGTGTTACCCGAAGATAGTGTTGACGCAGTCAGTAGACGCAGGATAGTAAAATTTGCCTAGAAAGGGCGTTCGTTTAATTTATTGGTACTCAAAGTGCCTCTACCAATTAAGGATTGGTAACAAGAAAAATAAAATTGGGTTACCTCTACTTTTTTTTCTACCACTGGAAAAAAATATGTATGAGAGCCAGTCTGGGAAGAGGTCAGATTCGCCCAAACCTCAGGTGAAGTACAGGGAAGACGGCGTATCATAAAACTGAATAAATAAATAGAAAATAAAAATAAACAGCGCATAATAACAATTTAAGTTTATATACACTTACCTGGTATTGCCCGGCTAAGGCTAGCGATGAGACTTTTCAGGGTCATGGGAGTTCCCCACGTTGGGCTTGTTATATAAAACACACAGTCCCGCACACCGTTTCCTCCGACACGTGGCCGTATGACCCGGAGTTTTGTTGCGGGCCCAGGCAGCACAGCACAGTACATGCAATTTCGTTTTATATGAATAAATGGCTGGATTTTATCCACAGTAAAAGGAAGTGTTGAGGCTTACAATATAGGCTGAAGATTATGTGAGATAGTAAAATTAATTACAAAATAAAATTTGATTGCGGTCATGTGTGATCGAAATTTTATTTCACATAATTTTTGTCTAGTGTTTTTGTTTGTAAACCTCAATATATGCACACTTTTCTTATCTCCACAAAAGAATAAAAAAAGAACAAGAATATTGTGAACCACATACATATGTATTTATAAATATATTTTCAACAATTATTTTACTTTCTTTTAATTATTATTGCCGTAGTAAAAATTGGTAAAAATGTTCCCGTAAGCACAAAACAAAACAAAAAAACAAAAGTGAGTTGTCAGATGCAAACATGTATGTATGTGTGTGATGTCAACTTGCTTGGCTGGTATGTATTTTTGTTGGGCCTACACACGTTACAGTTGATATTAATGTGTAGTATAATTTGCAAAAAAAAAAAAAACAGAGGTGGTATTTTTTCATTCATAATTTAAGCGGTTATGTTGAAAAAATGTAGGAAAATTAAAGAAAAAGGAAACTTACTAAAATTTATGAAAACCTAGTTAAGGGAAAAGTTATGAGGCAAAAAAAAAAAAAAATGGAGGGAAATAAACAAAATTCGACAAAATGAATGTATACTAGGAAAAGGAAGATTTGAGGAAAATTAAGACGCATTTAAAACTTGTTTTTATGAAAAAAAAACAGTTGAAACGGCAAAGTTTAATTAAAAAAATAAAAATAAATAAATAAGTATAGAAAATTCTAGAATACAGGTATAGAAGAAAAAAGATGGAGATTAAGCGGGAGAGTGTAGATTGGAGGAGAATGGAATTGGAAAATTTTTGGGAAATTCGAGAGGTTTGATAGATCTTGTAAAAATGAATAGCGATCATTAGTTGAAGTTGTTTCGTGGTGCTCACATAAAAATAATAATAATAAATTGAGAAATTAAAAAAATTTAAATAAGGACATAAAAGTTCGGTGGTGATTATCCTGTCTAAAAAGGATTTAAAAAAAAGAGAATAATAACCAGAAACCATGTTAGTATACCAATATATGAAAAGATTAAAAGTGTAGCTATAGTTTTTGTGTGTCCTGTTTTATTTTATTTATATAACAGTGAATAAAATATATTGGGTTTGCGAAGTTTGATCGCAAGGATTTAAACGGAAGCCTGGCTAAAGGTCCCGAAGAAGCTAAAGTCCTGCAACAGAAGAGTGAGTCTTTGGGGTAATAGCATTCATTCCCATTTTTGCATGTACCGAAATCCCGAAGGGAAGCAGGAAGAGAATTCGCTTTAAAGGAAGAGTAAAATAAAAATTATTAGCCAGGTAATCAAGTATTTATATTATCGTCCAAGACCACGCGAAGAAAGTAAAACCATAAAAAAAATGGGGAGCAACAAAAATATATATGAATAAAAAAAAATGTTAAATTCTATATATATAACAACTAATGATTGTATTAAAATACATTAAAAAGAGAAAAAAATTGAAAGATAAGGATAAATGTAGTGAATGTAGGAATATAAAAAAAAAGGTCCTAAAAAAAAATTAAAAGAAAAAGAAAGTCTAAAACATTAAAAATTTTTTTATTTAATAATTACAATTATTTTATAGCATTTCTATTATAACATATATAATCATATTATATTTTAATTTAAGTTATTTTAAAATTTTATAATTGTCATTTCTTGTTGGTAAATTGTAAAATAAGGGTTAGGAGTTGGTATAACACTTGTGTAATCCCCAAAAGAGGGCAAGGTTTTTGGTCTTTGCGTTATTTTGTTGGCATATTTGGTCAATTGCCAAGAGAGGGCACTGTTTTTTTCGTTTCCGTTTTTGCCGGAAGCAATTACCTTATATATAAAAGGCCAACAGCAAGTTAGTGTCGAAAAATCAAAGATAAATAAAAAAAAATAGATGAATTTGTACATTTTCAGCCTTAGGGAGCTCCTTCAGGTTAGTTTTGGTGAAAAAAGTAAGGAAATCTAAAAATTTGGAAAAATTTGGTTTTGGCCAGGAGTATAGGGGCAATTGTGAAAAGAAATTTTGATAAGAAAAGAACATTTATTTTAACAATAGCGCAGAGGTTAAAGATTTAGTGTATTTAAGATATTAGTAAAATTTTTAATTTGTGTAGTGAGATTTTTGTATATAAAAAAAAGGGGGGGAAATCTGAAAATAAGTTAAAACAGAAAAAAAAGGAAAAATTATCATTTTTATATAAATTTTATTGTAGGAATATAGAGAGAAAACGATTATATTAACATTACAGTGTTAGAATTATTAAATAGTATATGTATAGTATAGTATCATAGATTTAATGTTAGGAAATTATGTGAAAAATAAAGAATTGTAGATTTTTATAATGAAATCAATAATGGAATAATCTGTTAATAAGGGGTGATGATGGAACGGTAAGGTAAGGGAAAGGTCGGGTGGAATGTGGGTCGTGAAAAAATTAATTTTTGTGGAATTGTGTCACGACAAGGTTGGGCGGGCGTATCAGGAGAAATTTCCTCCATCTCCTATAGAGTTCTTTTGTGGTAATTGTTGTTTTGTGATGATTTATTTATTTTTGTTGTTTTGTTTTGATAATTTTTTTTGTGTGCAAGCACGCGGCTGGCGAGAAGGGTTGGAACCGCCTGAGTGAAATGTCAAGAGCTAGTTGGAAACCTCGCCAGGTCAACCGGTTTGTAACATAAATGGCGCCCAATATAAATTAGTTTTTGCGGATAGTGATTTGAGCCATAAAGGGTGATCAGTCAAAATCTGTAAAAGTAAAAAAAAAAAAAAAAAAATAATTAAGACATGTAGGAACATCAAGGCATGAAGAAATATACTAATAAATTTTCATAATAGCCCAAAATAATCAAAAATAATGAAAAATCTCGCTCATATAGCCTATTTTCAAGAATGAAACCAAATGGAAAGAGTTGTATATAAGGGAGAATTGGATTTATTGAGATTATAACTGAATACTTATCCAGAACAGCACAATAGCTTAGAAGATCATGTGGTATGTGTCTCTAATTGTATTGTGAAGTGTTCTGTTTTGCCGAGTAGTTTTGTAGATTTCCGTTTTTTATTCGCAATTCCAGAATAGGTAGAAATTCCGATCCCTATCGATAGCCTCTCGTCAAGAAAATGTCAGGCGGGGTTAGATGTATCGAAGGAAGACGATAATCGCTCGTAGCTCTCTAGGCTTTAGGTCCAGATGAAAGTACGAGGGACCGCCTAAGAAGGAATTCGAAATTTTGCTTAGAGTAAAGTTGAATTATACCACAATAGACATGAAAAGATAAGCAAACCGCGTGACCTTCCAAACCGTCCATCATCACCCGTGAGAAAATCCGAGAATTTCTGAAAAAAAAAACGAGATTTTTTTATTGAAACGTTTAAAAAATTGAATGAATTAAAATAGTCGCTTAATTTCGGACTTTTATTAGTTTTTATTTAACTTTATTATTATTTATTTATTTTATTTATTTATGTATTTTTTTTCATTAGTTTTTTTGTGTAGTTTATTAAAGTCTTTATTCACTTTCTTATTTATTCATTATTTATTTATTTATTTAATTATTTATTTATTGCTTTAAAAATATATTATCCTTTTTATTCATTTTCCCTTCGAGAGATATAGAGATTTTATTTATTAGTGGATTTATGTAAATTATATCGTGTTTTGGTATTTTTTGTATTGTAGTAGCAAGTCAAAAACTTCTGTTTACGCGGTAGGTAGCGCCTTAAATTAATTTTTTTTTTCCAAAAATATAGTTGTCGTGTTCGGCTAAGTTGTGCGAATATATCTGTTTGTGTTTTGGTAAGGTATGAGTAGTACTACACCCTCCGATAAGAATAGAAAAAGAGATAGGCAAGTGTTATTTGATTTAAATAGATCAACGCCCCACGTAGCATTCAAAATTTATAAAAATAGTGCTCCGCTCATTAGGAATAAGACAAAAACCAGAAGTAAGTCCAAAATGGCTAATAGCGAGCGTGATCAGATTAGGGATTTGTCAAAAACAATAATGGCAGGTGAACAGAATCGAAATCCGACTGAAATCCTGTTACCCACGGATTTAGATGGTCCGAGCACGAGTAGGCAAGCAGCAGTCAGGAACAGTACAGAAGAGGTAGTGAGGAAAATGGTTGAACAGGATATTAGCTCACAGATGGCCGACATGAAAAGGACAATGGCCCAACTAACCACCACTGTTAGCAAATTAAGTATGGTAGTGCAGCAAACACAACAGCAAAATAAAAGTTTGTTAGAGGCAAATATTCAGGGGGGAAATAAATCGTCAGAGGATGGTCAGCATTTGAATATATCAGGAGTAAATGTGCAATCAGAACCGTCATCCAGAGGTTCTTCATTTAGTGCAATTAATAACCATAGGAAATATGATAGTCCACGCATAGAGAAATGGGGTCTGGAGTTTGACGGGGATCAAAATAAATTGGCAATCGAAGATTTTGTGTTTCGGTTGGAAAAATTGCAGGGCCAATATAACGTTACCTGGAAGGAAGTGTTAGACAACTTCCATTTACTGGTAAAAGGTGCAGCTGAAAAGTGGTATTGGTTGTTTATCCAGACCAATTATGTGTCCGAGTGGTCGACGTTAAAGGCAGCTATGCTTAAACAGTATACGTCATCGCGTTCCAGTTTCGAGCTGATGCGTGATCTGGTCGAGCGACGACAACAGCCGGGTGAATCCACAGATGCATTTTTTTCGCCATGTCACAGCTCCGCTCACGGCTCAGCATATCGATGCCTGAAAATGAGATGATTATGATGATCAAGAAAAATTTAAGAGAGAGTATAGGCAGAATCGTTTACCCGATGAGCGTGTCGTCTGTGGAGGAACTAAGGGTCTGTTGTCTAGACGCGGAAAAGACCTTCTTAAAAAGAGAAAAAAACCTCAGCCGATGCCTGTGAATCGCTACCAAAGACATGTTAACGAGATCTATGAGGACACAGTAGAGTCTGACCAGACATCTGAAGACTACTTTGATGATGTAGCTGCAGTGAGAATGAATGCCGCAAACAGTGCAGCAAACCGAAACCCAATAATTTGCTGGAACTGCCATCAGAATGGACATGCATTTATGGATTGTCCAGCAGACCAAAGAAGTATTTTCTGTTATAGATGTGGTAAGCCGGACGTTATCTCGCCAAATTGTGACAGCTGCAAAAATAAGAATTTTCTCCGGAACGACGGGAAGGCGGGGAACCTTCGTTCATCAACCAGCCCGCAGGCGAATCCGACAGCGAAATAAAGACATCATCTAATTTAACAAAAGAAGTAATGCGATTTAATAAGTATATAGCACAGAATAGACATTTATACACCCTAGAGGAAAGGAAAACAAATTATGAGAATGTACGCAATAAAATATTCAATTCCGAACTATTCCAGAAACCGTTGCTATCTAATCGAATAATAAAGTTAAGAAAAAAATTTGCTGAAAGAAAAAAGGTAAGAAAAATGGTGATAGAATCCATCCAAAGTGCTGCTAGTATGTCAAAAGATCCCAGGCCATATGCTAAGTTTAAAATCGGAAATGAAATAGTCAATGGCTTATTAGATTCGGGTGCATCTGTGAGCATACTAGGGAAAGATTGTAGAGAGTTAATGGAAAAATTGGACCTAAACATATCACCAATTTTTGCAACAATTTGTACTGCAAGTGGTCAGGAACATAGGATATTAGGAAAAGTAGAGGTTCGAGTAGAATATAATGGCCTAATTAAAAATGTAATATTTTATCTTTGTCCGGATCTAGAGCAGTCAGCATATTTAGGAATCAATTTTTGGAAATTATTTAACATTGCCCCGGAAGTAATAGGTGTTGCGGAAATAGATGTTGAAAAACTAACAGAAGATTATAAGGTAGAAAATTACAAATCAAATCCACACATTTTAACAGAAGCAGAGAAGTCTGAGCTGAATAAAGTAATTGAACAGTTTCCGGCGTATGAGAGACAAGGTTTAGGATGCACAAAATTAGAAAAGCATAAGATTACATTAATAGAAGGTGCAGAACCGGTTAAGGATAGATACTATCCAATTTCACCCGCAGTTCAAAATATAGTTTACAAAGAAATAGATGAAATGTTAGCACTAAATGTAATAGAGGAATGCGAAAGTCCGTGGAGTAATAGGACAACAGTCGTGAGAAAACCAGGAAAAAATAGATTCTGTTTGGACGCCCGAAAATTAAATAAATTAACTGTAAAGGATGCGTATCCTTTACAGAACATAGATGGCATCCTTAGCAGAATAGATGAAACCTATTATATTAGTAGTGTTGACCTAAAATTTGCCTTTTGGCAAATTGAATTTGAAGAAGAAAGTAGGCCTTATACCGCGTTTACCGTAGCGGGGCGACCACTCTACCAATTCAGAGTGAGGCCTTTCGGTCTTTGCAACGCCGCTCAACGACTTTGCCGTTTGATGGACAAGGTAGTGCCTCAAAAACTTAAGCAAAACGTTTTCGTCTACCTAGACGATCTATTGATAATTTCAGACAGATTTGAAAAACACCTAGAGCTGTTGAAAGAAGTTGGCGAGTGCCTTAAAAACGCAAATTTAACCATTGGCCTTAAAAAATCCCAATTTTGCTTCCAACAACTTAAGTATCTTGGGTTTATTGTAGGGGGTGGAACGCTACGAACCGATCCAGAAAAGGTCAAAGCGATAAAAGAAATCAAATTGCCAAAGTCACCGAGAGAAGTGAGAAGTTTCTTAGGAACGGCAGGATGGTATCGCCGATTCATCAAAGATTTTGCGGCCATCTCTGCAGCCCTGACCGATACGTTGAAGAAATCAAAAAAATTTACTATGACACCAGAGGCAAGAACTTCGTTCGAAAATTTGAAAAGAGCTCTTACATCTGCTCCAGTCCTTAAGCATGCGGATTTTTCGAAAAGATTTTTTATTCAATGCGATGCTTGTGAGTACGGAATAGGCGCAGTTTTGTACCAGCTGAGTGAGGACAACTTAGAGAATCCAATAGCCTTTTATTCTCAGAAACTGAACAGCTGTCAAAAGAATTACAGCGTGACAGAGAAGGAGTGCCTCGCAGCAGTAATGGCAGTAAAAAAGTTCAGGCCATACATTGAGATGATGCCGTTTACGATTGTGACAGACCACGCAAGTCTTAAGTGGCTTATGTCGCTTAAAGATCTAGCAGGCAGGCTAGCGCGGTGGTCATTACTGTTGCAGGCATATGACTTTGATATCACCCATCGAAAAGGCTCTGATAATGTCGTGGCTGACATGTTGTCCAGGTTGCCCACTCAGGAAAATGTTGACGAATTAAGCACGGAAGATTTGTTTGATTTTGAGACAACTGAATTCGAAAATGAGGAATATCTTGACCTGATAACAAGTATAGAGAAAAATAAAGAACGTCTGCCCGACTTAAAAGTGGAAAATGGTATGATCTTCAAGAAAGATACCTTTGAACGTGATGAGAACGAATTGAAATGGAAATTATGGATACCTGCTAATATCACACAGGAAATTATAGAAAAAGCTCACACGGCGTTAACAGCAGCACATGGTGGAGTGGCAAAGACGATTGAAAGGGTGAAAAGATTTTATTATTGGCCAAAAATGGCATTACAAATTAAAATGTTTATCAAGAACTGCCATATCTGCAAAGAAAGTAAGCCAACAAATCATGTTATGCGTCCAGGAATAGGCCAGCAAGTGATCACCGAAAGGCCATTTCAAAAACTATATATTGATTTTATGGGCAAGTATCCCAGGTCTAAAAATGGCAATAGTTTTATCTTTATAGTTGTCGATCATTTCACTAAATTTACTTTTTTGAAAGCCATGAAAGAAGCATCTACAGGAAATGTCATAGAATTCCTAGTTAAAGAAATATTTCACAAGTTCGGAGTTCCTGAAATAATTCATAGCGACAACGGGTCTCAATTTACTGCTAAAAGCTTTGAAAACCTGATGAAGATCTACCGTATAAAACATTTGAAAACAGCAGTATATTCCCCACAGAGTAATGCGAGTGAGAGGGTAAACCAATCAGTATTAAATGCAATAAGAGCATACTTAAAAGAGGACCATAGAGACTGGGATTTATATTTATCCGAAATAGAGTGTGCATTAAGAACGGCAGTGCATGCAGCCACCGGTTATACACCTTTTTTTGCTCTATTCGGATATCATATGTATTCTAGTGGTGCGGAATATGAATTAGGAAGGAAGCTGAAATCGCTGACAGACCATAATATAACGTCATTAAGTAAAGCCGAAAAAATGGAAACAATAAGAGAGCAGATAAAGAAAAACATGAACACAGCGTACGAAAGAAGCGCGAGAATATATAATAAAAGGGCACGAATAGTAACGTTTATACCCGGCCAAGAAGTTTATCGGCGAAATAATGTCTTGAGCGACTTTGCAAAGAACCGAAATGCAAAATTTTGTCGCAAGTTTCTGAGGTGTAGGGTGGTTCGTCCCGTAGGGAACAATCTGTATGAGTTGGAAACCCTAGCAGGGAAATCATTAGGAGTATATCATGTGAAGGATATTAGGGTATAGAATCCCCTTGTATCAAAAGAATGAATCGAGCAATATGAACTGGCAAGTGTGACATGAAGTATCTCTTACTTGACGAGCATATTGATCAATTTGTTTTCTTTTACATCTGTGATATAGTCCTAAGTAATATACCTGATGGCATAGTTTCTAATTATACACCCCTGTTAGTAGGTTATACATGTGTTTTAGTAATTATACACTTTTTTTTAGTAATATACACCATTAGGAAATAGTCTTAGCTCTACATACCAGAATGTGCAATATATAATAGTAAGCCAAATGAAAACGCTGTGATAATAACTGTGATATGCCTTAGAGTATTTTAGTGTAGTTCTTTCCTATCGTGGTTAGGGTTGACAATACGAATTCATCCTCCAACAGGAAAGATTCCGTTAAAACAATCCTCGAAAAATGGAACCACCTAAAAAAAAATATAAAAAAAATGCACAAAGTAAAAATTCTTAATACACAAACGAAAATGAATACGACTCCCCGTAAAAATTCATAGACAGTAGGATCTGGTCGAGTTTGACGAATTCTGAGACCTTTATGGTTAAAGGTATCAGAATTCACAATCCTTCCTCAGGCGTAGATTAAAAGCGATAGAGGTGTTACCCGAAGATAGTGTTGACGCAGTCAGTAGACGCAGGATAGTAAAATTTGCCTAGAAAGGGCGTTCGTTTAATTTATTGGTACTCAAAGTGCCTCTACCAATTAAGGATTGGTAACAAGAAAAATAAAATTGGGTTACCTCTACTTTTTTTTCTACCACTGGAAAAAAATATGTATGAGAGCCAGTCTGGGAAGAGGTCAGATTCGCCCAAACCTCAGGTGAAGTACAGGGAAGACGGCGTATCATAAAACTGAATAAATAAATAGAAAATAAAAATAAACAGCGCATAATAACAATTTAAGTTTATATACACTTACCTGGTATTGCCCGGCTAAGGCTAGCGATGAGACTTTTCAGGGTCATGGGAGTTCCCCACGTTGGGCTTGTTATATAAAACACACAGTCCCGCACACCGTTTCCTCCGACACGTGGCCGTATGACCCGGAGTTTTGTTGCGGGCCCAGGCAGCACAGCACAGTACATGCAATTTCG
>OY101449.1:70139263-70487344 GCA_956483635.1 Panzeria rudis
CAATTTCGTTTTATATGAATAAATGGCTGGATTTTATCCACAGTAAAAGGAAGTGTTGAGGCTTACAATATAGGCTGAAGATTATGTGAGATAGTAAAATTAATTACAAAATAAAATTTGATTGCGGTCATGTGTGATCGAAATTTTATTTCACATAATTTTTGTCTAGTGTTTTTGTTTGTAAACCTCAATATATGCACACTTTTCTTATCTCCACAAAAGAATAAAAAAAGAACAAGAATATTGTGAACCACATACATATGTATTTATAAATATATTTTCAACAATTATTTTACTTTCTTTTAATTATTATTGCCGTAGTAAAAATTGGTAAAAATGTTCCCGTAAGCACAAAACAAAACAAAAAAACAAAAGTGAGTTGTCAGATGCAAACATGTATGTATGTGTGTGATGTCAACTTGCTTGGCTGGTATGTATTTTTGTTGGGCCTACACACGTTACAGTTGATATTAATGTGTAGTATAATTTGCAAAAAAAAAAAAAAACAGAGGTGGTATTTTTTCATTCATAATTTAAGCGGTTATGTTGAAAAAATGTAGGAAAATTAAAGAAAAAGGAAACTTACTAAAATTTATGAAAACCTAGTTAAGGGAAAAGTTATGAGGCAAAAAAAAAAAAAAATGGAGGGAAATAAACAAAATTCGACAAAATGAATGTATACTAGGAAAAGGAAGATTTGAGGAAAATTAAGACGCATTTAAAACTTGTTTTTATGAAAAAAAAACAGTTGAAACGGCAAAGTTTAATTAAAAAAATAAAAATAAATAAATAAGTATAGAAAATTCTAGAATACAGGTATAGAAGAAAAAAGATGGAGATTAAGCGGGAGAGTGTAGATTGGAGGAGAATGGAATTGGAAAATTTTTGGGAAATTCGAGAGGTTTGATAGATCTTGTAAAAATGAATAGCGATCATTAGTTGAAGTTGTTTCGTGGTGCTCACATAAAAATAATAATAATAAATTGAGAAATTAAAAAAATTTAAATAAGGACATAAAAGTTCGGTGGTGATTATCCTGTCTAAAAAGGATTTAAAAAAAAGAGAATAATAACCAGAAACCATGTTAGTATACCAATATATGAAAAGATTAAAAGTGTAGCTATAGTTTTTGTGTGTCCTGTTTTATTTTATTTATATAACAGTGAATAAAATATATTGGGTTTGCGAAGTTTGATCGCAAGGATTTAAACGGAAGCCTGGCTAAAGGTCCCGAAGAAGCTAAAGTCCTGCAACAGAAGAGTGAGTCTTTGGGGTAATAGCATTCATTCCCATTTTTGCATGTACCGAAATCCCGAAGGGAAGCAGGAAGAGAATTCGCTTTAAAGGAAGAGTAAAATAAAAATTATTAGCCAGGTAATCAAGTATTTATATTATCGTCCAAGACCACGCGAAGAAAGTAAAACCATAAAAAAAATGGGGAGCAACAAAAATATATATGAATAAAAAAAAATGTTAAATTCTATATATATAACAACTAATGATTGTATTAAAATACATTAAAAAGAGAAAAAAATTGAAAGATAAGGATAAATGTAGTGAATGTAGGAATATAAAAAAAAAGGTCCTAAAAAAAAATTAAAAGAAAAAGAAAGTCTAAAACATTAAAAATTTTTTTATTTAATAATTACAATTATTTTATAGCATTTCTATTATAACATATATAATCATATTATATTTTAATTTAAGTTATTTTAAAATTTTATAATTGTCATTTCTTGTTGGTAAATTGTAAAATAAGGGTTAGGAGTTGGTATAACACTTGTGTAATCCCCAAAAGAGGGCAAGGTTTTTGGTCTTTGCGTTATTTTGTTGGCATATTTGGTCAATTGCCAAGAGAGGGCACTGTTTTTTTCGTTTCCGTTTTTGCCGGAAGCAATTACCTTATATATAAAAGGCCAACAGCAAGTTAGTGTCGAAAAATCAAAGATAAATAAAAAAAAATAGATGAATTTGTACATTTTCAGCCTTAGGGAGCTCCTTCAGGTTAGTTTTGGTGAAAAAAGTAAGGAAATCTAAAAATTTGGAAAAATTTGGTTTTGGCCAGGAGTATAGGGGCAATTGTGAAAAGAAATTTTGATAAGAAAAGAACATTTATTTTAACAATAGCGCAGAGGTTAAAGATTTAGTGTATTTAAGATATTAGTAAAATTTTTAATTTGTGTAGTGAGATTTTTGTATATAAAAAAAAGGGGGGGAAATCTGAAAATAAGTTAAAACAGAAAAAAAAGGAAAAATTATCATTTTTATATAAATTTTATTGTAGGAATATAGAGAGAAAACGATTATATTAACATTACAGTGTTAGAATTATTAAATAGTATATGTATAGTATAGTATCATAGATTTAATGTTAGGAAATTATGTGAAAAATAAAGAATTGTAGATTTTTATAATGAAATCAATAATGGAATAATCTGTTAATAAGGGGTGATGATGGAACGGTAAGGTAAGGGAAAGGTCGGGTGGAATGTGGGTCGTGAAAAAATTAATTTTTGTGGAATTGTGTCACGACAAGGTTGGGCGGGCGTATCAGGAGAAATTTCCTCCATCTCCTATAGAGTTCTTTTGTGGTAATTGTTGTTTTGTGATGATTTATTTATTTTTGTTGTTTTGTTTTGATAATTTTTTTTGTGTGCAAGCACGCGGCTGGCGAGAAGGGTTGGAACCGCCTGAGTGAAATGTCAAGAGCTAGTTGGAAACCTCGCCAGGTCAACCGGTTTGTAACATAAATGGCGCCCAATATAAATTAGTTTTTGCGGATAGTGATTTGAGCCATAAAGGGTGATCAGTCAAAATCTGTAAAAGTAAAAAAAAAAAAAAATAATTAAGACATGTAGGAACATCAAGGCATGAAGAAATATACTAATAAATTTTCATAATAGCCCAAAATAATCAAAAATAATGAAAAATCTCGCTCATATAGCCTATTTTCAAGAATGAAACCAAATGGAAAGAGTTGTATATAAGGGAGAATTGGATTTATTGAGATTATAACTGAATACTTATCCAGAACAGCACAATAGCTTAGAAGATCATGTGGTATGTGTCTCTAATTGTATTGTGAAGTGTTCTGTTTTGCCGAGTAGTTTTGTAGATTTCCGTTTTTTATTCGCAATTCCAGAATAGGTAGAAATTCCGATCCCTATCGATAGCCTCTCGTCAAGAAAATGTCAGGCGGGGTTAGATGTATCGAAGGAAGACGATAATCGCTCGTAGCTCTCTAGGCTTTAGGTCCAGATGAAAGTACGAGGGACCGCCTAAGAAGGAATTCGAAATTTTGCTTAGAGTAAAGTTGAATTATACCACAATAGACATGAAAAGATAAGCAAACCGCGTGACCTTCCAAACCGTCCATCATCACCCGTGAGAAAATCCGAGAATTTCTGAAAAAAAAACGAGATTTTTTTATTGAAACGTTTAAAAAATTGAATGAATTAAAATAGTCGCTTAATTTCGGACTTTTATTAGTTTTTATTTAACTTTATTATTATTTATTTATTTTATTTATTTATGTATTTTTTTTCATTAGTTTTTTTGTGTAGTTTATTAAAGTCTTTATTCACTTTCTTATTTATTCATTATTTATTTATTTATTTAATTATTTATTTATTGCTTTAAAAATATATTATCCTTTTTATTCATTTTCCCTTCGAGAGATATAGAGATTTTATTTATTAGTGGATTTATGTAAATTATATCGTGTTTTGGTATTTTTTGTATTGTAGTAGCAAGTCAAAAACTTCTGTTTACGCGGTAGGTAGCGCCTTAAATTAATTTTTTTTTTTCCAAAAATATAGTTGTCGTGTTCGGCTAAGTTGTGCGAATATATCTGTTTGTGTTTTGGTAAGGTATGAGTAGTACTACACCCTCCGATAAGAATAGAAAAAGAGATAGGCAAGTGTTATTTGATTTAAATAGATCAACGCCCCACGTAGCATTCAAAATTTATAAAAATAGTGCTCCGCTCATTAGGAATAAGACAAAAACCAGAAGTAAGTCCAAAATGGCTAATAGCGAGCGTGATCAGATTAGGGATTTGTCAAAAACAATAATGGCAGGTGAACAGAATCGAAATCCGACTGAAATCCTGTTACCCACGGATTTAGATGGTCCGAGCACGAGTAGGCAAGCAGCAGTCAGGAACAGTACAGAAGAGGTAGTGAGGAAAATGGTTGAACAGGGTATTAGCTCACAGATGGCCGACATGAAAAGGACAATGGCCCAACTAACCACCACTGTTAGCAAATTAAGTATGGTAGTGCAGCAAACACAACAGCAAAATAAAAGTTTGTTAGAGGCAAATATTCAGGGGGGAAATAAATCGTCAGAGGATGGTCAGCATTTGAATATATCAGGAGTAAATGTGCAATCAGAACCGTCATCCAGAGGTTCTTCATTTAGTGCAATTAATAACCATAGGAAATATGATAGTCCACGCATAGAGAAATGGGGTCTGGAGTTTGACGGGGATCAAAATAAATTGGCAATCGAAGATTTTGTGTTTCGGTTGGAAAAATTGCAGGGCCAATATAACGTTACCTGGAAGGAAGTGTTAGACAACTTCCATTTACTGGTAAAAGGTGCAGCTGAAAAGTGGTATTGGTTGTTTATCCAGACCAATTATGTGTCCGAGTGGTCGACGTTAAAGGCAGCTATGCTTAAACAGTATACGTCATCGCGTTCCAGTTTCGAGCTGATGCGTGATCTGGTCGAGCGACGACAACAGCCGGGTGAATCCACAGATGCATTTTTTTTCGCCATGTCACAGCTCCGCTCACGGCTCAGCATATCGATGCCTGAAAATGAGATGATTATGATGATCAAGAAAAATTTAAGAGAGAGTATAGGCAGAATCGTTTACCCGATGAGCGTGTCGTCTGTGGAGGAACTAAGGGTCTGTTGTCTAGACGCGGAAAAGACCTTCTTAAAAAGAGAAAAAAACCTCAGCCGATGCCTGTGAATCGCTACCAAAGACATGTTAACGAGATCTATGAGGACACAGTAGAGTCTGACCAGACATCTGAAGACTACTTTGATGATGTAGCTGCAGTGAGAATGAATGCCGCAAACAGTGCAGCAAACCGAAACCCAATAATTTGCTGGAACTGCCATCAGAATGGACATGCATTTATGGATTGTCCAGCAGACCAAAGAAGTATTTTCTGTTATAGATGTGGTAAGCCGGACGTTATCTCGCCAAATTGTGACAGCTGCAAAAATAAGAATTTTCTCCGGAACGACGGGAAGGCGGGGAACCTTCGTTCATCAACCAGCCCGCAGGCGAATCCGACAGCGAAATAAAGACATCATCTAATTTAACAAAAGAAGTAATGCGATTTAATAAGTATATAGCACAGAATAGACATTTATACACCCTAGAGGAAAGGAAAACAAATTATGAGAATGTACGCAATAAAATATTCAATTCCGAACTATTCCAGAAACCGTTGCTATCTAATCGAATAGTAAAGTTAAGAAAAAAATTTGCTGAAAGAAAAAAGGTAAGAAAAATGGTGATAGAATCCATCCAAAGTGCTGCTAGTATGTCAAAAGATCCCAGGCCATATGCTAAGTTTAAAATCGGAAATGAAATAGTCAATGGCTTATTAGATTCGGGTGCATCTGTGAGCATACTAGGGAAAGATTGTAGAGAGTTAATGGAAAAATTGGACCTAAACATATCACCAATTTTTGCAACAATTTGTACTGCAAGTGGTCAGGAACATAGGATATTAGGAAAAGTAGAGGTTCGAGTAGAATATAATGGCCTAATTAAAAATGTAATATTTTATCTTTGTCCGGATCTAGAGCAGTCAGCATATTTAGGAATCAATTTTTGGAAATTATTTAACATTGCCCCGGAAGTAATAGGTGTTGCGGAAATAGATGTTGAAAAACTAACAGAAGATTATAAGGTAGAAAATTACAAATCAAATCCACACATTTTAACAGAAGCAGAGAAGTCTGAGCTGAATAAAGTAATTGAACAGTTTCCGGCGTATGAGAGACAAGGTTTAGGATGCACAAAATTAGAAAAGCATAAGATTACATTAATAGAAGGTGCAGAACCGGTTAAGGATAGATACTATCCAATTTCACCCGCAGTTCAAAATATAGTTTACAAAGAAATAGATGAAATGTTAGCACTAAATGTAATAGAGGAATGCGAAAGTCCGTGGAGTAATAGGACAACAGTCGTGAGAAAACCAGGAAAAAATAGATTCTGTTTGGACGCCCGAAAATTAAATAAATTAACTGTAAAGGATGCGTATCCTTTACAGAACATAGATGGCATCCTTAGCAGAATAGATGAAACCTATTATATTAGTAGTGTTGACCTAAAATTTGCCTTTTGGCAAATTGAATTAGAAGAAGAAAGTAGGCCTTATACCGCGTTTACCGTAGCGGGGCGACCACTCTACCAATTCAGAGTGAGGCCTTTCGGTCTTTGCAACGCCGCTCAACGACTTTGCCGTTTGATGGACAAGGTAGTGCCTCAAAAACTTAAGCAAAACGTTTTCGTCTACCTAGACGATCTATTGATAATTTCAGACAGTTTTGAAAAACACCTAGAGCTGTTGAAAGAAGTTGGCGAGTGCCTTAAAAACGCAAATTTAACCATTGGCCTTAAAAAATCCCAATTTTGCTTCCAACAACTTAAGTATCTTGGGTTTATTGTAGGGGGTGGAACGCTACGAACCGATCCAGAAAAGGTCAAAGCGATAAAAGAAATAAAATTGCCAAAGTCACCGAGAGAAGTGAGAAGTTTCTTAGGAACGGCAGGATGGTATCGCCGATTCATCAAAGATTTTGCGGCCATCTCTGCAGCCCTGACCGATACGTTGAAGAAATCAAAAAAATTTACTATGACACCAGAGGCAAGAACTTCGTTCGAAAATTTGAAAAGAGCTCTTACATCTGCTCCAGTCCTTAAGCATGCGGATTTTTCGAAAAGATTTTTTATTCAATGCGATGCTTGTGAGTACGGAATAGGCGCAGTTTTGTACCAGCTGAGTGAGGACAACTTAGAGAATCCAATAGCCTTTTATTCTCAGAAACTGAACAGCTGTCAAAAGAATTACAGCGTGACAGAGAAGGAGTGCCTCGCAGCAGTAATGGCAGTAAAAAAGTTCAGGCCATACATTGAGATGATGCCGTTTACGATTGTGACAGACCACGCAAGTCTTAAGTGGCTTATGTCGCTTAAAGATCTAGCAGGCAGGCTAGCGCGGTGGTCATTACTGTTGCAGGCATATGACTTTGATATCACCCATCGAAAAGGCTCTGATAATGTCGTGGCTGACATGTTGTCCAGGTTGCCCACTCAGGAAAATGTTGACGAATTAAGCACGGAAGATTTGTTTGATTTTGAGACAACTGAATTCGAAAATGAGGAATATCTTGACCTGATAACAAGTATAGAGAAAAATAAAGAACGTCTGCCCGACTTAAAAGTGGAAAATGGTATGATCTTCAAGAAAGATACCTTTGAACGTGATGAGAACGAATTGAAATGGAAATTATGGATACCTGCTAATATCACACAGGAAATTATAGAAAAAGCTCACACGGCGTTAACAGCAGCACATGGTGGAGTGGCAAAGACGATTGAAAGGGTGAAAAGATTTTATTATTGGCCAAAAATGGCATTACAAATTAAAATGTTTATCAAGAACTGCCATATCTGCAAAGAAAGTAAGCCAACAAATCATGTTATGCGTCCAGGAATAGGCCAGCAAGTGATCACCGAAAGGCCATTTCAAAAACTATATATTGATTTTATGGGCAAGTATCCCAGGTCTAAAAATGGCAATAGTTTTATCTTTATAGTTGTCGATCATTTCACTAAATTTACTTTTTTGAAAGCCATGAAAGAAGCATCTACAGGAAATGTCATAGAATTCCTAGTTAAAGAAATATTTCACAAGTTCGGAGTTCCTGAAATAATTCATAGCGACAACGGGTCTCAATTTACTGCTAAAAGCTTTGAAAACCTGATGAAGATCTACCGTATAAAACATTTGAAAACAGCAGTATATTCCCCACAGAGTAATGCGAGTGAGAGGGTAAACCAATCAGTATTAAATGCAATAAGAGCATACTTAAAAGAGGACCATAGAGACTGGGATTTATATTTATCCGAAATAGAGTGTGCATTAAGAACGGCAGTGCATGCAGCCACCGGTTATACACCTTTTTTTGCTCTATTCGGATATCATATGTATTCCAGTGGTGCGGAATATGAATTAGGAAGGAAGCTGAAATCGCTGACAGACCATAATATAACGTCATTAAGTAAAGCCGAAAAAATGGAAACAATAAGAGAGCAGATAAAGAAAAACATGAACACAGCGTACGAAAGAAGCGCGAGAATATATAATAAAAGGGCACGAATAGTAACGTTTATACCCGGCCAAGAAGTTTATCGGCGAAATAATGTCTTGAGCGACTTTGCAAAGAACCGAAATGCAAAATTTTGTCGCAAGTTTCTGAGGTGTAGGGTGGTTCGTCCCGTAGGGAACAATCTGTATGAGTTGGAAACCCTAGCAGGGAAATCATTAGGAGTATATCATGTGAAGGATATTAGGGTATAGAATCCCCTTGTATCAAAAGAATGAATCGAGCAATATGAACTGGCAAGTGTGACATGAAGTATCTCTTACTTGACGAGCATATTGATCAATTTGTTTTCTTTTACATCTGTGATATAGTCCTAAGTAATATACCTGATGGCATAGTTTCTAATTATACACCCCTGTTAGTAGGTTATACATGTGTTTTAGTAATTATACACTTTTTTTTAGTAATATACACCATTAGGAAATAGTCTTAGCTCTACATACCAGAATGTGCAATATATAATAGTAAGCCAAATGAAAACGCTGTGATAATAACTGTGATATGCCTTAGAGTATTTTAGTGTAGTTCTTTCCTATCGTGGTTAGGGTTGACAATACGAATTCATCCTCCAACAGGAAAGATTCCGTTAAAACAATCCTCGAAAAATGGAACCACCTAAAAAAAAATATAAAAAAAATGCACAAAGTAAAAATTCTTAATACACAAACGAAAATGAATACGACTCCCCGTAAAAATTCATAGACAGTAGGATCTGGTCGAGTTTGACGAATTCTGAGACCTTTATGGTTAAAGGTATCAGAATTCACAATCCTTCCTCAGGCGTAGATTAAAAGCGATAGAGGTGTTACCCGAAGATAGTGTTGACGCAGTCAGTAGACGCAGGATAGTAAAATTTGCCTAGAAAGGGCGTTCGTTTAATTTATTGGTACTCAAAGTGCCTCTACCAATTAAGGATTGGTAACAAGAAAAATAAAATTGGGTTACCTCTACTTTTTTTTCTACCACTGGAAAAAAATATGTATGAGAGCCAGTCTGGGAAGAGGTCAGATTCGCCCAAACCTCAGGTGAAGTACAGGGAAGACGGCGTATCATAAAACTGAATAAATAAATAGAAAATAAAAATAAACAGCGCATAATAACAATTTAAGTTTATATACACTTACCTGGTATTGCCCGGCTAAGGCTAGCGATGAGACTTTTCAGGGTCATGGGAGTTCCCCACGTTGGGCTTGTTATATAAAACACACAGTCCCGCACACCGTTTCCTCCGACACGTGGCCGTATGACCCGGAGTTTTGTTGCGGGCCCAGGCAGCACAGCACAGTACATGCAATTTCGTTTTATATGAATAAATGGCTGGATTTTATCCACAGTAAAAGGAAGTGTTGATGCTTACAATATAGGCTGAAGATTATGTGAGATAGTAAAATTAATTACAAAATAAAATTTGATTGCGGTCATGTGTGATCGAAATTTTATTTCACATAATTTTTGTCTAGTGTTTTTGTTTGTAAACCTCAATATATGCACACTTTTCTTATCTCCACAAAAGAATAAAAAAAGAACAAGAATATTGTGAACCACATACATATGTATTTATAAATATATTTTCAACAATTATTTTACTTTCTTTTAATTATTATTGCCGTAGTAAAAATTGGTAAAAATGTTCCCGTAAGCACAAAACAAAACAAAAAAACAAAAGTGAGTTGTCAGATGCAAACATGTATGTATGTGTGTGATGTCAACTTGCTTGGCTGGTATGTATTTTTGTTGGGCCTACACACGTTACAGTTGATATTAATGTGTAGTATAATTTGCAAAAAAAAAAAAACAGAGGTGGTATTTTTTCATTCATAATTTAAGCGGTTATGTTGAAAAAATGTAGGAAAATTAAAGAAAAAGGAAACTTACTAAAATTTATGAAAACCTAGTTAAGGGAAAAGTTATGAGGCAAAAAAAAAAAATGGAGGGAAATAAACAAAATTCGACAAAATGAATGTATACTAGGAAAAGGAAGATTTGAGGAAAATTAAGACGCATTTAAAACTTGTTTTTATGAAAAAAAAAACAGTTGAAACGGCAAAGTTTAATTAAAAAAATAAAAATAAATAAATAAGTATAGAAAATTCTAGAATACAGGTATAGAAGAAAAAAGATGGAGATTAAGCG
Source organism: Panzeria rudis (assembly GCA_956483635.1). Taxonomy (NCBI): domain Eukaryota; kingdom Metazoa; phylum Arthropoda; class Insecta; order Diptera; family Tachinidae; genus Panzeria; species Panzeria rudis. Next base: position 70,149,818 of record OY101449.1, read on the forward strand.
GGAGAGTGTAGATTGGAGGAGAATGGAATTGGAAAATTTTTGGGAAATTCGAGAGGTTTGATAGATCTTGTAAAAATGAATAGCGATCATTAGTTGAAGTTGTTTCGTGGTGCTCACATAAAAATAATAATAATAAATTGAGAAATTAAAAAAATTTAAATAAGGACATAAAAGTTCGGTGGTGATTATCCTGTCTAAAAAGGATTAAAAAAAAAAAGAGAATAATAACCAGAAACCATGTTAGTATACCAATATATGAAAAGATTAAAAGTGTAGCTATAGTTTTTGTGTGTCCTGTTTTATTTTATTTATATAACAGTGAATAAAATATATTGGGTTTGCGAAGTTTGATCGCAAGGATTTAAACGGAAGCCTGGCTAAAGGTCCCGAAGAAGCTAAAGTCCTGCAACAGAAGAGTGAGTCTTTGGGGTAATAGCATTCATTCCCATTTTTGCATGTACCGAAATCCCGAAGGGAAGCAGGAAGAGAATTCGCTTTAAAGGAAGAGTAAAATAAAAATTATTAGCCAGGTAATCAAGTATTTATATTATCGTCCAAGACCACGCGAAGAAAGTAAAACCATAAAAAAAATGGGGAGCAACAAAAATATATATGAATAAAAAAAAATGTTAAATTCTATATATATAACAACTAATGATTGTATTAAAATACATTAAAAAGAGAAAAAAATTGAAAGATAAGGATAAATGTAGTGAATGTAGGAATATAAAAAAAAAGGTCCTAAAAAAAAATTAAAAGAAAAAGAAAGTCTAAAACATTAAAAATTTTTTTATTTAATAATTACAATTATTTTATAGCATTTCTATTATAACATATATAATCATATTATATTTTAATTTAAGTTATTTTAAAATTTTATAATTGTCATTTCTTGTTGGTAAATTGTAAAATAAGGGTTAGGAGTTGGTATAACACTTGTGTAATCCCCAAAAGAGGGCAAGGTTTTTGGTCTTTGCGTTATTTTGTTGGCATATTTGGTCAATTGCCAAGAGAGGGCACTGTTTTTTTCGTTTCCGTTTTTGCCGGAAGCAATTACCTTATATATAAAAGGCCAACAGCAAGTTAGTGTCGAAAAATCAAAGATAAATAAAAAAAAATAGATGAATTTGTACATTTTCAGCCTTAGGGAGCTCCTTCAGGTTAGTTTTGGTGAAAAAAGTAAGGAAATCTAAAAATTTGGAAAAATTTGGTTTTGGCCAGGAGTATAGGGGCAATTGTGAAAAGAAATTTTGATAAGAAAAGAACATTTATTTTAACAATAGCGCAGAGGTTAAAGATTTAGTGTATTTAAGATATTAGTAAAATTTTTAATTTGTGTAGTGAGATTTTTGTATATAAAAAAAAGGGGGGGAAATCTGAAAATAAGTTAAAACAGAAAAAAAAGGAAAAATTATCATTTTTATATAAATTTTATTGTAGGAATATAGAGAGAAAACGATTATATTAACATTACAGTGTTAGAATTATTAAATAGTATATGTATAGTATAGTATCATAGATTTAATGTTAGGAAATTATGTGAAAAATAAAGAATTGTAGATTTTTATAATGAAATCAATAATGGAATAATCTGTTAATAAGGGGTGATGATGGAACGGTAAGGTAAGGGAAAGGTCGGGTGGAATGTGGGTCGTGAAAAAATTAATTTTTGTGGAATTGTGTCACGACAAGGTTGGGCGGGCGTATCAGGAGAAATTTCCTCCATCTCCTATAGAGTTCTTTTGTGGTAATTGTTGTTTTGTGATGATTTATTTATTTTTGTTGTTTTGTTTTGATAATTTTTTTTGTGTGCAAGCACGCGGCTGGCGAGAAGGGTTGGAACCGCCTGAGTGAAATGTCAAGAGCTAGTTGGAAACCTCGCCAGGTCAACCGGTTTGTAACATAAATGGCGCCCAATATAAATTAGTTTTTGCGGATAGTGATTTGAGCCATAAAGGGTGATCAGTCAAAATCTGTAAAAGTAAAAAAAAAAAAAAAAAAATAATTAAGACATGTAGGAACATCAAGGCATGAAGAAATATACTAATAAATTTTCATAATAGCCCAAAATAATCAAAAATAATGAAAAATCTCGCTCATATAGCCTATTTTCAAGAATGAAACCAAATGGAAAGAGTTGTATATAAGGGAGAATTGGATTTATTGAGATTATAACTGAATACTTATCCAGAACAGCACAATAGCTTAGAAGATCATGTGGTATGTGTCTCTAATTGTATTGTGAAGTGTTCTGTTTTGCCGAGTAGTTTTGTAGATTTCCGTTTTTTATTCGCAATTCCAGAATAGGTAGAAATTCCGATCCCTATCGATAGCCTCTCGTCAAGAAAATGTCAGGCGGGGTTAGATGTATCGAAGGAAGACGATAATCGCTCGTAGCTCTCTAGGCTTTAGGTCCAGATGAAAGTACGAGGGACCGCCTAAGAAGGAATTCGAAATTTTGCTTAGAGTAAAGTTGAATTATACCACAATAGACATGAAAAGATAAGCAAACCGCGTGACGTTCCAAACCGTCCATCATCACCCGTGAGAAAATCCGAGAATTTCTGAAAAAAAACGAGATTTTTTTATTGAAACGTTTAAAAAATTGAATGAATTAAAATAGTCGCTTAATTTCGGACTTTTATTAGTTTTTATTTAACTTTATTATTATTTATTTATTTTATTTATTTATGTATTTTTTTTCATTAGTTTTTTTGTGTAGTTTATTAAAGTCTTTATTCACTTTCTTATTTATTCATTATTTATTTATTTATTTAATTATTTATTTATTGCTTTAAAAATATATTATCCTTTTTATTCATTTTCCCTTCGAGAGATATAGAGATTTTATTTATTAGTGGATTTATGTAAATTATATCGTGTTTTGGTATTTTTTGTATTGTAGTAGCAAGTCAAAAACTTCTGTTTACGCGGTAGGTAGCGCCTTAAATTAATTTTTTTTTTTCCAAAAATATAGTTGTCGTGTTCGGCTAAGTTGTGCGAATATATCTGTTTGTGTTTTGGTAAGGTATGAGTAGTACTACACCCTCCGATAAGAATAGAAAAAGAGATAGGCAAGTGTTATTTGATTTAAATAGATCAACGCCCCACGTAGCATTCAAAATTTATAAAAATAGTGCTCCGCTCATTAGGAATAAGACAAAAACCAGAAGTAAGTCCAAAATGGCTAATAGCGAGCGTGATCAGATTAGGGATTTGTCAAAAACAATAATGGCAGGTGAACAGAATCGAAATCCGACTGAAATCCTGTTACCCACGGATTTAGATGGTCCGAGCACGAGTAGGCAAGCAGCAGTCAGGAACAGTACAGAAGAGGTAGTGAGGAAAATGGTTGAACAGGGTATTAGCTCACAGATGGCCGACATGAAAAGGACAATGGCCCAACTAACCACCACTGTTAGCAAATTAAGTATGGTAGTGCAGCAAACACAACAGCAAAATAAAAGTTTGTTAGAGGCAAATATTCAGGGGGGAAATAAATCGTCAGAGGATGGTCAGCATTTGAATATATCAGGAGTAAATGTGCAATCAGAACCGTCATCCAGAGGTTCTTCATTTAGTGCAATTAATAACCATAGGAAATATGATAGTCCACGCATAGAGAAATGGGGTCTGGAGTTTGACGGGGATCAAAATAAATTGGCAATCGAAGATTTTGTGTTTCGGTTGGAAAAATTGCAGGGCCAATATAACGTTACCTGGAAGGAAGTGTTAGACAACTTCCATTTACTGGTAAAAGGTGCAGCTGAAAAGTGGTATTGGTTGTTTATCCAGACCAATTATGTGTCCGAGTGGTCGACGTTAAAGGCAGCTATGCTTAAACAGTATACGTCATCGCGTTCCAGTTTCGAGCTGATGCGTGATCTGGTCGAGCGACGACAACAGCCGGGTGAATCCACAGATGCATTTTTTTTCGCCATGTCACAGCTCCGCTCACGGCTCAGCATATCGATGCCTGAAAATGAGATGATTATGATGATCAAGAAAAATTTAAGAGAGAGTATAGGCAGAATCGTTTACCCGATGAGCGTGTCGTCTGTGGAGGAACTAAGGGTCTGTTGTCTAGACGCGGAAAAGACCTTCTTAAAAAGAGAAAAAAACCTCAGCCGATGCCTGTGAATCGCTACCAAAGACATGTTAACGAGATCTATGAGGACACAGTAGAGTCTGACCAGACATCTGAAGACTACTTTGATGATGTAGCTGCAGTGAGAATGAATGCCGCAAACAGTGCAGCAAACCGAAACCCAATAATTTGCTGGAACTGCCATCAGAATGGACATGCATTTATGGATTGTCCAGCAGACCAAAGAAGTATTTTCTGTTATAGATGTGGTAAGCCGGACGTTATCTCGCCAAATTGTGACAGCTGCAAAAATAAGAATTTTCTCCGGAACGACGGGAAGGCGGGGAACCTTCGTTCATCAACCAGCCCGCAGGCGAATCCGACAGCGAAATAAAGACATCATCTAATTTAACAAAAGAAGTAATGCGATTTAATAAGTATATAGCACAGAATAGACATTTATACACCCTAGAGGAAAGGAAAACAAATTATGAGAATGTACGCAATAAAATATTCAATTCCGAACTATTCCAGAAACCGTTGCTATCTAATCGAATAATAAAGTTAAGAAAAAAATTTGCTGAAAGAAAAAAGGTAAGAAAAATGGTGATAGAATCCATCCAAAGTGCTGCTAGTATGTCAAAAGATCCCAGGCCATATGCTAAGTTTAAAATCGGAAATGAAATAGTCAATGGCTTATTAGATTCGGGTGCATCTGTGAGCATACTAGGGAAAGATTGTAGAGAGTTAATGGAAAAATTGGACCTAAACATATCACCAATTTTTGCAACAATTTGTACTGCAAGTGGTCAGGAACATAGGATATTAGGAAAAGTAGAGGTTCGAGTAGAATATAATGGCCTAATTAAAAATGTAATATTTTATCTTTGTCCGGATCTAGAGCAGTCAGCATATTTAGGAATCAATTTTTGGAAATTATTTAACATTGCCCCGGAAGTAATAGGTGTTGCGGAAATAGATGTTGAAAAACTAACAGAAGATTATAAGGTAGAAAATTACAAATCAAATCCACACATTTTAACAGAAGCAGAGAAGTCTGAGCTGAATAAAGTAATTGAACAGTTTCCGGCGTATGAGAGACAAGGTTTAGGATGCACAAAATTAGAAAAGCATAAGATTACATTAATAGAAGGTGCAGAACCGGTTAAGGATAGATACTATCCAATTTCACCCGCAGTTCAAAATATAGTTTACAAAGAAATAGATGAAATGTTAGCACTAAATGTAATAGAGGAATGCGAAAGTCCGTGGAGTAATAGGACAACAGTCGTGAGAAAACCAGGAAAAAATAGATTCTGTTTGGACGCCCGAAAATTAAATAAATTAACTGTAAAGGATGCGTATCCTTTACAGAACATAGATGGCATCCTTAGCAGAATAGATGAAACCTATTATATTAGTAGTGTTGACCTAAAATTTGCCTTTTGGCAAATTGAATTAGAAGAAGAAAGTAGGCCTTATACCGCGTTTACCGTAGCGGGGCGACCACTCTACCAATTCAGAGTGAGGCCTTTCGGTCTTTGCAACGCCGCTCAACGACTTTGCCGTTTGATGGACAAGGTAGTGCCTCAAAAACTTAAGCAAAACGTTTTCGTCTACCTAGACGATCTATTGATAATTTCAGACAGTTTTGAAAAACACCTAGAGCTGTTGAAAGAAGTTGGCGAGTGCCTTAAAAACGCAAATTTAACCATTGGCCTTAAAAAATCCCAATTTTGCTTCCAACAACTTAAGTATCTTGGGTTTATTGTAGGGGGTGGAACGCTACGAACCGATCCAGAAAAGGTCAAAGCGATAAAAGAAATCAAATTGCCAAAGTCACCGAGAGAAGTGAGAAGTTTCTTAGGAACGGCAGGATGGTATCGCCGATTCATCAAAGATTTTGCGGCCATCTCTGCAGCCCTGACCGATACGTTGAAGAAATCAAAAAAATTTACTATGACACCAGAGGCAAGAACTTCGTTCGAAAATTTGAAAAGAGCTCTTACATCTGCTCCAGTCCTTAAGCATGCGGATTTTTCGAAAAGATTTTTTATTCAATGCGATGCTTGTGAGTACGGAATAGGCGCAGTTTTGTACCAGCTGAGTGAGGACAACTTAGAGAATCCAATAGCCTTTTATTCTCAGAAACTGAACAGCTGTCAAAAGAATTACAGCGTGACAGAGAAGGAGTGCCTCGCAGCAGTAATGGCAGTAAAAAAGTTCAGGCCATACATTGAGATGATGCCGTTTACGATTGTGACAGACCACGCAAGTCTTAAGTGGCTTATGTCGCTTAAAGATCTAGCAGGCAGGCTAGCGCGGTGGTCATTACTGTTGCAGGCATATGACTTTGATATCACCCATCGAAAAGGCTCTGATAATGTCGTGGCTGACATGTTGTCCAGGTTGCCCACTCAGGAAAATGTTGACGAATTAAGCACGGAAGATTTGTTTGATTTTGAGACAACTGAATTCGAAAATGAGGAATATCTTGACCTGATAACAAGTATAGAGAAAAATAAAGAACGTCTGCCCGACTTAAAAGTGGAAAATGGTATGATCTTCAAGAAAGATACCTTTGAACGTGATGAGAACGAATTGAAATGGAAATTATGGATACCTGCTAATATCACACAGGAAATTATAGAAAAAGCTCACACGGCGTTAACAGCAGCACATGGTGGAGTGGCAAAGACGATTGAAAGGGTGAAAAGATTTTATTATTGGCCAAAAATGGCATTACAAATTAAAATGTTTATCAAGAACTGCCATATCTGCAAAGAAAGTAAGCCAACAAATCATGTTATGCGTCCAGGAATAGGCCAGCAAGTGATCACCGAAAGGCCATTTCAAAAACTATATATTGATTTTATGGGCAAGTATCCCAGGTCTAAAAATGGCAATAGTTTTATCTTTATAGTTGTCGATCATTTCACTAAATTTACTTTTTTGAAAGCCATGAAAGAAGCATCTACAGGAAATGTCATAGAATTCCTAGTTAAAGAAATATTTCACAAGTTCGGAGTTCCTGAAATAATTCATAGCGACAACGGGTCTCAATTTACTGCTAAAAGCTTTGAAAACCTGATGAAGATCTACCGTATAAAACATTTGAAAACAGCAGTATATTCCCCACAGAGTAATGCGAGTGAGAGGGTAAACCAATCAGTATTAAATGCAATAAGAGCATACTTAAAAGAGGACCATAGAGACTGGGATTTATATTTATCCGAAATAGAGTGTGCATTAAGAACGGCAGTGCATGCAGCCACCGGTTATACACCTTTTTTTGCTCTATTCGGATATCATATGTATTCCAGTGGTGCGGAATATGAATTAGGAAGGAAGCTGAAATCGCTGACAGACCATAATATAACGTCATTAAGTAAAGCCGAAAAAATGGAAACAATAAGAGAGCAGATAAAGAAAAACATGAACACAGCGTACGAAAGAAGCGCGAGAATATATAATAAAAGGGCACGAATAGTAACGTTTATACCCGGCCAAGAAGTTTATCGGCGAAATAATGTCTTGAGCGACTTTGCAAAGAACCGAAATGCAAAATTTTGTCGCAAGTTTCTGAGGTGTAGGGTGGTTCGTCCCGTAGGGAACAATCTGTATGAGTTGGAAACCCTAGCAGGGAAATCATTAGGAGTATATCATGTGAAGGATATTAGGGTATAGAATCCCCTTGTATCAAAAGAATGAATCGAGCAATATGAACTGGCAAGTGTGACATGAAGTATCTCTTACTTGACGAGCATATTGATCAATTTGTTTTCTTTTACATCTGTGATATAGTCCTAAGTAATATACCTGATGGCATAGTTTCTAATTATACACCCCTGTTAGTAGGTTATACATGTGTTTTAGTAATTATACACTTTTTTTTAGTAATATACACCATTAGGAAATAGTCTTAGCTCTACATACCAGAATGTGCAATATATAATAGTAAGCCAAATGAAAACGCTGTGATAATAACTGTGATATGCCTTAGAGTATTTTAGTGTAGTTCTTTCCTATCGTGGTTAGGGTTGACAATACGAATTCATCCTCCAACAGGAAAGATTCCGTTAAAACAATCCTCGAAAAATGGAACCACCTAAAAAAAAATATAAAAAAAATGCACAAAGTAAAAATTCTTAATACACAAACGAAAATGAATACGACTCCCCGTAAAAATTCATAGACAGTAGGATCTGGTCGAGTTTGACGAATTCTGAGACCTTTATGGTTAAAGGTATCAGAATTCACAATCCTTCCTCAGGCGTAGATTAAAAGCGATAGAGGTGTTACCCGAAGATAGTGTTGACGCAGTCAGTAGACGCAGGATAGTAAAATTTGCCTAGAAAGGGCGTTCGTTTAATTTATTGGTACTCAAAGTGCCTCTACCAATTAAGGATTGGTAACAAGAAAAATAAAATTGGGTTACCTCTACTTTTTTTTCTACCACTGGAAAAAAATATGTATGAGAGCCAGTCTGGGAAGAGGTCAGATTCGCCCAAACCTCAGGTGAAGTACAGGGAAGACGGCGTATCATAAAACTGAATAAATAAATAGAAAATAAAAATAAACAGCGCATAATAACAATTTAAGTTTATATACACTTACCTGGTATTGCCCGGCTAAGGCTAGCGATGAGACTTTTCAGGGTCATGGGAGTTCCCCACGTTGGGCTTGTTATATAAAACACACAGTCCCGCACACCGTTTCCTCCGACACGTGGCCGTATGACCCGGAGTTTTGTTGCGGGCCCAGGCAGCACAGCACAGTACATGCAATTTCGTTTTATATGAATAAATGGCTGGATTTTATCCACAGTAAAAGGAAGTGTTGAGGCTTACAATATAGGCTGAAGATTATGTGAGATAGTAAAATTAATTACAAAATAAAATTTGATTGCGGTCATGTGTGATCGAAATTTTATTTCACATAATTTTTGTCTAGTGTTTTTGTTTGTAAACCTCAATATATGCACACTTTTCTTATCTCCACAAAAGAATAAAAAAAGAACAAGAATATTGTGAACCACATACATATGTATTTATAAATATATTTTCAACAATTATTTTACTTTCTTTTAATTATTATTGCCGTAGTAAAAATTGGTAAAAATGTTCCCGTAAGCACAAAACAAAACAAAAAAACAAAAGTGAGTTGTCAGATGCAAACATGTATGTATGTGTGTGATGTCAACTTGCTTGGCTGGTATGTATTTTTGTTGGGCCTACACACGTTACAGTTGATATTAATGTGTAGTATAATTTGCAAAAAAAAAAAAACAGAGGTGGTATTTTTTCATTCATAATTTAAGCGGTTATGTTGAAAAAATGTAGGAAAATTAAAGAAAAAGGAAACTTACTAAAATTTATGAAAACCTAGTTAAGGGAAAAGTTATGAGGCAAAAAAAAAATGGAGGGAAATAAACAAAATTCGACAAAATGAATGTATACTAGGAAAAGGAAGATTTGAGGAAAATTAAGACGCATTTAAAACTTGTTTTTATGAAAAAAAAACAGTTGAAACGGCAAAGTTTAATTAAAAAAATAAAAATAAATAAATAAGTATAGAAAATTCTAGAATACAGGTATAGAAGAAAAAAGATGGAGATTAAGCGGGAGAGTGTAGATTGGAGGAGAATGGAATTGGAAAATTTTTGGGAAATTCGAGAGGTTTGATAGATCTTGTAAAAATGAATAGCGATCATTAGTTGAAGTTGTTTCGTGGTGCTCACATAAAAATAATAATAATAAATTGAGAAATTAAAAAAATTTAAATAAGGACATAAAAGTTCGGTGGTGATTATCCTGTCTAAAAAGGATTTAAAAAAAAAAGAGAATAATAACCAGAAACCATGTTAGTATACCAATATATGAAAAGATTAAAAGTGTAGCTATAGTTTTTGTGTGTCCTGTTTTATTTTATTTATATAACAGTGAATAAAATATATTGGGTTTGCGAAGTTTGATCGCAAGGATTTAAACGGAAGCCTGGCTAAAGGTCCCGAAGAAGCTAAAGTCCTGCAACAGAAGAGTGAGTCTTTGGGGTAATAGCATTCATTCCCATTTTTGCATGTACCGAAATCCCGAAGGGAAGCAGGAAGAGAATTCGCTTTAAAGGAAGAGTAAAATAAAAATTATTAGCCAGGTAACCAAGTATTTATATTATCGTCCAAGACCACGCGAAGAAAGTAAAACCATAAAAAAAATGGGGAGCAACAAAAATATATATGAATAAAAAAAAAATGTTAAATTCTATATATATAACAACTAATGATTGTATTAAAATACATTAAAAAGAGAAAAAAATTGAAAGATAAGGATAAATGTAGTGAATGTAGGAATATAAAAAAAAAGGTCCTAAAAAAAAATTAAAAGAAAAAGAAAGTCTAAAACATTAAAAATTTTTTTATTTAATAATTACAGTTATTTTATAGCATTTCTATTATAACATATATAATCATATTATATTTTAATTTAAGTTATTTTAAAATTTTATAATTGTCATTTCTTGTTGGTAAATTGTAAAATAAGGGTTAGGAGTTGGTATAACACTTGTGTAATCCCCAAAAGAGGGCAAGGTTTTTGGTCTTTGCGTTATTTTGTTGGCATATTTGGTCAATTGCCAAGAGAGGGCACTGTTTTTTTCGTTTCCGTTTTTGCCGGAAGCAATTACCTTATATATAAAAGGCCAACAGCAAGTTAGTGTCGAAAAATCAAAGATAAATAAAAAAAAATAGATGAATTTGTACATTTTCAGCCTTAGGGAGCTCCTTCAGGTTAGTTTTGGTGAAAAAAGTAAGGAAATCTAAAAATTTGGAAAAATTTGGTTTTGGCCAGGAGTATAGGGGCAATTGTGAAAAGAAATTTTGATAAGAAAAGAACATTTATTTTAACAATAGCGCAGAGGTTAAAGATTTAGTGTATTTAAGATATTAGTAAAATTTTTAATTTGTGTAGTGAGATTTTTGTATATAAAAAAAAGGGGGGGGAAATCTGAAAATAAGTTAAAACAGAAAAAAAAGGAAAAATTATCATTTTTATATAAATTTTATTGTAGGAATATAGAGAGAAAACGATTATATTAACATTACAGTGTTAGAATTATTAAATAGTATATGTATAGTATAGTATCATAGATTTAATGTTAGGAAATTATGTGAAAAATAAAGAATTGTAGATTTTTATAATGAAATCAATAATGGAATAATCTGTTAATAAGGGGTGATGATGGAACGGTAAGGTAAGGGAAAGGTCGAGTGGAATGTGGGTCGTGAAAAAATTAATTTTTGTGGAATTGTGTCACGACAAGGTTGGGCGGGCGTATCAGGAGAAATTTCCTCCATCTCCTATAGAGTTCTTTTGTGGTAATTGTTGTTTTGTGATGATTTATTTATTTTTGTTGTTTTGTTTTGATAATTTTTTTTGTGTGCAAGCACGCGGCTGGCGAGAAGGGTTGGAACCGCCTGAGTGAAATGTCAAGAGCTAGTTGGAAACCTCGCCAGGTCAACCGGTTTGTAACAATATATATATATATATATATATATATATATATATATATATATATATATATATATATATATATATATATATATATATATATATATATATATATATATATATATATATATATATATATATATATATATATATATATATATATATATATATATATATATATATATATATATATATATATATATATATATATATATATATATATATATATATATATATATATATATATATATATATATATATATATATATATATATATATATATATATATATATATATATATATATATATATATATATATATATTCTGCAGAAAGTTTTTGAAATGTAGAGTGGTTCGACCTGTAGGTAAAAACATGTATGAGCTTGAAACTTTAGATGGAAAAACAGTAGGCGTATATCACGTCAAGGATATTAAGGTTTAAGTCGAAAGGCAATTAAATTTGTTCAATAACGAATTTAATTCGAAGTAAAGTGCTTTGAAATTGACTAAGCAATTTTTACCTTACGATCTGTGATATAGTTTACTAAGTACCTGAGAGTTTCTAGCCTAGTGTAAGATTACATTTTTCCTGTATAAGTGCAATATTAGCTGGTAGGTTTTACCTGTGATATATGTGTTTGTGTGATGTCCAGTTTTTTTATTTTTAAGGTGCAGAAAAAGTAAAGTTCTTTTACGATTAAATTATGCCAAGTACCTCGTAGAGAAAACTGAAAAAAGAAAAAGTTTACACAAAGTAAATGCTTATGTTATAGCCGTGTGACAGATTTACTTCCCGTGATGTTGCATGTAGGAAGGTAGATATTCCAATATTAGGAAATCTTTGCATCTCAGGATCCTTAGAAAATAAGGATGCTAGAGATCTACCTATATCCATAGAGCTGCCAAAATCCAAGGTAGAAGAAAATAGAGGCGTTACCCGATTAACATTAAAAGATCTAAACACATATAAGAAAAGAAACACATTAATGAAGACGAGATTATTAATATTTAATAATGATTCTTACAAATGAAAAATTATCTAAAATTTAAATTTAACTTGCCTCAAAGAAATAATTTTTGTAGGCGTTCGATTATTTAATGGCACTTTATGTGCCCAATTGGTAAAGAAAAGCCAATTCCAAGAAATTTAATAAAGATCAGAGATGTATGGGTTGCTCTTTCTTACCTAAGAAAGTTGAGAAGTCGGCTAGGTTCTATGGAGGGGTGAATGAGGTTTCCGAATTTGGGGTGTAATCACTGTAAGTGTAAGAAAATAATATCAACAGTTAAAACCAAAATACATTTACGAATACTTATCTGTTTACACGAGTTAATGTGCTCGGCTAAGCACAGGTAGCGTTTGAGACTCTATTACCTCAGGTGTGGGAGTTCCCCACGTTGGGCTTGATGAGTTAATCCTACTACTTTTCCCGCACACCGTTTCCTACCACGCACACTCGTAGCAACCGGAGTTTTGTTGCGGTTAAATTGCTTTGCCGGCTTACTATAAATACGGTGACCGCACACTAGTATAGTGAACAGTACAGAATTTTAGCCTTTTGTCCACAATTTTTGTTTTTATCACGCTATTTGTACAATTTTTTCAATACATGCCAATCCTTTCTGAATATAACGTTACGAACATTTGCCTAATAACAAATTAGTTTGTTATGTTTTTTTTAATCCATAAAATGTTTACACCATTTTTCATGGAATTAATAGTCATCGTACTGAAAAATGGCCATGTATGCAGTGTGCTTGTGTATGAATGTATGTGCACAGTTTTAATTTATACATACAAACTTTTATACGCAAGACTTCTGTGTACATATGTGGCATCCAGGAAAACACAGGCTATGACAAAATATTTAATCAAAAGTTTATAAATTAATATCACCCAGCTCCAAATAGTTTGGCAAAAATCGGAGAGAAATGCATGTGTTTTGTAGCAATGTAAATACTACATGACTATGTAAGGCCATATTGTTTTTTTGTTGCAGCATTTATAGTATAAACTGCGATTCATTAACTTCCTTTGATATCGGCACAGACTACCAGACGAGACACGAGAGTTCCGATATTATGTACCTATATCTATCTCCCTCATACGAACTATATGACCAAAAGAAAATACAAAATTTTCATGTTTGTTTACATATTAATATTCTAGCGCAATAAAATTAAAATGAATTTCCACAGGTAAGCGTAAAGATGGAAAAAATTTTAGTTTTGCTTAAATAAATGTATTTATTCCTATTTTATTTCAGAAAAAACGGAAAGTGATCACCAGAAACTAAAAGTTATTTATATAAACTGAAATTTTGTTAATAAAAATGTCTGAAAAAGTAAATGAGGAAAATACCAATGCGCGGAATAAGCGCTACTTTATTGATCCAGTTTCAGAGGAAGAAGTGAAACCAATAAAACCTAAGCCCAAAAATCAACAAGAGTTCGAAGGAGAATTTATCAAAGTAAATGAAAAGCTTCCGAAGTCACTTCCGTCATATCTGAAACGTAAGAAAAGTTTTTAAAGAAATGCGCACCAACTTAAAGACAAGAAACCAAAAATATCAGCAGAACTATTAAAAAAGTATAAACGTGGCGAACAAGTGGATGGAACGGGTATTAAGACTAATTTCTTTAAAGATAAACAACAACGCAAGGAGGTGTATTTGGAATATGCTGCAGAACAGGCTGCCAGAACCGAGCTTTTGTTAACGGAACAACAAGGATTTATAGAACCAGAAGAAGAAGAAGAAGTAACTGCAGATTTTAGGCAAGAGGAAATTGCTGCAAATGTTGATATGCAATCGGCAGCCAAACTATTCAAATTAAATTTAGACTTTGGTCCTTATTCTATGCGATATTCGAAAAACGGTAGACACTTGTTAGGTGGGCGCAAAGGTCACGTAGCCTAAGGTACGTGAACCGTTGGCTAAATTATTATGCCATTCAACGCCTTTGACTGTGGATCAAAATGGCAAACATTTAGTAACAGCAGGCTTGGATCGTAAAGTTAAAGTGTGGGATGTTAGAGCTTTAAGTGGCCCTTTAGCAGAATACCACTTGCGTTTACCTGCCAATCAAGTGGATGTCTCACAAAAAGGAGCCTTAGCTATATGTCAGGGAAATTATTGTGAAATATATAACAATTTGTTTGTAGGTGAAAAATCCAGTCGACCATACCTAAGAAAGAAATGCGGCTCTTTTATCCATGGCATGTATTTTTGCCCATATGAAGATATTTTGGGCGTTTTGAATGCCAATGGATTTCAATCCTTGTTAGTGCCTGGTTCAGGTGAACCCAACTACGATGCTTTGGAAGATAATTTATTGCATATATAAATAGTGTAAAAATAAATCAAGCAGCTTAATAAAGGTAGTTTTGTCTATTTCTCGACAAAACCTTTCCCAAGTTATGATATCGGTGTAGCCTCTTCAAAACCCAATTTTTTGCAAAAATCAGGTAATTTCACTTTATTGTGAATAAGATCATTATTTATCCACCGATTTTCATGAAATAGCTGTGCGTAATATGTGAATAGCTCCAAATAATATTTATAAATTTTTTTTTATAAATATTCATAAATTTGTTTTATTTTATTAATTCGTTTTCATGTTTTTTTAGGAATTCATACAAACTGTACGTGAAACTAAGCAAAATATCAAATCTGACAAAGTGGATGATGATGATGATGATTTTATACCATTGGAAAGCGAAACAAAACCTAATGTATTGGATCGTTTTAAATCCAAAACTTTAAAAAAGAAAACAATAAACTGAAACTAGTTTGACATACGTATATTAAAAATTGTGTATATTTATTAAATAAACAAAAAACTACGTAGTTGTTAATATATATTGGCAATAGCCAGCTATTCTTTTGTCCGTGATCTTGCATTCAACATCATGCAACAGCTTTTTCAATTCGTCCTTGTTGACGCTCTTTTGAGGATTCAACCAATAAAACAAATTCATAATATGTTTTTTACCCTCGAACACATTAATTGCTCCTGCAACTTGAATTGTCTGCAGATGATCCACGACCTCAGAGAGGATATTTCTCAAAGCATTGGCTTGGAAAATATTTATTGCTATTTAGTAGACAAGCAGCACCGTCTAATGTATGACGGGTATAGTCAATGGCAGGACATTCTTTTGGTGTTTTATGGGCAGCACATAAAAATATGCATTGATCGGTGGCAGTCATTTGGGTGCAAGTAGAGGGCGAACATTGCTTTTGCAAACGCACTGCAAGACCATTTAGTTCCATGCAAAATTGCCTAAACAATATAACAAAAAAAGCAAAACACATTATTAATTAACTATAAAAGAACAAGGGAAGCAAAGAAAGTTTAGTACCACCTTAAATGTTCATACTTCCACACACCCTCGTCTTGAGCCGCAGGCATAGTTAAAATTAGTTCCACATTTGATGGATCCCTGTAGCCACTGCGGTGATTCATCCGGATGTTGGCCGCTGACATGAAGCAAACGAAAATAGGTTGATGTGGAAACTTGAAATGACCGTGTCTTTCAGGTTATCTATTTCCATTTCACTACCGTATTTCATTTTGATTCTTTTTTTAAGCTTTTCTTTTAAAATATTTTTAATATTCAACAATTGTTATAAATTATGAAAAACACGCGGAACTGAATTTGCTGCCACAGAATATGGAATAGTCTGTGGCTCGGGTTTGCTTGGATGTAGTCGAAAACAAACACATCACTTGTTAATTTTTATTTATTTCTTTTTTTTATGCAATTATGTTATTTATTTATTTTATTTGAATCACAAACTACATCACAGACTACACTACATTTGAACATTAAATTTAATAATTTATACACATAAAATTTTTTTGTTTTGTTTATTTCTACTTCTTCGTAGAACTATATCTGTCCCTTTTCAATTAATTATATGAGCAAAAAAACTGATTTTTTCATTTTGGATATGCCAAAAGTGACCCCTCTGTCATACTTTGTGATATCGGTTTCTTTATTTTTGGCACAAGTATTTATATTTAGGGCAGAGGGCGAAACCGATGTAAAATGGTGGTCGGCGGCGGCTACTAGCCGGCTAAGAGCCGAAAATTTTTCGCCGGCGGCGGCTACCCAAATGTATCGGCTAACAGAGTATTTCTTGTTTACTTACATACAAGGCATATTTATAACAGGTATACTCGGCCCAAATGTAAATAAACTTGCCTTTCTGGACGATTTACTGCCTTATTTCTAAAAATAATTTTCATTAGAAATTTTTTTCATACGTTTCAAAACTAAATGAAATATTTTTAAATGCGCTTGTTAGTAAATACCAACTTTTTATATTAAAAAATCGGCTTAGCCGTTAGCCGATATTAGCCGCACTGATCGGCGGCGGCTAAGTGATTGTGAAAATCATCGGCGGCGGCTTTTAGCCGGCTATTAGCCGACCGGCTTCGCGCTCTGATTTAGGGATGAACATGAAATGAAAAAAATTTTGCACATTGAATAATAATAATAATTATTACATTTAATAATAAAACGTTATGTATAGGTATTAAATATGTAAATTTCACAAAAATTTTATATTTTTCCTCCAGTCTTTTTTTTTTTGTTATGGCAGCTGTCAGTTTTGTAGTTTTAGATTTATTGGTGTTAGCACTATGTGTATTGTAATACGTAGTGTAAAATAAGGCGACAAATAAAAGCAGGGATGTACATTTCATTCATGAAGTACAATAAATAAATAAAAGTAAAATAAATTAAAAAAACAAGAAGTGAGTGGATTATCGACCAAGTCGGAAAACATTTTTTGTTAGTGAAATAAAAATATTAAATAAAAAAAAAGGTATACCAATAAAAGAATTAGTTTTTTTGCGTAGAAAGTGTTTTAAATAATATCTGTTTAAATAGATAGTGTGTGCAGATTAGCGACTGAAAGGATTTATACCGTGCAAGGGGAAAGTTTTTAAAGGAAACCAAAACCAGAAAAAAAGGATAAGAAACGTAAGTTAGTGATCCTTATAATGTTATTTTTTTATTACATAATGTGGTAAATATTATACAGCTGGCTATAGCACTGTGTCTGAAGAAAAAATTGAAACAAAAGGAAAAAGGGCTATTAAAAGCAGCCTAGAGTGAAATCCTTAGAGGAAAGCCCAAATTCAATATCCGGATCAACACAAATTCTAAAATAGCCAGGTAACCTTTTTTTCATATTTGTATACTTCCGTAAATCCTGTGCGCAGTCCAGAGGACAATATATAAACCAAAGCCAGATTGAATAAAAAAGAGCATTTATTATTATTCCAAAAGGAAACAAAAAATCCTTCATATCCAAATAATATAAAACATAAAAATATTAATATAGCTACAAGAAAAAAGGTATTGAATTTCAAAAAAGAAACGGAACATCCTTCCGGAGAAAAAAGTATAAATACAACATAAAATATAACATAAAAAAGGAATATATAGTCCAATAAAAAAAAAATTTTTTTGTCTCAAGTTTTTGTAGTGAAAGGGTTAGTGTTAAGTGTATACCAGTTTAGTTTACCCCTTAGATTAGGCCATAATTTTTAGCGATTGTATGGTGTGTGTTTTTGGTAAAAATAGTCCCCCGGTAATCCGATAGAGGGAATTCTAACACTTAATTTTTACATACTTTTATTTACGTTCCACAAAAAAATAAAATATATTAGTGAGGTTCATATAATCAAAAGTTTAATTTCAATAATATAATAAATTTAAATACATATATATATATGTATATATATATATATATATATATATATATATATATATATATATATATATATATATATATATATATATATATATATATATATATATATATATATATAGTATATATATATATATATATATATATATATATATATATATATATATATATATATATATATATATATATATATATATATATATTATATATATATATATATATATTTATATATATATATATATATATATATATATATATATATATATATATATATATATATATATATATATATATATATATATATATATATATATATATATATATATATATATATATATATATATATATATATATATATATATATATATATATATATATATATATATATATATATTATTATTATTATTATTAAATGTAATAATTATTATAATTATTCAATGTGCAAAATTTTTTTCATTTCATGTTCATCCCTAAATCAGAGCGCGAAGCCGGTCGTCTAATAGCCGGCTAAAAGCCGCCGCCGATGATTTTCACAATCACTTAGCCGCCGCCGATCAGTGCGGCTAATATCGGCTAACGGCTAAGCCGATTTTTTAATATAAAAAGTTGGTATATACTAACAAGCGCATTTAAAAATAATACATTTAGTTTTGAAACGTATGAAAAAAATTTCTAATGAAAATTATTTTTAGAAATAAGGCAGTAAATCGTCCAGAAAGGCTAGTTTATTTACATTTGGGCCGAGTATACCTGTTATAAATATGCCTTGTATGTAAGTAAACAAGAAATACTCTGTTAGCCGATACATTTGGGTAGCCGCCGCCGGCGAAAAATTTTCGGCTCTTAGCCGGCTAGTAGCCGCCGCCGACCACCATTTTACATCGGTTTCGCCCTCTGCCCTAAATATAAATATTTGTGCCAAAAATAAAGAAACCGATATCAAAGGAAGTTAATGAATCGCAGTTTATACTATAAATGCTGCAACAAAAAAACAATATGGCCTTACATAGTCATGTAGTATTTACATTGCTACAAAACACATGAATTTCTCTCCGATTTTTGCCAAACTATTTGGAGCTGGGTGATATTAATTTATAAACTTTTGATTAAATATTTTGTCATAGCCTGTGTTTTCCTGGGCTCAAATCGTCACATCCGTGAACGTACAACTCGTCACGTAAAAACGCCATTTTCGGATTATGACATACGTGAACGTACTGTAATCCCATACAGTTTATACGATTGACGTATCACGTAATTCATTTTAGTACGATTGCCGATACGATCACGGATGTGACGATTTGAGCCCTGGATGCCACATATGTACACAGAAGTCTTGCGTATAAAAGTTTGTATGTATAAATTAAATCTGTGCACATACATTCATACACAACAACACTGCATACATGGCCATTTTTCCGTACGATGACTATTAATTCCATGAAAAATGGTGTAAACATTTTATGGATTAAAAAAAAACATAACAAACTAATTTATTATTAGGCAAATGTTCGTAATGTTATATTCAGAAAGGATTGGCATGTATTGAAAAAATTGTACAAATAGCGTGATAAAAACAAAAATTGTGGACAAAAGGCTAAAATTCTGTACTGTTCACTATACTAGTGTGCGGTCACCGTATTTATAGTAAGCCGGCAAAGCAATTTAACCGCAACAAAACTCCGGTTGCTACGAGTGTGCGTGGTAGGAAACGGTGTGCGGGAAAAGTAGTAGGATTAACTCATCAAGCCCAACGTGGGGAACTCCCACACCTGAGGTAATAGAGTCTCAAACGCTACCTGTGCTTAGCCGAGCACATTAACTCGTGTAAACAGATAAGTATTCGTAAATGTATTTTGGTTTTAACTGTTGATATTATTTTCTTACACTTACAGTGATTACACCCCAAATTCGGAAACCTCATTCACCCCTCCATAGAACCTAGCCGACTTCTCAACTTTCTTAGGTAAGAAAGAGCAACCCATACATCTCTGATCTTTATTAAATTTTTTGGAATTGGCTTTTCTTTACCAATTGGGCACAAAAGTGCCATTAAATAATCGAACGCCTACAAAAATTATTTCTTTGAGGCAAGTTAAATTTAAATTTTAGATAATTTTTCATTTGTAAGAATCAATATTAAATATTAATAATCTCGTCTTCATTAATGTGTTTCTTTTCTTATATGTGTTTAGATCTTTTAATGTTAATCGGGTAACGCCTCTATTTTCTTCTACCTTGGATTTTGGCAGGTCTATGGATATAGGTAGATCTCTAGCATCCTTATTTTCTAAGGATCCTGAGATGCAAAGATTTCCTAATATTGGAATATCTACCTTCCTACATGCAACATCACGGGAAGTAAATCTGTCACACGGCTATAACATAAGCATTTACTTTGTGTAAACTTTTTCTTTTTTTAGTTTTCTCTACGAGGTACTTGGTATAATTTAATCGTAAAAGAACTTTACTTTTTCTGCACCTTAAAAATAAAAAACTGGACATCACACAAACACATATATCACAGGTAAAACCTACCAGCTAATATTGCACTTATACAGGAAAAATGTAATCTTACACTAGGCTAGAAACTCTCAGGTACTTAGTAAACTATATCACAGATCGTAAGGTAAAAATTGCTTAGTCAATTTCAAAGCACTTTACTTCGAATTAAATTCGTTATTGAACAAATTTAATTGCCTTGCGACTTAAACCTTAATATCCTTGACGTGATATACGCCTACTGTTTTTCCATCTAAAGTTTCAAGCTCATACATGTTTTTACCTACAGGTCGAACCACTCTACATTTCAAGAACTTTCTGCAGAATTTAGCGTTGATATTTTTCCCAAAATTACTCTGCACTGTGTTCCTCCTGTAGACTTCTTGCCCAGGTACAAATTTAACTATTCGTGCTCTCTGGTTATACCTTTGGGCGTTTTTTTTCATAGGCTCGATTCATATTTTCTTTTATTTGGTTTCGCACTAATTCCATTCTTTCGCTCGGCTTTGATACTATTTGATGGTCTGTAACTGATTGTAGTTTTCGGGCTAGTTTATAATCTGCTCCACTTCATTACATGTTCTGGCCAAACAGAGCAAAAAAGGGCGTCAAACCAATAGCACTGTGGAATGAATTGCGCAATCTATCTCCGACAAATAGAGATCCCAATCTCTATGATCTTCCTTGAGATAGGCTCTTATTGCTGCTAAAATGCTCTGGTTCACACGCTCTGACGCATTGCTGCTGGGTTGGTACACAGGCGTTTTTAAATGTTGTATTTTGTATGTGCTGAGCAGATTTTTAAAACTTTTTGATACAAACTTCGCACCATTATCAGTGTGAATCACTTCGGGAACACCAAATTTGTGGAACACTTCATGGCATTTCCTGCAGTGGCTTCTTTCATAGCTTTCATAAGGGTATATTTTGTGAAGTGATCTAAGACAAGAAAAATATAGCAGTTACCAGACTTGGACCTCGGATATTTGCCCAAAAAGTCAAGATATAATTTTTGAAAAGGCCTCTCGGTAATAACCGGGCTATCAATCTCTGGTCGAAGATTTTGATTTGTTGGCTTGATTTCTTTGAAAACTTCGCAATTTTTTATATAAGTTTTTACCTGAGTTGTTAATTTAGGCCAATAAAAGTATCTCTTTAACCTTTCCAATGTTTTTGTTACCCCACCGTGAGCTGATGTTAAGCTATTATGCGCTTTTTCGATTAAAATCTGCGTTATATTAGGTGGAATCCACATTTTCCACTGGGTTTCGGTTTCTTCGCCACGATTGAATTCGATTCTTTTGAATACGTATCCATCATCTATTTTCAAATCTGGTAAGCTGTCTTGATTCTGACTTATGTGCTCTATTAAATCTAAATATTCTTCGCTTTGAAATTCAGTTGTTTCGAAATCAAAAATGTCTTCAAAATTTACC
The DNA here is from genome assembly GCA_956483635.1 of Panzeria rudis. NCBI lineage: Eukaryota > Metazoa > Arthropoda > Insecta > Diptera > Tachinidae > Panzeria > Panzeria rudis. Next base: position 70,172,073 of record OY101449.1, read on the forward strand.
TCATCCACATTTTGATCTTCTGCCGATAATCGGGAAAGCATATCAGCAACTACGTTTTCAGATCCTTTTCTATGTTCAATCTGGAAATCAAACGCTTGCAGCTGAAGTGACCAACGAGCTAGTCTTCCTTTTAGAGACATTAGCCACTTCAGGCTGGCGTGATTTGTAACTATTGTGAACGGCATTAGCTCAATGTATGGGCGAAACTTTTTTACTGCCAACACAGCCGCGAGACATTCTTTCTCTGTCACACTGTAGTTTTTCTGACAGGGGTTTAATTTTTGGCTATAGAAAGCTATTGGATGCTCTTCGCTTAAATCATTCAGTTGATAGAGAACGGCGCCGACTCCGTAATCACACGCATCGCACTGGATCCAAAAATCTTAGAAAAATCAGCATGCATCAACACTGGAGCTGATGTCAATTTTTTTCAAGTTTTCAAATGACTCGATCGCCTCAGGCGTCATCTCAAACTTTTTTGCCTTTTTCAGCGTATCGGTCAATGGGGTAGATATCGAAGCAAAATCTTTTAAGAATCGGCGATACCAGCCGGCCGTCCCTAAGCTTCGCACTTCTCGCGGAGATTTTGGTATTCGTATTTCTTTAATGGCTCTAACTTTCTCGGGATCAGTTTTCAGACTCCCACCACCAATTATAAAACCGAGACATTTCAGCTGCTGAAAGCAGAACTGAGATTTATTCTGCCCAATTGTGAGATTTGCTCTCTTTAAACACGACGCAACTTCTTCCAAAATTTTTAAATGTTTCTCAAATGTGTCAGATATCACCAAGAGGTCGTCGAGATAAATAAAAACATTTTCTTTCAGCCTCTGCGGAATAACTTTGTCCATGAGCCTGCAAAGCCGCTGAGCAGCGTTGCAGACCCCAATTACGCGAAACTGATAGAGTGGCCGACCTTCAACGGTAAATGCTGTATAAGGCCTACTTTCTTTGTCCAGCTCTATTTGCCAGAAAGCAAATTTCAAATCAACGCTACTTATGAAATAAGTTTCGTCAATTCTGCTTAAGATGCCATCTCTGTTTTGAAAAGGATAAGCATCTTTAATTGTTAGATTATTTAGCTTTCTCGCATCTAGACAGAATCTATTTTTTCCTGGCTTTCTTACAACTGTCGTCCTATTTGACCAAGGGCTTTCACTTTCCTCTATGACATTTAGCTCCAGCATAGTATCAATCTCTTTATATACAATTTCTTGCACAGCTGGAGATAATTGATAATGCCGATCTTTAACAGGTACCGCACCTTCAACTAATTTATTGACGTGTTTCTCTAACGACGTACAGCCTAGGCCCTCCTTTTCAAAGGCTGGAAAGAGTTCGACATCTTTTTCTAATTTATTTTGTTGCTCTAGTGTCAGTACATGAGGATTTGATTTATGATCATCTACTCTAAAATCCTCTTGCACTTTTTCCACATTTAACTCATCAGCTTCAAAAATTTCTAGGGCTAGACGAAATACTCGCCAAAAATCTACGCCTAAATATGCCTCCTGTTCTAAATCTGGACATGGGTAATAAATTATTTTCTCAGTTTTATCCTTGAAAGTAGTACTTAACTTCGTTTCTCCTATTAGCCGATGCTCTTTACCTGGTGCGGTTGACACAAAAGAAAATATTGGCTTATAACTAATCCCTAGCTTATCTACTAATTCTCTACATCCCTTTCCTAGTAAACTAATCGACGCTCCGATATCTAATAAACCTTTAATACATATATTTCCTACACTAATATCGGCAAAAGCTCGAGATTCATTTCGCCTATCCACTCCTTTTATAGTTTCTATCACTAATCTACGTAATTTCTTTTTTCTTTAAACTTATTTCATAATTTCTTAATCCTATTTGAAATTGTTTTTTTAAATTTTAACTCATTATTAAATATTCTGTTTACACTCTTCAAGACTATATTTATGACGCATTTCAGGAATAAATTTTTTAAAATTCTTTACTATTTTTAATAAATTTTTATTTTTTTCTCTCAGTGTATCACACCCGGAGGGTTTTCTAAGGAACGATGGCCCCTCGCTGATACATCGCCCCTGGAAAAATTTCTGAAGCCAAAGCTTTACCCATTTTGTTAAATATAACAGTGCCAAGGCTTACTAGTACTATTTCAACAGCAAGAGGGAATTCACATAAATAAGGTCTACGAAAGTTGCGGTTTTCTATATGGAGTTTGCTATTATTGTTTGCAAGTACGAGTTCATACGTAAAAATAAAAACAAGATACTGTGCTCTTGACACGTCCTGTATTAATATTAATTCGCCTTGCCTTAGTAAAAAAAAAAGAAGTTGCATACTTCCTTCATTGAAACAATTTGATCTCTTATGGAATGAATATGAGATAAAACTCGACAAAATATATACCAAGTCAAACGGTAGGTCCCATGAAATTTGAAGCCATACAATTTTTTTCAGAACTCTTAGCGAAATTTTAGTAATTCACAGAAAAAACAACACTTTTTGTTGGCGAAGAAAGTGCATTAAATAAATAAATGATTGTACACTTCAAATAAAACAAAATCGTAAAAACAGAAGCAAAACTTTTAATTACTTTATTTATTGAATTTTGCTTTCCTTACGTTTTTAGGTTGATTCGGAAAAAACCAATTTCTCTGTGTAATATTAGTAATTTTATGCGAAATATCCAATAATGCGCTTGAGTTTATAATTAAATAAAAAAATTTATAAATTTCTTAACTGCTGCCGATGAGGCTTCCGAGATAGTAAAACGTACCAACTTGACATTATATTACATCCGGTCCTTATCGTTTGGGACTATATGATGTATCTCGTTATAATGATCCAACACAATAGCGTGATCCGAGTAAATTTTCTGGTTAGATTCTCCGATTTTTTTTATCAATATGAAGTAGTATGTTAATTTTACAACCCAAACAAAAAAAAAATACTTAGGATTTTTTATGTGCAGTTTTTCACACGAAAATCAGTGCTCAAATCGTCACATCCGTGATCGTATTGGCAATCGTACTAAAATGAATTACGTGACACGTCAATTGTGTAAACTGTATGGGATTACAGTACGTTCACGTATGTCATAGTCCGAAAATAGCGTTTTTACGTGACGTGTTGTACGTTCACGGATGTGACGATTTGAGCCCAGTTTTTTCTTCTAAGACTGAATTTACATTATGAAATTTTTTCATGAAATTTTTTTTCCATTCTATTGTAAAATTGCTACGTATTTCACCGTCTGCTTAAACGTTGAAATTTTCAAGCAATTGTCTTGACATTTTTTTGATAGTTCCTGTCGCTTGTTTAAAATCAGGTTCAACAAAAATAAACACACAATTTCAATGTTAAATAGCTTTGTTTATTCTCTGTAATTATTATGTAAGTATGTGATAAGTATTACAATATTACATTAATGCTATGACTTAGCAACTTACTCGGTCGATCGCTTATAGGCAAAATTCAAACGAGGACAATTGACTTACGATGACTTAACAAACTGACTATAAATGGCTTGACAAAATTGACTATAACTTTCGATGGCTGGACAAAAACTTACTTTATAGCAAGGTACTGATCTACGTTAAACCGGCATCTATGTATATATAAAATATATGGCTGGCGCCATTATGCACAACAACTTAACTTTCTAGAATTTACCTTATACATATGTGTTAGTTTATAACACTTACGGCCCTTTTCACAATATATGATTAAGAGTTAACGTGGACTTTAAGGAGAACCATTATATGCCGAACTTGCCGTTAAACCCTACGTTAACTTTTAATCGTATATTGTGAAAAGACCCGTTAACCAACAATGATGTCACTCATAAGTTATTATGAGGGTTGCCATCAACCACATCCTCTCCCCCGTGAATCGAATCCATTGGCTGAGATTCACCACTACCATCCGATACATCCAAGATAGCCAGCTTATTGATTGGTCTACTTATGACGCCTGTAGGGGTACGTATCTCCGCTGATCTAGCGACTCCATCTTTGCCAACTGTTAACCTTAGCACCCCACCTCGCCTCCATTTGGATCGGGGTTCATTAACGTCACAAACCAGCACTAGGCTTCCGGGGCAAAGCGGGTGAGAGGTTCGGTACCACTTTGTACGACGTGTAAGTTCTGGCAAGTACTCTTTTATCCAACGCTTCCATATTCCATTCTTCACATTCTGTAATATCCGCCATTGTTTTCTGGGCCCACAAATACAATGCTCATATTCAGCAGGAGTCTGAGTTGAGTTGGCACAGCCAAGTACGAAATGATTTGGTGTTAAGGGCTCGGGCTCGTCAGGAGTTACTGGCAGATGAGTGCGCGGCCTCGAGTTTACAATGTTCTCTGTCTCTACCAAAAGACTGTACAACGTTTCTATACGAGGTGCGTGTTCCTTTAGCATCGCGTAAAGTGACCTTTTCACAGATTGGACTAACCTCTCCCATGCACCACCAGCTGATGGATCCGACGGCGTATTGAACTTCCATTTTATGCCAAGGGGAGCAAGATCGGCCGCAATGACGTCATGATATATGTAATATTTTTCACCAAGCAATTCTTTCTTAATGCCTACAAAATTAGTTCCATTATCGCTCCTTATTTGTATTGGCACACCACGACGATTTATAAAATTCCTGATGCACAATAAACAGGAATCACTCGAGAGATTTGTGGCAATTTCGAGATGTACTGCTCTGACCGTTAGGCATGTGACTAGCGCGATCCACCTCTTTTCCCTCTGGCGCCTAGTAGTGACTTCTACTGGCCCAAAATAGTCCAACCCTGTATACGAGAAAGGCCTTATAAAGGGCGTAACTCTGTCTATCGGAAGCGGGCCCATTATTGGCTGACTAGGCTTCGCCTTTCGTATTTTGCACGCGATACAAGTTCACTTGAACTTTGTTCACTACAACTCTGATTGACGGAATCCAAAATTTTAACCTTATTTCACTTATTACTGTGTTTGTATTGATACGGTTGAATCGCTGGTGATACCATGAGACTAGAAGTTGAGTAAAGCAGTGTTTTTTTGGTAATATACAGGGCCTTTTAGTGTTCGCTGTGACGGACGGTGCATTGGCGGCCACGAACACGAAGCAGTCCAAGGTCATCTAAATATGGACACAGCGTTTTTAAATCACTACCGGCATCGATTGGGTTGTTCTTTTGTAGATTCTTATATTCATAATGAAATACTGATTGTTGCACCATCCGACACAGAATAATTTCAGCTCGATCTTCTTCATCAGCTGATAGCTCTGTTTCAGCTGTATTTTTTTTCTCTGGCGTTTTTATGTTATCAATGAATCTCAACACCCAAGCCATGGCCCTTTTTAACCTACGGTAATTGGAAAAACCGTTCTAATTAAATATGGGCGCATGTACTGCAAGTGTTGTATAGACATATATAGTTCGGAGCTCTAATTCTGGCCCGTGATAGCTGCAACTATCATCCACAGATGGCTATGAGTATTCTGGAAGGTGTAAGAACTCTGGACCGTTTATCCAACGACTTTCCAACTGAAATTTAGTTCTCGATCGTGTTGCCTCATCCGCAAGATTCTCAGCCCCCGGCAACAACCGCCAATTAGACATTGTCGAACTTTCCAGGATTACTCCAACTCGATTCGCTACGTACTGTTTATACTTTCGTGTATCAGATCTTATCCATCTCGTTACTGTGTGAGAGTCTGTCCAGAACTGTACGCTGCTAGGCTTGACACAATGGTGTTGTATAATTTGGTTTTTAAGTCGAACCGCGACGACAGCTGCTTGAAGCTCTAATTTAGGTATTGAATGATACCTTGTTTGGTGCACAATTAGTTTTGCCACAAATAAACGAGACTTTGTACACAGCAGCCGTCTTTATTCGCCAATAACCAACGACGGCCATGGCCTCCTCACTAGCATCGCTAAACATGTGTAATTCATTAGCAGTACTACAAAAATTATAATAATGACAGCGGCAAATTTCAAAGCTCTTCACCTTTCTTACCTCGCATTTCCAAGCAGCCCACCTACCATATAATCCATCTGGCAACTCATCATCCCACTCCAAATCGTATTTCCAAAGGGACTGCATTAAGATTTTTCCGGCTACCGTGGCGTTGGCTAAAAACCCAAAGGGTTCAAATATTGACGATACAAAGCTCAGCATTTCTCTCTTTGTTGGCTTTCGCCGCAACTCGACTATATCTTCGGGCACTTGGTGAAACTTTAAAATAAATACAAACTTATCTGCTATTGGATTCCAGTGCATACCCAATATCCGCTCTATCTTATCTGCGGACACATCTACAGACGAAACTCTGCTCCCATTAAATTTGTCGATAACACTCTGGGAATTTGATATAATTTTGCGCAAATCAAACCCAGCCCTTTTATGAATTTCTTTTACTTCCGATACCACCTGGATGGCTTCTACATCTGACTGAAAACAATCTGCATAGTCATCGACGTAATGGCGACAGATTATAGCATCTACCGCGCGAGGGCATTTTTCTAAAAAGTGTTCAGCAATTTTATTTTTTACAAATTGAGCAATAGTGGGTGAACAAGGACCCCAAAGATCATTCTTGTCATTACGCAATGCTGTTTGACGTTTGTGCCTCTCCACAAAAACCTTTGGGAATTTATGTCATTTTGTATAGCTACTTGTAAAAACATTTCACGGATATCGCCGCACACTGCTACCGGTTGCTGTCTGAATTTAAATAGTACCGAAATAAGTGAGTTGTTTAAGTCGGGTCCAGAAAGCAGTGCGTCATTCAATGACGTGCCATTGGCCTTTGCTGCCGCATCAAATACTAGACGTATACCATCTTTGTTAGGGTTCCTAACCGTAAAGTGATGCAAATAAAAGGTTTTTGGTAAAATTGTTTGTTCCTCCTTACTCAAACGTATCGCATAACCCTTTTTAAACAGGTCTTCAATTTTGACCCAATAGCTTTCAGCAAATGCCGGATCATTTTTAAATCTCTTTTCAATTGCTTCTAGTCTTTTACGAGACATTTCATAGCTCTGCGGAAAGGCGAAAACGTCGTTCTTCCACAGTAGACCACATTCGTAGCGATCACCAATGAATTTTGTTGTTGTTTGCATTATATCTATTGCTCTTTTATGTTCTTCTGCAATAATAGGCTTTGTACCGCTTTTCACACCGCACGATTCAACCTCAAAATAATTGTGCATCATTTCTTCATTGGCGCTTTGATTTTTTACTGATGCTGTACAATAAACGTGTTTATCTTTTGAGTCGCAGTTTTCGACTGGACCGTAAACGATCAACCCCAACTTACACGTAATGGCACTGTCAAGTACGCCTGAGCGATACTTATTAACATTTTTGGCATTTGGCATTTCTACCCTCATTTGGCACGTATTAAAATGAACGAATATAATACAATAAGGCCAAAAATGTTAATAAGTATCGCTGTTACTGGCGATAATTAAGTTCTGTAGAGATATAATTTGGCGTTGAAATTCTTTCTGCATTTCGGCAATTCGCCTTGAAGGGTCAGGCGGCTGTCTTGGCACCTCCGTCTGGTTTGATGTCCCAACTTGTGTATTCGATGTACCGGGATTCTTTGGTATTGGTAAATTGCTACCTTCACTGTTCGATTCCATTATATATCGGACAGGCGGCACACCCTTTGTTTCTCTATTACTTTTTCTAATCGGAGCAGGATCAGACATATGACGATTATGACAAAACTCACATAAACTGACGAAGAATAAAGTTGTCGCTCGTTTAAAATCAGGTTCAACAATAATAAACACCCAACTTCAATGTTAAATGGCTTTGTTTATTCTCTGTAATTATTATGTAAGTATGTGATACGTATTACAATATTACATTAATGCTATGACTTAGCAACTTACTCGGTCGATCCCTTATAGGCAAAATTCAAACGAGGACAATTGACTTACGATGACTTAACAAACTAACTATAAATGGCTTGACAAAATTGACTATAACTTACGATGGCTGAACAAAAACTGACTTTATAACAAGGTACTGATCTACGTTAAGCCGGCATCTATGTATATATAAAATATATGGCTGGCGCCACTATGCACAACAACTTAACAGACCAATAAATTACGACGCAAAGCGCAACGTAATTTAACGCTTAACGTTTACGCTGAAATGAGTAACCTAAATTGAAGCGTTAACGTTGCGCCAGAAACAGTAATGTTTACTCACTTTAATTAATAAAAAACTCTAAATAGAAATAAGAAATAGAGATGAAGACGCTTAATTGACCTGAAAGTAGCTAAATTTACATTACTTATTTGCAAAATATGTATATATGTGGCATTAACAAAATAAACAACAGTACTTTTGCAGCCAACTTCACTTCTTTACGCGCTGTCAAAATTGGATTTTCCAATTGAAAACCGTTGACGCCGCGTTATTTCGGTTGGTTTCATACATTTTGTATGGGCATGAGAAATTTTGACAACCAGAAAACGCTTTGCGTCGTAATTTAGGGTGGTCTGTAACTTTCTAGAATTTACCTTATACATATGTGTTAGTTTATAACACTTAACTAACAATGATGCCACTCATAAGTTATTATGAGGGTTGCCATCAACCACGGTTCCCTTTTGAAATAAATTTTGTCAGCTAATAAAATGTATACAAAGCACGATTTGAAAAAATAAAATTTAAAAAATTTTTAAAATATAACCGTCAACGAAAGAAATGAAGACGAAGCAAGTGTCAAAAAAGTCCCCTGAAAATTAAAGTCATGCCATTTTTGCTACTCCGTTTGCTGCTCTATACCTCTTGCCCATAAAACAAAATTTCATGCAACTAATTTCATGAGAAGTTTCATAATGTAAGTTCAGTCTAATACTATATTCACACTGCTGTAGTTTAACGTGTTTCGGCCAATATTTTAAGAAACTTATAGGGCATTTACATTTTCTCAAAATCTAGTAGATTTGATTTGAAATCTTTTTCGAAATCTATAGCGTTTACACTAAGCTTTTTTGAAAATTTTCTAGATTTCGTATCCAAGAATAAATACTTTGACTGAAATTTATCTTATAACCCAACAAGTGCCGCCTTAGCTAATGCACACACTTTTGGTAGAAAATTTTTGTAGAGCGTAGCTAATTCACTCACCGTTTATATAAAAATGTTGTACAGGGTAGTAAAAAGAAAATAAAGATACTAGATTTTGAGTAGATTTCGTCCAAATCTACTTACAAAATATATTTCGTTTTATATGGGAAATCTAGTAAAAAACAACTAGATTTAGCTCGAAATCTCGTAAGTACAAGATTTCGAGACAGTGTAAATGCCCTATAAACAAAGTTGTTCAGACTACAATTTTATAAAATTTCTGTTTACTGCATGACGAGTTCAAAAAAGGTGGTAGCAAACCGGCAGCAAAAAAATTTTTTTGTGTCCTAAATATTAATAATTTTTAAAAGTTATTACCTAGCATTGTACATTTTTCCATTTGAATTGAAAACTTGAACCAAAACTAGGTTTTTAATACTTTTCAACCAACACAAATCATAATTTTCAGAATACGCTGTTTGTTGCTATAGAAATGCTACAGCCTTTTTAATTTCGACTTTGTTTACATATTTTGCCACCATTACAAAACGTGTTCAATAAGCACTAAAATAATATAATCAACTGAACATACATCAAGAACTATTTGGAACGCTGCCTTTTACTGGTTTTTGAATGAGTTTAATTTTGAAACACGTAAATTTGTTTATATAGGAAAACATCTAAAAATTAACTTGTTTAGCTCGTAAACACTTAAAATTGACAAAAACACGGTAGTGTGAATTGCCTATAATTTTGAAACACATACATTTTTTAACAATTGATTATATAAGAAAACATCTAAAAATTAACTTGTTTACCTCGTAAACACATAAAATTACCAAAAACACGGTAGTGTGAATTGCCCATAAGACAATTTTTTAAGAATTTTTAAGTGAATTCAAGCAAATATGGTTTATAGCTATTACACAGTAGGATACTCCATAAAGACTAATTGACGACTATATCGAAATTAGTTAAACATTTTACTTTAATTCCTCCAAATAATTTTTAAAGAACTTGCCGTAATGTTTCTAATTTTTCTTGAAAATTTTCCAGGACGATTCTTATCGTTAAGTACAAGCAAATTACGGTACTAAACTCAGCTGATCTGAATTTTACATATCCTGAGCCACAGTCTATCTAAAAGTCTTTGATTATTCATTTTATTTATCTTAAAACATCTTCTTCAGGGTTTCAATAATTGCGTCGACTTATAATAAATTGAAGTAGTGTTAACTAAAAATTTCCACTACACTTTCCAAAATTTGTTCACTAATTCTGCGGAAACTCCCTCAAAGTTCGTTTAATATCTAATTATTTACTTTAGAGAACGATTAGAGAGCACTGTAATCATTGATATTTATACGAAGTATTCCTCTTTGTTCTGTTATAGTGATTAAACGAAATATATTACTACATTCATCTTACAAATCTATTACTACATTCATCTACATTCCTAAAACCTTTTGCATTCATACGATAATTTTTAGTTGCATGTCTTTTTTATAAATTACTCTCAAAATTTGCGTTATTTGCTCTTTCACAACAACAAAAACCTAACACAATTACATAAGAGATAGACAATGAGAGAAAATGCAAATAGAACTAACGAAAAATATGAAAAAAATCACCGAAAACTGAAACTGTGAGTTTTTTCTCTACTCCGTTTGCTTCTCTACCCCGTTCGCCAGCATACTCCAAAAATCATGTTTTAAAAAACATGGAAAAAAATCGTATGAATTGCGTGTTTCTTTCTTACAGTTACATTTGAAACAAGGAAAAAGTTTTAGAATTTGTTTTTGTTTCATATGAAATTGTAAGAATGAAAAATGTCTTTCGACATCGATAAACAGACTATTAGCATTTAAACAGACGATGCAAAACATAGCAACTTTAAAAGAGAACTTAAACGATTTCATTGTGTAAATTTAAGTCAGTCAAACAAACTTTTGTAGTATATAAAAAACATTGTAAATTTTGATGTTAATGAAAAACAGGATTATAATACAAATTTTTTTATATCTTATAATCAAAATAAATTTTGCGGTCACTTACGCCATTTTATAAATATGTATGTCAAATAAGTCCATATATTTATGAAATAACGTGTACTTTTAATTTCCCGTTTTCCCGGGAAATTTTTAAGATTTTCCCGGGAAATTAAAAGTAGACTTTTTCTGGGAATTCCCGATTCCCAAACCATAGCAATGAGTCAAACGGGTCCTAGATTCAGATTCCGTGCACAGAAATAATTGCAGAAATGTGTGTCTGGTCAAATGTACGGCCAAGCTTAGACATACTTGTATGAAAGTTCTGTGCACGTATTATCAACGTGCACTTGCATGTGTAAATGCTTAGTCAAACATAAACTAAATGACGCAGCTTGTTCAAATTTTGACAGGAGTCAACTGAGAGATGCCTGTTGACAAAAGCAGTTTTGGCCTTAAAGTTAAACGGCAATGTATTTCCTCTTCATCCACATATAACACGAGGAATGCCCAATTGTCTCGTTTAGAAATTTTTTTCTGTGGTACATAATATTTGTTAAAAGAAAATTGCTATATGTTTAGTACTGCATAAAATCTTTACTTTTTATGAGAAAATCGTCAAATAGTCACTGCTATTTTTGAACAATAAAATCGTCAAAATGACGATAAATAGCCAAATCTGGCAGCCGTGATTGGAAGCATGATATCAAAGCGTATTAATACCAAGTGGCCTTATTAGTGCAACAACAACTGGACTTTACCAATCTGTCATGTTAAATGCATACAAAAAAAGTTGTTGTTTAGTTTTTTTACATAGAGTTTGACACTTTGGTAAAGTCAGCTGATGTCCATTTGTACTAATAGGGCCACCTGGTATCAATTCGCCTTGCATGATATTTTTTTACATAAATTTAATCACCGTGAAGAAATCAAACTTTTTAGTAATCTTTTTGGTCAGTTGGGAAACTTTTTCACTCACTTAGCAAACTTTTTTCAGAGTTCCATAAAACGCACATTTAGCGTTTTTAAAAATTAAAATTTGTTTTAACATTACTAAGAACACATTTTTATAAATACGTTAGCCATTAAAACCATTAAAACCCAACAAACTTTTGAAAATAGGCAAAAATCACCGAAAAGTGTTTCGATTATAAAATGAAAAATTTTCGGAGAGCGCAATAATGACTAATGGCAATCGATAGAAGACAAAAATACAATTTGTCAACGGGGGTCATCACATTTCCAGTTTGCACCCTGTAGTTTTGGGTAAGGCAGTAAAGACAGCTGATTACTTTTGCTGGATTATTATCAACACAGAATAAAAACATTAAACAAAAACAATAGAGGTAAAAAATCGTATGATTTTATACAAAAACAATTATGAAGAGGATTAAACTTATTGGAAAAGGACAGTTTTGTGTGGTGGCGTGATGTAGGTTTCCTAACACCCTGTCTTCACGAGACATTTGATATTTCTTAACATAAGAAATAACGTCGTCAGAATGACGTCACAAAAAATTCATGTGTTCAAACTTGTGTTAAGGGTGGAGTAAACGTACTGATGTTTGGACACAAATTTTATATATTCATAGAGTAAATTTGCACGGCATTTTGTAATTTTTTTTTATAGATTTCACTTTATTATTTTTCTGTTTGTAAAAATTTTATGAATATGAACATAAATAATATGCAAAAAATAAAAAAAAAACATCTAAAACATTTATTTATTAACTTTATTTATTCTTTTTTCAATAAAATCAAACAAATTGTAAAAAAACACACATACATATTAAATTTGATAGCTTGTGTTCTAACATATTTCCTCGGGCTTGTGTTTTAACATTGATTTCCAAACATGTGTTAGGACACAAACACATTCGGTCGACACGTTAATTCCTTGTGTTTGGACAGAGTTTTGACAATTGCTAACACACAAATTTCCAAACTTATATCTCGTGAAGACGGGGTGTAATAGCTGGCAGAGAAAATATCGGGGCTTTTTGTAAGAAGAACTTGAACAGGTATGACATGGTCGAGAAAGTAAGAAAATAGGCGGAGCGGAAGTGAAAATAATAAAAAGTTTTTACATTTATGTTTAATAGAAAGTGTTTTGGTTTTTATTGAAAAAAATATATAAAAAAAAGAAAAATATAAAAAAATAATAAAAAGGAATCCTTAAGTCCAGCAAATTAAAGGACTAATACTTAAAATAAAGCTTGAAAATAATTGAACATAAAATTTATATTGAACGAATTAATTGTGCCAAAAGTGTATTTTTGTTGGCTAAATAAAATAAAACAAGAAATCTTAAGTCTAATTAAATTATAATGCATTTATGGAACGATTTAAATACAGTTTTTGATTAAATAAAGTTGCTAATTAACAATTAAAACATTAAAAGTCAATAACAAGCAAATTTGTGAAATTTAATAAGCCAAGAAAAGTGATTTTAATGCGGCTATTTCAAAATTGCCAAAATTCAAAGCAAAAATTAATACAAAAATAAACTAAAACAAACATTACACAAAACTCCAACCTCCTCCGAACCGCCATCGCCGTCATACCCAACGAGGGAACACCATATTCACCCTATCTGATGAAGGGAACGCCATTCCTACAACATCAACCAAGGGAACGCCATTCCTACAACATCAACCAAGGGAACGCCATCTCTACCGTATCTGACAAGGTGAACGCCATCACCAACGTCCGGAATAGCCGCCATTTTCTCGCCGGCCAAGGTACTTTGCCCTTACACATTGGACATAAACCGACAGACGACCACATAACTGAAAATAAATTTATGTATATATATTTCTTAATTAGTTTTTTATTGAAATTAGGGCAAACACCCATTTATAACAAATAATTACCTTTTTATCCTTTTGATTGTTATCCCAAAAGGATAGCTAAGTGGGATTAAGCTCAACCTAGGTAGCGTAGAACTTTTTGAACCGGTTCGTTGCTGGCGAATTTGCATAGGTGTTTACCTTTAAAAGAAATAAAAATTTTGATTAAGGGCTTATATACATAGTGAAGAATCGTGGTATATTTACCTCAGTACGTCAACCGTACATAGAACACGTCATACGACGGCAAATCCTGTGGGGTATTTAGTCTCCGAGGGAATCCATTCATTGTAGAAAAAGCAAATAGGAAGAGAAAAGAAATCAGGCGTTAGAAAAATTCAACAAAATTCAAAATTATAATTGTTTCAAATATATTTTCCCTTGCTAAAATTACAATTAGCCAAATTAAATAATAGAATAAATTTTCGCCAGTACTGCGAATTATTAAACATCAAAGATTTTATAAACAATATCCTTTTATTATATGTTAAGAAATAGTATAAAAACTAAAATTGTTATTTGAAAACCAGATTTACAAGTTTGACCATTAAACATGTTTTGAAATGAACTTTTTATTTATGTATAGAAAATGAGTGAGTAGAGTCCTTAGACTTAGTCATGGAACGGTGATGAAAGGGTAAGAATGTTTGGTCAAGGGATGGCTTATTAATATCATTTCGGCCATATGCCATCAAAGGAGAAGTCCTATGGATTTCTAGCGGGAGGGTTAACGGTGTTAGCAGTCCATCAGCTAACAAGATTTGTCGTGCAATCTGAGGCTGCGAAGTAAGTATATGGTGTGTTTTTAAATTAAATTAGTAGGAAAATTAGTTTATATCTATCCCTCTCTTACTCACTTTCGGGTCTCCTATATAAATACAATTTTATTTTCCCACCTACAACACCAAAAGACTGGTATGGTTTATTATTTTTGTAGTATGATCGTGACAGACCGGTCAGCAAGAACAACACCCAAGACGGCGAGCCCTAGCCGGTGCATCCGCCAGCATACCAGCGAGGCTGACGATCTGGCAGCATTTGTTTGCAGGAAATCTGACAGACAACATTTATCCATATTACTATTACTACTACACATTCTGAAATACTTGCATCCAGAAGTTATACTCAGCAAACTTTTTGAAAATTTGCAAAAATCACTGAAAACAGTTATTGCTTATAAAAAGAAAACTCTTCGGTGAGCACAATAATGGCTAATAGCGATCAATAGAGGTCATCAACACAACTCAGAAATGGGGATTGTCATTTTCTGAAATACTTGCATTCAGAAGTTATACCCGCGATTTTTTCAGATTTTCAAAAAGTTTGCTGGGTATAACTTCTGAATGCAAGTATTTCAGAATATCACAACCCCCGTTGACAAATTGCATTTTTGTCCTCTATCGATTCCCATTAGCCATTATTGCGCTCACCGAAGATTTTTCTTTTTATAAACGTAACACTTATCGGTGATTTTAGCCTATTTTCAAAAGTTTGCTGTGTATAACTTCTGAATGCAAGTATTTTAGAAAGTGACAACCCTCATTTCTGAATTGTTTTGATGCCCTCTTTTGATCGCCATTAGCCATTATTGCGCTAACCGAAGATTTCTCTTTTTATAAGCGATAACTTTTTCAGCAATTTTAGCAAATTTTCAACAAGTTTGCTGGGTATAACTTCTGAATGCAAGTATTTCAGAATATGACAACCCCCGTTGACAAATTGTATTTTTGTCTTCTATCGATTGCCATTAGTCATTATAGCGCTCACCGAAGATTTTTCTTCTTATAGACGTAACACTTTTCGGTGATTTTGGCCTATTTTCAAAAGTTTGCTGGGTATAACTTATGAATGCAAGTATTTCAGAATGTGACAACCCCCGTTGACAAATTGTATTTTTGTCCTCTATCGATTGCCTTTAGTCATTATTGCGCTCACCAGAGATTTTTCTTTTTATAAACGAAACACTTTTGGGTGATTTTTGCCTATTTTCAAAATTTTGCTGGGTATAACTTCTAATTGCAAGTATTTCAGGAAGTGAAAACCTCCATTTCTGAATTGTATTGATGCCCTCTATTGATCGCCATTAGCCGTTATTGCGCTCACTAAAAATTTTTCTTTTGCTAAACGAAAACTTTTTTCAAGCGATTTTTGCAAATTTTCAAAAAGTTTGCTGGGTATAACTTCTGCATGCAAGTTGTAGCGAATGTTTATTATTGTGTCACAAAACCCTTTTACGCCAGCCGGTAAGTCGCCATCCGATTTCCCAACTAGCTCAGGGATGTCAGGGGGAGTAAGACCCGCGACTTCCGGTGCAGGGATTGACAATAAAATTTATAAAAAAAAAAACAAAAGGTAACAACAAAAAAAATTGGAACAGAAGAATAAACATAATTCAGACAGACAAACAGACCTACAACTAACTGCACTGTGACATAACAGAGACTTATGGTGTAATTTGTCCCCACTAGCTGCCCACCCTACCTTGGTAACATACAATTCAAAACGATTATGTTACCCCACAAACAGAAAAATCTGGTCACTTCAATTCACACTTACATAACACACCACTTTAAATAACCTTAGCCAGACATTATTGGCAAGTATTCATCCAAATGAAAACATTTAAGAATTAATTGCTTTAAACGTTATAAAAAAAATTAAACTTTTATTTAATAAAAAATGGCCTTAATCTATAATATTTGAAATGTTTAAATTTATATAAAAGAAAACTTGGTATGTATAAAAAAAATCCTTAAATGTTGAACAATAAACTAACCTAATAACATCAATTTAATCCGGACAAATTTCCCAAAAATACCCCCTTTTCCCTGTAGAAGTTTAAAACCAACAGGATAACGCACAACAACATAAAATCTAATAATTTTCCTATTTTAAAGAGCTCTCTAAAACCGGCTATAAATAACAAATTTTCCTTACTGTTTCAATATAATTTCACTAAACACACGATGGGATAGTTTTGGGCTAACAATAAATACTTTAATATGACACTAATCACTAAAAACACTAAATTTAACAAATTTAACTAATTTATTTAATTATTAATATTTTTTTTTGTTTAATTTGGCAATTTTTTTATGTATAATTTAGTATGTCACCTTTTTTTTTCTTTTGGTAAATTTAGACAATGCTTTTATGTTCATATGTGTTTTTGCAAACTAATTCTAACCTATACGGCAGATATTTATAAAACTTATATTATCCTGTTTTTTTAATTTGTTTCCCTTTCTTTAAGTATTTTCTTTTCAAATTTTTATTTTAATTATTTTTTTTACCACAAAACACCGTCTAGATTTTTTTGTTCAGGCAAAACATACAAGAAAGTAATTGGAGCGGACTCACCGATATTCGCTCTGGCGCCGTGGCTAACCAAAAGACAGCGCAATGAAACAATGGATGCTATACAGATGACACAAAAGGCTGCGGATTGCAGCCCAGATAGTTCGCTTGGGTTCTATCCACTGGTTTCTCAGCCTTGGTGGACTGTAATCCGAATTCCTCTCTTCTCAGATTACTCAAAAATACTTTGGGTTTCCGCAGTAGTAGGAATACAGTCAATTACTCCCTAAACTCCATACTATCTAATTGGTATTTCTGGCTTACCTTTACTCTGTATCTTCCGCCAATTAGTTTAATAAATTATTTTCCCACTGTTTGCACCAAAAGATTTTTTTTTAAACTTAGCCGGCTGCCCACAATACCAAATTTACTGTCCGCTCCGCTTCGGTGTTCAGAATGTAATATGTTTCCTAATTTTAAAACTCCTTCGCAATCCCCAATTATTCGACTTTGCTTAAATGTCTACACAAAAATGTTAATGTAACTATCTTTTTCTTTCTCACGTAATTTTTTCTATTTTTTTCCAACCACATTGGATACATCTACATTTGTATCTACACGCATACACATCTATTTACCTATATACACTAAACCAGTCTCAGTAAAAAAAAAAAAATGGCATGAAGTCACTAACCTTCTCCATTATGGCCTTGAACTGTATCACGTATCAATTATTCTTGCCTACCGTTTCAATACATTAGATATTATTATTTATATTTTATTTGGGGAACCATTGACCTTCGCCATTTTTGCCTTGATAAATAAATAAGTTAATTATTTATTATTATATCATATTTATTATATTTTGAAAGAAATCAGCAATTAATAAGGTACATTATGCGGAGAAGGTAACAGGTCATCAGCAAAAGTTATACGGTGATCGCACCTCTAATTTTGTTATTGTTTATTTTTTTCGTTTTATTGTTTTTGTCTCGTGTTTCTTATTACCCCATCCTTATATTCTCATTTAGTTATTATTTTGTACCTTTACTACTTTCTGCACAGCTTTTTTTTTTTTGTGCAAAGTTGCCTGACCAAAAGATTTTAACAACACCAACGCTGAACATACGCTACAAATCTTTTGCTTTTCAACGCCTGTCGGCCGAAAATCAAAAGAGCGGATTAGTTTTTTTTTTGTATGAAAAATGCCCAACGTAGGCAAACGCCCACACCCTGAGAAAACTCATGCTACCGACTGAGCTAGCCGGGCTATAAGTGAAGCAAATTCATAACACTCAGATTCCCTTTGGAAAATACCCATTTTGATTGTCGAAATATGTACTGAAAAATATGTCAACAAGACATTAAACATTCTACCTATATCAAAAAAATATATACAAAAGGAGAAAATTAAAAGAAAATTAACTGGTCTGCCGAGTACACCCCTTATTTATTCGTCCTAGCAATAGGTGTGAAAATCGCTATAATTTTCATATCAGTCTGGTAACTCTTATTGCTAATGATGTATTTCGCTACTGTGGCACCTCCTACTATCAAAATACGAGTATACTAAAAAATTGTGAACACGAGTGGCCAGGAAAATCTAACTACGCTAAAAAAAGGAAAAAAAAACTATTTACTCTGGTTATGATAAAAGATTAATATATAATTGTACATAATACTATTTTGTGTAAAATAAATCATAACGTGCCTAATAAAGAAAATGTACGAAAGTAAACTCTAGGCGAAGGCTATAAAATCATAAAAAAATTTATAATACGAGCACATTTTGGGTCGGCGGCGGCGCGCTGACAGAATTTTCGGCGGCTCACCTATATACGGATATTTTGGAAAAAAGGTAGTGAAAAAAATTTGTCGAAAAAAGTACGCAAATTTACAACCCAGTCGTGAACACATTTAAACGGACTCGGCGGCTGGTTTTGAGCCGTTACGAGCCGATGTAATCGGCGGCGGCGCGATAGGCAAAAAAGCAACCGGCGGCGGTGCGCCGTCGGCTCGAAATCGACTGACTTGTATCTCTGGCAGAACTATTGCTTAACTGCATTCCTCAGATATTTGTCCATCGTGATGATGTTAGAAATGTGGGTAACTATCATGAAACAAAGAATACAATATAACGCAAATAAAAGAGTGCATGTTTTTATTTTGAATTTCTTCAGGTAAAGATCGAAGCCACACATATTGACGGCGGTGATGTGCCGCCGCTACTTTTGGTTTCCACGTTAACGTTTGTTTACACCACATGAGTAACTGAGCGCACAAATCGAGAGAATATGTATAGTGACGGCTCCTGGCTGAGAAATTTTAGGGCTTCGGCTACATCAAATTGTTCAATCAAATTCATGTATGTATTGGTTGAGGTGCATTTGAAGAAATATTAAACCCATTTAGATTTTTTTTAAAGCAATACGTGTGTGTTTTTTTTTTCTCTGACACAATGGATACAAAACTGAGTTTGCAACACCAATTTATGCGAATTGGATGTGTAGCCATGCCGCCTTAAGTTTTTTCTGCACGACTACTTGTGAAATTTAGCAAGAATTACTAAATTGCTCAATAAACGAAGTCGATCGCTTGTGAGTCGGCTAAGCCGCCGCCGTTGATATTTGTGATCAGCCGCCGCTGCTGAACAAATCGGTTTCTGCTTCGTTCCCTGCACCTGATTCTTGTTCTTTCTTTGTCTATCAATAGAATATTACAACCTGACACAAATTACACTAGGGGTTCACCAACAAATAACCAAAACTATATTCAATATCAAAGGCGATACCAATTGTTGTAAATTAAGCAAACGCAACTTCTTATGATATTATCTATCGTTAATTCACTTCGTTGGCTACCCGATACTGTACTTGTTGTTAAGGAAATCAATAACTAACCAACTGATTTCATACCTTTAAATAACGCTAACCAGTCACAAATTAGAAAAGTCAATCAAACAAATGGGAAAGGGTACCTCAATGCATGATTTATACTTTCTTAAAATCTTTGTGCTATCAAAATATTGTTTCAACTGTTTCCTCAATCTTATGAATCTACAACAAAGTATTTTTTTTTATTTATTTATATTTTTATTTATTTCATTTTATTTATTTATTTTATTTTATTTATTTATTTATATATATTTTTTTTTTGTTGAAACGAGCGCAACTCATTATTTATTACGTCTGATTCTACCTTGGTCATACTACCTCCTTCTACTGCTTCATATCCACTGCCTATTACATTCAATAAACCGTTATGCAACAGTATCTAAATATAAGCACAACCAATAAATCTTTACACGTAATAAAGAAATATGGTTGCTTAGAATATTTTCTAATTTTCATTAAACATTTTAATTCTCATCATATCTA
Organism: Panzeria rudis; assembly: GCA_956483635.1. NCBI lineage: Eukaryota > Metazoa > Arthropoda > Insecta > Diptera > Tachinidae > Panzeria > Panzeria rudis. The sequence goes on from OY101449.1 coordinate 70,192,657, forward strand.
AATTGAAATTTTCCTCCTCCCTCTTTGTTTTCGTGAAACGCGTGATTTTTTTATATTTATTTATTTATTTATTTATTTTAATTTGTACCCGATGAATTCCTACCAATTTATTCACACTCCTACACCAAATATCATTTGTTCAATTCACAAGCTCAGTCGTATGTCTTATCGTTAAAAAAAAGACGACATTTGGTTATGTGCTTGTGAACAGACAAATTTGTTGTATCGTTATTTTGTCGTATTTTAAATGTCAATTCAATGTAGTCAGTTCAGTCTGAGTAAATAAGTTATGTCAAACAACAAATTTCTTTTTATCAAATAAATAAAAACATGAAAAGTGAAACTGAAAAAAGTAAATTAATTAATGCCTTATGCCACCAATATAATTTCGATATGTTAATGACTGATTCAAGTAAGTGCATCTTTATTTAAATTGTTTTTGTTATAAGAAGCATTTCTTTCTAGGCGAGGAAGAAGATGAAATTCAAGAAAACTTCAGAATGAATCTAATTTATCTTATCTTAAATCGCAGAAGTATTCACCTTGGATTGCCCAAATCGTCAATATGGGTCCACAAAATTTTAAAAAACTTCGACAACAATAGATTTAATGAAATGGTTCGATTAAGTTCGATTGAATTTGACCACATATTCGACCTCATCAAAAATGACGAAGTTTTTCATACAAAATGTAAAAAACTTCAACTTCCAATTGAATTACAACTCAAAATGGTGCTCTATAGGCTAGGATCTTCAGGCAATGGTGCTTCTACTCGAAAAATAAGAGAAAATAAGAGAAATAAGAGAAAATTTCAATAAGTACTTTTCAAAATATCGAGTTCAAATCGAAAACTGCTTCGGGCTTCTTAAAGAAAAATTCAGCAGTTTAAAGGAGCTTCGATTTAGGATGATAAAAGAGCAAAATAAGAGGGAATGCAATGATTGGATAATGGTTTGCTGTATTCTGCACAACATCGTAATAGATTTAAATTCTGAAGCTGATTCCAATTATGAAAATTTGTCTATTCCAAACATCCCTAGAATAAATAATAGCAACGATTTGGTGCGTTTTATAGATAATCAATCTAATTTAATATAACAAACGGTATGAAACCCCGTTTTTTTATTTCTTAAACACACATGGAACACATAGAAAAAATAAAAAAAATTTTACTTATCAAAAAATCGCAATTTAGCATTCCTTTAAATCAAAAATGTACCTTTGTAAGTGATTACAGTAATTTTGATTTAACTGCCTTTTGTTTAAGCGCACTTTTGACTTAACTGCACAAAATTAATAACTTGTGTCATTATTCTTTAAAATCCTTAAATTTTTGGCATTTCAAAACTATTTTGATACAAAAAATCAATCTTATCTGCATATTGACTTAACTGCACAAAACATTTGTTTTCTTGGAACATTCTTGAAAATCCTTTTAAGTGCTCTTTGTATACCTGCACATTTAACATATTTTTGTCAGTTTAAAGCTATTTTAGTATACAAAATCAAAGTTAGCAGCACAAGATATATAGTTGTGTTTACCTCCATATTAAGGCAGATAAGTACATTTAAGATAAAAACATTTTTAAGCGCAGATAAGTCAAAAATGCTGTTATCTTTTTAATTTCTATTGCCTCGCTTTGCCATGACATTATATCTGACACCGCTGTTCGGGAATAAATACCCTTTCTGCTAAAGGAAGCGCTAACAGGCAAGGAATCTTGTATAGAAGTATCTGATGCAGTGGTGGTCTCATCCATGAAAATTTCTGTGGAATTTAGAGCATTTTCACTGCAGAAGTCAAGGCTATCTTCTATGGCAGTAAATTCTTGCGGTTGACGTCCAAAGATTCATCCAGCTCGTCAAAATAGGAGCACATCTTTAACAAAGTGCCTGTTAACATACATATGTATATACATCAATTAAATTTTTAAAATTTAAGTCTCAAGCTGTAGAAAAACTTACTTTTTATGGTGCTGCCATCCACATTACCTTGGCCTGTACTTTCCTCCCATTGCTTGGCTCTATTAAAATTCATTTTTAAATTTCTTACTTTGGAGCGAACTTGCTTCCAATCAACGGCAATGTTCCTCTCCGTTGAAAATCTATAAAAAATCTGAGCAGTTGGTTTCTAAAAAACAAATTTATAAACATACAAATATTAGTATGAATATATCGATGGCTTATATCAAGACATTGATATAGATACTACATATGCATTCAAAAAATAAGATATGCTCCGATAAAACCATACCTCTAACTCCCGGTTTTCCAGCAAAAACTCTATAAGAGATTTCTCTTCTGGAACAGTCCACTTTCTTATCGGATTGACCCTCGTTTCGGCTTAATCTGAAAGGGTAAAATGAATAAAAAAATTAATGGAATTACATACACACGTACATACATACATATATAATTTTGAAATCTTACCGCAATTGAAGAATTTGCTTCCATTTTTACAACTAAATTTTTATTTATCTTCTGCCAATTTTTACTTCTAATTTATTTTTCTTCTAGTTTACCTTCTTCTTCAACAACAGTTGGCATTCATTCCATTTGATACCAAGGCAAGGCGAATTAATACTAGGTGGCCTCGAGAGATCAGGTGACTAAGAGAATGTTTCCATATTTGAACTGTCAACTGTGTTAAAGTATCATATTTTTGACAGCCTAAATATAAATGCTTCACGGCGAATTCTCTTGCGACTATTACTACGTTTATACGCGGTGATTATTTGCAAATAAGAACGTAGTATATTAATACATTTATACGTACGAGTTATTTGCAAATAAAAACGTAGTGCTGCCAAGTGTGTATTTTTATTGTAACTTACTAACTCACGAAAACAATTGCTGATTAATGCGCTATTTGCAAATAAGAAGTTTGGGTTGCCACCTTTACTTATGTTTGTTAATAAAAAATAATAATTAGATAAATATATTCAAAAATAGATGAATAATCAGTGATTTAATAACTTACAATAAAAAAGTATTTGGCAGCATTTTACGTTTTTATTTGAAAATAAGCTCTGCTATATGCCGAATGTATATTTGGGCTGTCAAAAAAGCGAATACATTAACACAGTTGACAGTTCAAATATGGTAAGCAGTACATAGTCACCTGATCGCTCGAAGCCACCTGGTATTAATTCACCTTGATTTGATACCATGCAATGAAACCAGGTATGGGAATTTTAATTTGACCGAAATAGAATAACTTTTATAGCGACAAGCAATTTTGATTGAAATAGTTTGAAAATTAAACTGAAATGAATCAAGTATAGATTTATCTTTAAGAAGAATGTATTTTCTGGGCTGAAATCGTCACATCCGTGAACGTACAACTCGTCACGTAAAAACGCTATTTTCGGATTATGACATACGTGAACGTACTGTATTCCCATACAGTTTATACGATTGACGTGTCACGTAATTCATTTTAGTACGATTGCCGATACGATCACGGATGTGACGATTTGAGCACTGGTGTTACTTATCACATATATAAAAGATATTTGCAAATTAATTTAACAAATAGAATATTCCCAGACCTGGCTTCAATACAACTATTTAAAGAACATATAAAATTCAATCGTATAATGATAACACACTTTTGTATGAAAATTACCAACAACAAGAATACAATATTGTATAATTAGACGATTACACAACACATACGACGTTAGTACGAGCTTGTGAATTGAACAGTTATATCACAACTGTTTTACTACATTCCCCAAATAATTACTTTCTTTCACTCCTTTTATTTTCAGGTCTTTATTTATTTTTCAAGCCACTAAGTCTACCGAGATGACCCGTAGAGAAAATTGAGAAGAGTGCTCCCGTGACTACCGCCTTTGGAGCAATGCCCAGACTAGATCGTTTTACGGGAAGTTTTACTATTTTATTTCAATTTCGAATCTGGTACTTTGTTTCAAAATTTGCTCTTTTATTTTTAGGTACAATTGAGTTACAGAAGGTGCAGACATGTGTCGAGATTATCACAGGTATGCTTAGAGTTAAAGGTATATCTCATCAAAAGAATCGTCAATAAATAAATAAAAACTGGACATCACTAACAGGAAAAAGGTAAAAAAAAATAAATCCGTAAATAATCAAAGTTAAAACGGGACGGCACAAACATGAAACAATTTTAAATATGAATACAAAAATTATATTTGACGCCTATAGCTTGTCCCCTTAAAACTAAAATATCACAGATTATTGTTTTATATCCTTGGCATGATAGATACCAAGGATTTTTCCCTGAAGTGTTTCCAATTTATACATGCTATTGCCGATAACTTCAAGCACCCTACACTTCTTGAATTTCGGTGCAAATTTAGCATTGAAATTTTTCTTAAAGTCGCTTTGCACGAAATTTCTAAGAAACACTTCCTGTCCAACTGCAAATCTTATATTCCTGCTTCTTTTATTATACTGTCTTTCATTCCTCTCATATGCTTTGTGCAAGTTGTCTTTAATAGATTCTCTAACTATTTGCAATTCATCTTTTCTCCCTAGCATTTCCAACTCGTCACTCAAGGATTTTAACTTTCTGGCCAGAGCATAATCTGACCCGGACGTGAACATTTGTTGGCCAAACAGTGCCATATAAGGAGTTGTACCTATGGATTCTTGCACCGCCGAACGAAGAGCGCATTCTATTTCGGAAATATGCGAGTCCCATTCCCTGTGATCAGCATCAAGGTATGCTCTTATGCCAGCCAGAAGAGATTGGTTAACTCTTTCAGAGGCGTTAGATTGTGGTGCATACGCTGCAGTCCTAATGTGCTTTATACTAGAGTTTTGCAAGAAATTTTGAAAATCTTGGGAAATGAATTGTTTCCCATTATCGGAATGAACTATTTCTGGGGTACCAAAGGTGTGGAAAATTTTCCGAGTCAAATAGTCTATCACTAATTTAGACGTAGCTTTCCTCATGGGCTTTAAAAACACAAATTTGGAGAAATGGTCTACAACAACGAAAACATAGGCATTACCATGTTTGGACCGTGGATATTTCCCGAGGAAGTCTAAATAGATTTTCTGGAAAGGGCGGTAAGTTCTTACTTCTTCTCCCATTCTTGGACGCATTTCATAATTTGCTGGCTTTATTTCTTTGCAGGTTTTACAATTGTTTATATAATTTTTTACCTGCAACGCCATTTTTGGCCAATAATAAAATTGCCTTAGACGATGCAAGGTTTTTGATATTCCGCCATGAGAAGCTGTTTCGATATCATGTGCTTTTGATATTAATGTTGATATCAGGTTATCCGGAACCCATAACTTCCACTCTACGCCGCTATCATCTCTAGAAAAATCTGTCTTTTTAAAAATCATCCCATCGTCAACTTTCAACTCCGGTAATCTACTTTTGTTTTCTTCAACCGTCTCTACTAAAGACTTGTATTCGGGTGAATCGAATTCCGTCGTTTCAAACCCCAATAATTCGCATTCTTCGGCACAAAAATCGTCCACGGATCGAGACAGCATATCAGCCACAATGTTGTCTGAGCCTTTTCGGTGTTCTATTTTAAAATTGAACGCCTGGAGCTGCAATGACCACCGAGCCAAACGACCAGCTAAGTCTTTTAGTGTCATCAGCCATTTTAAGCTGGAGTGGTCAGTAATAATGGTGAACTCCATGAGTTCAACATATGGCCTAAATCTTTTTACGGCCAGCACTGCGGCTAGACATTCTTTCTCCGTCACCGTGTAGTTTAATTGCGCTCCATTTAGCTTTTGAGAGAAGAATGCAATGGGACGGTCATTATTTTGATCGTCTTTTTGAAAGAGAACGGCTCCTACTCCTACATGAGATGCGTCGCACTGGATATAAAAAGGTCTCCGGAAATCCGGGTGCACTAAGACAGGCGCTGTTGTTAAAGCCCTTTTTAATTCGGAAAATGCTATTTTGGCTTCTTCACTTAAGTGGAATTTAATTCCCTTTTTTAATGTATCGCTTAGGGGTGCGGCTAGGATGGTAAAATCCTTAATGAATCGCCGATACCAACCGGCAGTCCCTAAGAAGCTTCTTACCTGCCTCGGAGTCTTTGGTATTGGTATTTGTTCTATGGCATTGATTTTATTTGGGTCGGTACGGAGTCTACCGCCTCCTATGACGAAACCTAAATATTTTAGTTCTTTGAAACAAAACACGCTTTTGCTAAGGCCTATGGTAAGCTTTGCATCAGCCAGGCATTTCGCCACCTCTCTCAAAAGCTTCATGTGTGTTTCAAAATCCTTTGATATCACCAATAAATCATCTAAGTAAATGCACACATTATTTTTCAGCTTTTGAGGAATCACTTTATCCATAAGGCGGCAAAGGCGTTGAGCGGCATTACAGAGGCGGAATGGCATTACTGTATATTGATAATGCGGCCTGCCTGGAATGGTAAACGCAGTATATTCGCGGCATTTAGGGTCTAGGCTAATTTGCCAAAAAGCAAACTTCAAATCTACACTACTTATGTATACTGTCTCATCAATCCGACTCAATATGCCCTCAATGTTTTGGATGGGATACGCATCTTTGACCGTAAGATTATTCAACTTTCTTGCATCCAAGCACAGACGATTTTTTCCTGGCTTGCATACAAGAGTGACCCGATTATTAAAGGGACTTTCACTTTCTTCGATTACCCCGAGCTCTAACATCTTATCTATTTCTTCGTATAGCAATTCTTGAACTTTTGGAGAAACCGGATAATGTCGCTCCTTAAACGGCACAGAATCAGGTACTAGTTGGATGGAATGTTTTTCCAGGTGAGTTTTTCCCAATCCATTTTTTTCGAATGATTTAAATAAAATTTTTACTTCCTCTAGCTCCTTTTTCTGATCTCTATTAAGCTCATGTTGCTCCGGCGCTTGATTTTGGAGAGGCTCCAAGCCGTTCATAAATTTTTCGAAGTCTATTTCATCTAAGTTGAGAACGTCTGGCGCTAAATTAAACTTTCTCCAAAAATCAATTCCTAGATAAAGAGTTTGCTCCAGAGACGGGCAGAGATAAAATTGAATATCGCTAATTTTGTTTCTGTATTTAACTGGCAAAGTTATTTTACCGCAAATTTGGTGGGCTCGACCGGAGGCTGTTTTTACATTTGCATTATACCGCGAAGCAACTACACCTAATTCCTCGACCAATGCATTGCAGCGTTTACCCAGAATGCTGACAGAGGCACCGGTGTCTAACAACCCTCGCACTAATTTATTATTGATGAAGACGTCGGCATATACTCTGGGATCACCATTTGATATCGCTTCAACAGCTGCCATAACACCCTCCTTTGTCAGCTTTCTATCACTGTAACGCATTCTCGCTTTTCGGACCTTCGGTGGAATTGATGTCACGGTTTTGATATCATTTTGAAAAATACGATTTCTGAGCTGAATATAGTTTTCTAATCTTTGGTTATACGACTGGCGAGGTCTAGTTTGTATATTGGGTAAAGTATTTGAATCATTTTGAGGTGAATTGGTTTTAACGTTTTCGTTTTGTTTCAGTCTGGTTCCGGCTTCTAACTCTGTGGAGCTGCGGACGTTTGGGTAGAGCGTGACTCGCCCGCTTTTGTCATGCTCTTCATGCGGTTTTCCGGATTGCGGCATTTCGGGCATTTAGGTGTTATCGTGCGCTCTAAGCCACACTTATAACAAAAGATATTTCGTATAACCGACTCGCAATCCATATAGGTGTGCCCCGAACGCCTGCAATTCCAACAGATGAGCTCTTTATTGATTTTCCGACCTACTTCTTCTACTTCAAATGACTCACGACGCTCTTCGTACATCCTAGCCTGTTCGTCCTCTTCGTATATTTCGTTCACTTTGCGATGTGCATTATATCGCATTGAATTATTATTTGGGGTAGTAAATCGAACTTCACGTCTTGGGAATCTCCTCTCAATCTCCCTACATTCTTCCCTCAACTGCTCAATAATATAAATAGCCATCGGATAGATGAGTTTGGCATATGATCTCTTACGTTGCGTTTGAGTATGTTGATCATTTCATACTCGGGTATCGGCGAACGAAGCTTCGACCTAATTGTTAACATGGAGTGGAAATAGTCCTCCAATGACTCATTAGATTGCTGGCGCTTCTCTACCATTTCCTGCATGATTTCGAAATCGCTTCTGTTCGCCTGAAACTGATTCAGAAGGCTATAGCGAAGAGTTGGCCAGTCAGCTATACCATTTTGTGTCCTTAAATAAAGCCAAAACCATTCTTTGGCTTGGCCTTTCAAGAGACGGTGAAAATCTCTGATAACCTCTTCCCAGGGTATAGAATAACTAGCTTGTAAAAGCTCAACTCTAAACACAAAATCCTCAATGGAAATTCCGCTACCTCCACCCTCAAAAACAATATCCCACTTGTCTATCCTAATTTGGCCTTCCACTGGACGAATATTTAAATTTCTCTGATATGAATAAATATTAGGGGCATTGGACAAAATATTTGAAAACCTATAGCCTTGCTTAGGAGCTCGAACATCTTCATTGTGACCATATTGTCTTTCCTGTCTCTTCGGAATATTTTCAGGTTGCGTTATCTCAGGTCGACTGAGGTTTTGATTAATTGGCTAAAACGCATTCGCTTGAAAATTCGTCGTATTTTTAGCATTAATCATTCTATCGTTGGAATTCTGATCATTAATTCGGCCTTCGAGACTACTTCTCCCTGAGCCTGAATTAAACGAATCTGAAATATCATTCTGTGGGTTTGAAAACGGTTTAAGTGCTTTATTAACCTCTTGCATAATGCCTTTCAAACCCTCTTGCAACGCAACCTGAATCATTTCCGACATTTCGGTTCTTATAGAATTCCTAAAATCTACTTCATTTTTGTTTGTTACTGACACTGGTTCTTGGACATGTAAATTGGCTAAATCTTCTGCTACTGTTTGAGCAACAGCTCCCTCAGGTACGTCTTTTAAGCTCTCATTTTCTTTATCTGTATGCTGATTTTCATTTCTTATTGTTCCAGATAAATCCCTGAATTGCGGATCCTGAAAAACATGAGATTGGCGAGGAGAATGCTGAACCTTGGAGATCGCGCCTCTATTTTGGTCGAATTCGATCGAACGCCTACTTTTTGGGTCGGTCATTACTATGCCTCTCAAATCGGTATATGTATAACAATAAAATTTCAAAAAGATGTACAACTTGTAGTATATATATATAGTAGAAAAACTTATTATTAACATTTAGGTGTGTTACACAGTATGTAAAGTGACCTTTCATATAATTAAAACAAACTAATGCTCTAATGCTAGTATCCTAGCTATATCACAGATTAATTAATTGTACTAACCCCCCTTTAAAACTACATTGCACTAATACCCTACATTCTACAATGCTACTGATGATCTTAAACCATTTGCATCAGGTCACTGCATATTAATAAGTAAAATTAAGCAAACATGGTTTCATTTTATAAAAATGTGCCTTAATCTTAGGTTAGGTTAGGTTAGGTTGAACAGGCTGCCGGCCTCCAACAACCGGCCCACTTGGGTCCTTTGGTCCCTTTGTGATGCCTGGGATGGATAGTAGGGAAGTTCAGAGAGGTTTCCCTCATATCCCAGAGGTTGGGTCGGTGTTAAACCAACCCGAGTATCTTATGAAAGAATTTATACCCCTAACGTCGCATTCCCCCAGGTCTGCTAGTTCGGGTAGTGACGGATTTCCCAAGTATGACGCCCTATTTCTATATAGTGCTGGACATCGACAGAGGAGGTGTTTAACAGTTTCTTCCTCCTCCTCATTCTGACAACTTCTACAGAAATCATTAAAAGGAAGATTTAATCTTCTGGCATGAACACCAATAAGACAGTGCCCTGTTATGACCGCTACGAGTATACGCAGCTGTTGACGAGGGAGCCCCAGTATGGTTGCAGATCTTGCGAAGTTATACTGGGGCCAGATGGACCTGGAAACCTCACAAGTGATTTCATTTGTCCATCTGGTTTGCGCCTCTCTAAATAGTTGGCGCTGAATTTGTATTTTACAGCTTTTTAGTGGGACACCTACTAACCAGTCGATGTCAATTTCATGTAGGCGGGCACCGGCCTTGGCTAGACCGTCCGCAATAGTGTTACCGGGCACCCCCGCGTGACCCGGTACCCAGAAGAGCCCTAGGTTCGCATGTCTCGCCATCTCATTCAGAGATGCCCGGCATTCTTTAACCAATTCCGATGTTGTGTAAACACCAGATAGAGCATGTAGTGCAGCCTTGCTGTCGGTACAAATTCGGATGTCCTGATCGAATATCCTGTAGTACCTTAACCAGTTGGCTGCCCTTTTGATTGCTGATATTTCAGCCTGAGTGATGCTACATTGGTTTGGTAGCCTAAAGTTTATCCTACGTTGCATTTGTGGGATATAGAAACCCCCGCCCACTCCGATGCCCGACTTTGACCCATCAGTGTAGATCTCGAGCACATCCTCATATTGGTGTATGTGGTTTGCCTCAGAAGATGTGCCCGAGAAATCCACCCGGAATCTTTTGTCGGGCATCAGAGTAGGCGAGCAGTAGTCAGTGTGGTCGGGAAGATCTGAGATTTGCCCTAATATCGTCGCATGGCCTACGTTACCCCGCGTCCATGCACCTGAGGCATCGAGTCTAACCGCCGAGTTCATGGCCAATTGTTTGATCATGAGTTCAGCAGGAAGCCAATGCAGCATGGTGAACAGTGCTTTGGATGGAGTAGTGCGAGGTGCACCCGTAATCAACAAAGCAGATGTTCGAAGTACCTTTTCTATTATTTTAGAGTATGTGGCTTTATTTAAGGAAGTCCACCAGACGACAGACCCATACATTAGTATGGGCTTAACCACCATTTCAAAAAGCCAGTTGACGTTTTTGGGACTTATGCCCCACCTGTTTCCAATCGCCCTTTTGCAGGTGTATAGAGCAATAGCAGCCTTGGCTGCCCTAGCTTGAACGTTGGTGTACCATGAAAGCTTAGAGTCCAGTATAATACCGAGATACTTCACGCTGTCTGACAACCTAAGGGTGACTCCGTTGAGAGTCGGTAACGTGAAAGTCGGAGTCTTGTATTTTCTCGTAAAGAGAACAAGATCCGTCTTTTGAGGGTTAGCATTAAGACCACTTTCAACGCTCCATTTACTTATGATACCTAATGCCGATTGAAGACGTTGAGATAGAGTATCTAGAAATTTACCAGATATTGCTACTGCTACGTCATCCGCGTAGGCTACTGATTTAAACCTCATAGAGTCTAGTTCCACCAGTACCGAGTTTATGGCGATATTCCATAGGATAGGTGACAGAACACCTCCCTGGGGAGTACCTCGCCTAACCGTTTTTTGAATAGTCGTTTGCCCCATCGTGGAGGAAATTACCCTATTTGTTAAGAGTCCTCGTATGAAGCTAATTGTTGACCGATCAATGTTCAGTCTTTCTAGTTCCATAATGATGGATTCAGGTCGTACATTGTTAAAGGCACCCTCTATATCAAGAAAGGCCACGAATGTATATTCTTTGTTTGCCAGGGATTTTTCAATGAATCCTACAAGCGAGTGAAGTGCCGTCTCAACTGATTTGCCCTTCGTATAGGCATGTTGGGAGGTTGATAGGAGGTTCGGAGAAATTGTTGATCTAAGGTGTAGATCAATTATCCGTTCCAGAGTTTTAAGGAGAAAAGATGATAGGCTGATGGGTCTAAAATCTTTCGGGTTTACGTGTGTAGTTTTACCCCCTTTGGGGATAAAGACCACGGAACATTTGGTCCATGCTATCGGAATATAGGACCAAGTTAGACAGGCCGAGTATATCCGAATGAGCCATGGAGTGATAACGTCTGCATTACGCTGTAGGTCAGCTGGAATAATGCCATCGGGACCCGGTGATTTGAACGGGTCAAAGCTGTTGATGGCCCACATTATTTTTTCCCTATTTAGGGTGATCGTGGCCATGTTAGAATGTATTGAATGCATGGCTGCAATTTCTCCCGTGTAGGGAGTGCAACCGGGAAAGTGCGTGTTCATTAGTACCTCTAGGGTCTCCTGACTACTGGTGGTCCATCCGCCACCTGATTTCTTAATGAAACTGGGGACAGTTGGAAGAGTAGCCAGGATTTTGCGAAAGCGACTAGTCTCAGAGGCTCCCTCAACATTGCTGCAGAAGGACTTCCATGACGTTCGTTTCGCATCCCTGACGAGGTTTTTGAACCTGTTTACAGAGGCTTTGTAGGCTGACCAGTTACCTAGTCTTTTTGCCTCATTGAATAGTCTGCGACTCTCCTTGCGAGCGTTCGCTATTTCAAGACTCCACCATGGTGGCTTTTTCTTCCCACGCAGTATACTAGGTCTGCATGATTCGGCCGTCGCTAAGTTGAAAGCATTTGTTAAATTGTCAACCGCGATGTCAATGTCGTGCCTATCGTTTATGATTGGCGATTGTGTAAGAAAGTCAGAGAGAATAAGCTTTTGCTCTTCCCAATTTGTTTTCTTCCTATTTATTATGGGCGTAGCCCGATCAGTTAGAATCCCTATAGTGAATTCAATATAGCGATGATCAGAGAAAGAACAGTCATTTGATACCTTCCATTCCCTAATCATATCAGTATGCGTAGAACTAACTAGCGTGATATCTAGAACCTCCTTCCTATTTGAAATGACGAAAGTGGGTTCTGACCCGACATTTGATATGTCTAAGTTGTTACAAAGAATGAAATCAAATAAAGACTCACGCCTTGTATTTGTGTCAGAGCTTCCCCATACGACATGATGTGCATTTGCGTCTGCTCCAAGAAAGACTGGCAAGTTACGTTGGTTTGCCATTTTAATTGCATCGCGAACCTTTGCGGGCGGGGATTCGCATTCGTGCGCCATATAGCTCGAGACGACTATTATCGTGCCCATAGTCGTCTCCCAGGCTGCTGTGGTGGTATCTTCATCACTGAAATCAGATAACAAAAAGATATTTAGGTTGCCCCTGGCTACTATGCATGCTCTGATCCTACCTGTCTCATTCGCATGCAATAGCCTGAAGCCTTTCGTACCTAGTCCGCAAACCCTGCCTTTATGAAGCCAGGGTTCTTGGACTAATGCGATCTCCTCCCCTCTTTCTATGAGCCGGAGGAGCATTGTGGCGGATGCTGTTTTAGAGTGGTGAAGGTTCACCTGAGTGACCCTCACCGCCATGGTGTAACGGCTTGATGGTGACGTTGATGTCCTCCTGGTCAGAGTCCAGAAGGTCATCCTCGTCAACTGCCTCGTCTAGCTGGTCAAAGAATTCTCCAACCCAACCTGAGTTGGAGTTGGTGTCCCCCTGAGAAGCTAGACTAGCAGTGTCATCGACCGACATTGCGTCTGGATCCGGTTGATCACCTTCCTGAGCAACTTTGTCCCTTTGGTCGCCCTTGAAGATACTAAGGAAGATGGCCTCAAATCCATAGAACATCTTCCCTTGTTTCTGCTCGAGCGGCAAAATAGACTCGTTGTTCAGAAAGATGACAACCCGTCTGTATGCTCCTACAGGTTCTGAAACAGAGACAACCTTCCAATTTTTGGTCGGTATGTCACTGTTGCAGGCCTGTAGAAGCGCCAGTATATCCTCTGGTTTCGATGGTTCGTCGGGGATTCGAGCAGTGGCTCTAGGTCGACGTGGAACCTCATCTAGAGGGACCACATCGAGTCTAGCTCCTTCCTATAGACCTTCCAGAAGAGCAACCGCCTGCTTGTATAGCAGAATCGATCGCTCATCCGAGAAGGCCATGAGCTTTATTCGCCTCCCACGACCCCATCCGGCGTCTTCGGCTTTAGGAGTAGGCCCCGGATTGTCTTTAAGGACTTTCCAGAACACCCCCATCACCTTATTTCGTACCATGTCCCACTTGGCGTAGGTCATGGAGTAGTCTGCGTCACCTCTATCAATGACAGCTTGAACAAGGTGACCTTTGGCCACCTCGCTGAAGGTTCTGTGCACCGATCTGTGACGCTTTTCGATGGGCTGTTGGCCCTGCAAATGAACCTCCTCATCTGAACGTTGCCGTTTAGGCACGCCCGCAGACGTTGATGAGGGGGTTTTTTGCAGCTCAGCCAAGTGTTTTCTGGCCCAGGTGAGGGATGCAAGTTCATCCGCTGTGAGGGACTCAGCAGGCTTTTTGCCTAGCTTACCCAAAACTCTTTCGGCGGAGCGCCGTCTCGCGAAGGCCCTTCTGGCTGGTGTTGTGTACCTTTGGGTCATAATGTTGCCTTGAGAGGCTGGAATCACAGCTCGGAGACCCGACTTCGTGGTCGCAGTCTCCTTACTGGAGGGGGGATGTGGTACTGAGGAACCCGACTTCGAGGTCGCAGTTCCCTTTTTCACGATAGGCACTGAGGTGACTGCCGCTTGTTTTTTGACAGCACCCAAACAGGGTTTTTTAGCTACCGAGGTGGTAGCAAGGACCTTGGCAGTTTTTGAGGTGCTTGGTTTTGAATCCAGGGGCACCCCACTGCTGTTTGTTTTACATCCTTTGGATGGGTGTTTGAGGTTCTGCTTAGCAGATACCGGCAGTGCGCACTTGGAAGGCTCAGGTTTCCCCTTGCCCCCTCCTGCGTGAGTGTTGCAACCAGTAGCTTGCTGATTAGTCCGGCCTGGTGCATGCACCGTACTAATCCGGAACCCAGTAGCACTCGACTCCCCATGGCCTGAGGTCGCCACCAGGGGAGCAGGGTCTCCGGAGATTATTAGGTCCTCAACCGGATACTCGGGGCACTTGTTTTTATTTGACATTTTGTTGTGTGTGGGGGTTTGCATTTTATACTTGCTGCCAAGTGGGAAAACTGTCAAACAGACAGACCACCAAGCCGCCCAATATGGAACAGACGCTTGGTGGATTTTACCGGACACTTATGGTGGACGTAGATCCGAGAGGATCCAGCGGACGTATTCTGGTGAAGAGCCCAATCTCAATGAAAGGGGAAGCTCTCCACCAGAAACGATCTGAAGCCGCCCCTTCTAGGAGTAACAGACGCTTCAGACACTGGGATGGGTAGTTCTTAGTTCGTGCTCGCTATGAGCCCCTCTGGCAAGGTTGCACCTACCAGCACGGCCTACATGGGTCATCACACTTAAGCCCCCGCATCGCGACAAGATGACTACCCGTTCGCAGGGGTGCCTTAATCTTACTGCTTAAAAATTCCCCGTTTAAAATCTTTGCCCTAATGTCTCAGTACTGCGGATGTTATCTTAAAACTACATCCGGTCACTGGATAAAACATGTAAAATTAAGCAAACATGGTCTCATTTTATAGCCATGTGCTTTAATTTTACAATTATCGTTATTTTTCTAAATTTGAAACTATCAATTCACTTTTCCTATTTTTATTACTAGTTCTTAATACAATAACCAAACATAGACTGAACGAAATACTAAATAAAAAGGATTCTACAAAAATAAGAAATACTGACCACTTATCCCGTCAATTTGTAACTCACTCAGTAGTCATGCTATTGGCCCGTCTACGTATCGACGGCCAAGCCACTATACTGAGTGAATCAAGAAATGACTAGTGTTTTACTTTCAAATTAAATTGAATTAAGTTAGACGTCATATAGACGCAATGTTAACGGTAACTGAGATTATAAATTAATAAAACCTTGCTTTTTTGTTTGGGCGCCATATTGACAGTTTTCCCACTTGGCAGCAAGTATAAAATGCAAACCCCCACACACAACAAAATGTCAAATAAAAACAAGTGCCCCGAGTATCCGGTTGAGGACCTAATAATCTCCGGAGACCCTGCTCCCCTGGTGGCGACCTCAGGCCATGGGGAGTCGAGTGCTACTGGGTTCCGGATTAGTACGGTGCATGCACCAGGCCGGACTAATCAGCAAGCTACTGGTTGCAACACTCACGCAGGAGGGGGCAAGGGGAAACCTGAGCCTTCCAAGTGCGCACTGCCGGTATCTGCTAAGCAGAACCTCAAACACCCATCCAAAGGATGTAAAACAAACAGCAGTGGGGTGCCCCTGGATTCAAAACCAAGCACCTCAAAAACTGCCAAGGTCCTTGCTACCACCTCGGTAGCTAAAAAACCCTGTTTGGGTGCTGTCAAAAAACAAGCGGCAGTCACCTCAGTGCCTATCGTGAAAAAGGGAACTGCGACCTCGAAGTCGGGTTCCTCAGTACCACATCCCTCCTCCAGTAAGGAGACTGCGACCACGAAGTCGGGTCTCCGAGCTGTGATTCCAGCCTCTCAAGGCAACATTATGACCCAAAGGTACACAACACCAGCCAGAAGGGCCTTCGCGAGACGGCGCTCCGCCGAAAGAGTTTTGGGTAAGCTAGGCAAAAAGCCTGCTGAGTCCCTCACAGCGGATGAACTTGCATCCCTCACCTGGGCCAGAAAACACTTGGCTGAGCTGCAAAAAACCCCCTCATCAACGTCTGCGGGCGTGCCTAAACGGCAACGTTCAGATGAGGAGGTTCATTTGCAGGGCCAACAGCCCATCGAAAAGCGTCACAGATCGGTGCACAGAACCTTCAGCGAGGTGGCCAAAGGTCACCTTGTTCAAGCTGTCATTGATAGAGGTGACGCAGACTACTCCATGACCTACGCCAAGTGGGACATGGTACGAAAGAAGGTGATGGGGGTGTTCTGGAAAGTCCTTAAAGACAATCCGGGGCCTACTCCTAAAGCCGAAGACGCCGGATGGGCTCGTGGGAGGCGAATAAAGCTCATGGCCTTCTCGGATGAGCGATCGATTCTGCTATACAAGCAGGCGGTTGCTCTTCTGGAAGGTCTATGGGAAGGAGCTAGACTCGATGTGGTCCCTCTAGATGAGGTTCCACGTCGACCTAGAGCCACTGCTCGAATCCCCGACGAACCATCGAAACCAGAGGATATACTGGCGCTTCTACAGGCCTGCAACAGTGACATACCGACCAAAAATTGGAAGGTTGTCTCTGTTTCAGAACCTGTAGGAGCATACAGACGGGTTGTCATCTTTCTGAACAACGAGTCTATTTTGCCGCTCGAGCAGAAACAAGGGAAGATGTTCTATGGATTTGAGGCCATCTTCCTTAGTATCTTCAAGGGCGACAAAAGGGACAAAGTTGCTCAGGAAGGTGATCAACCGGATCCAGACGCAATGTCGGTCGATGACACTGCTAGTCTAGCTTCTCAGGGGGACACCAACTCCAACTCAGGTTGGGTTGGAGAATTCTTTGACCAGCTAGACGAGGCAGTTGACGAGGATGACCTTCTGGACTCTGACCAGGAGGACATCAACGTCACCATCAAGCCGTTACACCATGGCGGTGAGGGTCACTCAGGTGAACCTTCACCACTCTAAAACAGCATCCGCCACAATGCTCCTCCGGCTCATAGAAAGAGGGGAGGAGATCGCATTAGTCCAAGAACCCTGGCTTCATAAAGGCAGGGTTTGCGGACTAGGTACGAAAGGCTTCAGGCTATTGCATGCGAATGAGACAGGTAGGATCAGAGCATGCATAGTAGCCAGGGGCAACCTAAATATCTTTTTGTTATCTGATTTCAGTGACGAAGATACCACCACAGCAGCCTGGGAGACGACTATGGGCACGATAATAGTCGTCTCGAGCTATATGGCGCACGAATGCGAATCCCCGCCCGCAAAGGTTCGCGATGCAATTAAAATGGCAAACCAACGTAACTTGCCAGTCTTTCTTGGAGCAGACGCAAATGCACATCATGTCGTATGGGGAAGCTCTGACACAAATACAAGGCGTGAGTCTTTATTTGATTTCATTCTTTGTAACAACTTAGACATATCAAATGTCGGGTCAGAACCCACTTTCGTCATTTCAAATAGGAAGGAGGTTCTAGATATCACGCTAGTTAGTTCTACGCATACTGATATGATTAGGGAATGGAAGGTATCAAATGACTGTTCTTTCTCTGATCATCGCTATATTGAATTCACTATAGGGATTCTAACTGATCGAGCTACGCCCATAATAAATAGGAAGAAAACAAATTGGGAAGAGCAAAAGCTTATTCTCTCTGACTTTCTTACACAATCGCCAATCATAAACGATAGGCACGACATTGACATCGCGGTTGACAATTTAACAAATGCTTTCAACTTAGCGACGGCCGAATCATGCAGACCTAGTATACTGCGTGGGAAGAAAAAGCCACCATGGTGGAGTCTTGAAATAGCGAACGCTCGCAAGGAGAGTCGCAGACTATTCAATGAGGCAAAAAGACTAGGTAACTGGTCAGCCTACAAAGCCTCTGTAAACAGGTTCAAAAACCTCGTCAGGGATGCGAAACGAACGTCATGGAAGTCCTTCTGCAGCAATGTTGAGGGAGCCTCTGAGACTAGTCGCTTTCGCAAAATCCTGGCTACTCTTCCAACTGTCCCCAGTTTCATTAAGAAATCAGGTGGCGGATGGACCACCAGTAGTCAGGAGACCCTAGAGGTACTAATGAACACGCACTTTCCCGGTTGCACTCCCTACACGGGAGAGATTGCAGCCATGCATTCAATACATTCTAACATGGCCACGATCACCCTAAATAGGGAAAAAATAATGTGGGCCATCAACAGCTTTGACCCGTTCAAATCACCGGGTCCCGATGGCATTATTCCAGCTGACCTACAGCGTAATGCAGACGTTATAACTCCATGGCTCATTCGGATATACTCGGCCTGTCTAACTTGGTCCTATATTCCGATAGCATGGACCAAATGTTCCGTGGTCTTTATCCCCAAAGGGGGTAAAACTACACACGTAAACCCGAAAGATTTTAGACCCATCAGCCTATCATCTTTTCTCCTTAAAACTCTGGAACGGATAATTGATCTACACCTTAGATCAACAATTTCTCCGAACCTCCTATCAACCTCCCAACATGCCTATACGAAGGGCAAATCAGTTGAGACGGCACTTCACTCGCTTGTAGGATTCATTGAAAAATCCCTGGCAAACAAAGAATATACATTCGTGGCCTTTCTTGATATAGAGGGTGCCTTTAACAATGTACGACCTGAATCCATCATTATGGAACTAGAAAGACTGAACATTGATCGGTCAACAATTAGCTTCATACGAGGACTCTTAACAAATAGGGTAATTTCCTCCACGATGGGGCAAACGACTATTCAAAAAACGGTTAGGCGAGGTACTCCCCAGGGAGGTGTTCTGTCACCTATCCTATGGAATATCGCCATAAACTCGGTACTGGTGGAACTAGACTCTATGAGGTTTAAATCAGTAGCCTACGCGGATGACGTAGCAGTAGCAATATCTGGTAAATTTCTAGATACTCTATCTCAACGTCTTCAATCGGCATTAGGTATCATAAGTAAATGGAGCGTTGAAAGTGGTCTTAATGCTAACCCTCAAAAGACGGATCTTGTTCTCTTTACGAGAAAATACAAGACTCCGACTTTCACGTTACCGACTCTCAACGGAGTCACCCTTAGGTTGTCAGACAGCGTGAAGTATCTCGGTATTATACTGGACTCTAAGCTTTCATGGTACCCCAACGTTCAAGCTAGGGCAGCCAAGGCTGCTATTGCTCTATACACCTGCAAAAGGGCGATTGGAAACAGGTGGGGCATAAGTCCCAAAAACGTCAACTGGCTTTTTGAAATGGTGGTTAAGCCCATACTAATGTATGGGTCTGTCGTCTGGTGGACTTCCTTAAATAAAGCCACATACTCTAAAATAATAGAAAAGGTACTTCGAACATCTGCTTTGTTGATTACGGGTGCACCTCGCACTACTCCATCCAAAGCACTGTTCACCATGCTGCATTGGCTTCCTGCTGAACTCATGATCAAACAATTGGCCATGAACTCGGCGGTTAGACTCGATGCCTCAGGTGCATGGACGCGGGGTAACGTAGGCCATGCGACGATATTAGGGCAAATCTCAGATCTTCCCGACCACACTGACTACTGCTCGCCTACTCTGATGCCCGACAAAAGATTCCGGGTGGACTTCTCGGGCACATCTTCTGAGGCAAACCACATACACCAATATGAGGATGTGCTCGAGATCTACACTGATGGGTCAAAGTCGGGCATCGGAGTGGGCGGGGGTTTCTATATCCCACAAATGCAACGTAGGATAAACTTTAGGCTACCAAACCAATGTAGCATCACTCAGGCTGAAATATCAGCAATCAAAAGGGCAGCCAACTGGTTAAGGTACTACAGGATATTCGATCAGGACATCCGAATTTGTACCGACAGCAAGGCTGCACTACATGCTCTATCTGGTGTTTACACAACATCGGAATTGGTTAAAGAATGCCGGGCATCTCTGAATGAGATGGCGAGACATGCGAACCTAGGGCTCTTCTGGGTACCGGGTCACGCGGGGGTGCCCGGTAACACTATTGCGGACGGTCTAGCCAAGGCCGGTGCCCGCCTACATGAAAATGACATCGACTGGTTAGTAGGTGTCCCACTAAAAAGCTGTAAAATACAAATTCAGCGCCAACTATTTAGAGAGGCGCAAACCAGATGGACAAATGAAATCACTTGTGAGGTTTCCAGGTCCATCTGGCCCCAGTATAACTTCGCAAGATCTGCAACCATACTGGGGCTCCCTCGTCAACAGCTGCGTATACTCGTAGCGGTCATAACAGGGCACTGTCTTATTGGTGTTCATGCCAGAAGATTAAATCTTCCTTTTAATGATTTCTGTAGAAGTTGTCAGAATGAGGAGGAGGAAGAAACTGTTAAACACCTCCTCTGTCGATGTCCAGCACTATATAGAAATAGGGCGTCATACTTGGGAAATCCGTCACTACCCGAACTAGCAGACCTGGGGGAATGCGACGTTAGGGGTATAAATTCTTTCATAAGATACTCGGGTTGGTTTAACACCGACCCAACCTCTGGGATATGAGGGAAACCTCTCTGAACTTCCCTACTATCCATCCCAGGCATCACAAAGGGACCAAAGGACCCAAGTGGGCCGGTTGTTGGAGGCCGGCAGCCTGTTCAACCTAACCTAACCTAACCTAAGATTAAGGCACATTTTTATAAAATGAAACCATGTTTGCTTAATTTTACTTATTAATATGCAGTGACCTGATGCAAATGGTTTAAGATCATCAGTAGCATTGTAGAATGTAGGGTATTAGTGCAATGTAGTTTTAAAGGGGGGTTAGTACAATTAATTAATCTGTGATATAGCTAGGATACTAGCATTAGAGCATTAGTTTGTTTTAATTATATGAAAGGTCACTTTACATACTGTGTAAAACACCTAAATGTTAATAATAAGTTTTTCTACTATATATATATACTACAAGTTGTACATCTTTTTGAAATTTTATTGTTATACATATACCGATTTGAGAGGCATAGTAATGACCGACCCAAAAAGTAGGCGTTCGATCGAATTCGACCAAAATAGAGGCGCGATCTCCAAGGTTCAGCATTCTCCTCGCCAATCTCATGTTTTTCAGGATCCGCAATTCAGGGATTTATCTGGAACAATAAGAAATGAAAATCAGCATACAGATAAAGAAAATGAGAGCTTAAAAGACGTACCTGAGGGAGCTGTTGCTCAAACAGTAGCAGAAGATTTAGCCAATTTACATGTCCAAGAACCAGTGTCAGTAACAAACAAAAATGAAGTAGATTTTAGGAATTCTATAAGAACCGAAATGTCGGAAATGATTCAGGTTGCGTTGCAAGAGGGTTTGAAAGGCATTATGCAAGAGGTTAATAAAGCACTTAAACCGTTTTCAAACCCACAGAATGATATTTCAGATTCGTTTAATTCAGGCTCAGGGAGAAGTAGTCTCGAAGGCCGAATTAATGATCAGAATTCCAACGATAGAATGATTAATGCTAAAAATACGACGAATTTTCAAGCGAATGCGTTTTAGCCAATTAATCAAAACCTCAGTCGACCTGAGATAACGCAACCTGAAAATATTCCGAAGAGACAGGAAAGACAATATGGTCACAATGAAGATGTTCGAGCTCCTAAGCAAGGCTATAGGTTTTCAAATATTTTGTCCAATGCCCCTAATTTTTATTCATATCAGAGAAATTTAAATATTCGTCCAGTGGAAGGCCAAATTAGGATAGACAAGTGGGATATTGTTTTTGAGGGTGGAGGTAGCGGAATTTCCATTGAGGATTTTGTGTTTAGAGTTGAGCTTTTACAAGCTAGTTATTCTATACCCTGGGAAGAGGTTATCAGAGATTTTCACCGTCTCTTGAAAGGCCAAGCCAAAGAATGGTTTTGGCTTTATTTAAGGACACAAAATGGTATAGCTGATTGGCCAACTCTTCGCTATAGCCTTCTGAATCAGTTTCAGGCGAACAGAAGCGATTTCGAAATCATGCAGGAAATGGTAGAGAAGCGCCAGCAATCTAATGAGTCATTGGAGGACTATTTCCACTCCATGTTAACAATTAGGTCGAAGCTTCGTTCGCCGATACCCGAGTATGAAATGATCAACTTACTCAAACGCAACGTAAGAGATCATATGCCAAACTCATCTATCCGATGGCTATTTATATTATTGAGCAGTTGAGGGAAGAATGTAGGGAGATTGAGAGGAGATTCCCAAGACGTGAAGTTCGATTTACTACCCCAAATAATAATTCAATGCGATATAATGCACATCGCAAAGTGAACGAAATATACGAAGAGGACGAACAGGCTAGGATGTACGAAGAGCGTCGTGAGTCATTTGAAGTAGAAGAAGTAGGTCGGAAAATCAATAAAGAGCTCATCTGTTGGAATTGCAGGCGTTCGGGGCACACCTATATGGATTGCGAGTCGGTTATACGAAATATCTTTTGTTATAAGTGTGGCTTAGAGCGCACGATAACACCTAAATGCCCGAAATGCCGCAATCCGGAAAACCGCATGAAGAGCATGACAAAAGCGGGCGAGTCACGCTCTACCCAAACGTCCGCAGCTCCACAGAGTTAGAAGCCGGAACCAGACTGAAACAAAACGAAAACGTTAAAACCAATTCACCTCAAAATGATTCAAATACTTTACCCAATATACAAACTAGACCTCGCCAGTCGTATAACCAAAGATTAGAAAACTATATTCAGCTCAGAAATCGTATTTTTCAAAATGATATCAAAACCGTGACATCAATTCCACCGAAGGTCCGAAAAGCGAGAATGCGTTACAGTGATAGAAAGCTGACAAAGGAGGGTGTTATGGCAGCTGTTGAAGCGATATCAAATGGTGATCCCAGAGTATATGCCGACGTCTTCATCAATAATAAATTAGTGCGAGGGTTGTTAGACACCGGTGCCTCTGTCAGCATTCTGGGTAAACGCTGCAATGCATTGGTCGAGGAATTAGGTGTAGTTGCTTCGCGGTATAATGCAAATGTAAAAACAGCCTCCGGTCGAGCCCACCAAATTTGCGGTAAAATAACTTTGCCAGTTAAATACAGAAACAAAATTAGCGATATTCAATTTTATCTCTGCCCGTCTCTGGAGCAAACTCTTTATCTAGGAATTGATTTTTGGAGAAAGTTTAATTTAGCGCCAGACGTTCTCAACTTAGATGAAATAGACTTCGAAAAATTTATGAACGGCTTGGAGCCTCTCCAAAATCAAGCGCCGGAGCAACATGAGCTTAATAGAGATCAGAAAAAGGAGCTAGAGGAAGTAAAAATTTTATTTAAATCATTCGAAAAAAATGGATTGGGAAAAACTCACCTGGAAAAACATTCCATCCAACTAGTACCTGATTCTGTGCCGTTTAAGGAGCGACATTATCCGGTTTCTCCAAAAGTTCAAGAATTGCTATACGAAGAAATAGATAAGATGTTAGAGCTCGGGGTAATCGAAGAAAGTGAAAGTCCCTTTAATAATCGGGTCACTCTTGTATGCAAGCCAGGAAAAAATCGTCTGTGCTTGGATGCAAGAAAGTTGAATAATCTTACGGTCAAAGATGCGTATCCCATCCAAAACATTGAGGGCATATTGAGTCGGATTGATGAGACAGTATACATAAGTAGTGTAGATTTGAAGTTTGCTTTTTGGCAAATTAGCCTAGACCCTAAATGCCGCGAATATACTGCGTTTACCATTCCAGGCAGGCCGCATTATCAATATACAGTAATGCCATTCGGCCTCTGTAATGCCGCTCAACGCCTTTGCCGCCTTATGGATAAAGTGATCCTCAAAAGCTGAAAAATAATGTGTGCATTTACTTAGATGATTTATTGGTGATATCAAAGGATTTTGAAACACACATGAAGCTTTTGAGAGAGGTGGCGAAATGCCTGGCTGATGCAAAGCTTACCATAGGTTTTAGCAAAAGCGTGTTTTGTTTCAAAGAACTAAAATATTTAGGTTTCGTCATAGGAGGCGGTAGACTCCGTACCGACCCAAATAAAATCAATGCCATAGAACAAATACCAATACCAAAGACTCCGAGGCAGGTAAGAAGCTTCTTAGGGACTGCCGGTTGGTATCGGCGATTCATTAAGGATTTTACCATCCTAGCCGCACCCCTAAGCGATACATTAAAAAAGGGAATTAAATTCCACTTAAGTGAAGAGGCCAAAATAGCATTTTCCGAATTAAAAAGGGCTTTAACAACAGCGCCTGTCTTAGTGCACCCGGATTTCCGGAGACCTTTTTATATCCAGTGCGACGCATCTCATGTAGGAGTAGGAGCCGTTCTCTTTCAAAAAGACGATCAAAATAATGACCGTCCCATTGCATTCTTCTCTCAAAAGCTAAATGGAGCGCAATTAAACTACACGGTGACGGAGAAAGAATGTCTAGCCGCAGTGCTGGCCGTAAAAAGATTTAGGCCATATGTTGAACTCATGGAGTTCACCATTATTACTGACCACTCCAGCTTAAAATGGCTGATGACACTAAAAGACTTAGCTGGTCGTTTGGCTCGGTGGTCATTGCAGCTCCAGGCGTTCAATTTTAAAATAGAACACCGAAAAGGCTCAGACAACATTGTGGCTGATATGCTGTCTCGATCCGTGGACGATTTTTGTGCCGAAGAATGCGAATTATTGGGGTTTGAAACGACGGAATTCGATTCACCCGAATACAAGTCTTTAGTAGAGACGGTTGAAGAAAACAAAAGTAGATTACCGGAGTTGAAAGTTGACGATGGGATGATTTTTAAAAAGACAGATTTTTCTAGAGATGATAGCGGCGTAGAGTGGAAGTTATGGGTTCCGGATAACCTGATATCAATATTAATATCAAAAGCACATGATATCGAAACAGCTTCTCATGGCGGAATATCAAAAACCTTGCATCGTCTAAGGCAATTTTATTATTGGCCAAAAATGGCGTTGCAGGTAAAAAATTATATAAACAATTGTAAAACCTGCAAAGAAATAAAGCCAGCAAATTATGAAATGCGTCCAAGAATGGGAGAAGAAGTAAGAACTTACCGCCCTTTCCAGAAAATCTATATAGACTTCCTCGGGAAATATCCACGGTCAAAACATGGTAATGCCTATGTTTTCGTTGTTGTAGACCATTTCTCCAAATTTGTGTTTTTAAAGCCCATGAGGAAAGCTACGTCTAAATTAGTGATAGACTATTTGACTCGGAAAATTTTCCACACCTTTGGTACCCCAGATATAGTTCATTCCGATAACGGGAAACAATTCATTTCCCAAGAGTTTCAAAATTTCTTGCAAAACTCTAGTATAAAGCACATTAGGACTGCAGCGTATGCACCACAATCTAACGCCTCTGAAAGAGTTAACCAATCTCTTCTGGCTGGCATAAGAGCATACCTTGATGCTGATCACAGGGAATGGGACTCGCATATTTCCGAAATAGAATGCGCTCTTCGTTCGGCGGTGCAAGAATCCATAGGTACAACTCCTTATATGGCACTGTTTGGCCAACAAATGTTCACGTCCGGGTCAGATTATGCTCTGGCCAGAAAGTTAAAATCCTTGAGTGACGAGTTGGAAATGCTAGGGAGAAAAGATGAATTGCAAATAGTTAGAGAATCTATTAAAGACAACTTGCACAAAGCATATGAGAGGAATGAAAGACAGTATAATAAAAGAAGCAGGAATATAAGATTTGCAGTTGGACAGGAAGTGTTTCTTAGAAATTTCGTGCAAAGCGACTTTAAGAAAAATTTCAATGCTAAATTTGCACCGAAATTCAAGAAGTGTAGGGTGCTTGAAGTTATCAGCAATAGCATGTATAAATTGGAAACACTTCAGGGAAAAATCCTTGGTATCTATCATGCCAAGGATATAAAACAATAATCTGTGATATTTTAGTTTTAAGGGGACAAGCTATAGGCGTCAAATATAATTTTTGCTAATAAATTAGCAAAACTAAATTAGTGCATAAAAAAAGGAAATAGTAAAAAGTTAAAAATAAAATTTTTTTGTATAAATATCAACTTCAGTTGAGAGAAAAAAAGGAAGTTTCCCATAAAAAAAAAAATATATATATATACACTTAGAAAAAAAAACTAACACTAATTATACAACCAACTAACGTTTTAATCTTTTTATATTTTTATCTATATATATATATATATATATATATATATATATATATATATATATATATATATATATATATATATATATATATATATATATATATATATATATATATATATATATATATATATATATATATATATATATATATATATATATATATATATATATATATATATATATATATATATATATATATATATATATATATATATATATATATATATATATATATATATATATATATAGATATAGATAAAAATATAAAAAGATTAAAACGTTAGTTGGTTGTATAATTAGTGTTAGTTTTTTTTTCTAAGTGTTCAAATTGTTAGCCCAAAACTATCCCTGTCGCGAGTGTTAATGTAAAAATTCAAGAAAAAGTTGATAATTAAAAAAGTCCGTCGTTTTAGAGAGCTCTTTAAGATAGGGAAAATAGTAGTTTAGATTTTGTTGCGTTCGTTCTGTTTGACTAAAGTTCAGAAAGGTCAGGGTAATTTTTGGGATTTTTTGTTAGGTTAAAATTGTGTGTAATTAATCTAAATTTTTGTTAGTATTTAATAATTTCAATAAAATTTTCTTTCATACTTACTTTTTTTCATAAATAAATCCAAATAATTAGGATAAGGCAATTTTTTTATTTTTAATAAAATTCATTTTTTATAACGTTTTTAAAATATAAAACTTTAATGTTTTCATTTGGCTGAGGAATATTAAGATGATGTCTGGCTAAAGTTTTCGTGTGGTGTGTAATGTAAGTATGTAGTGGAGTGACCAAGTTTTTCTGCATGTGGGGTAACATGATAATTTTATATTCCATGTTACCAAGGTAGGGTGGGCAGCTAGAGGGAGACAAAATTCCATCTTGTGTCTCTGTTGTATCACAGTTTAGTTAATTGTAGGTTTGTCTGTCTGTCCGCGTTATATTTTATTTTTTATTGCTGTGTTTTCTTTTCTTGTATATTGCAGTGCGAAAAAGGATATTCGACGATGATATTGAACCACCATCTCTGATTTCAAGAAAGGTAGAAAACGCAAGAAAACGGTACGAAAATAGAAAAGCAATAAGAAATGAAATAAATTTATCTGTCGCAGCGATATCAAATAGAGATCCCCGAGTTTTTGCTGACATCTACATAGGACATAAGTTGGTTAAAAGTTTGTTAGACACGGGAGCATCCGTGAGTATACTAGGTAAGGATTGTCAGGAATTTTTAGAAGAGTTAGGTGTTAGTGTTTCTCGATATAACTCGAATGTCAGGTCAGCTTCTTGTCAAGCTCACAAAGTATGTGGTAAAGTAATTATCCCGGTCACTTATAAAGATGAGGTAGAGTTAATTAAATTTTATTTGTGCCCTTCGCTGGAACAGAAGCTGTACCTCGGCATTGATTTCTGGAGAATATTTAACTTAGCGCCAGAACTATTGAACGGAGACGAAATTGATAACGAGAAACTCAAACAGAATTTAGAGCCCGCTCATAAACAGTGCCCAGAACAACACAAATTAACAACAAAACAGAAACAAGAGCTAGAAAAAGTAAAAGACTTGTTTAAAACGTTCGAGAATGATGGGCTGGGGAAAACTCACTTAGAACACCATAACATACAATTACTACCAGATTCCGTACCTTTTAAGGAACGTCACTACCCGGTGTCACCAAAAGTCAAGGAACTGCTGTATCAGGAAGTAGACAAAATGTTGGAGTTAGGGGTGATCGAGGAGAGTGAAAGCCCTTATAATAATCGGGTGACACTAGTGCGTAAGCCAGGCAAAAATCGTCTATGTCTAGATGCGAGAAAGCTGAATAGTTTAACCGTTAAGGACGCTTACCCTATTCAGAATATTGAGGGTATACTCAGTAGAATAGACGAAACTGTTTATATTAGTAGCGTTGATCTTAAGTTTGCGTTCTGGCAGATTAGTTTGGAGCCAAAATGTCGAGAATACACAGCTTTTACAGTTCCAGGTAGGCCTCACTATCATTATAAAGTGATGCCTTTTGGCCTCTGTAATGCGGCCCAACGCCTGTGTCGTCTGATGGATAAATTTATCCCACAAGCATTAAAAAATAATGTCTTTATCTATCTAGACGACCTACTCATTATCTCAAAAGATTTCAGAACGCATATGGAACTGTTAGCAAAGGTAGCCAAACATCTGTCAGACGCAAACTTGACGATAGGGATGAGTAAGAGTGTATTCTGTTTTAAAGAATTGAAATATTTAGGCTTTATCATTGGTGGGGGAAAATTACGTACAGATCCTGATAAAATAACAGCAATTGAACAAATACCGATACCAAAAACTCCAAGGCAGGTAAGGAGCTTTTTAGGCACTGCCGGTTGGTATCGGCGTTTTATCAAAGAATTTGCCATAATTGCAGCACCTCTCAGCGACACTTTAAAAAAGAGTTCGAAGTTTATAATGCCGGAAGTAGCGATAAAAGCTTTTTTCGAATTGAAAAGTGCTTTAACAACAGCACCAGTACTAGTCCATCCTGATTTTAAAAGGCCATTTTTTATTCAGTGTGATGCATCACACATGGGTGTTGGTGCAGTGTTATTTCAGAGGGATGATGATAACAATGATCGGCCTATAGCATTTTTCTCCCAAAAGCTAAATGGAGCACAGTCCAATTACACGGTTACCGATAAAGAGTGTTTGGCTGCAGTACTGGCGGTGAAAAGATTCAGGCCATATATAGAATTGATGGAGTTCACCATAATAACAGACTACTCTAGCCTGAAATGGCTCATGAGTTTTAAAGACTTAAGTGGTCGGTTAGGCCGCTGGTCACTGCAGCTACAAGCCTTCAACTTTAAAATTGAACACCGTAAAGGCTCGGAGAACGTTGTGGCAGACATGCTATCGAAGTCATTGAATGAATGCAACGCGGAGGAAGTGGAATTATTAGAATTCGAAACAACGGAATTTGAATCCCCTGAATATATACAGCTGGTACAAACCATTGAGCAAAATAAAGAAAGTCTACCTGACTTGAAAGCAGAGGATGGAATGGTGTTCAAGAAAACTCAGTTTGCAAGGGATGACAGTGGCGTTGAATGGAAGTTATGGGTTCCTGAGAACTTGGCCACGACATTGATTACAAAGGCTCATGATACAGTTTCCCATGGTGGGATTGCAAAAACGCTGCATCAGTTAAGGCGGTTTTACTACTGGCCAAAAATGGTATGCCATGTAAAAAATTATATTAGAAATTGCCAAACTTGTAAAGAAGTTAAACCGGTAAATTATGAAACGCGACCGAGAATGGGTGAAGAGGTAAAAACGTATCGTCCTTTTCAGAAAATCTACATATATTTCTTGGGTAAGTATCCGCGCTCAAAAAGGGGTAACGCATATATTTTTATCGTTGTAGATCACTTTTCGAAGTATGTGTTTTTAAAACCCATGAAAAAGGCAACGGCAAAGCTAGTAGTAGATTATCTCGTACATAAAATATTCCATACTTTTGGTACGCCTGAAATCATCCATTCCGATAATGGAAAGCCATTTATATCCCAACAATTCCAAGACCTCGTTAAAAGCTATAATGTAACTCACATCCGAACTCCAGCCTATTCACCACAATCTAACGCATCTGAAAGGGTGAATCAAACAGTTTTAGCAAGCATTAGAGCATACTTGGATAAAGATCATCGGGAATGGGATGCACACATAAGTGAGATAAAGTGCGCGATTAGGACAGCTATACACGAGGCCATAGGAACAAGTCCATATATGGCGTTGTTCGGTCAACAAATGTACAGATCCGGTACAGAATATGGTTTGGCAAGAAAATTAAAAGCCCTGGGCGATAATGAATTTGAAATTCTTGAGAGAAAAGACGAATTAAAAGTCATCAGGGATAGACTATCCGAAAACCTACACAAGGCCTACGAAAAAAACAAGAAGCAATATGACAAGAGAAGTAGAGAGGTACGATTCAGGGTGGGTCAAGATGTATATGTAAAGAATTTTGTGCAAAGTGACTTCAAAAAAAATTTTAATGCCAAGTTTGCACCAAAATTCAAGAAGTGCAGAGTACTTAAAGTGATAGGAAACAGCTCTTACGAATTGGAAAACCTACAGGGAAAAAGTCTTGGTGTGTTTCATGCCAAGGACATGAAGCAATAATTTGTGATAATTCGATTTTTATGGGCAAAACAATATAAGTGCAATATTAGTGTTAGTTTTTTTTTGTATTGTGCTGTCCCGTTTTAACTTGATTATTTTACGGATTATTTCTTTTACCTTTTTTCTGTAGTGCTGTCCACTTTATTCTTTTACTCGCTGACGATTCCTCTTGATGATTTATTTATTAGTTCTAAGTACATCTGTGATAAGTGAGCTTCTTGCCCGAGCCAATGGTACCTGAAAGAAAAGAAAAGGGAAAGAATTTGAAACAAAGTACCGTATTCGGCAAATAAATAAATAGAAAAACTTCCCGTAATACCATCAATCAGGGCGTCAATAATTGTCGAAGTGAACCACTCCTCTTCTCGAACTCCTGCACGCTTCTGTAAACCAAGGCCACCAAGTAGTTATCTATGAAAATAGAAGTATAGGTAAATTATATAATCAATGACTGCAAATATAGTTAATAAATTAGAAAACTGGAATAGGTATGGACATCATTGGGTAAAAAGATAACCACACGTTTCCCAAAATAGGGGAAAATGAAATTATGCAGGATATATAACTCATGAATATAGTACATGAAGAGAAAATTTAAGCAACCATAATTCTTTATTACAACTAAAGATTTATTGGTTGTACTATACATGGGCCACTGTTTCATTAACAAATATTAAAATTAATATTGTGATGAATATGAAACAGCAGCCGCTGGCAGTATAACCAAATCAAATGTAGTAAGGTATGGCTTGCGTTCGGTTTATAAAAAAAAGAAACGAAAATATTTATCAGCGTGTGGAAGAGTAAAATAACAATAATGATAGGAATGAGGATAATACCAAGGGTATAGCTACAAAAAGAATAAGGACAATAATAGTATTAACAACCAGTATGATCAGACCCGAAAGCTTTGTATTATACCAGATAAATGGCTTTGTTGACCAAAAGGCACTGCATTTGTCAGAAAATAATGAATAACAAAATATGACAAAGAGAAATAGATTTTAAAGTGAGTATCAGAGGAAAAATGTGTAATATGATGATTGCGTTGATTAAATTTTTCTTATCTTCAAAAAAAAATATGTATATTTGATTTTAAATAGATGAAGAGGGAAAATATAGCAATAGAATGATAGAAA
Source organism: Panzeria rudis (assembly GCA_956483635.1). Classification (NCBI taxonomy): domain Eukaryota; kingdom Metazoa; phylum Arthropoda; class Insecta; order Diptera; family Tachinidae; genus Panzeria; species Panzeria rudis. The sequence goes on from OY101449.1 coordinate 70,224,403, forward strand.
CGTTAAGGAAGGAAGGCAAAGTTACGTACCCAATGATTTGAGACGAAGGATTCGAAGATTATAATGAAGCGGTTCTGGTTTTCGGAAGGACAAATAGTTTTGTGTGTCAATAAATGAGGGCACGAGCTGAAAAGGGAAGGTAAATTGTCATCGTGTTACAATACGTACGAGATGGACGCATGCACGAAGGTGCCCTGATTTAAGCCCGTGTATCTACCCTCACATCCCAAGAAAGCTTGAAAACACACCAGTTGAAATTAGGTAATAATTCTTAATTAAATAAGTTTTTTGCGTTATTTCCTGTATGAGCAGCACAATGAGATATTTCATGAAGTTTCCGTCATGATATTTTGTTTATTTGCTTATGTCAAGCGCAATAGAAAAAAACAACGGAGCAGATTATTGTCAAAAACTTGCCAAAATTTAATTTATTACCATGGGTTCCCTTTCCACTCTGTTAGCAAATAAAGTTTAATGCCACGGATTTCATGAAGTGTTTCATCATGTAAATGTAGTCCACTATATCGGTCAAATTGATGATTTGTAGTGCTAGAAATCATCTGCGATTAATTGTGATGACCAATGCGAAAATAAATTTTAAAATCATCGTCGGCACGCTGTCTGCGTCAGTATGACCGGCCGAGGGGTGCAACAAATAAAAGCGATTTCCCATAGCATCAGCGTTGCCAGAATGATGATTTTATCATATTTTTGATGATTTTTAAAGTAAACTATGATTTGATGATTTTTTTTCCCAAATGATGATTCTTTTTTTCTCGCAAAATATGATTTTTTTATACTTTTTATATGTATATCGTCAGAGAAAATGCAAAAAGCCCCATCTGATATATTAAGTTTTACAGGAGAAGGATCAAACTTGTTTATATGAAAAAATGTATTGACGATTGGTGCACAATTTTACAATATAATTAAAAAAGGACCAACAAATTTATATATTTATTGCGAAATTTTGCACAAGTTGTCCATGTATTTTTATTTAAACAACTTTTATGCTTATAAATAGTTATTGAAACATATCATGCCTTACGTTTTATAGTTCTTTGGATCAATTATTATATATGTAGTTTTCAACCGCTTTTAACGTAAAAATTTTTTGAAGTGCTTTGAAAGATAGCTTTGGATGACAAAACTAGGAATTATATTCAATGATAAACAATTTTGTGGGATATTCAAAGTTTAATGTGCTAAATGCAACTAATTTTTAAATTTTTTCTATCATGTACAGATTTTTTTTTGATGGGTTTGACTAATATTTAAAATAGCTACGACAGTGTATTTCCCCCTAACTCGATAACGGATTATTCGATTTGAATAAATGAGCCAGTCATGCATGTTGATTTTTTATATTTCCAGCTGTTTCGGAGTTCTTCAGAAATTACCGGCGAAGTTTTTTTGTTTGCAAAATTAATTGTTTTCAAAAACTCATAAAAAAAATTAAAGCTGCAAAAGTTTTAAATTGCTATCATTAGTCTGACAGGTAGGATAACTAGAAATAAAATAACTAGAAATGAAAATCGATGGCATGTGTTGATTTTATTCGCAATTAAGTAAAAGAGGTCAATGGATAAAAATCACAATTTCCATACACAGAAAAATTTCAATTTGTGTGTGTATTAGTTCTCTCAACTAATTGTAAGTAAAATCGACATTTGCTTTCGATTTTAATTGTTTATGGCTTATTATATTCCTAATATACCACATAGCTTCCCTCTTCATTTTTGCATGACTTTTTGAAAATGAAAAAAGTTTCATTTTGCATGAAAAACGAATTTCTGAATAACTCCGAAGCAGTGGGAAATTGAAAAAACTAGATATAAATGACTTAAAGGTAATTTTATTCTGCATTTTTTGGTGCATTATTTATTAGAATTGGATGGACCGTTCTCGAGTTGGGGTAAACTATACTGATGTATCTACTGAAGAGATTATCCTAACATAGGAATATTATATTATTATATTATTGGTTGTTATTTTAGTGATCACTTACTTACTTGAATTATCAATTCTCATAGTATAGTTAGTACTTGTAATATTTTTTATTGCCCTTAAGGCAATTGAATTGAAAATCTTAGTCATGCTCATTAAAGAACCTGTGCATGATGAAAAAAAATTTAAAACGGATTTGTGCATTAAGGTTTGTATATTCCACATATTTTTATTTAAAAGCTGAAAAATGTTTTTCTGTAAGCCGAATTTTTTTGTCGCGCTGGAAGTGGGTTTGTCGCATTTTTATATGTTCTTACAGTCATGGCGATATTTTATATACTTCGCTGATTGCTCCCGATTTCAAACTTTTTCACGAATTTTTTACAAGATGACACGAAAGATATCATATAATCCTAAAGAACGCGTTTTTGTTTTAGTTTGCTGTAAAAGTCTCATTGTTCAGCTGTGGAATAAAAGTTTGATGATTTTTTATATCCAAATATGATTTTTATTTCGCCAAATGATGATTTTCTTCGAAAAGCTTCTGGCAACGCTGCATAGCATGATGACGTCAGGAAACTTTTAACATAAAATTTTATAGCAGGATACCAATAATTGTTGAAATAAGGAAGCCTTGGGGGTGTTTTAAGTAAATGTAGTGATAACTGGCATCAGGTGTTGTACAATGACATTTCCATGTTCCTAGCATTGGCCACAATGACGTTGCTTTTCCAGCAAAAAAATTCTCTGGTGCAAATTTAAAATTGCTCAATTGTATTTCCCGGTATTAAAGAAGTAAATTATTGTTGGCCGAGCGATATTCAGGAAGAAATTATATTTGGTATAATTGAGACCGCGTGCGATTTTATTTCGTGTGCTCTTTCTTCGTTTTATAGTATAATGGTCGACGAATAAAAAGGAGTTGCCACGATGGCAAAATTTAGACAGGAAAATAAGAGCTGCCAGATTAAAATATTTATTTAAGCGATTTTCATTTTTATTGCCCGGTTTTTTTTGTCGGTGTAGCATGAGTATCTCAGGGGTGGGCGTTTGCCTACATTGGGCTTACACTACTAACTAAAAAAAATTACACGCTCTTCCGATTTTCAGCTGGCAGGCATCGAAAACCGAAAGATTTTATTATTGTTTGTTATTATTATTATTGGGGGGTATTGTTTACTTTTGTTAGAACTGTTGAAGTGACCAATTCACGTACAACAGATCCGGTCTTCAATGAATGAGTGAAATGGCTGGAAAAATTAACAACAAAAAAATGAAAAGGAAAATAACCAAAATAAACAAAATAAAAGATTATGGAATGAGAAAGTAAACAATAAGAAAATTTTATGCTTGACGACCTATTGCTTTTATGTTCCCCTGATACCAGCTGCCTGATTGCGATGAAGTTATGGGTGTTTATTTAATAAATTAAATAGAATTTGGTTGCTTAATAATTAAATAAACATAATAAAGAATAAAACAGAGGTCAATGATTTATAAATAAATAAATAGTCTGATAAGTCGACTTTAGAAGTTTCTGGCGAGGTTCAAGGCCATAGTTATAAAGGGTATTGACTCCATAGTTGAAGCCGTTAGGTAATGGTAATCCGGTTAGTACGGTCTGTCAAAGGAGAGAAATAAATACAAGTGGGGGTGGAAGGGCTGGATGTTGCGATCACCGTTTGCGTAAAAAGGACAGAAATAGGAAGAGACAAATATAGTTAGAATTAGTACTGGAAAGAGTTTGGGCTACAGCAAAGAAATGAAAGTAGAGCAGAATTAATCATAGTTAACTCGTTGAGAAGGCCGCAAGCAAATATCTGGAAGGAAAAACATTGTGTCCAGGAGCAAATTTTTTGGGAAGATATACAAAGGTAAATATTTAGTGAAAAGTTTAAGTGAATAGGTTTTGAGATAAGTGTTCCTTTATAGACCATAGGTTACGAAATAAATCCATCTTCGTAAGGAAAATACGGCCGTGGGATTGCAGTCCACTGGAGAAAATCTTAAAAGGATTCGAATGAACCCCTGGACTGTAATCCACTTTAAATTAATTGGAGTGCAACCTTTTATTTTGTGAGTCTGGAGACATTGTGGGCCAAACGTTTGGTACTCCGTTGCTTAAAATAGCGAGGTTTGCAATATCTAGGAGAAACGAAGTGGCAAACAGAAATTTAAATTCAGGACGAAAATATCCACAACTGAGACAATAAAAGTCTCCAATTTGGTGAGCAGTACATTTGGTATTTTATATAAAACTAAAACTTACAAAATTAAAAATCAACGAGTTATTTCAAAGAAACATTTAAAGTTATATTTTCACGCCTTAAAATCTTGGCAGATGAAAGTTATAAAAATTGCATATCCTGCATGATAAAATTTAAATAGGAAAAGTCCAAATAAAATATAAAAAACAAACAATTAACGCTAATAAATTAGCAAAACTAAATAAGTGCATAAAAAAAAGGAAATAGTAAAAAGTTAAAAATAAAATTTTTTTGTATTAATATCAACTTCAGTTGAGAGAAAAAAAAGGAAGTTTCCCATAAAAAATATATATATATATATATATATATATATATATATATATATATATATATATATATATATATATATATATATATATATATATATATATATATATATATATATATATATATATATATATATATATATATATATATATATATATATATATATATATATATATATATATATATATATATATATATATATCTCTGAAAAAAAGTTTGCTGTTTTCCAAAGTTTGTTTTCTTTTATGAGTATAAATTTGGCTTGCCGCATAACTAATACAAATGTACATTTGAGGTCCGAAATGTCAAACGTTAATAGAGAGTGGAATATTTGTAGGAGTAATACTGTTTTTTTCATGATACAATAATTTCATGATACAATACAAAAATGTTTTTTTCAAGTGCTATAATCTAAAAAAATTTTTTTAAGCACTCTAATGTGCATATCCATATGTATTTATCGTACTTGACAACAAGAGGGTATAAACTCAAAATTTTAAGAGAATTTGAAAATCCCAATACATAATAGTAAGCAAATTCCATTTGAAAATATGTTCCGAAAATGAAAACGTTCAAAACCGTCGTAAGTTGCGCAAACTGTGCCTTGTATCTTGAAAATAATAAATATTACTTCATAATTTATATTTGCTGACAAATATATTAGTTTGAGTTTTATTTTAGAACTATCATATATTGAAAACAACAATATAATAGGCAACGTAGTTTCTTACAAACTTTTATAAAAATAACATTGTAGAATAATAAACAGTGAAAATTATCATTCCTAATAAATTTACAACACTCTTCCAGAATGATAAATTTCCAAATCTTAATTAAAATAAATATTTAAATTTAATGATTTTAAAACAAACAAAAAACAAAAATCTTAGTTAAGACCAAAATGGTCTGCAAAGAACTTCATCTACTGTGGGGTTACTGCTTTAGTTAAATCATCAGCTATCATCTCGTTTGTGTTAAGATACTTCAATACAATTTCCTTATATTCGGTTTCTTGTTGGATAAATTTTGCTTTGATGTCCACATGCTTTCTTCGGTTTGAATAGTTATTATATAACGCTACTTGTATAGCGCCTTTATTATCACAAAATAGTGTCAAGCTTCGTTTGCGATCGGGATTAATTTCAGTTTCCAAACGTTTTAACCAAATCGATTCTTGAATTGCAGCTGTTACAGACATGAATTCAGATTCCGTTGAAGATAATGCTACTATTTTTTGTCTTTTAGTAGCCCATGCTAATGCACCAGATTGAAAAATAAACACATAGCCAGTTGTTGGTTTACGATCATCTACATTTCCGGCTCAATCAGCATCACAAAAGCCTTTTATTTCATCATCTACTCGTTTTATACATACTATTCCTTTATTTATCGTTCCTTTCAGATATCTCAATACTCTCTTAACGGCTTCCCAATGAGATTTTCCAGGATTCGAACTAAATCTACTCAAAAGATTTACCGCATAGCATATATCTGGCCTTGAGATTTGTGCAGCAAATAACAAGCACCCTATAGCTTCCATATATGGTATCTTTAACAGCATCTGTTTACCTTTTTCATCTGCAGGCCACATGCTTTCAGTCAACTTCTGATTGTCATCAATAGGTGTTGAAACCGGATTACAATCATTCATGCCAAATCGGACTAAAACATCTGATATGTATTTTGACTGATCAATTTTTATTGTATCTTTTTTATGAGTTATCTTCATACCAAGAAAAGATGATATTTCACCTACATCTTTCATTTTAAATTTAGATGAGAGTGTATTCTTTAGTGATTGGATACATGCCAGATCATTTGATAATAATAAAACGTCATCAACATATAAAGCAACATATATTATCTGGTCACTTTGTAGTAAATACACTGATCAACTTCACTTCTCACGAGTCCCATTTCAAGAAAAACTTTGTTAATTGTCTGGTTCCATACTCTGCCAGATTGCTTGAGACCATAAATTGATTTATTCAATTTACAAACTTTACCAGAGCCATCATCAAACATTTCAGGTTGTTCCATGTAAACCTCTTCATTTAAAGTTCCGTTTAGATATGCGGTTACAGCATCTATTTGATGTATTTTCAAATCGAATTTAACCGCCAGAGCCAATAAAAATCTAATTGACTCATATCTCACAACCGGAGCAAAAGTTTCATAAAAATCTATACCATGACGTTGTGAAAAACCTTTCGCTACCAATCTCGCTTTCAATTTGTTTTGGCAACCATTTTCATCTTGCTTTAATTTGAAACCCCATTTTGACTTTATTGCCTTCTTTCCTTTTGGAAGTTTTGTTAAAACCCATGTGTTGTTGGCGATCAGAGAATCATATTCAATGTTCATTGCAATTTTCCACTCAGCTGATTTTTCTGATGACATGGCTTCTTGAACACTTGTCGGTTCCCCAGTAACAAATTGCATAGCACAAAAATTGTGAGAATGCGATGTTTTATTTGCAATTCTTTCCGACCGTCTAAATGCTTCATTCGCCTGTAAATTTTCCACTTGGTAAGATCCTGGAACCCATTCATTATCAGCAATTTGATTATTTGATGGTGATAAAGCTAATGACCACTCTTCTGAATTATACGAAGCATCACTACCGGTTTCGGTTTCTGCAATTCGTTGAACAGATTCATCAATTGGTAATTCACTGCATCCATCTTCAGCAATCTGTCCAAAAACTTCGTAGCTTTTACTCTCCCCAGAATTAACAATTGCTTCATAATTAAAGAATTCCGACCAAAAATATTTACTAATCTTTACTAGACTCACTTTGTTTTCTTCTAAAAATACCACATCACGACTAATTAAAATCTGTTCGGTCTGAGGATTAAATAATCTGTAGGCCTTGCTCTTTAAGCTATATCCCACCATTATACATTCGATTGATTTTGAATCTAGCTTGTGACGCTTTTCTTTTGGGCTATGCACAAGAACAGGACAACCAAAAACTTTTATAAACTTAAAATTTTGAAGCCGACCGGTCCATTTTTCTTCTAGTGTACAATCTTGATCTCTACACGGTATCCTATTCATCAAAAAACAAGCTGTATTCGCTGCTTCAGCCCAAAATCTGTGATTTAGATTGCTATCAATAAGCATACATCTAAATCGCTCTACAATAGTTCTATTTATTCTTTCCGCAACACCATTTTGTTCCGGAGTATATGGGGAAGTTTTCTGATGCATAATACCATGGTTATTTAAGAAACTGGAAAACTTATTGTTTACATATTCCCCTCCGTTATCAGCGCGTAAAATTTTCATTTTAGTAGAACACTGATTTTCGACCATGTTCTTAAATTTAATGAATGTATTACATACCTCAGATTTACTCTTCAAAGGGTATACAAAAACCTTTCGGGAAAAGTCATCCACAAAAGAACAAGGAATCTTGAACCGGAAAATGAGCTCGTGTTCAATGGACCCAAAACATCTGAGTGAATTATTTGCAATGGTTGTGTACCTCTTGTACCGCTTTCTCTTGTTGGTCTTCTAGTCTGCTTTCCTTTTACACACGTCACACAATCATCTTTATTCTCCTTTCCAAAATCAATCCCGATATTTGTTTATTTTACCTTACGTAAAATTTTGTTGCAGATATGACCCATTCTTCTATGCCATAAATTAAAATTTTCTTTGGCTAAGAAAACTTTATCACTCCTAATCAGCATCTTGCTATCCAAACAATAAAGATCGTTGAAAGCTGTAGCAGTTACAACAAGATTATCGTTTTCATCAACGATTTTACATGTTTGGCCATCAAATATAACTTTCTTGCCGGTATCTGTCAATTGTTTTACAGATAACAAATTTGCACACAAGTTTGGTACAAACTCTATATTCCTAATTGTAATCATCTTCTTGTTTTCACAGCATATTTCCAAATGAATATCGCCAGCACAGTCTACAGAAAGTTCACTGTTGTTTGCTATAACCACCTTCTTATTTTCTATCTTCCGCTTGCTGTATAAATAGCTACACATTGAATTCGTTGAACTTCGGCTTCGATCAATTTCTTTGCTCATAAGCGCATGCATACTTTTACTCGCTTTAGCAATTAATGTTGTACTACATTTCTTTTAAATTTGTTTCCTTTTTTGTAATGATCATTATAATAGCTTTTATTTCTGTTTGGAACATTTTTTGACATATGCCCAAATTCTTTACAACTGAAACACTGAATTTTTTTTGTTCTTACGGTTTTTTGAAAATAAGGCTGCTTCACTATCCGCTCTTTGATCGAACTTTGCGTCCTGTAGGAGAAGATTTTTCACAGCATCAACGGTTAATTTCTCTTTTGAATTTTCTACAGCCATTATAAGCGGTTTGAAGTCATCAGGTAACCCAGTCAACATAAGGGAAGCTGTCAACTCATCATCAATTCTTAGGCCAGCATTTTTTACCTTTAATGCAATTATAACTAATTCATTTACATACCCCTGTATTGAACTGAACTTTTCCAATTTGATAATCACTAATTGTTTTAATAGCTCAACCTTCCTTGTTAAGCCCGTGTCTTCGTATGTATTCATGAGAGCATCCCAAGCTTGTTTTGATGTTGTAGCCGTGGCAATATGACCATAATTGCTTGAATCAATCATCAACGCTATCTCCGCCAGAGCACGTTCATCTAAATTTTCATCACGGCCTTCACCAACACCTTCTTTTAATACGTACCAGCAATTCTTAATCACCAACAAGGACTTCGCTTGCCTCTTCCAAACATCAAAGTTTTCACGCCCACGTAATATTTCCATCTGTAATGCTCCTGGTACCATTGCCATTTTCGTAAATTTTTTTTTTAAGATTCTTATAACTTGCGTATTCTGAGGCCCATAACCTGTTAGTTTGTTTTATTTTAGAACTATCATATATTGAAAAATATATGAAAACAACAATATAATAGGCAACGTAGTTTCTTACAAAATTTTATAAAAATAACATTGTCTGTAGAATAATAAACAGTGAAAATTATCATTCCTAATAAATTTACAACAAAATAGTATCTACTATTTGTCAGCAAATATAAATTATGAACTAATATTCATTATTTTCATGATACAATGCACAGTTTGCGCAACTTGCGAGGGTTTCGAACGTTTGCATGAGGACCCTTATTGTTTTTCTTTTAAATTTTTGCAATTATTACATGAAAATGGTTATTTCTGTTTCAACATTTCTATTTCAACTTTTGTATTAACTTAAAATAACTTTTTGTTGATATAAAAGCAGTCACTACACTATCATGAAAATGGTCACGTGGAATGGAATACGTTGAAATTGTTACAGTAGATAGATAATGATGTTGTTAGTTGTTTTTTTAGCAAAAAGTGAAACTTAAAAAATTTCGAGTTAATACCCTCTTGTTGATCAAGTGCGATATGTGTATGTTAACACAGCTCTCTATCACCCACACATTTTTTAATACCATTTTTCATATATCATCATTTGTATTGTGACTTCGCATTGTACGCATGTCGCCATTTGATTTCTGATGATTTCTTGAATGAATTACATACTTTTAATTTTTAAAATTTTGTTTTATGTTAAGGGCCTTTATTACAACTTGGTGTTAGTCAAAGGCGTAATTTTATCAGCAGTAATTAAAAACTTGTTATACGTTCGATAAAACTCTACCTTTAACTAACGCCAAGTTGAAATAATGGCCATATAAATGTTATATGAACTGCCTTTTGCTTTGTTTTTACCGTAGTTATAAGTAAATAAATGAAAATATTTTGTTTTTTTAATATTTGTATTAGTTTCACTTGTAAAAAATATCAATGTTTTATTATGATAAGAAATACATAATAGCTGTGTTCGTTTACTCGAAATTCTTACTACTTTAACTGCAATTGGAAAAATTTGTTTTCATTTTGTATTGAAAGCTTCCAGCTGTAGTAAAAACAGTAAATTGTAATAAGTAAACGAACAGACATACTATGTTTTCATTTCTCGGTTTTCCAGACCATGGGTGTATGTATGTATTTTTATTAAAAAAAAAATATTTGAATTTAATTCCTTTTAATGAGGGATGTAACGATACACCTTTTTGCCGATACGATACGGATACCCAATATTGAAATTGAATTCAAGTTAAATTTAACAAAACTAAGTAGAGTAATTCTTTATTATATAAAATCACGGCGAAAGAGATTATTAAAATTTAAAATTGATATCAACCCATTAAAAAAATTGGAAGTACTTTTCATTGCTTCCGAAGAATTTATGATTATTGTAGTTTGAATCAGTTGGAATTAGAGATGGGCGCGTGTCGACATTTTCCAACACGGCACGAACACGAATACCGGATGTCCAACACGCACGCCCAAAACTTACAAAACACAAACACAACACAACACGCACGAAATAAAATTCAAAAACAACATTTTTTTATATTCAAAGACATATTTTTCTTCTATTTCAACGTTTCATGTTCTATTTGTATTTTTATTTACATATTTTAATATAGTGAGGAAACAAACTTGTTTTTAAATGTTTGCGCTGCATTGAAGTAATAAAGATTTTAAGCCTGAATATACTGGCCTGTTCTGTAAATCACGAGATGCCTAATTACGGTTATTTAAAAAAATTAGTAAAGGCTAAATTATTGCTTTCGTAAATTGGATGATTTATAGCGTCAGAAGTTCGAATAAAATGTTCTATAGTAAATGACAAAAACCTTAAAATACAATAAAAAACCGCTAAAAAATCACCTATTAACAGTTTACTTTTGAAATCACCGTGATTTTCAGAACATGACCAATAATAAGGGAAAGTTTTTTTTTTATGTTTAGCAAAACAAATTTCTTTCAAAAATAAAAATGTTTGATTTAAAAACGCTGCGTTGCAGTTAGGTTGAGGCACACGGGCGTTTTTTAAACGTGGCGTTACTGCTTTTTATATTAAATTTGAAAGTTCTAAATTTTTTTAAACTTCAAAATTAATATAAAGGCAGAAACGCCGCGTTTTAAAAACGCCCGTGTGGCCTCAGCCTAATAAAAACTTTGAAAAATCTTAATATAACAGGAAAACATTTATGTTTTGTTTTTCAAACAAAAACGTACATTTTTGTTTTAAAAATGATAATTATGTATATAAATAAGAATGTTAAATCTTAATATAATAGGAACACATTTTTGGTTTTGATTCAAATACGTCGCATCGTAGTAATAAAAGTAGTTAATCTTAATATAGTAAGGAAACATTTTTCTTTTTAAAATGTTTAGTAAAAAAAAAATTTTTTTCAAACAAAAACGCAATTTTTTGTTTTAAAAATGATACTTTCATTAGTAAATAAGAATATTAAATCTTAATATTATAAAAAACATTTTTGGTTTAAAAATGCATTTTAAAAATAAACTGATGTTCGGTTGCCAACCATAATCGGCCAATTATTATTTTTTTTTTCGAAAATTGAGAAATATGCAGTTAAAATGTTGATTACTCCAAAAATATGCATTTATTGCCAAAGATGCAAAAATATGCAATTAGCATCAAAATTTACAAAAATATGCAACTACGATTTAATATTTGATGATTCGCATAGATAATTAGTCAATACCTCTTTATCTATCACCACAAAAAACATGCATTTGCATGAAAGTCCGATCCCTAATTGGAAAAATTTGTTTTCATTTTGTATTGAAAGCTTCCAGCTGTAGTAAAAACAGTAAATTGTAATAAGTAAACGAACAGACATACTATGTTTTCATTTCTCGGTTTTCCAGACCATGGGTGTATGTATGTATTTTTATTTAAAAAAAAATATTTGAATTTAATTCCTTTTAATGAGGGATGTAACGATACACCTTTTTGCCGATACGATACGGATACCCAATATTGAAATTGAATTCAAGTTAGATTTAACAAAACTAAGTAGAGTAATTCTTTATTATATAAAATCACGGCGAAAGAGATTATTAAAATTTAAAATTGATATCAACCCATTAAAAAAATTGGAAGTACTTTTCATTGCTTCCGAAGAATTTATGATTATTGTAGTTTGAATCAGTTGGAATTAGAGATGGGCGCGTGTCGACATTTTCCAACACGGCACGAACACGAATACCGGATGTCCAATACGCGCGCCCAAAACTTACAAAACACAAACACAACACAACACGCACGAAATAAAATTCAAAAACAACATTTTTTTATATTCAAAGACATATTTTTCTTCTATTTCAACGTTTCATGTTCTATTTGTATTTTTATTTACATATTTTAATATAGTGAGGAAACAAACTTGTTTTTAAATGTTTGCGCTGCATTGAAGTAATAAAGATTTTAAGCCTGAATATACTGGCCTGTTCTGTAAATCACGAGATGCCTAATTACGGTTATTTAAAAAAATTAGTAAAGGCTAAATTATTGCTTTCGTAAATTGGATGATTTATAGCGTCAGAAGTTCGAATAAAATGTTCTATAGTAAATGACAAAAACCTTAAAATACAATAAAAAACCGCTAAAAAATCAGCTATTAACAGTTTACTTTTGAAATCACCGTGATTTTCAGAACATGACCAATAATAAGGGAAAGTTTTTTTTTAATGTTTAGCAAAACAAATTTCTTTCAAAAATAAAAATGTTTGATTTAAAAACGCTGCGTTGTAGTTAGGTTGAGGCACACGGGCGTTTTTTAAACGTGGCGTTACTGCTTTTTATATTAAATTTGAAAGTTCTAAATTTTTTTAAACTTCAAAATTAATATAAAGGCAGAAACGCCGCGTTTTAAAAACGCCCGTGTGGCCTCAGCCTAATAAAAACTTTGAAAAATCTTAATATAACAGGAAAACATTTATGTTTTGTTTTTCAAACAAAAACGTACATTTTTGTTTTAAAAATGATAATTATGTATATAAATAAGAATGTTAAATCTTAATATAATAGGAACACATTTTTGGTTTTGATTCAAATACGTCGCATCGTAGTAATAAAAGTAGTTAATCTTAATATAGTAAGGAAACATTATTCTTTTTAAAATGTTTAGTAAAAAAAAAATTTTTTTCAAACAAAAACGCAATTTTTTGTTTTAAAAATGATACTTTCATTAGTAAATAAGAATATTAAATCTTAATATTATAAAAAAACATTTTTGGTTTAAAAATGCATTTTAAAAATAAACTGATGTTCGGTTGCCAACATTAATCGGCCTATTATTATTTTTTTTTCGAAAATTGAGAAATATGCAGTTAAAATGTTGATTACTCCAAAAATATGCATTTATTGCCAAAGATGCAAAAATATGCAATTAGCATCAAAATTTACAAAAATATACAACTACGATTTAATATTTGATGATTCGCATAGATAATTAGTCAATACCTCTTTATATATATATATATATATATATATATATATATATATATATAGATATATATATATATATATATATATATATATATATATATATATATATATATATATATATATATATATATATATATATATATATATATATATATATATATATATATATATATATATATATATATATATATATATATATATATATATATATATATATATATACATCTCTGAAAAAAAGTTTGCTGTTTTCCAAAGTTTGTTTTCTTTTATGAGTATAAATTTGGCTTGCCGCATAACTAATACAAATGTACATTTGAGGTCCGAAATGTCAAACGTTAATAGAGAGTGGATGTGTGTGTTTGTATAACAGAAGCACCAAACATACGTGTTGTATTGTGTGTGCAACGTAGTTATTTCACATAAACACAACATTTGATAGTTCGTACCAGGAAAAAAATAATCAGCTGGCGTTCCAGGGCTACCTTGTATAATATTCTACCATGACTCAAACTAATCCAGTAATGTCGAAATTCAATAGTTTAGCCAATGATATTTTATTCACACTTCTTTGTTTACCATTAGTTAACAATTAGTTAGATGCTTTGGAACATGGTGCAAGAAGTATATAGGTGTCAGCAAAACGCCAGCTGATTATTTTTTGTTGTGGTAGTTTTGTACATAAGCAACGTCTAGCACGTGTATTTTTTTGACAAGCATTATCTAGTTTTTTTATTGCATTTGTTGAACCTGCATACTTATTACACCATGTTTTAGAAATTATTACCTGCATATAGCATACTTTTAGGAGAGACAAAAAATATTTACTCCATTAGCTTTGTGTGCTTAAAAATTTTTATATTGCGCCTTGAGATCTGAAATATTTTTTATTTCTTTATTTTTGCTTGTTTATTTATATTTGATAGGGCTACCATTCTTTACCCATATTAAAAATTTTAGTTAAACAATACACTGTATATATGAAGTTTTAGTTAAACAATAGTTATCATTTTAGTTTACTAATAATTAACTAATGACTGTAAATCTGGGCCTAAGTCGACGTTTAGACCATAGCTTATATAGAGGCCAAACAGAAACTTCAAAAACCTAAGTGTGCTGTCAAAAAACTAAGTCTAAGGATGTATTAGTAGAACATTTTGTATTAGTATTGGTTTAAAATAAACATTTCCCCACAGCACTAAAACCGCACTTGGTTGTAACAAAAAGTATTCTAAACTATTTATATTTTTTATACATGAATTTTTAGAAGTTTATGCAATTATTGTTGTATTAATTAATGAAAATATGAGTTTAGAATGCTTTTTAATACTTTCGAGCTCAAAAAATATTTATTTGCTAAACATTTTTTTGCAATTTTTCTATTTGGTAGCAAAAATTTTTATCCCAAAAAGGAACAAAAATACAATACTGTTCAATGAAAAATAGGGTTGAAAACTTTGATAAATTTCAACACACAAATGTCAACAAAATTAAACAAATATTTTAAAATTACAGCAAGAAGAAATATAAAATTTATTTTAAAACAAATTAAAAAAATAAATAAAACTAAAAAGTGTTTGTGCGTGGAAAAAAAGTTACGATTTAGTGCATTTTTAAGTGGAAAAATTATAGTCTCTCAAGTGTGTTGAAATGCAAAAATGGTGTTCTCTCATTTTTGTTGAATTCACAATATCTATATGTGTAAAGAGAGTTGTCATTATTTTATTGACAGTGCGAGAGCTTGCTATCTATGTTTATCAATGGTTTAGACGATGCAAGCAGCGTTATTTTAAAAATGTTTTTCTGTTTCAAATGAATTGCTTGCACTTTGATCCTATAGCAGTGCAAATCGGGCTACCACTTTAGCCCGATATATTAATTATCACGTAACCCCGCCATTTCTTGACAGATTTTGAAATATTTTATTTGAAAGGACATGAAACGTTTGGTACTATGAAAAATTGTGGGCGGACACCCCATTTGTAGACAAGCACACCATTTGATCTAACACAAAATCACGTTGGTTTTGTAATCTGGTACATAAGATCTTTGCATTAAAGTCGGGCTTTTTTTACATATGTACATAATTATCAGGGATCGGACTTTCATGCAAATGCATGTTTTTTGTGGTGATAGATAAAGAGGTATTGACTAATTATCTATGTGAATCATCAAATATTAAATCGTAGTTGCATATTTTTGTAAATTTTGATGCTAATTGCATATTTTTGCATCTTTGGCAATAAATGCATATTTTTGGAGTAATCAACATTTTAACTGCATATTTCTCAATTTTCGAAAAAAAAATAATAATAGGCCGATTATGGTTGGCAACCGAACATCAGTTTATTTTTAAAATGCATTTTTAAACCAAAAATGTTTTTTATAATATTAAGATTTAATATTCTTATTTACTAATGAAAGTATCATTTTTAAAACAAAAAATTGCGTTTTTGTTTGAAAAAAAAATTTTTTTTACTAAACATTTTAAAAAGAAAAATGTTTCCTTACTATATTAAGATTAACTACTTTTATTACTACGATGCGACGTATTTGAATCAAAACCAAAAATGTGTTCCTATTATATTAAGATTTAACATTCTTATTTATATACATAATTATCATTTTTAAAACAAAAATGTACGTTTTTGTTTGAAAAACAAAACATAAATGTTTTCCTGTTATATTAAGATTTTTCAAAGTTTTTATTAGGCTGAGGCCACACGGGCGTTTTTAAAACGCGGCGTTTCTGCCTTTATATTAATTTTGAAGTTTAAAAAAAATTTAGAACTTTCAAATTTAATATAAAAAGCAGTAACGCCACGTTTAAAAAACGCCCGTGTGCCTCAACCTAACTGCAACGCAGCGTTTTTAAATCAAACATTTTTATTTTTGAAAGAAATTTGTTTTGCTAAACATTAAAAAAAAACTTTCCCTTATTATTGGTCATGTTCTGAAAATCACGGTGATTTCAAAAGTAAACTGTTAATAGCTGATTTTTTAGCGGTTTTTTATTGTATTTTAAGGTTTTTGTCATTTACTATATAACATTTTATTCGAACTTCTGACGCTATAAATCATCCAATTTACGAAAGCAATAATTTAGCCTTTACTAATTTTTTTAAATAACCGTAATTAGGCATCTCGTGATTTACAGAACAGGCCAGTATATTCAGGCTTAAAATCTTTATTACTTCAATGCAGCGCAAACATTTAAAAACAAGTTTGTTTCCTCACTATATTAAAATATGTAAATAAAAATACAAATAGAACATGAAACGTTGATATAGGCTCCATGAAAAACCGCCCAAAACCAAATCGCCCAAAAATAAAAATGAAAAATCGCCCAAAATTTTTTCATACAAATTTTGGGTGATTTTTCATATGAAAAATCGCCCAAAAATTTTGGGCGATATTTCATTTTTTTGGGTGATTTTTCATTTTGAAATTTTGGGCGATTTTTCATATGAAATATGTTTCCATGAAAAGTCGCCCAAAACTAAATCGCCCAAAAATAAAAATGAAAAATCGCCCAAAAATATTTTCATACCAATTTTAAGTTATTTTTCATATGAAAAATCGCCCAAAATTTTACACCCAAAAAAATCAAAATCATCAAACTCGAATATAGAATATAGAATTTAAAATATATATTGTAGAAAATAATTGAGTGTTTCCAATGTGATCCATCTCCACCATTATTTGGCTTGTATAGCAGTACAAGTTGTTTAGAAAATTGTTGTAAGCGAAGCCGATATTTGACATACCATAGAGTTGAAAATTATTCCACCCGGCCGAAGGCCGGCTACACAGCAAGTAGTCGAAAGCACGTACCAAATTAAGCATTCCGAAGGCTACTAATATTGAAAATTGTCGCAAGCGAAGCCGAGATTTAACATACCAGAGAGTTCAAAATCATTCCGCCCGATCAAAGGCCGGCTATACGGAAAATCGTCGAAAGCGTTTCACAAGTTAAACACTCCAAGGTTCAGTAATATCAGAAATTTTCAAACACGAAGCGGATATTTGACATACCATACAGTTTAAAATCCTTCGTGCAGATGGAATCAAGTCTTTGCTTCGCTTACGACAATTTTCAATATAAGTTGCCTTCGGAATGCTTAATTTTGTACGTCTTTTCGACGACTTTTCGTGTAGACGGCCTTCGGCCGGGTGGAAACTCTATGGTATATCAAATCTGGGTTTCGCTTACGATAATTACTAATATTGAAAATTGTCGTAAGCGAAGCCGAGGTTTGACATACCACAGAGTTTAAAATCCTTCGACCCAGCCGAAGGCCGGCAACACGCAAAATCGTCAAAAGCAAGTCCCAAATTAAGCGTTCCGAAGGCTACTAATATTAAGAACCGTCGTAAGCGGAGCCTATATTTGATTCCAACTGCACAAAAGATTTTCAACTCTATGGTATGTCACACCTCAGCTTCGTTTATAATAATTTTCTATATTAGCGGGAATGTTTAACTTGAGATACGCTTTTGACGACTTTTCGTGTAGACGGCCTTCGGCCGGACGGAAGCATTTTAAACTCTATGGTATGTCAAATCTCGGCTTAGCTTACGAAAACTTTGAATATCAGGAGTCTTCGGAATGCTTAATTTGGTACGTGCTTTCGACGACTTTTCGGTAGAAACTCTACGGTATATCAAGTGTGGGTGTCGCTTACGACAATTACACGGATTTTCTTTTATATGTATGTAGAATAGTGGCTTCACTGATTAAAGATTCCATGCACAGCCGGCCTTCGGCCGGGCTTAAGGGTTTTCTCCTCTATGTATGTATGTCGAATAGCGGCTTCGCTGAGTAAATCTTTTCTGCACAGCCGGCCTTCGGCCGGGCTTAAGGGTTTTCTCCTCTATGTATGTCGAATAGCGGCTTCGCTGAGTAAATCTCTTCTGCACAGCCGGCCTTCGGCCGGGCTTAAGGATTTTCTCCTCTATGTATGTCGAATAGCGGCTTCGCTGAGTAAAGCCGTTTCGTGTAGCCGGCCTTCGCCCGGACGAAAGAATTTTAAACTCTATGGTATGTCAAATCTCGGCTTCGCTTATGAAAAACAAATTTTATAAAACGTTTCAATGAAAAATGTAGCACAAATTTTATTCAAAAGTTTGTGTTTAAATTTTTCGCGAAAAATTGCTAAATTTTAGACAAACCATAACTAATATTGATTAAACATTGCTAAAACTGTAAGAAACGCAAAAATTCTGTAAAAATCGCGATAATGGCGAAAATTCGGAAAAAATTACTTCCCAAATTAAGCATTCCGAAGGCTGTTATTAATATTGAAATTTTTCGTAAGCGAAGCCGAGATCTGACATACCATAAAATTTGAAACATTTCCGTCTGAAAGCTGGTTGTACAGAAACTCGTTAAAAGTGAGGAATATGAAATATCATTGAAAGCGAATCTATTCATTAAAATTTTGAAATAAAATATCAGTTTTATTTGAAATGCATATATTATATTTTATTAATAAATAATTAAGTATAAATGTCAAGTGTGTCGTTTACTGTTTCGCGGCAATATGGACATAAATATTGATCGACTTCATCGGCTATGCTTTGAGCTTGCAGTTTTATTACACATTCCTGACAACACTTCAAGTGCTTGCATGGTAAAAATACGACATTTGGATACTTTTCTAAACATATAATGCACTTAGCAGGTGCAGATTCATCACTTTCTTCATTATTTGTCTCTGCTATTATATCATCATCAGAATCGGGATCAGATAGATAACTCTCAAATATATCTTCATAAGGCTCCCAATCTGTGCAAATATCGTTTTTTGAGTAAATCATCCGATTCAAAAACATTTTTGTTGTTATATCTCCGCTTTCCAAAGCTTTTGTTGCTTCTTCAATTTTTTGGGCTTTATCGGCATCATGCCGTTTAATCCTCTTTGTACCTGAAATTCCACCACTATCTAATAACATTTTGAACTCTCTACTTTTGGTATATTCTTTATCCCGAAGAACTCCAACAAATTTGAAAAAATTTCCACGTTTTTTAATAATACGTCCTAAAACTCCGTTGTAGGCTTCAATTGCAGATGAGGATCTTGTTGTAAGTTTATAAACAGAAAAATTTTCTGGCTTAACCTGTTGTGTAAAAATTATTTAATTTTAAGATCGAAATTTTTTACCATCCATACCTTTTCTATCCATTGCTTAGTAAAGTAATCAACGAATGGTTTAAACTTCTGCTCTGTATCGAAACAGCATATATCTTGCTTTAAAAGTAAGAATGAAGCAGCTATAGTTTTTGCCGGTAGCAATGGTAAACACAAAATTTTGTGATAAATTTCAGACGCTTTTTTATTCGTTCTGATAAATTCCGCAAGAATTCTAAATTTTGACGAAATATTGCGTCTTATTGCTTGACAGAAATGAAACCAGCAACCATGTACATTGGCGTTTGGGAAATTTTTTCTTAAAGAATTTTGTAGAGCCTTTTCAAAATTAAATATATTATTATTAATATATTCGATTAGTTGGTCGTAAGCTTTTTCATTTTTTTTATTCATTAAAACAAAAATGAAAGGGTACATCTGGAAATAAAAATAAAGTATTGATTAAAGGCATTTTTGTGAGATTCAATATAAGCATAAAAAATCCAAAACATAACCATAATCCAACATAACCATAAAAAACATCATTAGATACGAATTTTTACCGAAAGGAAATTACTCTACCTACCTTTTGACCGAAATAATCAATATAAATAATTAAAAACTGTTTGAAAGCTCCCATCGGTACGATTTTAAATGTACCGTCCATTAAATACATCCTCTGTTCGGGTTTAATGTTTGCGTTAATTAAGTTAGCTATATTTTCTGAGAAAAAAATACAAAAGCTTATATCGTCTTCTTGAATACAAGCTTTAAAGAATTGACATGGAGTATCATCGTGTTTACTGACTCCATATTTTTGCCAAACATCTTGTAAATTAAACGCCTCTACTATTGAATTAGGCGTGGTTGGAGTTTTAATAAAAGTCTTTGCGGCAAGATATTGTAACCCGCGTTGAATTTTTGCATAGCTCAAGCTTTTTGTTGCTTCTTGACTGCTATTTTTAATAATGACAATTTATATCAATAAAGATAATAAATAAAAATAATTCGCAAAACTTACTTGGAACAGACGTAATCAAAAGCCAACTTGACGACACTTGTAGTATTGACTGAACCAACTGAAACAGAGTTGTTAATACAGGTTTCTTTTATATCTTGCATAGCCTTTAACTCATTGAATAACGACTCGTGATTGGAGTGATTGTGTCCAAAGCCTTTTTTGGATTTTACTACCGAATTGTGTATAATTCCGTACTCAATACGCGAATTACAATTATCCGTATAACATGTATAATACACTTTTTTTTCAGTTTTAGATTTTTTTTTTATAAAGCATTTTTTCACTACACAAATAAATTAATTTGCTATTAACTTTTTTGCCACTAACATATTCAAAATCTAAATTTTCCATTTCGCAAGTTTTTTAAATAAAATCTTAAGCACAAGTATTTGATTGTTTTACGACAGAAAATTGAAAACTTTGTGAATGTTAAATGAACAATTTTTACAACACAACCTAAGCTTACTACAAAAATTGTAATAAAACTTTTTAACAAGTAAACTTAAGTAAATTAAATTTTTAAGTTTTTTAGTCATAAATGTCAAATTAATTAATTTTTTAAAACAAAGCTACAAGAAATAGTTACAATTTAATCCTTTAGATATAATTGTTTTTATCGCTTGTGACAATTTTCCACTTAAACGGCTTTCGGTCGAGTTTATCAAATATTTGGTTCCCTTAGCCCTAAGCCCAGGCCGGCTACACGACAAGTCGTCGAAAGTGCGTCCCAAATTAAGCATTTCGAAGGTTATTAATACTGAAAATTGTCGTAAGCGAAGCCGAGATTCGACATGCCAAATGCTTCCGCCCGGCCGAAGGCCGGCTACACGGGAAGTCGTCGAAAGCTCTTCCCAAATTATGCATTGAATATTAGGAGTCTTCGGAATGGTTTATTTGGTACGTGTTTTCGACGACTTTTCGAGTAGCCGGCCTTCGGCCGGCCGGAAGGATTTTAAACTCCATAGTATATCAAATCTCTGCTTCGCTTACGACAATTTTTTACATTACTTGCCTTTGGAATATTTAATTTGAAACGCGGTTTTGGCGGACGGAGTTTTTAGACTATATGAGATATGTAAAATTTTGAGCTGCGCTTTCCTTGACGTTTTAAATTTCCGGCCTTCGATAAATAATCATTACTGTATTAGGCTTAAATCTAGTTTAGCCAAGTAGGTCCAAAGGAAAAAAAAGTTTCCTATCTTATAGAAAATTAAAAAATAAGAAGAAAATATATAATAAAAAGTTGGCAGCAACCTATATTTTCCGAGTTATGTGCCTCTGAAGTTTTCATATAAAACTTTGATTACGCATCACATTCTAAAAAAATAGGAAAAAAACCCTATCCGATAGAAAACTAAAAAATAAGAAAAAAAAATAAAAAAAAAATTGGTGGCGAGCCTTAGTTTCCGAGTTATGGACCTCTTAAGTTCTAGTACAAAATTGTGATACCTAATATTTTCACACGAATGTGGTCATAATTCAACATCCATAGAGAATAAACTTTTCGAAGCCGGCTAAGCAGAACATCTTTACTCAGCGAAGCCGCTATTTGACATACATAGAGGAGAAAATCTTTAAGCCCGGCCGAAGGCCGGCTGTGCAGAAAGGCTTTACTCAGCGAAGCCGCTATTCGACATAAATAAAGGAGAAAACCCTTAAGCCCGGCCGAAGGCCGGCTGTGCAGAAGCGCTTTACTCAGCGAAGCCGCTATTCGACATACATAGAGGAGAAAACCCTTAAGGCCGGCCGTGCAGGAAATCTTTAATCAGCGAAGCCACTATTCTACATACATAGAGAAGAAAATGCTTAAGCCCGGCCTAAGGCCGGCTATGTAGACAATCTTTATGCAGCGAAGCCACTATTCTACATGTATAGGAGAAAATTCTTAAGACCGGCCGAAGACCGGCTATACAGACAATCTTGACTAATTAAAACTAAATTTCTTCGTATAAACACAGTTTTATATGAAAACTTAAGAGGCCCATAACTCGGAAAATATGGGTTGCCGCCAACTTTGTAATTCATATTTTCTTCTTATATTTCAATTTTCTATAAGATAGGCTATTTCTTTTTTCATTTTAACCTACTTTGCTAAACTAGATTTGTTCCCTATATTATATGTTTAAAAATTTTTTTTTGCATCTATGATAATTATCAAAATCTTTGGCAGATGGAAAATATTGCCTTTTATTCATACTTTTATTGCAATTGCAGTAAGAAACGAAGACTATTTATGCTTTTCTGTAAGTTTTCCTTTTTTTCAATATAAAAATTTAATTACTATACTTTTTAAATATTTTTTTTTGTGTTTTTAATTTTGGGCGATATTTCATATTTTTTGGGCGATTTTTCATTTTTTTTGGGTGATTTTTCATTTTGAAATTTTGGGCGATTTTTCATTTTTTTTGGGCGATTTTTCATTTTGAAATTTTGGGCGATTTTTCATTTTTATTTTTGGGCGATTTGGTTTTGGGCGATTTTTCATGGAGCCGTTGAAATAGAAGAAAAATATATCTTTGAATATAAAAAAATGTTGTTTTTGAATTTTATTTCGTGCGTGTTGTGTTGTGTTTGTGTTTTGTAAGTTTTGGGCGTGCGTGTTGGACATCCGGTATTCGTGTTCGTGCCGTGTTGGAAAATGTCGACACGCGCCCATCTCTAATTCCAACTGATTCAAACTACAATAATCATAAATTCTTCGGAAGCAATGAAAAGTACTTCCAATTTTTTTAATGGGTTGATATCAATTTTAAATTTTAATAATCTCTTTCGCCGTGATTTTATATAATAAAGAATTACTCTACTTAGTTTTGTTAAATTTAACTTGAATTCAATTTCAATATTGGGTATCCGTATCGTATCGGCAAAAAGGTGTATCGTTACATCCCTCATTAAAAGGAATTAAATTCAAATATTTTTTTTTAAATAAAAATACATACATACACCCATGGTCTGGAAAACCGAGAAATGAAAACATAGTATGTCTGTTCGTTTACTTATTACAATTTACTGTTTTTACTACAGCTGGAAGCTTTCAATACAAAATGAAAACAAATTTTTCCAATTAGGGATCGGACTTTCATGCAAATGCATGTTTTTTGTGGTGATAGATAAAGAGGTATTGACTAATTATCTATGCGAATCATCAAATATTAAATCGTAGTTGCATATTTTTGTAAATTTTGATGCTAATTGCATATTTTTGCATCTTTGGCAATAAATGCATATTTTTGGAGTAATCAACATTTTAACTGCATATTTCTCAATTTTCGAAAAAAAATAATAATAGGCCGATTATGGTTGGCAACCGAACATCAGTTTATTTTTAAAATGCATTTTTAAACCAAAAATGTTTTTTATAATATTAAGATTTAATATTCTTATTTACTAATGAAAGTATCATTTTTAAAACAAAAAATTGCGTTTTTGTTTGAAAAAAAATTTTTTTTTACTAAACATTTTAAAAAGAATAATGTTTCCTTACTATATTAAGATTAACTACTTTTATTACTACGATGCGACGTATTTGAATCAAAACCAAAAATGTGTTCCTATTATATTAAGATTTAACATTCTTATTTATATACATAATTATCATTTTTAAAACAAAAATGTACGTTTTTGTTTGAAAAACAAAACATAAATGTTTTCCTGTTATATTAAGATTTTTCAAAGTTTTTATTAGGCTGAGGCCACACGGGCGTTTTTAAAACGCGGCGTTTCTGCCTTTATATTAATTTTGAAGTTTAAAAAAATTTAGAACTTTCAAATTTAATATAAAAAGCAGTAACGCCACGTTTAAAAAACGCCCGTGTGCCTCAACCTAACTACAACGCAGCGTTTTTAAATCAAACATTTTTATTTTTGAAAGAAATTTGTTTTGCTAAACATTAAAAAAAAACTTTCCCTTATTATTGGTCATGTTCTGAAAATCACGGTGATTTCAAAACTAAACTGTTAATAGCTGATTTTTTAGCGGTTTTTTATTGTATTTTAAGGTTTTTGTCATTTACTATAGAACATTTTATTCGAACTTCTGACGCTATAAATCATCCAATTTACGAAAGCAATAATTTAGCCTTTACTAATTTTTTTAAATAACCGTAATTAGGCATCTCGTGATTTACAGAACAGGCCAGTATATTCAGGCTTAAAATCTTTATTACTTCAATGCAGCGCAAACATTTAAAAACAAGTTTGTTTCCTCACTATATTAAAATATGTAAATAAAAATACAAATAGAACATGAAACGTTGAAATAGAAGAAAAATATGTCTTTGAATATAAAAAAATGTTGTTTTTGAATTTTATTTCGTGCGTGTTGTGTTGTGTTTGTGTTTTGTAAGTTTTGGGCGCGCGTATTGGACATCCGGTATTCGTGTTCGTGCCGTGTTGGAAAATGTCGACACGCGCCCATCTCTAATTCCAACTGATTCAAACTACAATAATCATAAATTCTTCGGAAGCAATGAAAAGTACTTCCAATTTTTTTAATGGGTTGATATCAATTTTAAATTTTAATAATCTCTTTCGCCGTGATTTTATATAATAAAGAATTACTCTACTTAGTTTTGTTAAATCTAACTTGAATTCAATTTCAATATTGGGTATCCGTATCGTATCGGCAAAAAGGTGTATCGTTACATCCCTCATTAAAAGGAATTAAATTCAAATATTTTTTTTTAAATAAAAATACATACATACACCCATGGTCTGGAAAACCGAGAAATGAAAACATAGTATGTCTGTTCGTTTACTTATTACAATTTACTGTTTTTACTACAGCTGGAAGCTTTCAATACAAAATGAAAACAAATTTTTCCAATTAGGGATCGGACTTTCATGCAAATGCATGTTTTTTGTGGTGATAGATAAAGAGGTATTGACTAATTATCTATGCGAATCATCAAATATTAAATCGTAGTTGCATATTTTTGTAAATTTTGATGCTAATTGCATATTTTTGCATCTTTGGCAATAAATGCATATTTTTGGAGTAATCAACATTTTAACTGCATATTTCTCAATTTTCGAAAAAAAAAATAATAATTGGCCGATTATGGTTGGCAACCGAACATCAGTTTATTTTTAAAATGCATTTTTAAACCAAAAATGTTTTTTATAATATTAAGATTTAATATTCTTATTTACTAATGAAAGTATCATTTTTAAAACAAAAAATTGCGTTTTTGTTTGAAAAAAATTTTTTTTTTACTAAACATTTTAAAAAGAAAAATGTTTCCTTACTATATTAAGATTAACTACTTTTATTACTACGATGCGACGTATTTGAATCAAAACCAAAAATGTGTTCCTATTATATTAAGATTTAACATTCTTATTTATATACATAATTATCATTTTTAAAACAAAAATGTACGTTTTTGTTTGAAAAACAAAACATAAATGTTTTCCTGTTATATTAAGATTTTTCAAAGTTTTTATTAGGCTGAGGCCACACGGGCGTTTTTAAAACGCGGCGTTTCTGCCTTTATATTAATTTTGAAGTTTAAAAAAATTTAGAACTTTCAAATTTAATATAAAAAGCAGTAACGCCACGTTTAAAAAACGCCCGTGTGCCTCAACCTAACTGCAACGCAGCGTTTTTAAATCAAACATTTTTATTTTTGAAAGAAATTTGTTTTGCTAAACATTAAAAAAAAACTTTCCCTTATTATTGGTCATATTCTGAAAATCACGGTGATTTCAAAAGTAAACTGTTAATAGCTGATTTTTTAGCGGTTTTTTATTGTATTTTAAGGTTTTTGTCATTTACTATAGAACATTTTATTCGAACTTCTGACGCTATAAATCATCCAATTTACGAAAGCAATAATTTAGCCTTTACTAATTTTTTTAAATAACCGTAATTAGGCATCTCGTGATTTACAGAACAGGCCAGTATATTCAGGCTTAAAATCTTTATTACTTCAATGCAGCGCAAACATTTAAAAACAAGTTTGTTTCCTCACTATATTAAAATATGTAAATAAAAATACAAATAGAACATGAAACGTTGAAATAGAAGAAAAATATGTCTTTGAATATAAAAAAATTTTGTTTTTGAATTTTATTTCGTGCGTGTTGTGTTGTGTTTGTGTTTTTTAAGTTTTGGGCGTGCGTGTTGGACATCCGGTATTCGTGTTCGTGCCGTGTTGGAAAATGTCGACACGCGCCCATCTCTAATTCCAACTGATTCAAACTACAATAATCATAAATTCTTCGGAAGCAATGAAAAGTACTTCCAATTTTTTTAATGGGTTGATATCAATTTTAAATTTTAATAATCTCTTTCGCCGTGATTTTATATAATAAAGAATTACTCTACTTAGTTTTGTTAAATTTAACTTGAATTCAATTTCAATATTGGGTATCCGTATCGTATCGGCAAAAAGGTGTATCGTTACATCCCTCATTAAAAGGAATTAAATTCAAATATTTTTTTTTAATAAAAATACATACATACACCCATGGTCTGGAAAACCGAGAAATGAAAACATAGTATGTCTGTTCGTTTACTTATTACAATTTACTGTTTTTACTACAGCTGGAAGCTTTCAATACAAAATGAAAACAAATTTTTCCAATTAGGGATCGGACTTTCATGCAAATGCATGCTTTTTGTGGTGATAGATAAAGAGGTATTGACTAATTATCTATGCGAATCATCAAATATTAAATCGTAGTTGCATATTTTTGTAAATTTTGATGCTAATTGCATATTTTTGCATCTTTGGCAATAAATGCATATTTTTGGAGTAATCAACATTTTAACTGCATATTTCTCAATTTTCGAAAAAAAAATAATAATAGGCCGATTATGGTTGGCAACCGAACATCAGTTTATTTTTAAAATGCATTTTTAAACCAAAAATGTTTTTTATAATATTAAGATTTAATATTCTTATTTACTAATGAAAGTATCATTTTTAAAACAAAAAATTGCGTTTTTGTTTGAAAAAAAAATTTTTTTTACTAAACATTTTAAAAAGAATAATGTTTCCTTACTATATTAAGATTAACTACTTTTATTACTACGATGCGACGTATTTGAATCAAAACCAAAAATGTGTTCCTATTATATTAAGATTTAACATTCTTATTTATATACATAATTATCATTTTTAAAACAAAAATGTACGTTTTTGTTTGAAAAACAAAACATAAATGTTTTCCTGTTATATTAAGATTTTTCAAAGTTTTTATTAGGCTGAGGCCACACGGGCGTTTTTAAAACGCGGCGTTTCTGCCTTTATATTAATTTTGAAGTTTAAAAAAATTTAGAACTTTCAAATTTAATATAAAAAGCAGTAACGCCACGTTTAAAAAACGCCCGTGTGCCTCAACCTAACTGCAACGCAGCGTTTTTAAATCAAACATTTTTATTTTTGAAAGAAATTTGTTTTGCTAAACATTAAAAAAAAACTTTCCCTTATTATTGGTCATGTTCTGAAAATCACGGTGATTTCAAAAGTAAACTGTTAATAGCTGATTTTTTAGCGGTTTTTTATTGTATTTTAAGGTTTTTGTCATTTACTATAGAACATTTTATTCGAACTTCTGACGCTATAAATCATCCAATTTACGAAAGCAATAATTTAGCCTTTACTAATTTTTTTAAATAACCGTAATTAGGCATCTCGTGATTTACAGAACAGGCCAGTATATTCAGGCTTAAAATCTTTATTACTTCAATGCAGCGCAAACATTTAAAAACAAGTTTGTTTCCTCACTATATTAAAATATGTAAATAAAAATACAAATAGAACATGAAACGTTGAAATAGAAGAAAAATATGTCTTTGAATATAAAAAAATGTTGTTTTTGAATTTTATTTCGTGCGTGTTGTGTTGTGTTTGTGTTTTGTAATTTTTGGGCGTGCGTGTTGGACATCCGGTATTCGTGTTCGTGCCGTGTTGGAAAATGTCGACACGCGCCCATCTCTAATTCCAACTGATTCAAACTACAATAATCATAAATTCTTCGGAAGCAATGAAAAGTACTTCCAATTTTTTTAATGGGTTGATATCAATTTTAAATTTTAATAATCTCTTTCGCCGTGATTTTATATAATAAAGAATTACTCTACTTAGTTTTGTTAAATTTAACTTGAATTCAATTTCAATATTGGGTATCCGTATCGTATCGGCAAAAAGGTGTATCGTTACATCCCTCATTAAAAGGAATTAAATTCAAATATTTTTTTTTAAATAAAAATACATACATACACCCATGGTCTGGAAAACCGAGAAATGAAAACATAGTATGTCTGTTCGTTTACTTATTACAATTTACTGTTTTTACTACAGCTGGAAGCTTTCAATACAAAATGAAAACAAATTTTTCCAATTGCAGTTAAAGTAGTAAGAATTTCGAGTAAACGAACACAGCTATTATGTATTTCTTATCATAATAAAACATTGATATTTTTTACAAGTGAAACTAATACAAATATTAAAAAAACAAAATATTTTCATTTATTTACTTATAACTACGGTAAAAACAAAGCAAAAGGCAGTTCATATAACATTTATATGGCCATTATTTCAACTTGGCGTTAGTTAAAGGTAGAGTTTTATCGAACGTATAACAAGTTTTTAATTACGGCTGATAAAATTACGCCTTTGACTAACACCAAGTTGTAATAAAGGCCCTTAACATAAAACAAAATTTTAAAAATTAAAAGTATGTAATTCATTCAAGAAATCATCAGAAATCAAATGGCGACATGCGTACAATGCGAAGTCACAATACAAATGATGATATATGAAAAATGGTATTAAAAAATGTGTGGGTGATAGAGAGCTGTGTTAACATACACATATCGCACTTGATCAACAAGAGGGTATTAACTCGAAATTTTTTAAGTTTCACTTTTTGCTAAAAAAACAACTAACAACATCATTATCTATCTACTGTAAAAATTTCAACGTATTCCATTCCACGTGACCATTTTCATGATAGTGTAGTGACTGCTGTTATATCAACAAAAAGTTATTTTAAGTTAATACAAAAGTTGAAATAGAAATGTTGAAACAGAAATAACCATTTTCATGTAATAATTGCAAAAATTTAAAAGAAAAACAATAAGGGTCCTCATGCAAACGTTCGAAACCCTCGCAAGTTGCGCAAACTGTGCATTGTATCATGAAAATAATGAATATTAGTTCATAATTTATATTTGCTGACAAATAGTAGATACTATTTTGTTGTAAATTTATTAGGAATGATAATTTTCACTGTTTATTATTCTACAGACAATGTTATTTTTATAAAATTTTGTAAGAAACTACATTGCCTATTATATTGTTGTTTTCATATATTTTTCAATATATGATAGTTCTAAAATAAAACAAACTAACAGGTTATGGGCCTCAGAATACGCAAGTTATAAGAATCTTAAAAAAAAAAATTTACGAAAATGGCAATGGTACCAGGAGCATTACAGATGGAAATATTACGTGGGCGTGAAAACTTTGATGTTTGGAAGAGGCAAGCGAAGTCCTTGTTGGTGATTAAGAATTGCTGGTACGTAGTAAAAGAAGGTGTTGGTGAAGGCCGTGATGAAAATTTAGATGAACGTGCTCTGGCGGAGATAGCGTTGATGATTGATTCAAGCAATTATGGTCATATTGCCACGGCTACAACATCAAAACAAGCTTGGGATGCTCTCATGAATACATACGAAGACACGGGCTTAACAAGGAAGGTTGAGCTATTAAAACAATTAATGATTATCAAATTGGAAAAGTTCAGTTCAATACAGGGGTATGTAAATGAATTAGTTATAATTGCATTAAAGGTAAAAAATGCTGGCCTAAGAATTGATGATGAGTTGACAGCTTCCCTTATGTTGACTGGGTTACCTGATGACTTCAAACCGCTTATAATGGCTGTAGAAAATTCAAAAGAGAAATTAACCGTTGATGCTGTGAAAAATCTTCTCCTACAGGACGCAAAGTTCGATCAAAGAGCGGATAGTGAAGCAGCCTTATTTTCAAAAAACCGTAAGAACAAAAAAAATTCAGTGTTTCAGTTGTAAAGAATTTGGGCATATGTCAAAAAATGTTCCAAACAGAAATAAAAGCTATTATAATGATCATTACAAAAAAGGAAACAAATTTAAAAGAAATGTAGTACAACATTAATTGCTAAAGCGAGTAAAAGTATGCATGCGCGTATGAGCAAAGAAATTGATCGAAGCCGAAGTTCAACGAATTCAATGTGTAGCTATTTATACAGCAAGCGGAAGATAGAAAATAAGAAGGTGGTTATAGCAAACAACAGTGAACTTTCTGTAGACTGTGCTGGCGATATTCATTTGGAAATATGCTGTGAAAACAAGAAGATGATTACAATTAGGAATATAGAGTTTGTACCAAACTTGTGTGCAAATTTGTTATCTGTAAAACAATTGACAGATACCGGCAAGAAAGTTATATTTGATGGCCAAACATGTAAAATCGTTGATGAAAACGATAATCTTGTTGTAACTGCTACAGCTTTCAACGATCTTTATTGTTTGGATAGCAAGATGCTGATTAGGAGTGATAAAGTTTTCTTAGCCAAAGAAAATTTTAATTTATGGCATAGAAGAATGGGTCATATCTGCAACAAAATTTTACGTAAGGTAAAATAAACAAATATCGGGATTGATTTTGGAAAGGAGAATAAAGATGATTGTGTGACGTGTGTAAAAGGAAAGCAGACTAGAAGACCAACAAGAGAAAGCGGTACAAGAGGTACACAACCATTGCAAATAATTCACTCAGATGTTTTGGGTCCATTGAACACGAGCTCATTTTCCGGTTCAAGATTCCTTGTTCTTTTGTGGATGACTTTTCCCGAAAGGTTTTTGTATACCCTTTGAAGAGTAAATCTGAGGTATGTAATACATTCATTAAATTTAAGAACATGGTCGAAAATCAGTGTTCTACTAAAATGAAAATTTTACGCGCTGATAACGGAGGGGAATATGTAAACAATAAGTTTTCCAGTTTCTTAAATAACCATGGTATTATGCATCAGAAAACTTCCCCATATACTCCGGAACAAAATGGTGTTGCGGAAAGAATAAATAGAACTATTGTAGAGCGATTTAGATGTATGCTTATTGATAGCAATCTAAATCACAGATTTTGGGCTGAAGCAGCGAATACAGCTTGTTTTTTGATGAATAGGATACCGTGTAGAGATCAAGATTGTACACTAGAAGAAAAATGGACCGGTCGGCTTCAAAATTTTAAGTTTATAAAAGTTTTTGGTTGTCCTGTTCTTGTGCATAGCCCAAAAGAAAAGCGTCACAAGCTAGATTCAAAATCAATCGAATGTATAATGGTGGGATATAGCTTAAAGAGCAAGGCCTACAGATTATTTAATCCTCAGACCGAACAGATTTTAATTAGTCGTGATGTGGTATTTTTAGAAGAAAACAAAGTGAGTCTAGTAAAGATTAGTAAATATTTTTGGTCGGAATTCTTTAATTATGAAGCAATTGTTAATTCTGGGGAGAGTAAAAGCTACGAAGTTTTTGGACAGATTGCTGAAGATGGATGCAGTGAATTACCAATTGATGAATCTGTTCAACGAATTGCAGAAACCGAAACCGGTAGTGATGCTTCGTATAATTCAGAAGAGTGGTCATTAGCTTTCTCACCATCAAATAATCAAATTGCTGATAATGAATGGGTTCCAGGATCTTACCAAGTGGAAAATTTACAGGCGAATGAAGCATTTAGACGGTCGGAAAGAATTGCAAATAAAACATCGCATTCTCACAATTTTTGTGCTATGCAATTTGTTACTGGGGAACCGACAAGTGTTCAAGAAGCCATGTCATCAGAAAAATCAGCTGAGTGGAAAATTGCAATGAACATTGAATATGATTCTCTGATCGCCAACAACACATGGGTTTTAACAAAACTTCCAAAAGGAAAGAAGGCAATAAAGTCAAAATGGGGTTTCAAATTAAAGCAAGATGAAAATGGTTGCCAAAACAAATTGAAAGCGAGATTGGTAGCGAAAGGTTTTTCACAACGTCATGGTATAGATTTTTATGAAACTTTTGCTCCGGTTGTGAGATATGAGTCAATTAGATTTTTATTGGCTCTGGCGGTTAAATTCGATTTGAAAATACATCAAATAGATGCTGTAACCGCATATCTAAACGGAACTTTAAATGAAGAGGTTTACATGGAACAACCTGAAATGTTTGATGATGGCTCTGGTAAAGTTTGTAAATTGAATAAATCAATTTATGGTCTCAAGCAATCTGGCAGAGTATGGAACCAGACAATTAACAAAGTTTTTCTTGAAATGGGACTCGTGAGAAGTGAAGTTGATCAGTGTATTTACTACAAAGTGACCAGATAATATATGTTGCTTTATATGTTGATGACGTTTTATTATTATCAAATGATCTGGCATGTATCCAATCACTAAAGAATACACTCTCATCTAAATTTAAAATGAAAGATGTAGGTGAAATATCATCTTTTCTTGGCATGAAGATAACTCATAAAAAAGATACAATAAAAATTGATCAGTCAAAATACATATCAGATGTTTTAGTCCGATTTGGCATGAATGATTGTAATCCGGTTTCAACACCTATTGATGACAATCAGAAGTTGACTGAAAGCATGTGGCCTGCAGATGAAAAAGGTAAACAAATGCTGTTAAAGATACCATATATGGAAGCTATAGGGTGCTTGTTATTTGCTGCACAAATCTCAAGGCCAGATATATGCTATGCGGTAAATCTTTTGAGTAGATTTAGTTCGAATCCTGGAAAATCTCATTGGGAAGCCGTTAAGAGAGTATTGAGATATCTGAAAGGAACGATAAATAAAGGAATAGTATGTATAAAACGAGTAGATGATGAAATAAAAGGCTTTTGTGATGCTGATTGAGCCGGAAATGTAGATGATCGTAAACCAACAACTGGCTATGTGTTTATTTTTCAATCTGGTGCATTAGCATGGGCTACTAAAAGACAAAAAATAGTAGCATTATCTTCAACGGAATCTGAATTCATGTCTGTAACAGCTGCAATTCAAGAATCGATTTGGTTAAAACGTTTGGAAACTGAAATTAATCCCGATCGCAAACGAAGCTTGACACTATTTTGTGATAATAAAGGCGCTATACAAGTAGCGTTATATAATAACTATTCAAACCGAAGAAAGCATGTGGACATCAAAGCAAAATTTATCCAACAAGAAACCGAATATAAGGAAATTGTATTGAAGTATCTTAACACAAACGAGATGATAGCTGATGATTTAACTAAAGCAGTAACCCCACAGTAGATGAAGTTCTTTGCAGACCATTTTGGTCTTAACTAAGATTTTTGTTTTTTGTTTGTTTTAAAATCATTAAATTTAAATATTTATTTTAATTAAGATTTGGAAATTTATCATTCTGGAAGAGTGTTGTAAATTTATTAGGAATGATAATTTTCACTGTTTATTATTCTACAACGTTATTTTTATAAAATTTTGTAAGAAACTACGTTGCCTATTATATTGTTGTTTTCAATATATGATAGTTCTAAAATAAAACTCAAACTAATATATTTGTCAGCAAATATAAATTATGAAGTAATATTTATTATTTTCAAGATACAAGGCACAGTTTGCGCAACTTACGACGGTTTTGAACGTTTTCATTTTCGGAACATATTTTCAAATGGAATTTGCTTACTATTATGTATTGGGATTTTCAAATTCTCTTAAAATTTTGAGTTTATACCCTCTTGTTGTCAAGTACGATAAATACATATGGATATGCACATTAGAGTGCTTAAAAAAATTTTTTTAGATTATAGCACTTGAAAAAAACATTTTTGTATTGTATCATGAAATTATTGTATCATGAAAAAAACAGTATTACTCCTACAAATATTCATATAAAAAGCAAAAAGCCCTACTGCCTGTTTTTGTAAATAAAATAAAAATTTTCGTTAGGGACTTTGAATTGAAAACAAAAACAAATTTGAGTTTTGCTTATTGTTGTTTCAATATAAATTCCCTAACGAAAATTTTCATATTATTTACAAAAACAGGCAGTAAGGCTTTTTGCTTTTTATATGAATATTTGTAGGTGTAATACTATTTTTTGTTCATGATACAATAATAGAAGGCAGTCAAATTCTCTCTTTTCGTCGCCATATTAACGTTCTGATATTCAAGGGAATTATGAAAAATCGTTCTACCAAACTTTTTACTAAAATCCAAATGGAGTTACATACTACATTTATACGCACGTGTTATTTGCAAATAAAAACGTAATACTGCCAAGTATGTATTTTTATTTTAACTTACTAACTCACGAAAACAATTAAGGTGGAGGTACATACCACGCGCTACGCGGCAACGCTTTTCTTACTTTTCGAACTTTTAACGTTTTAAGAATGGCAAGTTATACACCACGATTTTGATGCTATTCTGCCTATACAATTTCAAGCCTTTGTCGGCTATATTTTGTCTTGCCTTTAAGTTTTATTTTTCTTTATATCTTTATAATAAAAAAATTAATTTCTAATAATTTATTTTCATTAAACAAACATTTTAGCATATGAATCTGGCAGCACTACCTGTCATTTTGTATACGACGCGTGAACGCATGCTATGTACCTTCACCTTTACTGACTAACGCGTTATTTGCAAATAAGATGTTTGGGGTGCCACCTTTACATATGTTTGTTAATAAAAATTTATAAATAGGTAAATATATTCACAAATAGATGAATAATCATCGATTTAATAAGTTACAATAAAAAAGTATTTGGCAGCATTTTACGTTTTTATTTGCAAATAAGCTCTGCGTATAAACGAGGTAACATTCTATTATTGTATCATGGTTTTTCTTTTACATTTATTAATTTTCGAAAATTGACTAGTTAACTGAGTTGAATATGAAAATATTAAAATCAATCATTTTCGTCCTCAAAAATCCCTTCCATGGAAAGTTGAAGTATGTCAGTGCGGGTGGTTGGCGTGGACGACAAAGTATAAGAAGGTAACGGTGACGACGATGTGGAAGACTGGGTGAAGCTCTCAACACAGATGTCTTCTCGCTTTTTTAACTGTTTCGCCAGTATTTATTTAGAACACGTCAATCTCCCATACAGCGTTTGTCTGGTCCTCACCCTCTGTTTCTTCCAACACCGATATTACCTTCTTGCCCAACCAGTCATACTTGCATTTCTTTGTATTTTTCTTTTCCAGGACCGACTGTAGTTCATCAAGCCCATCTTCAAACGATCGTTTTTTTTCTTCTTCTTTATTGGAGTTTTCGATTCGGAGCAGTCTTCGATAAAGCTAGCCGCCATATCATCCTGAAAGAATTGAAATAAATTTATATTTGGAGAATAGTTATTTAATTTAAATAATTAAAATTTCCTCACTGTATTCGAAACGCTTTCTCTCATTTTCAAACGAGTTTTTAAAAACGATAACTGTTTGAAACACCACAGCTTTGACAGATACTCATTATCTGTCCCCATACCAGACTTTCTTTTACTTTGAAGTATTTTCAATTCAGATGAAAACTGAGAACGCAGTCCTTGAATTCCTTTTTCATTATGTTCAGAGAAATCGTTGGACATTTTTGCCTCATGGCTTCCAAAATAGTGTTTAAGGCAGCGGCCTTAATATCCCTGTTCATATAGTTTAAACGCACGTTATACAGACATTCATGCTGTTCTATAAAAGAAATACTATTTTATTATAAACGAATATAAACAGAAACTAATTAAACAGTTTCGCGCTTAAATACTCACCCCCATATGCAAAAAAAAAAGTGTGTTTGAAATGTATGTTAAAACAAAATTTTCATAGAAAAAACGGTTTTACCGTATATTTCAAACACACTTTATATTTTTTTTTGCATATGGGGGTCAAACGTTTTCAAACTTACACAAAAGAATTAAATACGCAGAATAAAATATAAAAAAAAAAAACAAACCGAACAAAATTATTTAATTTTGATATACATAATATGTATGTATGTACATACATAAAT
The DNA here is from genome assembly GCA_956483635.1 of Panzeria rudis. Lineage (NCBI taxonomy): Eukaryota > Metazoa > Arthropoda > Insecta > Diptera > Tachinidae > Panzeria > Panzeria rudis. The sequence goes on from OY101449.1 coordinate 70,261,398, forward strand.
ACAAGCCAACAATACTAGAGTGACGATGGCTTGAGAAAAATAATATGAAGCAACCAGATGTAAATTACGAAAAGCAAGAAGCTCTCTCAAATTTGCTATCACATGCCCGTTGTTGATAGAAAAATTCCAGACATGTATCAAAATCTATTGTCTGTGTGACGCACACATTCTCAAATTTACTAAAACAGCTGTTCTTGTAGTGGTACCTGTTCAATATACCTTGGGACATATGTGAACTGGGACAAAGACTTGCATAGTGTAAACTGCGTTGCCATAATACTTATTTTAAAAACTGTAAACTTAGAAGAAAAAAATTGATTTTAATGTGAAAAAACTGCACATAAAAAATCCTAGGTATTTTTTATTTTTTGTTTGGGTCGTAAATTTAACATAATACTTCATTTTGATAAAAAAAATCGGAGAATCTAACCAGAAAAATGACTCGAATCACGCTATTGTGTTGGATCATTATAACGAGATACATCATATAATCCCAAACGCTAAGGACCGGATGTAAAATAATGTAAAGTTGGTACGTTTTACCATCTCGGAAGCCTCATCGGCAACAGTTAAGAAATTTATAGATTTTTTATTTAATTGAAAAGAAAGTGCTTGAGTTGCATTAGTGGATATTTCGCATAAAATTACTAATATTACGCAGAGAAATTGGTTTTTTCCGAATCAACCCAAAAACGTAAGGAAAGCAAAATTCAATAAATAAAGTACATAATTAAAAGTTTTGCTTCTGCTTTTAAGATTTCGTTTTATTTGAAGTGTACAATCATTTATTTATTTACTGCACTTTCTTCGTCAACAGAAAGTGTTGTTTTTTCTGTGAATTACTAAAATTTCGTTAAGAGTTCTGAAAAAAGTTGTATGGCTTCAAATTTACTGGGGTCTAACGTTTGATTTGGTATATATTTTGTCGAGTTTTATCTTTTATTCATTCCATAAGAGATCGAATTGTTTCAATGAAGAAATTATGCAACTTCTTTTTTTTACTAAGGCAAGGCGAATTACTTAATTAATTACTTAATTAATTAATACAGGACGTGTTGAGAGCACAGTATCTTGTTTTTTATTTTTACATATGAACTCGTGCTTGCAAACAATAATAGCAAACGTCATATAGAAAACCGCAACTTTCGCAGACCTTATTTATGTGAATTCCCTCTTGCTGTTTGAAATACTACTAGTAAACCTTGGCACTGTATGGCTTCAGAAATTGGAATTAAAATAGCAAAATTAAAACTTTTGCTTTAAAAAAGGTAGTAATAAGTAGTTATAATTTAGTATTAATGGCTTGGTAACAAAAAAGGAACCAAAACTGAAATAAAGCTAAAAACTAAAATTGTTAATGTATACAAAACTTAAAAAAACTGACATAATTGTAAAAAACTTGTTTTTTTAGCAAAAAACTGGAAAACTTTCCATCTCTTCAAAAAACTGCTAAAATCAGTGAAAACTGCACATTTGGCAACGCTGACTGGGACAAACAGAGGGCGAAATCAGGTTAAAATGCCGCCGGCGGCGGCTTGGTAATAACATGTCGCCAGCGGCTTACATCAGACTGCCTGCAATCAAAGCGTATTAATATCAAGTGGCCTTATCAATAAAAGAACACACATACAAAGTAGGTGTAGGACTATTTTTATTTGTGCTTTGACAGTTCGGGTTAAAGTTTTTCTCTTTTCTTATATAGAGTTTGACTGATGGGGTGTAATCAGCTGATGATCATCTGTGATTATAAGGCTACCTGGTACTGAATTCGCCTTGCCTGCAATCATGATGAAATAATATAGGTGGCATTACTAGAGCAACAAATACAAACGTTACAACAAAAAAAAAAGGAATTTTTGTTTGTGTAATGTCATCGTATAAGTCAAAAATTATTGTAAATAAAAACCAAAAGGACGCGCTGCAAGTGATGAATTACATAAATTATTGAATTAAAAAACACACATACGCGATTACCGTCGGAGTAATTTCTTATAATATTTAAATTAAAATTTTTAAAAACTTTAGTAAAATAAACTAATCACAATTTCAACAAAGAACACAACACGTGGAATTTTTATAAACATAAACAAGACTTTGACAGAGATCTCGACAAACAATGCTTGAGCAAAAAATTGTCATCTGGCGTAGTAATGCCACCTATATTATTTCATCATGCCTGCAAGATAAAAATTCCATCAGCATCACTAACAAGCATATTTTATCAGCTGTTCTCCTAAGACCACCTGCTATGTATTCTCCTTGTTCGTTCAAACAAAAATTTCTAATTTCGAGTAAAAATTTGTTCGAGTAATTTAAGTCGATTAATCGAATCACTCGAGTAAAAGTTTTAGGTAAATTTTCTTTTTTTTTTAATGAATTTTTTAAGATTTCTTAACCAAAATCGGCAAAATATTTTAATTTTATAAAATTTGCCATTCAATTCAATCGTTATGAGATACTATTGGACCGCTTGATGTAGATATTAACGAATTAAGTGAAATATACAGCAACAATGGGTGTGGAAGAACAATTTTTGTTACCTTGTAGAAAAGTTCGGAAATATTTGCATCGGTCAATAATTACATACATATTTAAAATAAAGAAAATATTTCAATACCAAGTAGTTGGTAGATAGTAAATTTAAATGCTAGTGCTTTAGTTTTTTTATCATAGGATTTTCAGTTTCTGTCCAATTTGCGTCCATTATGGCTTAAAATGTTGCACATCGAATGGTCTTTTCAATAAAATTATTACACTATAGACTTTGTTATTATTTGTTATACAAAACAGCTACTGAAATGACAACAATTGTTGAAAATCATTAAAAATTTCATTAAATTTTAACTTCGATTTACTGCAACTTAGTCATTTTTATCCCATCGAAGCAAATAAGCGCCTATTGGACGCGTAATTCAAAAGCCTTTAAAACAAAATTTTATTTTATTTGAACCATCAATTAACGCTGAATGGAGCTTCAAAGAGAAGCATACATCGAAAAACACAAATGAGCGGTTATACGGATAATGGCCGAAATAAAAAAAAATATTTTTCTCATGTTCAGCACATCCTAATGACCTAAAAAATGAAACATTTAAACATTCCGAAAGTAAAAATTTGCAAACCAGTGTTATTTAATGAATTTACCCTGCATAAAGTGGGACGAAAATATGATCATAAAATTTTTCCCAAAGCAGAAACTTCTTAAAGCAATGCATAGCGTACTATTTTAGATGATCAACTATTTTCATTAAAAAAATATATAACACGGCAATAAAACTAGATTAAAAAATTTTTTCCAAACAAAAATTAGAAAAAAGCTAGTAAATTCAAAAGGTTTTCGATTAACTCGAATAAATTTTAGCTGAAAAAGTTACTCGAATAACTCGAACGAAATAAAAGCTTTATTCGATTGTTCGACTAATTTAAAAACCTCAATTGCGATTAATTGATTAATCGAACAATTGAAAAGTCGATTAAAATGAATACCCTATTAAATACCCAGTAGTAAATTTTTTTCCGGATATATTTATTTATTGTATCTTCAATTGAACTAACAATAAGTAATCAAATCTTAACTCTAAAATTTTAATTTTTAAGTCCAGCCAGTGCCAGACAAAAATATTTGTTTCAGCGGTTGGTTGTTTACGTCTCTCGTGTTCGGCTGAGAGCAAGAGTGTCCCTCCTTCTCAGCCGAGTGTGGTCTCTAAAGTTAATGATGTTTCGAGCTAGTGGATTTGGGTGCAACTCAAGTTTTTTATGTAGCTTGTCACGTGTTTAGAAAACACTGTCTTAACCAGCGGCACATCGTGGGGTCACTAGCACAGCTGACTAGCCTGATTAAACGTCAAACTTAGTGGATGTTGATGATATGCTCATAATATCACCAGTATGTTCAAACTATCAAACACCATAAACAGACTGCCCCCTGTATGGTGTTTGATATTTACTTAAGCACCCTTCAGACCATTAGATCCAGAATTAATACTTGCCAAAAACTCAAATCTTAAGTAAAAACTAGTGGTATGCAACTATCGATAGTCTACGCTATCGATAGCATTCGATAGTTTTTCAAAAACCATCGAATGCTCACAATTTTTGTGCTATGCAATTTGTTACTGGGGAACCGACAAGTGTTCAAGAAGCCATGTCATCAGAAAAATCAGCTGAGTGGAAAATTGCAATGAACATTGAATATGATTCTCTGATCGCCAACAACACATGGGTTTTAACAAAACTTCCAAAAGGAAAGAAGGCAATAAAGTCAAAATGGGGTTTCAAATTAAAGCAAGATGAAAATGGTTGCCAAAACAAATTGAAAGCGAGATTGGTAGCGAAAGGTTTTTCACAACGTCATGGTATAGATTTTTATGAAACTTTTGCTCCGGTTGTGAGATATGAGTCAATTAGATTTTTATTGGCTCTGGCGGTTAAATTCGATTTGAAAATACATCAAATAGATGCTGTAACCGCATATCTAAACGGAACTTTAAATGAAGAGGTTTACATGGAACAACCTGAAATGTTTGATGATGGCTCTGGTAAAGTTTGTAAATTGAATAAATCAATTTATGGTCTCAAGCAATCTGGCAGAGTATGGAACCAGACAATTAACAAAGTTTTTCTTGAAATGGGACTCGTGAGAAGTGAAGTTGATCAGTGTATTTACTACAAAGTGACCAGATAATATATGTTGCTTTATATGTTGATGACGTTTTATTATTATCAAATGATCTGGCATGTATCCAATCACTAAAGAATACACTCTCATCTAAATTTAAAATGAAAGATGTAGGTGAAATATCATCTTTTCTTGGCATGAAGATAACTCATAAAAAAGATACAATAAAAATTGATCAGTCAAAATACATATCAGATGTTTTAGTCCGATTTGGCATGAATGATTGTAATCCGGTTTCAACACCTATTGATGACAATCAGAAGTTGACTGAAAGCATGTGGCCTGCAGATGAAAAAGGTAAACAAATGCTGTTAAAGATACCATATATGGAAGCTATAGGGTGCTTGTTATTTGCTGCACAAATCTCAAGGCCAGATATATGCTATGCGGTAAATCTTTTGAGTAGATTTAGTTCGAATCCTGGAAAATCTCATTGGGAAGCCGTTAAGAGAGTATTGAGATATCTGAAAGGAACGATAAATAAAGGAATAGTATGTATAAAACGAGTAGATGATGAAATAAAAGGCTTTTGTGATGCTGATTGAGCCGGAAATGTAGATGATCGTAAACCAACAACTGGCTATGTGTTTATTTTTCAATCTGGTGCATTAGCATGGGCTACTAAAAGACAAAAAATAGTAGCATTATCTTCAACGGAATCTGAATTCATGTCTGTAACAGCTGCAATTCAAGAATCGATTTGGTTAAAACGTTTGGAAACTGAAATTAATCCCGATCGCAAACGAAGCTTGACACTATTTTGTGATAATAAAGGCGCTATACAAGTAGCGTTATATAATAACTATTCAAACCGAAGAAAGCATGTGGACATCAAAGCAAAATTTATCCAACAAGAAACCGAATATAAGGAAATTGTATTGAAGTATCTTAACACAAACGAGATGATAGCTGATGATTTAACTAAAGCAGTAACCCCACAGTAGATGAAGTTCTTTGCAGACCATTTTGGTCTTAACTAAGATTTTTGTTTTTTGTTTGTTTTAAAATCATTAAATTTAAATATTTATTTTAATTAAGATTTGGAAATTTATCATTCTGGAAGAGTGTTGTAAATTTATTAGGAATGATAATTTTCACTGTTTATTATTCTACAACGTTATTTTTATAAAATTTTGTAAGAAACTACGTTGCCTATTATATTGTTGTTTTCAATATATGATAGTTCTAAAATAAAACTCAAACTAATATATTTGTCAGCAAATATAAATTATGAAGTAATATTTATTATTTTCAAGATACAAGGCACAGTTTGCGCAACTTACGACGGTTTTGAACGTTTTCATTTTCGGAACATATTTTCAAATGGAATTTGCTTACTATTATGTATTGGGATTTTCAAATTCTCTTAAAATTTTGAGTTTATACCCTCTTGTTGTCAAGTACGATAAATACATATGGATATGCACATTAGAGTGCTTAAAAAAATTTTTTTAGATTATAGCACTTGAAAAAAACATTTTTGTATTGTATCATGAAATTATTGTATCATGAAAAAAACAGTATTACTCCTACAAATATTCATATAAAAAGCAAAAAGCCCTACTGCCTGTTTTTGTAAATAAAATAAAAATTTTCGTTAGGGACTTTGAATTGAAAACAAAAACAAATTTGAGTTTTGCTTATTGTTGTTTCAATATAAATTCCCTAACGAAAATTTTCATATTATTTACAAAAACAGGCAGTAAGGCTTTTTGCTTTTTATATGAATATTTGTAGGTGTAATACTATTTTTTGTTCATGATACAATAATAGAAGGCAGTCAAATTCTCTCTTTTCGTCGCCATATTAACGTTCTGATATTCAAGGGAATTATGAAAAATCGTTCTACCAAACTTTTTACTAAAATCCAAATGGAGTTACATACTACATTTATACGCACGTGTTATTTGCAAATAAAAACGTAATACTGCCAAGTATGTATTTTTATTTTAACTTACTAACTCACGAAAACAATTAAGGTGGAGGTACATACCACGCGCTACGCGGCAACGCTTTTCTTACTTTTCGAACTTTTAACGTTTTAAGAATGGCAAGTTATACACCACGATTTTGATGCTATTCTGCCTATACAATTTCAAGCCTTTGTCGGCTATATTTTGTCTTGCCTTTAAGTTTTATTTTTCTTTATATCTTTATAATAAAAAAATTAATTTCTAATAATTTATTTTCATTAAACAAACATTTTAGCATATGAATCTGGCAGCACTACCTGTCATTTTGTATACGACGCGTGAACGCATGCTATGTACCTTCACCTTTACTGACTAACGCGTTATTTGCAAATAAGATGTTTGGGGTGCCACCTTTACATATGTTTGTTAATAAAAATTTATAAATAGGTAAATATATTCACAAATAGATGAATAATCATCGATTTAATAAGTTACAATAAAAAAGTATTTGGCAGCATTTTACGTTTTTATTTGCAAATAAGCTCTGCGTATAAACGAGGTAACATTCTATTATTGTATCATGGTTTTTCTTTTACATTTATTAATTTTCGAAAATTGACTAGTTAACTGAGTTGAATATGAAAATATTAAAATCAATCATTTTCGTCCTCAAAAATCCCTTCCATGTAAAGTTGAAGTATGTCAGTGCGGGTGGTTGGCGTGGACGACAAAGTATAAGAAGGTAACGGTGACGACGATGTGGAAGACTGGGTGAAGCTCTCAACACAGATGTCTTCTCGCTTTTTTAACTGTTTCGCCAGTATTTATTTAGAACACGTCAATCTCCCATACAGCGTTTGTCTGGTCCTCACCCTCTGTTTCTTCCAACACCGATATTACCTTCTTGCCCAACCAGTCATACTTGCATTTCTTTGTATTTTTCTTTTCCAGGACCGACTGTAGTTCATCAAGCCCATCTTCAAACGATCGTTTTTTTTCTTCTTCTTTATTGGAGTTTTCGATTCGGAGCAGTCTTCGATAAAGCTAGCCGCCATATCATCCTGAAAGAATTGAAATAAATTTATATTTGGAGAATAGTTATTTAATTTAAATAATTAAAATTTCCTCACTGTATTCGAAACGCTTTCTCTCATTTTCAAACGAGTTTTTAAAAACGATAACTGTTTGAAACACCACAGCTTTGACAGATACTCATTATCTGTCCCCATACCAGACTTTCTTTTACTTTGAAGTATTTTCAATTCAGATGAAAACTGAGAACGCAGTCCTTGAATTCCTTTTTCATTATGTTCAGAGAAATCGTTGGACATTTTTGCCTCATGGCTTCCAAAATAGTGTTTAAGGCAGCGGCCTTAATATCCCTGTTCATATAGTTTAAACGCACGTTATACAGACATTCATGCTGTTCTATAAAAGAAATACTATTTTATTATAAACGAATATAAACAGAAACTAATTAAACAGTTTCGCGCTTAAATACTCACCCCCATATGCAAAAAAAAGTGTGTTTGAAATGTATGTTAAAACAAAATTTTCATAGAAAAAACGGTTTTACCGTATATTTCAAACACACTTTATTTTTTTTTTTGCATATGGGGGTCAAACGTTTTCAAACTTACACAAAAGAATTAAATACGCAGAATAAAATATAAAAAAAAACAAACCGAACAAAAATTATTTAATTTTGATATACATAATATGTATGTATGTACATACATAAATACAAGCCAACAATACTAGAGTGACGATGGCTTGAGAAAAATAATATGAAGCAACCAGATGTAAATTACGAAAAGCAAGAAGCTCTCTCAAATTTGCTATCACATGCCCGTTGTTGATAGAAAAATTCCAGACATGTATCAAAATCTATTGTCTGTGTGACGCACACATTCTCAAATTTACTAAAACAGCTGTTCTTGTAGTGGTACCTGTTCAATATACCTTGGGACATATGTGAACTGGGACAAAGACTTGCATAGTGTAAACTGCGTTGCCATAATACTTATTTTAAAAACTGTAAACTTAGAAGAAAAAAATTGATTTTAATGTGAAAAAACTGCACATAAAAAATCCTAGGTATTTTTTATTTTTTGTTTGGGTCGTAAATTTAACATAATACTTCATTTTGATAAAAAAAATCGGAGAATCTAACCAGAAAAATGACTCGAATCACGCTATTGTGTTGGATCATTATAACGAGATACATCATATAGTCCCAAACGCTAAGGACCGGATGTAAAATAATGTAAAGTTGGTACGTTTTACCATCTCGGAAGCCTCATCGGCAACAGTTAAGAAATTTATAGATTTTTTATTTAATTGAAAAGAAAGTGCTTGAGTTGCATTAGTGGATATTTCGCATAAAATTACTAATATTACGCAGAGAAATTGGTTTTTTCCGAATCAACCCAAAAACGTAAGGAAAGCAAAATTCAATAAATAAAGTACATAATTAAAAGTTTTGCTTCTGCTTTTAAGATTTCGTTTTATTTGAAGTGTACAATCATTTATTTATTTACTGCACTTTCTTCGTCAACAGAAAGTGTTGTTTTTTCTGTGAATTACTAAAATTTCGTTAAGAGTTCTGAAAAAAGTTGTATGGCTTCAAATTTACTGGGGTCTAACGTTTGATTTGGTATATATTTTGTCGAGTTTTATCTTTTATTCATTCCATAAGAGATCGAATTGTTTCAATGAAGAAATTATGCAACTTCTTTTTTTTACTAAGGCAAGGCGAATTACTTAATTAATTACTTAATTAATTAATACAGGACGTGTTGAGAGCACAGTATCTTGTTTTTTATTTTTACATATGAACTCGTGCTTGCAAACAATAATAGCAAACGTCATATAGAAAACCGCAACTTTCGCAGACCTTATTTATGTGAATTCCCTCTTGCTGTTTGAAATACTACTAGTAAACCTTGGCACTGTATGGCTTCAGAAATTGGAATTAAAATAGCAAAATTAAAACTTTTGCTTTAAAAAAGGTAGTAATAAGTAGTTATAATTTAGTATTAATGGCTTGGTAACAAAAAAGGAACCAAAACTGAAATAAAGCTAAAAACTAAAATTGTTAATGTATACAAAACTTAAAAAAACTGACATAATTGTAAAAAACTTGTTTTTTTAGCAAAAAACTGGAAAACTTTCCATCTCTTCAAAAAACTGCTAAAATCAGTGAAAACTGCACATTTGGCAACGCTGACTGGGACAAACAGAGGGCGAAATCAGGTTAAAATGCCGCCGGCGGCGGCTTGGTAATAACATGTCGCTAGCGGCTTACATCAGACTGCCTGCAATCAAAGCGTATTAATATCAAGTGGCCTTATCAATAAAAGAACACACATACAAAGTAGGTGTAGGACTATTTTTATTTGTGCTTTGACAGTTCGGGTTAAAGTTTTTCTCTTTTCTTATATAGAGTTTGACTGATGGGGTGTAATCAGCTGATGATCATCTGTGATGATAAGGCTACCTGGTACTGAATTCGCCTTGCCTGCAATCATGATGAAATAATATAGGTGGCATTACTAGAGCAACAAATACAAACGTTGCAACAAAAAAAAAGGCATTTTTGTTTGTGTAATGTCATCGTATAAGTCAAAAATTATTGTAAATAAAAACCAAAAGGACGCGCTGCAAGTGATGAATTACATAAATTATTGAATTAAAAAACACACATACGCGATTACCGTCGGAGTAATTTCTTATAATATTTAAATTAAAATTTTTAAAAACTTTAGTAAAATAAACTAATCACAATTTCAACAAAGAACACAACACGTGGAATTTTTATAAACATAAACAAGACTTTGACAGAGATCTCGACAAACAATGCTTGAGCAAAAAATTGTCATCTGGCGTAGTAATGCCACCTATATTATTTCATCATGCCTGCAAGATAAAAATTCCATCAGCATCACTAACAAGCATATTTTATCAGCTGTTCTCCTAAGACCACCTGCTATGTATTCTCCTTGTTCGTTCAAACAAAAATTTCTAATTTCGAGTAAAAATTTGTTCGAGTAATTTAAGTCGATTAATCGAATCACTCGAGTAAAAGTTTTAGGTAAATTTTCTTTTTTTTTTAATGAATTTTTTAAGATTTCTTAACCAAAATCGGCAAAATATTTTAATTTTATAAAATTTGCCATTCAATTCAATCGTTATGAGATACTATTGGACCGCTTGATGTAGATATTAACGAATTAAGTGAAATATACAGCAACAATGGGTGTGGAAGAACAATTTTTGTTACCTTGTAGAAAAGTTCGGAAATATTTGCATCGGTCAATAATTACATACATATTTAAAATAAAGAAAATATTTCAATACCAAGTAGTTGGTAGATAGTAAATTTAAATGCTAGTGCTTTAGTTTTTTTATCATAGGATTTTCAGTTTCTGTCCAATTTGCGTCCATTATGGCTTAAAATGTTGCACATCGAATGGTCTTTTCAATAAAATTATTACACTATAGACTTTGTTATTATTTGTTATACAAAACAGCTACTGAAATGACAACAATTGTTGAAAATCATTAAAAATTTCATTAAATTTTAACTTCGATTTACTGCAACTTAGTCATTTTTATCCCATCGAAGCAAATAAGCGCCTATTGGACGCGTAATTCAAAAGCCTTTAAAACAAAATTTTATTTTATTTGAACCATCAATTAACGCTGAATGGAGCTTCAAAGAGAAGCATACATCGAAAAACACAAATGAGCGGTTATACGGATAATGGCCGAAATAAAAAAAAAATATTTTTCTCATGTTCAGCACATCCTAATGACCTAAAAAATGAAACATTTAAACATTCCGAAAGTAAAAATTTGCAAACCAGTGTTATTTAATGAATTTACCCTGCATAAAGTGGGACGAAAATATGATCATAAAATTTTTCCCAAAGCAGAAACTTCTTAAAGCAATGCATAGCGTACTATTTTAGATGATCAACTATTTTCATTAAAAAAATATATAACACGGCAATAAAACTAGATTAAAAAATTTTTTCCAAACAAAAATTAGAAAAAAGCTAGTAAATTCAAAAGGTTTTCGATTAACTCGAATAAATTTTAGCTGAAAAAGTTACTCGAATAACTCGAACGAAATAAAAGCTTTATTCGATTGTTCGACTAATTTAAAAACCTCAATTGCGATTAATTGATTAATCGAACAATTGAAAAGTCGATTAAAATGAATACCCTATTAAATACCCAGTAGTAAATTTTTTTCCGGATATATTTATTTATTGTATCTTCAATTGAACTAACAATAAGTAATCAAATCTTAACTCTAAAATTTTAATTTTTAAGTCCAGCCAGTGCCAGACAAAAATATTTGTTTCAGCGGTTGGTTGTTTACGTCTCTCGTGTTCGGCTGAGAGCAAGAGTGTCCCTCCTTCTCAGCCGAGTGTGGTCTCTAAAGTTAATGATGTTTCGAGCTAGTGGATTTGGGTGCAACTCAAGTTTTTTATGTAGCTTGTCACGTGTTTAGAAAACACTGTCTTAACCAGCGGCACATCGTGGGGTCACTAGCACAGCTGACTAGCCTGATTAAACGTCAAACTTAGTGGATGTTGATGATATGCTCATAATATCACCAGTATGTTCAAACTATCAAACACCATAAACAGACTGCCCCCTGTATGGTGTTTGATATTTACTTAAGCACCCTTCAGACCATTAGATCCAGAATTAATACTTGCCAAAAACTCAAATCTTAAGTAAAAACTAGTGGTATGCAACTATCGATAGTCTACGCTATCGATAGCATTCGATAGTTTTTCAAAAACCATCGATAAGTATCGATAGTTTTCTATAGTCTTAAAACCATAATTTGGCTATCCCACGACGCGATGGGCAATTTAGTATTGATAATAAAAATAATTTTTTAGACCATTTTGGCCAAAAAAAGTTTCCGCACCAAATGCAATTTCTAAAGCTCCTCAAAAAAAATTTTTTTTTTAATTTCCATACACATTATATATGGTACATTTATTGTTTATGTATGCTATATATTTTAAATATATTAAATAAGTAGCTCTATAACAAAAATGTAAAGCTATTTTTTGGGTTTCTTTTATATCACAACATTTTTTAAGCCTTTGTAAATCTGGAAAAGTTCTTTTTCTACCCAGTGGAATTTTTTTAATAGCTGTTGAACTTTTATAAATTTAATTTTAAATAACGCGACAAATAAAAGAAAACAATCCCGATATAATACAAACAACAATAATTAAAACACTTGTAATAAAAATTTCGAAACCTCCCTTGATTCAACTCATATTTACTAAAAATTAAGTTGATTTTTTTAGTACATTGGTGCGTACCAAAAGTAAAAAATAAAATTAATCCGAAAAGTCCAAAATAAAATTAAATAAAACTTTTACCTACTTGTTATATTCAAAAATTATTAGCAAATACTTAAAATTTTGTTATTATATGTTAATTTTGTATACTTGGGAGACAAATTTAAATTCAAAACTTCATCGCGTTTGGTGCGGAAACTTTTTAACGATCGCGAAAAAGTAATACATCATTTCTTAATATTTTTCCATGGTCTATACGGCTATGCGATGAAGAATTTGATATTCGCAAAAATTGCAAAATGTTATACCCTATTATACATACATATGTATGTTGTACTTGGTATATCTGTAAAAGAAATATATTTCTTACAAACGCAGTAAATTAATTAATAAGAGTTATAAAAAAATAAAGATTCATACATATATTTACATTAGACGACATACATATATGTGCAAATATTATTTTTTCCACTCCCCGAAATACGAAGTTAGCAAATAATAAGTTTCTAAAGTATAGACCGACCCAAAAATACCCTAAAAAGGCATACAGCTTAACTTACCTATAAGTCTTAAACTAAAAGTTTTTACCAATTAAGTTGAATACTTTTTTCTGGTAGTAAAATGAGAAACCTTTTCTTCATATAAGTTTTTAGCCGACGATTGGCCGTTAGCAGTTTTTTGACACATACATTTTGATCTCCTAAATGCAAACGGACTGGTTTTAGACTTCAGTAGCTTATTTTTGGTGCACTTCATATTTTTTGACCGGAGAGCGGAAACAAATAAAAATTTTGGACATGCCACTACAGTTTACAAGTTTTGGTAAATTTTGTCGATCCCTAGAACTAAAAGTTGTTTTTGCTGTTCCCGAAATTTTGTATTTAGTGGGATTAATTCTTGGTTACTCTCATTTTACCCAAAAGATACGCTATCGAACCTAATAATTAAAAAAAAACAAAAACTATCGCCAACTATCGATAGTATTGAAAACTATCGATAGTGATTCGATAGTCAAAAACTATCGATAGTACCATCTATTGTTTCAGATCACTAGTAAAAATCCAACAGTGTGAAAACAAATTGTTATGATCTGTCAAATAATACGTAAAGAAATTTGAAATTTTTAGGAAAATTTCTAAACAATCACATTTTTCATTTCATCAGGGTTGTCTTTTACGCAAACAAACATAGCAATAACAAAAACAATTGTGTATTTGTTCGTCGGAATAAATAAAGAAAAAGAAGAACGAACAAATTAGCTTATATGGAATGTGATAATGTAGAAACAAAATGTAATGAAAAATTTTCTTTAAGATTTTTTGACAGTCAGACTGATTTTGATTTGATTTTCGTAATACAAAATTTAATAAAAATCTCAAAGCTTGTATTACAATGTGAAAGAGGCTTTAAAGAGTTGTCTGCACTGATAATTCCATCCATCTTTCAGAGTTTTTTTTACATCTGTTAAGCTGGAGGTACATGCCACGCGTTACGCGGCAACGCTTTTCTTGCTTTTTGAAATTTTAACGCTTTAAAAATGGCAAGTTACACCCCACGCTTTTGATGCTTTTTTGCTTATCAAATTTCAAGCCTCTATCGGCTATTTTTGGTCTTGCCTTTATGTTTTATTTTTCTTTATATATTTATTGCATTTTTCATTCATGGTTTAATGGAAAATTAATTTCTAATAATTTATTTCCATTGAACAAACATTTTATCATATGAATCTGGCAACACTACCAGTCATTTTGTATACAACGCTTGAAAGTTGAAGAATGTTCAACTTTTTGCGAGGTACACGCGTCGCAAACTTTTCTTTGTAACTTGCCTTATGGAAACACACTTGTTTAAACTCTCGTGAACGCACTTAATAACTATTAATTACAATACAAAGTTTAGTGAATTCCGTTAACGTTGTTCACTTACACTTTATTTAGCTGGCAAACAAAAATTCATTAATAAAAATACATCATATTACACATTGAATTAACTGCAAATATTGTCACTTTAATTTGATTGGTCAATTTAACGTACATAAATTTAGTTTTAAGGTATTTGTTGACTCGACAATTAATTGTTATTAATTTTAGTATAAGTACCCCAATAAAAATTATATTCTTTTCCAGTAGTAAAAACTCGTTTTTTATTTATTGATCACATTACGTTCAAATTACAAGTGCTTGAAAGTAAAAACACCCAAAAAATTATGTGTTTGAATTGATTCATACTAATAAATTAATCTAAACATTTCTGGTGACCCCGACGTGATCAGAAATGTTTAGATTAATTTATTAGTATGAATCAATTCAAACACATAAGTTTGAACCGTACTAATTTTTTCGGTGTTTTTACTTTCAAGCACTTGTTACTTAAACGTAATGTGATGAACGTAATGTGATTTTATATAAAAAAAGACAGCGTTATGACAAATGTATAGCAAATATATGTAATAATATTTAATTATAACCACCACTTTTCCTTTTTTATTCTTGAAAACGATCATTTCGATTGCCTTTAAGCGAAATCTTTATGCACTTCTCAACTTACCTAGCTAAATTTCTCACACTGATTATTTGGGTCTTCATTCTTTATTTCCTTCGTTTCCACGCAATATACATACCTATGTGTGTGGGAGTAGTAAATGATGCTAAGATATTGGTATATGTTGGTTTTTTTGTTATATGTTTGGATATATTTATGTCTTGAATTATATCATATTTTTTTACTTTTAAGTTTTATTTGTTTTATTAGTATGCAGGCATACTTCTATTATTGTCTCATAGAATAATATAATTTACCTGTAATATATTTGTATTGGCCATATGGCTATTTGTATTACTATGGAAAATAAATTGAAATTGAAATGGCCACATCTGACAAAAAAATAAATTTTAAAATCAAGAAGAAACAATCTTATTTTAAGAATAAAACCGTGATGAAATCGAACTAAGTTTGTTTAATCTTATTTTAAAAATGTTCATTCTTGATTTTAAAATGCATGTTTTAAGTTGATAAGCAACCTTGATTTTAAGTTGACCATACTTAAACCAAAAAAATATATTTTTGAATTAATAATTGAACATTTTTAAACCAAGAATGAAGTATTTTTAAATTAAGAATCTTCATTTTTAAATTAAAAATAAAGGTTTTAAATTAAGAATGAAAAATTTTTAAATTAGCAATGTAGAATTTTTAAATTAAGAATATGCGTTTTAAAATCAAGAATGGACATTCTTAAATTAAGAATGGATAATTTTATTTCTATATTGCTTCATACATACCATATACCATACAATCAAAAAATGCAAGAAATGCAGATATTTTCAATTTCTTATATTATTTCTTATATTCATTAATTAATATTGTTTTATTTAGAAGAAAACTAGCAAATCTAATAATAATACAATTATTTTAAATTATATATCGTTAATTGAAGCACGAAACTATGTAACCAAGAAAAATTTCACATTTCATTTTTATAACTAGCTATCACTTATACTAATCTTAAGGCTTTTTCCTTATTTAAAATTTTAATTACACGGTTTCGCATTTAATATGATGACATATTTACATCCATTAATTAATATACATCCTCATCTTCAAGTGAAAACTAAACTCCTTCAATAAATCCAGTAAATTCCATGTCAGCGGATTCATTACCCTCTAATTTCTTCAATAATATCAATTACTCAAACAAATGTTTTTTATGCACAGTTTTTTATACATAGTTATTTTTATTTTAATTTTTAGCACACTCACTAAGTATAAACACTTTTTAACACTTTCTGCAGATATTACAATTTAATAGACATTTGTAAGAAAATAGCGGAAGTATTATACGCGATAACGTTTTCAAAACAAAAATTAAAATTTTTGATTTAAACAAACCTATTGCAGTGATAAAAATCAAGACTTTTAATATAATAACGAAACAAACTTGTTTTTTAAATATGTTGCAAAAATTGTGGTTTAAAAACTAAAAATTTAAGTTTTTTATTTAAGAGCGCTGCGTTTTAGTAATAAAAATGTTAGCCTTTAATATAATAAATGAAAATTTTTGTTTATAAAATGTTAAGCAAAAGAAATTTTTTTCTCAAAGTAAAAATTAAAAATTTTTATTTACAAACGCTGCGTTGCAGTAATAGCAACTTTAAACATTAATATAATAGGAAAGCACTTTTGTTTTTGATTCAAATACGCTGCATCGTAGTAATAAAAGTATTCAACCTTAATATAATAAGGAAACATTTTTGTTTTTAAAATGTTTAGTAAAAAATGTTTGTTTTTCAAACAAAAACGCACATTTTTGTTTTAAAAATCCTAATTATATAAATAAGAATGTTAAATCTTAACTTTAAAAGAAACGTTCTTGGTTTAAGAATCATTTTTTAAAATGCTGCATTTTTAAAACAAAAAACGCAACATTTTTATTTTAAGAGTTTTTTTTGGTTCAGTGTATGAAATAAACGTGAGGATTTAAACGCGTTGCTCTCTCTTTTAAAAATGGTAAGTTTTGTATGATAAACAAAAACTATTTTTGTAGATTTTTGTCACAAAACCCTTTGTTTATGCGCCGGCGAGTCGCTGAACTTTTCCCAACTAGCTCAGGGATGTCCGGTACAGGGACTGACAAAAAAATTTATAAAGAAAAAAAAACAACACAAAAAAAACATAAAAGAAATACTGAAATTAAAAATAAAATATAACTCGAACAGACAGACAGACCTACAATTAACGAAACTGTGATAAAACAGAGACACAAGATGGAATTTTGTCCCCCTAGCTGCCCTCCCTACCTTGGTAACATAGAACGGAAATGGTTATGTTACCCCACATACAACTAAAACTTGGTCACTTCACTAAATACTTACATTACACACCCCTACCAATAGATTTAGCCAGACATCATCTGCACTTATTTCAACCAAATGAAAACATAGATTATTTAAATTTTTGAAACGTTATAAAAAATCAATAAAATTTATTTTAATTTAAAATTCCTTAATCGAACAAATTTATGTTTTTATTATTTATGCTATAAAAATTGGTAAGTAACAAAAACTAACCTAATAGATTCTCACAAATAAATTGACCTAGCACTATCCCAAAAATACCCTATTTTCTTTCCTATTTTAAAGAGCTCTCTAAAATGGCATATTTACGCGCAAAATTTCCTTTTGATTTTATTACACTCTAATTTTTAAAACGCGGCCTGGCAGTTTTGGGCTTACACAATTTTCACTATATACTAAAACAAATTACACAAACACTATAATAAAAACTTAACTATTTTTTTCTGTTTTTGCTAATTTAAATATTTAATTTTTCTTACCTTTTTTAGATGTTTTTTTATGTATTGGCTTTTTTTTATTAACTATCAATTTTACGGGCAGATAAATTTAAATTAAATTTAATATTTTTTTATTTCCTTTTTTTATGGATTTTTTTTTCTTTGCAAAAAATTTAATTCCTTTTCTCATATCTGCCACGCAATAAAATTATAAAATATTTTCCCGACAATTGCAAAAAAAATCGGCACTTTTAAAATAACTAATTTATTTTCCCGGAACTTTATATATAAATGCTTTATTTTCCCGGCACGGCACGAGTATAAGAATAAGTTGGACTGGACTCATCAAATTTTATCCTGACGCCTTGGCTAACCACTAGAGTTTCAAAATATCGGTATGAATAAATAGAATGGTGTCGAGATACCCACTAAATGTTGCGGATTACAGTCCGGGAAAACCCAGTTAAGATTGCTTCGCTGGCTCCTTTGATCTGGTGGACTGTAATCCGTAGTTCTAGTTCTCCCAAAAGAAATCGGCGAACCACAAATATTTCATTTGTTTGCTTAGCTATATTTAAAATTAAACAAAATTACTGCCTAAACTATTAATTTGCTTCTATTTGGCTTACCTTTATCTATTTCTAAAATTAGTTTAATAATTTAATTTTCCATCAAAAGTTAAATTATCTGGCCCGTCCAAAGTCCCACGCTCGCTACCTGCACGGTCTACTGCTTAGTAAAGAATAAGTTTCCCATTTCTAGAATTTATTTCTTTTGCCCCCAAGATCTCTGAATTCGCCCCAACCATTTATCTGCAATGTAAATGTATTGGTCTAGACACTATCGTTATCTTCTTCTCCCTTCTATAAGTATCTCATTCTTTCGATCTTCCTCTTTGGATACATTTGCATTTGTATCTGCACGTATACAAATACATACACATCACACACAACCAGTTTTGTTTATTTTGCACACTCCCCAAGTCAATAACCTACCAACTATAACCTTGAACCGGTCACGTAGTCTTATTTATTTAATTTTATTTTTCTAGTTTTGGACCGTTTTTTTAAATTTTTTTAGATATAGAAAAGTTAATCACCTCCGCCATAATGGCCTTGAACTGATAAATGCATTGTTTTGGGTCATAAACTGATCATATCAATGATCCTCACAGGCTGAGTTAACAGGTCGACATGAAAATAGTAGGTGGTCAAACATACAAAAAAGGTTATTGTTTACTTTCTCATTTTCTTTCATTTATTTCAGTTTGTTTTTATAACCTCCTCCTTGCTATCCGCCATTACTATTTCCTTGTTTCTCAACCGTTTCAACTCAGCTGTTTTATTTCTTATGCAGAGTTGTCAAACCTTACAAACAATTATTTTTCAACGCCGGTCGGCCGAAAAACAAAAGAGCGGGTCAATTTATGTTGGCTAATCGCCCAACGTAGGCAAACGCCCACACCCTGAGATAACACATGCTCTACCGACTGAGCTAGCCAGGCAATCATTCAAGTATATATTGGCAAATACGTCCACAAACATTCTGACTGCTCAATCCAACAAACGGCGGAAATTTGCAAAAAACAACTAATCTGCTGAGTCCACCTTTATGAATTCACCTTCTTACTAAGTGCGAAAATCGCTAAAATAATGTTTGTTGATCTGGCAGCTCTAATTTACTTGTTCCATATTTTTCCCCTGTGGCAACTCGTATTCATTTGTCATAATTATACATACTCAAGAGCAAGGCGAATTCAGTACCAGGTAGCCCTATCATCACAGATGATCATCAGCTGATTACACCCAATCAGTCAAACTCTATATAAGAAAAGAGAAAAACTTTAACCCGAACTGTCAAAACACAAATAAAAATAGTCCTACACCTACTTTGTATGTGTGTTGTTTTGATGATAAGGCCACTTGATATTAATTCGCTTTGCACAAGAGTTGCACGCAGAGGGCGAAGCCGATGTAAAATGGTGGTCGGCGGCGGCTAAGACCAAACATACTCGCCGGCGGCTACTAGCCGGCTAAGAGCCGAAAATTTTTCGCCGGCGGCGGCTACCCAAATGTATCGGCTAACAGAGTATTTCTTGTTTACTTACAAGGCATATTTATAACAGGTATACTCGGCCCAAATGTAAATAAACTTGCCTTTCTGGACGATTTACTGCCTTATTTATAAAAATAATTTTCATTAGAAATTTTTTTCATACGTTTCAAAACTAAATGAAATATTTTTAAATGCGCTTGTTAGTAAATACCAACTTTTTATATTAAAAAATCGGCTTAGCGTTAGCCGATATTAGCCGCACTGATCGGCGGCGGCTAAATGATTGTGAAAATCATCGGCGGCGGCTTTTAGCCGACCGGCTTCGCGCACTGGTTGCACGCGTCCATTTAGCCTAAAATCTACTTTTCCTCGAAAGCTACAATTAAACATAATCTTGAAAACAATATTTTCAATAAAAACATTCCCTACATAAATCTAAACACAAAACAACAATGCGGTACATAATATACCTAACATTACGAATGTGTGGTGGTGTACATGGATCATGCATTGACACAGTTACCACCACGCGTGGAGATATATGCATCAACACCCAACCATACCTAAGCTTACGATTTGGGGACCTATTCGTATGGCTAGATTCTACAAAAAAAATGATGTAATTCATTAGGAATACCGCCGCAAAAATGCTTAATAGACACGTCTCGGCCGCAGAGAAACAAGCCGAGGCAAAATTATCGGCGGCGGCGGCTGTGCAGATATTGGGTGGGCGGCGGCGCGATAGGTGAAAAACGCAACCGGCGGCAGCGCGCCGTCGGCTCGAAATCGACTGGCTTGTTTATCTGCTCGGCTGGCCAGTTGACGCCGACAGTGTGCCGCAGATGCATTTCCTACTTTTTTGGTTCAAATGAAAAAAAGAATATTGAAGTTTTCTCAAAGTATACCCGATCCTTTTTTTTATTTTCATCACTACACCCGGCCAGAGGGCGAAGTCGAGTTAAAATTTGTGGCGGCGGCGGCTTGGTAAGAAAATGTCGGAGGCGGCTTGCTACCGACTGCCTGCAAGATAAACAAAATAATCGAGTGAAATACTTTTATTCGAGACTGACAACAATGTTGCAGAAGTAAAGTTTTTTTTTGTGATGCATGTATATACCAACTGCTGTGTACTAAGTAAATTGTTATTGAGTTGAAATTTCGTACTATTTGTTGAAAATTATCATATAATTGTTATTGGAAAAGACATTTACATGTAATAAAAAGTAAGTAATGATGAGGCTTGGTATTTTACCTGATTTTGCGATCTCTTCGCCTGCAATCAATAACCTCTGCCATGCATCGCACGCTGTAAATAAATATATTTTACTCCTGCTAAAAAAATGTTTTTATTTTTTTATTTTTTAAACTATATTTTCTAAAATTAAACGAACGCACGGATGTGCAATATTATTTGATCACTGCATCAGATTTTATCACGGTCGTCGATTATAATGCATCTTCATACCGTCAAATAATTAATAATTATTTACCGATGAAGCTGCATTTGGTAATCAACCATTAAATCTTTGACCGCTGTAAAGAAACATGGTTGTTTTAGTCTCTATTAAGACTCCAGTTTCTTGAATATAAATAAATAAATTCTTGTTCCCTTTTTCATGTAAGGGAGGCGTGCGATGACTGCAATAACAAATTTTACTACCTACTAATTTAACTAACATTCTATTTACAAATTAACATTGTTTCTGTTCGGACTTCTATCTATATTTTTATTTAAACAATATTTTGACCTTACTAATTATTGTTTCTTTGTTACAGGGGCTGTGAGTTGTGTGCGTTACTGGCTGCGGTGTACTGCAATGAGAGAATGCTTGGAGAAAGAGAAAAGTTTTCCTAGGCACTGTTACTATAGCTATTGGAGCAAATGTGTTTACTTTACGGGAAGTAATTTTATTTTATTTATTAGAGAATATGGTACTTTGTTCCAAAATCCGTTTATTCTCTTTTCAGGTACCTATCTTCACTTAATGGACGTGTTTCATCAAAATATTACAGGTATGCCTTAAAACTATGGAAATCTATCATCAAAAGAATTGTCAACTAATAAAATAATTAAAACTGGACATCACTAATAGGAAAAAGGTAAAATAAATAATCTGCAAAATAATCAAAGTGTAAACGGGACAGCACAAACATGAGGATACTAAAATAAAAAATAATAATAATAATATTAAAACCTAGTTATCACAGATCAGTGCTTCATGTCTTTGGCATGGAATACACCCAGACTTCTTCCCTGAAGTGATTCCAATTCATATGTACTGTTTCCAATAACTTTAAAAACCCTGCATCTTTTGAACTTTGGTGCAAATTTTGCATTAAAGTTTTTTCTAAAATCACTTTGCACAAAATTTTTCACGAACACTTCTTGTCCAACAGTGAATCGTATGTCCCTACTTCGTTTATCATATTGTTTCTTATTTCGTTCATATGCTGTATGCAGATTTTGTAGCATATTTTCTCTGATTATTTTCAATTCATCTTTTCTCCCCAGAATATCGAAGTCACTATCTTCTAATGATTTTAGTTTCTTCGCCAAAGCATATTCTGTACCCGATGTAAACATTTGTTGGCCAAATAGTGCTCTATATGGACTAGTCCCTATAGCCTCATGCCTAGCTGAACGTATAGCACATTCTGTTTCCGTAATATGTTCATCCCAATCTCGATGATCACCACCCAGGTATGCTCTTATGCCCGCTAAAAAAGATTGATTAACTCTTTCAGAGGCATTCGATTGCGGTGCATAGGCCGGAGTCCTGAGGTGGTTGATCTTGTACGTTTTTACTAGCTGTTGAAATTCTTGGGACACAAAAGGTTTTCCGTTGTCGGAATGAATCATTTCCGGTACGCCGAACATATGGAATATGTTATGCACTAAATATTCAACTACTAATTTCGATGTTGCTTTTTTCATTGGCTTTAAAAACACGAATTTACTAAAATGGTATAACACTATAAAGACGTAAGCATTACCTCTTTTTGACCGATGGTACTTTCCCAAAAAATCTATATAGATTTTTTGAAACGGACGGTATGTTTTTACTTCGTCACCCATTCTTGGTCGGCTTTCAGAATTGGTTGGATTTATTTCTTTACAGGTTTGACAATTATTAACGTAATTTCTAACATGAGTAGCCATTTTGGGCCAGTAATAAAAACGTCTCAATCGATCTAGCGTTTTTGAAATTCCGCCATGAGAAACTGTTGAATTTACATTAATTCAATTATTGAACTAGAAAGCCGAAATAATATAAAAAAAAATTTTTCAGACTTTACCTATTAGTTCAAATAAAATAAAAATTACGTGAAACTGTTTCTGGTCCATGTGCTTTGTCTATCATTGCAGTGATTAAATTTTCTGGCACCCACAACTTCCATTCGACTCCACTGTCGTCTCTTGTAAAATTGGTTTTCTTAAATACCATTCCATCATCAATCTTCAGGTCAGGTAGCATATCTTTATTTTCTTCAATTGTGCGTATAAGTTCTTTATACTCCGGGGAGTCAAATTCTGTTGTTTCAAAATCTATGAATGCAAGCTCTTCTACGGTGAAGTCGTCTAGAGATCTTGAAAGCATATCAGCTACGACGTTATCCGAACCCTTCCGGTGTTCGATTTTAAAATTAAACGCCTGTAGCTGTAGCGACCAACGAGCTAACCTGCCACTTAGGTCCTTGAGGCTCATTAGCCATTTTAGGCTGGCGTGGTCAGTTATGATTGTAAACTCCATGAGCTCCACGTAAGGCCTAAATCTCTTGACAGCTAACACAGCAGCTAAACACTCCTTTTCAGTTACTGTATAATTAAACTGAGCTCCATTTAGCTTTTGTGAAAAAAATGCAATCGGGCGATCGTTATTTTCGTCGTCTTTTTGAAAAAGTGCGGCTCCAACTCCCACGTGAGACGCATCACATTGAATAAAAAATGACCTTCGGAAATCAGGATGTACTAGAACTGGCGCTGTCGTTAGGGCATCTTTCAGTTTATTAAATGCTAGTGTTGCTTCTTCCGGCATTGTAAATTTATACCCTTTTTTCAACGTGTCGCTTAGGGGCGCTGCTATTATAGCAAAATCTTTAATAAATCGCCGATACCATCCGGCAGTTCCTAAAAAGCTCCTCACTTGTCTAGGTGTCCTTGGTATCGGGATTTGCTCAATAGCCTTTACCTTTTCGAAATCGGTCTTCAGCTTACCACCGCCAATAATAAACCCTAAATATTTTAATTCTTTAAAACAAAACACGCTCTTAGACATTCCTATTGTCAAGTTGGCCTTTGACAAACAATTTGCTACCTCTCTCAACAGTTTAATATGGCTTTCGAAGTCTTTTGATATAATCAGCAGGTCGTCTAAGTATATAAATACGTTGTTTTTCAGCTTTTGTGGGATAACTTTATCCATAAGACGACACAGGCGTTGGGCCGCATTACATAGGCCGAATGGCATTACCTTGTATTGGTAATGTGGCCTGCCTGGAATCGTGAAAGCCGTATATTCACGACATTTTGGCTCTAAACCGATTTGCCAAAATGCGAACTTAAGGTCGACACTGCTAATATATATAGTTTCCTCGATTCTACTTAAAATGCCCTCGATGTTTTGAATCGGGTAAGCGTCCTTAACAGTTAAACTGTTTAACTTTCTGGCATCTAAACAAAGCCGATTTTTACCTGGCTTACGCACAAGTGTTACACGATTGTTGTAAGGACTCTCACTCTCTTCAATTACACCTAGTTCCAGCATTTTATCAACTTCTTCATACAATAACTCATGCACTTTTGGTGAGACGGGGTAGTGCCGTTCTTTAAAAGGTACTGAATCTGGTATTAAATGTATGTCGTGTTTTTCTAAATGTGTTTTGCCTAAGCCATGATTTTCAAAAGATCTAAATAAGTTTTTTGCTTCTTCTAGCTGTTGCTCCTGCTGTGTGGATAACTCATGTTGCTCGGGACTTTGATTATGAATGGGCTCGAAACTATCTTTTAATTTCTCGAAGTCTATTTCACTCACGTTCAATACTTCGGGTGCCAGGTTGAATATACGCCAAAAATCAATTCCGAGATATAATTTTTGTTCTAAAGATGGACATAAATAAAATTTTATTGCCTGTACTTCATCTCTATAAGTGACAGGTAGAATAACTTTGCCGCAGATTTTATGTGCTTGCCCAGAAGCTGTCCTAACGTTGGAATTGTACCTAGATACTTGGACTCCTAACTTATTTAAGAATTCGTTACATTCTTTCCCCAGGATACTAACTGATGCTCCTGTATCTAGTAGACCTTTGAGCAATTGGTCTCCTATGTACACGTCAGCAAAAACTCTCGGATCTCCGTTGGAAATAGCTTCAACTGACGAAGTTATTTCTTCTCTCATCAGTTTTCGACCGTTATAACGTTTTCTTGCATTAAGTACTTTGTTGGAAATATGAGTTCGTGGCTCGTCATCCTTTGAGAAAATACGGTTGCGGACTGCTATATAATTCCGTAAACGCTCGGTATATGGTTTTTTATATAATGGACAATTATCAGGTAAATATTTGTTATCATTTTGACGAGATCTATATTGAATAATGTTCTTTTCTTTAGGCTTTAATTGATGATTTATTCGCGAGGTGTTGCGGACATTTGGACTGAGCGCGGCTCGTCCGCTTTTGCCATGCTCATCCTGCCGTTTCCCTGTTTTGTGCAGTTTGGACACTTCGGCGTTATGGTACGCTCATATCCGCATCTATAGCAAAATATGTTGCGTACGTCTGAATCGCAATCCATATACGTATGGCCACTACGCCTACAATTCCAACAAACGTATTCCCTTTTTTTATTATGAGAAACCTCTTCAATCTCAAATGAGTTCTGATGCTCATTGTACAATAGAATTTGCTCATCCTCAACTATTACCTCATTTATTTTGTGACGTGGTGCATAACGCATTGCATTACCACTTGGTGCATTAAATCTTACTTCGCGCCTTGGGAATCTTTTCTCAATCTCCTTGCATTCTTCTCTTAGCTGTTCGATGTTATATATAGCCATAGGGTAAACTAATTTGGCTATATGTATGTTCTCTCACATTACGCTTTAAAACCCTAATCATCTCATACTCGGGGATTGGAGAGCGAAGTTTGGACCTAAGTTTGAGCATTGCGTGAAAATAGTCTTCTAACGACTCATTCGGTTGTTGGCGTCTTTCTACAATCTCTTGCATAATCTCAAAGTCGCTTCGATTTGCTTGAAATTGGTTCAAAAGACTGTAGCGCAAAGTGGGCTAGTCTGCTATCCCATTTTGTGTTTTGAGGTAGAGCCAGTACCACTCTTTCGCTTGGCCTTTCAACAGCCGGTGAAAATCTCTAAGGACTTCTTCCCAAGGTATTGAGTAATTGGCCTGCAACAGCTCTACCCGAAACACAAAATCGTCAATGGACACACCACTGCCACCACCTTCAAAAACTATGTCCCACTTGTCAATTCTAATTTGACCTTCCACTGGACGAATATTAAGACTCCTTTCACAAGCGTAAAAATTGGGGGCATTAGATAAAATGTTAGAAAATCTGGGACCTTGCCTAGGATTCGTAAAGCCTTCATTTTGACTATATTGTTTTTCCGTAGGTTTCTTATTCTCGGCTCTTGGAATTTCAGGCCTACTACTTATTGACTGCTTGTTTCGCTGATAAGCATTCGCTTGTAAACCAGCCGCATTCTCTAAATTTGCTGTATTTCTATTAAAATTTTGGACCTGAGCTTGACCCTCTAGACTACTTCTTTGAGACCCGGTCTGAAATGGATTATCATTAATTGAGTCTGATAATGGCTTGATAGCCTTATTCACTTCAAGCATAATCCCTTTCAGACCCTCACTTAATGCTCCCTGTATCATTTCGCACATTTCTGCCCGCAATGTTTCTCTAAGGTTCCTATCATCACTATTGGTTACTGCAGCTGTTATTTGGCCATCTACTACCGAAAGTTCTGCCTCAACAATCGAAGCACTAGTTGCTGGCGGTAAGTCTATCAAGTTCTCATTCCCTATATTCACCTCTAATTGATTTTCTTTTTCTCTATTTATGGTTTCTGATAAATCGGTAAATTGCGGATCTTGAAATACTGCAGATTGACGTGGAGAATGCGTTACGCGACCTGAATATACTGGCCGATTCTGATCGAATTCCAATGAGCGCCTACTCTTATTCTTCGATTCAGCCATGCCGTATTAAAATTTTCTGTTATCCGACAACTTTTAAATTGAAATATTTATATATATATATATATATATATATATATATATATATATATATATATATATATATATATATATATATATATATATATATATATATATATATATATATATATATATATATATATATTCTAGGTATTCACTAAGTCGACGCGTATTTCAGAATAGCCACTGTTGCGGTCAAATTGTTTACTGGTTTGCTAAACATACGTTGACCAATCGTACACTAGTATAGCGAACACTAATTTTTGCCTTTTTCCACTATTTTAGTTCTGTGTACGCTTTGTGCCTTTAATTTTTTTTATATATACCTGCCAAACTCTTTCCGAATATAGTATTACGAGCCTTTGCCTAAAAATAAATTAGCTGGTTGTTTTTTTTTAATCCATAAAAAGTGTACACAGTTTTTTCACGGAATTAATGGTCACTGTATCGGATTAACAAGGCAATGACCATATATGCAGAATTCTTATGTACAAGCGAAAAAAAAAATAAAATCAAAAATAGTTTTAGTCCGTAGTTTTGTGTGACAAACAGTTAAATAGGAAAACTGGTTTGGTATTTTAATATATTTTAATGTAGAGAATATTCTAGAAATTCAAGGCAGAAAAAAAGATGGATGGCTAGGCGGGAAAAAAGTAAATTTTTCTGTGGGAAAATTGAAAAATTCTTGGAAGAAAAACTGGTTCATAGCGACTGGGGATTTTCGTTAGCGATCAGAAGTTGCAAATCAGTTAAAGAGAACAGACACAAATTAAAACAAAAAACAAGTGCGCGAAGTACCGGCAAAGTAAAAAAATAAAATTTTCCTGATATTAAATAATATAAAGAAAAAAGGTAATAGACGAAATAATTAGTTTTTTTCGGCATAGAAAGTGTTTAATTACCCTCTATTTAGTTCCTAACTATTAGTGTACACCGATTTGTGACCAAAAGATTCCGAGTTAATAAAGTGCAGGAGGAATTTTCAAAGGAAAACACAAATAAACAAACAAAGGAAATATTAAAAAAGCAGAAACAAAAACGTAAGTTAGAGATTCTTTTTTTTTGTGTTGTTCCCAATTTGATGACTGGGTATTATATAGCTGGCTATATAACTGGGTGAGGAAAAATCCAAAAGGCTGCAAATAAATAAAAGCCACATAGTGTGAAACCCAAAGAGGAAGCCCACAACCCAATTTCCAGGCACCAGTATAAAAAAATAGCCAGGTAACCTTTTTTTGTTTATATATTTTGGTATTCCGTGAGTCCTGTTCGAAGTCCACAAAATAAAATAAGCAAATCTCAAGTGAAAAAAAAGGAGAAAATAAAAGAAGAGTTAACATTCAAAAGGAAACCAACATCCTTCCGGGGAAAAAAAATGAATATTTAGTCCAGTTTTCGTATGTTTTATTTTGTTGAGATTTTGTAGTGAAAGGTTTAGTGTTAAGTGTATACCAGTTTATCTTACCCCTAGTTAGGCACCAAAATTTTAGCGATTGTATGGTGTGTGTTTTTGATAAAAGTCCCCCGGTTATCCGATAGAGGGAGTTCCTACACTAAATATATCTTTACGTTCCACAAGAAAAATACATAAGTGAGGTTCATACCAGTGAAAAGTTTATTTTTAACATAAAAACTAATTAAAATAGATATAGAAAAATTAAAAATACTGCTATTTGGCCTGAAAAGTTACTAGCCTTAGGGAGCTCCTTCAGGGTAGGGTTCGGCGTCTATTTTCCCGCGTGAAGAATTTTCATTAGAGCGGATTGAGGTGAACCTTACAGGTACAGCGGTGGAACAAACGGATCTAAAAAAAATATAAAAATAAATTAATAAAAAAATTTAAATGCAAAAAAAAAAAAAAAAAAAAAAGACTATCAAAAATACGAATTAATACAAACGCTAGGAAAATAATAGAAGAAGATATTAAAAATTGTAAGAAATTTATGAGAGTTTTAATAGATAGGAAAAGGTATTTTTAGTCAAATTAGATTAGTGTTTTTTTATGTAATAGATTTTTGAGTTTTTTATAGAATGTTGTTAGTATATGTTAGTCAGTTAGTATAGTTTGAGATTTAAATCAAAAAAAATTGTATAGGTTTAAGATTTATTTTTTTTATATATTAATAAATAATGTTAATGTAAAATTTTAAAACCGAAATTTAGCATGTGTATGGAATAAATTCAAATAATGGCATGAAGGTGAGTTAAAGGAAGGAGAAGTCGAGTGGGAAGTGGGTCAAAAAAATATATTGTGAAAACGGAAACGGAATTTGTGACACGGTTGGGCGGGCTAAGTAGGACATTCCATCAGTCCCTACAATCAAAAGGAAAGTGTCATTCGTCAATATGTTTTTAGTAGTACTAGAGTTGTTATGTTGTTTGTTTTTCAGTTTTTTTTGTTATGTGCAGCGTACCCAATGAGAGGGTTGGAACCCGCTGAGACATGTTTCCCAATAACGAGCTGGTCGGAAACCTCATTGGTCCCTGCGGCTGTAACATAAATGGCGCCCAACGTGTAGAACATAAAGTAACGTGTAGGTCAACTAGGCACGAAATAATAGTCCATTAGAGTTCCGTAATAGCCCAACGAACGAATCGCCAACCAGAAAATTAATTTGAAGCCGATTTATAGCCCTTTGAAATATATTATTTTAGACAAAGGTAGTATGGAAAAGCTTCAGATTAGATTTTATAGGGATGCGATGAGTTTGTCGAATACATCTGGGAAATGACATTGATAGCTTAACAACTTTCTTTATGTAAAGTGTATAATTGTATTGTGTCATTTTCTTTTGTTTAAGTATTTTGAATAGTTTCAGCTTATGTCAGTCAATATATAAGTTTTTTTTTTGTTGTGTATCGCTTTGATAACCGCCTGTGATTTTTATTAGATTTACAGGGACTGTGGTATCGAGATTCGCTACAGAAAAGTAGAGCTCATAATCTCTTAAGCAAATATAGGTAGCATTAAGAACGTATGAGAGAATATATTGACGAGTCAATTCTTTAATTTTTTTTGTTTTACATATTGCGAATGATACTTTTAAACGAATTATTTTATTTTAACCACTTCGACGACCGCTAGTCACCTTCATGCCATACCTGGTGATATTGTGCAATCTAAGTACGTCAAAACTAGAATTTTTCTAAGTTATTAATTAAAAAACTAAAAATTAGTAAAATAGAAAGTAGATAGAATATACGTTTAGCCTGTTTTAGTAAGATTATAAAGCAGTTTTGAATTTTAAAATAGAGAATAATTTCGGAAGGATATTATTGTATTAATTATTCGAGATAGTTTCGGAATTAGTGATTTATGAAATTTGTTTTAGTACCCCTAACCGTCCATCTTTGAGTTTGCTCCGTAAAAAAAAAGCAACCGAAATTTATTTGTTCGTCAAGTAGAATATGATCCGCAGTCCGCACGACACGAGAAAAAGAGATAGAGAGGTTCAATTTGATTTGAACCGGTCAGAGTCGGATGAATGCGGGGAAATTAATAAAAGTAATACATTCATAGAGAAAGCGAGTGCAGATAAGACCGGCGCTATGGATGAGGCTTCAGGTAATTCAGGTCCGCAAATAATCGATAAGTCGAAGACTATTATGGTGAATAATCCCTCAACAGGCGCTGTGTCACGTAGCGTATTAAACGCCCGGGACCAGCCACCCGTTAGTGAAATAGGTAGGGAACACCCGATTAGAGGAGCGTTAGAGCAAAACCATAATTTTCAAATAACCGAATTAAAAAGGCGAATGGCAGAATTAACAGCTACGGTTAGTAAAATGAGCTTAGTGTTACAACATACCCGGCAAGAAAACAAGAAGCTCCGTGAAGAAATAGGGCCGGTGAAAAATAGCGGCAGCATCCATTTTGAGGAATCCCCGAGAAACTCTGACCATTCGTCAATAGCCTCGTCAGAACACAAACAGGCGGCCATGTTTAAAAGTTATCCGAAATTGCGTATCGATAAGTGGGGGGTAGAATTTGACGGCAATACCAGCAAATTAGCGGTGGAAGATTTTGTGTTTCGTGTGGAGCGACTGCAGCGGCAGTATAAAGTGTCTTGGAGTGAGGTGCTGGACAATTTCCACCTCTTAGTTAAAGGAGCGGCCGAGAGATGGTACTGGCTCTATATTAAGGTCAACTACGTCACAGAATGGACCACTCTTAAGGAGGCTCTATTAAAGCAATACCAGTCCACCAAATCCAGTTTTGAGCTAATGAGTGACATAGTTGAAAGAAAACAAGTCCCAGGTGAGAGTATTGACGAGTTTTTCTTCACAATGTCACAGATGAGATCTCGTCTAGATATATCTATACCTGAAAGGGAAATGATAAAAATTATTAAAAAGAATCTGAGGGAAGATATAAGAGCCAGAGTATACCCTATTGCTGTGCGTTCGGTGGAAGAATTACGGGAGGAATGCGTCGAGGCGGCAAAAATATTTTGCCGTAAAGATGCCAAAAGCTTTCCGGCAGTACCCATAAACCGGTATTCCAGACACGTTAGTGAGGTTGTTGAGAAGCCAATTGAAATCTTTGAAAGCCCGCATGAAGTATATGAAGATCTAGCTGCGATCCACATCGACAAAGCACAAAATCCAATGCCCAGAAATCCGCTTGTTTGCTGGAATTGCCGACAGATTGGCCACCTATACAAACATTGTAATTCTCCAGAGAGGACAGTGTTCTGTTACGGATGTGGTAAGCCGGATGTGAAATCGCCAAACTGCACAGATTGCAAAAACAAAAATTTTTCCAGGGGCGATGTAACAGCGAGGGGCCATCGTTCCTTAGAGAACCCTCCGGGTGTAATACACTGAAAGAAAAAAATCAAAATTTGGTAAAAATAGTAAAGAGTTTCAACAAATTTATTCCGCAAATGCGGCATAGATATAGTTTTGAGGAGCGTAAACAAAATTATGATTCGGTTAGAGCTAGAATATTTAATAATGAGCTAAAATTTAAGAAAACAATTTCAAATAGGATTAAGAAATTAAGAAATAAATTTAAAGAAAAAAAGAAATTACGAAAATTGGTTATTGAAACGATAAAAGGAGTGGATAGGAGAAATGATTCTCGAGCTTTTGCCAATATTAGTGTAGGAAATATAGATATTAGAGGATTATTAGACACCGGAGCGTCGGTTAGTTTATTAGGAAAGGGATGTAGAGAATTAGTAGATAAGCTAGGGATTAGTTATAAGCCAATATTTTCTTTTGTGTCGACCGCAGCAGGTAAAGAGCATCGGCTAATAGGAAAAATAGAGTTAGGTACCACATTTAAAGATAAAACAGAGAAAATAATTTATTACCTATGTCCAGATTTGGAACAGGAAGCATATTTAGGCGTAGATTTTTGGCGAATATTTCACCTAGCCCCAGAAAATTTTGAAGTTGAAGAGCTAAATGTGGAAAAAGTGCAAGAGGATTTTAGAGCAGTTGATCATAAATCTAATCCTCATGTACTGACACTAGAACAACAAAATAAATTAGAAAAAGTGATCGAACTGTTTCCAGCTTTTGAAAACGAGGGCCTAGGGTGTACGTCGCTAGAAAAACACGTGATTAAATTAAGTGAAGGTGCGGTACCTTTTAAAGACCGGCACTATCAATTATCTCCAGCTGTGCAAGAAATTGTATATAAAGAGATAGAGGAAAGTGAAAGCCCTTGGTCAAATAGGACGACAGTTGTCAGAAAGCCAGGGAAAAACAGATTCTGTCTAGATGCGAGAAAGCTTAATAACCTAACAATTAAAAATGCTTATCCTTTGCAAAACATTGATGGCATCTTAAGCAGAATCGACGAAACTTATTTCATAAGTAGCGTTGATTTGAAATTCGCTTTCTGGCAAATAGAGCTGGACATAGAAAGTAGGCCTTATACCGCATTTACCGTAGCAGGTCGGCTACTCTATCAGTTTCGCGTGATGCCATTCGGGCTCTGCAACGCTGCTCAGCGGCTTTGCAGGCTCATGGACAAAGTTATTCCGCAGAGGCTGAAAGAAAATGTTTTTATTTATCTCGACGATCTCCTGGTGATATCTGACACATTTGAGAAACATTTAAAAATTTTGGGAAGAAGTCGCGTCGTGTTTAAAGAGAGCAAATCTCACAATTGGGCTAAAAAAATCTCAATTCTGCTTTCAGCAGCTGAAATATCTCGGTTTTATAATTGGTGGTGGGAGTCTGAAAACTGATCCCGAGAAAGTTAGAGCAATTAAAGAAATACGAATACCAAAATCTCCGCGAGAAGTGCGAAGCTTTTTAGGGACGGCCGGCTGGTATCGCCGATTCATTAAAGATTTTGCCTCGATATCTGCTCCACTGACCGATACGCTGAAAAAGGCAAAAAAGTTTGTGATGACGCCTGAGGCGATCGAGTCATTTGAAAATTTGAAAAAGGTTTTGACATCAGCTCCAGTGTTGAGGCATGCCGATTTTTCAAAAATGTTTTGGATCCAGTGCGATGCGTGTGATTACGGAGTAGGCGCAGTTCTCTATCAGCTAAATGATTTGAACGAAGAGCACCCAATAGCTTTTTATAGCCAAAAATTAAACCCTTGTCAAAAAAAATACAGTGTGACAGAGAAAGAATGTCTCGCGGCTGTATTGGCAGTGAAAAAGTTTCGCCCATATATTGAGCTAATGCCCTTCACTATAGTTACAGATCACGCTAGCCTGAAGTGGCTAATGTCTCTGAAAGATTTGACAGGAAGACTAGCCCGTTGGTCACTTCAGCTGCAAGCGTTTGATTTTCAGATCGAACACAGAAAAGGTTCTGAAAATATAGTTGCAGATATGCTTTCTCGATTACCGGCGGAAGATCAAAATGTGGATGAGATAAATTGTGAGGATATCTTCGATTTCGAAACAAATGAATTCCAAAGCGAAGAATATTTAGATTTAATAGAGCACATAAGTCAAAATCAAGACAGCTTACCAGATTTAAAAGTAGAGGATGGATATGTATTCAAACGAATGGAATTCAATCGCGGCGAAGAAACCGAATCCCAGTGGAAAATGTGGATTCCACCTAATATTACACAAATTTTAATTGAAAAGGCACATAATAGCTTAACTTCAGCACACGGTGGGGTAGCCAAAACGTTAGAAAAGATAAAGAGATATTTTTATTGGCCTAAATTAACAACGCAGGTAAAAACTTATATAAAAAATTGCCAAGTTTGCAAAGAAATCAAGCCAACAAATCAAAATCTTCGGCCAGAGATTGGAAGCCAGGTTATTACAGAGAGGCCATTTCAGAAATTATATCTGGACTTTCTTGGCAAATATCCGAGGTCCAAGTCTGGTAACTGCTATATTTTTCTTGTATTAGATCACTTCACAAAATACACTCTAATGAAGGCTATGAAAGAAGCCACTGCAGGAAATGTAATCGAATTCCTAGTCCATGAAGTGTTTCACAAATTTGGTGTTCCCGAGGTGATTCACACTGATAATGGTGCGCAGTTTGTATCAAAAAGTTTTCAAAATCTGCTCAGCACATACAAGATTCAACATTTAAAAACGCCAGTGTACCAACCCAGCAGCAACGCGTCAGAGCGGGTGAACCAGAGCATACTATCAGCAATAAGAGCCTATCTCAAAGAAGATCATAGAGATTGGGATATCTATTTATCGGAGATAGATTGCGCATTGCGGAATTCATTCCACAGTGCTATTGGTTTCACACCCTTCTTTGCTCTATTTGGCCAGCACATGTACTTAAGTGGAGCAGATTATAAACTAGCCCGAAAACTACAGTCAGTTACAGACCACCAAATAATATCAAAGCCGAGCGAAAGAATGGAATTAGTGCGAAGTCAGATAAAAGAAAATATGAATCAAGCCTATGAAAAAAGCGCCGAAAGGTATAACCAGAGGGCACGAATAGTTAAATTTGTCCCTGGGCAAGAAATCTACAGGAGGAACACAGTGCAGAGTAATTTTGGGAAAAATATCAATGCTAAATTCTGTAGGAAGTTCCTGAAATGTAGAGTGGTTCGACCTGTGGGTAAAAATATGTATGAACTAGAGACTTTAGATGGGAAAACAGTAGGCATTATCACGTCAAAGATATTAAGGTTTAAGTTGCAAGGCAATTAAATTTGTTCAACTACGAATTTAATTCGAAGTCAAGTGCAATATTAGGATAGGGTGATTATTTATTTTAGTATTTATACAAACAAATATGTGTCGTGTTGTCCTGATTTCATATTGACTAAGCAATTTTTACCTTACAATCTGCGATATAATTTACTAAGTACCTGATAGTTGTAGCCTAGTGTAGTATTACAATTTTCCTGTATAGTGCAATATTAGTTGGTAGGTCTTACCCGTGATACGCCTGTGATATGTGTGTTTGCGTGATGTCCAGTTTTTTTTAGTTTTAAGGTGAAGAAAAGGTGGGGTTCTTTACGGTTCAATGATACCAAATACTTCAGCGTGAGAAACCTGAAAACAGAAAAAATGTACACAAAGTAAATGCTTATGTTATAGGCGTGTGGCGGATTTACTTCCCGTGATATTGCACGTATGATGACTGAAAGGTAGATATTCCAATATTATGAAATCTTTGCATCTCAGGATTCTTAGAAAATAAGGATGCTAGAGATCAACCCAAATCCATAGAGCTGCCAAAATCCAAGGTAGAAGAAAATAGAGGCGTTACCCGTTTAACATTGAAAGATCGAAATACGCGTAAGAAAAGAAATTAATTAATGATGACGAAATTAGTAATGTTTAATATTGACGAATGAGATTAACTGAGATTGAAAGTTTAAATTTAACTTGCCTCAAAGTAATAATTTTGCAGGCGTTCGATTATTTAAGCGCACTTCATGTGCCCAATTGGTATAAAAAAATAAATCCAATTCCAAGAAAATTATAAAGATCGAAGATGTATGGGTTGCCACTATGCTCTTTCTTACCTAAGAAAGTTCAGAAGTAGGCTAAGCTCTATGGAAGGGTGAATGAGGTTTCCGAATTTGGTGTATAATTTCTGTAAGCAGAAGAAAACATTAATGACAGCTAAAAACAATACATTTATTAAATACTTATCTGTTTACACGAGTAAAATTCCCGGCTAAAGGCAGGTAGCGTTTGAGACTTATTATCTCAGGGTGTGGGAGTTTCCCACGTTGGGCTTGTTGATGAAATAATTTACAACTTTTCCCGCACACCGTTTCCTACCACGTACACTTGTAGCAACCGGAGTTTTGTTGCGGTCAAATTGTTTACTGGTTTGTTAAACATACGTTGACCAGTCGTACACTAGTATAGCGAACACTAATTTTTGCCTCTTTTCCACTATTTTAGTTCTGTGTACGCTTTGTGCCTTTAATTTTTTTATATATACCTGCCAAACTCTTTCCGAATATAGCTGGTTGTTTTTTTTTAATCCATAAAAAGTGTACACAATTTTTTCACGGAATTAATGGTCACTGTATCGGATTAACAAGGCAATGACCATATATGCAGAATTCTTATGTACATATGTATGTATGAATGAATGTATGTGCACAAATCAAATTTATACCTATGTACATATATTCATGTATACATGAGATTTCTGCATACATATTTAATCATCAATTAATGCAAACTAATTGGACAATGACTAGCGATATGCATATACCCACCTTTATGTAGAAATTAAATACTACATGGCCATAATTGTTTTTCATAAACTCTTTTGACATCATCTGTATAAAATAAAAAAAACTAAAATTCACCAATTTCCTTTGACTCGTTTGATTTTTTTTTATTTTTGCACAGGAAAACTTAAATTTAGGGATGAAACAAAGAAATAAAAAATATATATGTACATAAACGCACATGTACTAATATAAATTTAATAAAATAAATTGAAAAATTTCACAAAATTGTATGTTTTTTCCTCCAGTCGTCTTCTTGTTATTTCAGCTGTCAGTTTTGTTGTTGTATATTTATTGGTGTTAGCACGGTGTGTAGTGTAAAATATAATGTAAAATAAGGCGAAAAAAAACAGGGATGTACTTTTCATTCATAAAGTACAAGCCCAGCGAAAGCGGTTATATTGAAAAATGTTGAATATAAAAAAATAAACAACTGTTCTAAATGTCATGACACCCTGATACAAGGAAACCCACAGGATGATAAATACGGGGGGAAAGCGAAAAAAAAATAAAATCAAAAATAATTTTAGTCCCTAGTTTTGTGTGACAAACAGTTAAATAGGAAAACTGGTTTGGTATTTTAATATATTTTAATGTAGAGAATATTCTAGAAATTCAAGGCAGAAAAAAAGATGGATGGCTAGGCGGGAAAAAAGTAAATTTTTCTGTGGGAAAATTAAAAAATTCTTGGAAGAAAAACTGGTTCATAGCGACTGGGGATTTTCGTTAGCGATCAGAAGTTGCAAATCAGTTAAAGAGAACAGACACAAATTAAAACAAAAAACAAGTGCGCGAAGTACCGGCAAAGTAAAAAAATAAAATTTTCCTTGTATTAAATAATATAAAGAAAAAAGGTAATAGACGAAATAATTAGTTTTTTTCGGCATAGAAAGTGTTTAATTACCCTCTATTTAGTTCCTAACTATTAGTGTACACCGATTTGCGACCAAAAGATTCCGAGTTAATAAAGTGCAGGAGGAATTTTCAAAGGAAAACACAAATAAACAAACAAAGGAAATATTAAAAAAGCAGAAACAAAAACGTAAGTTAGAGATTATTTTTTTTTGTGTTGTTCACAATTTGATGACTGGGTATTATATAGCTGGCTATATAACTGGGTGAGGAAAAATCCAAAAGGCTGCAAATAAATAAAAGCCACATAGTGTGAAACCCAAAGAGGAAGCCCACAACCCAATTTCCAGACACCAGTATAAAAAAATAGCCAGGTAACTTTTTTTTGTTTATATATTTTGGTATTCCGTGAGTCCTGTTCGAAGTCCACAAAATAAAATAAGCAAATCTCAAGTGAAAAAAAAAGGAGAAAATAAAAGAAGAGTTAACATTCAAAAGGAAACCAACATCCTTCCGGGGAAAAAAATATATATATATAAAATATAACCACAAAAAAAAATTAATATTTAGTCCAGTTTTCGTATGTTTTATTTTGTTGAGATTTTGTAGTGAAAGGTTTAGTGTTAAGTGTATACCAGTTTATCTTACCCCTAGATTAGGCACCAAAATTTTAGCGATTGTATGGTGTGTGTTTTTGATAAAAAGTCCCCCGGTTATCCGATAGAGGGCGTTCCTACACTAAATATATCTTTACGTTCCACAAGAAAAATACATAAGTGAGGTTCATACCAGTGGAAAGTTTATTTTTAACATAAAAACTAATTAAAATAGATATAGAAAAATTAAAAATACTGCTATTTGGCCTGAAAAGTTACTAGCCTTAGGGAGCTCCTTCAGGGTAGGGTTCGGCGTCTATTTTCCCGCGTGAAGAATTTTCATTAGAGCGGATTGAGGTGAACCTTACAGGTACAGCGGTGGAACAAACGGATCTAAAAAAAATATAAAAATAAATTAATAAAAAAATTTAAATGCAAAAAAAAAAAAAAAAAAGACTATCAAAAATACGAATTAATACAAACGCTAGGAAAATAATAGAAGAAGATATTAAAAATTGTAAGAAATTTATGAGAGTTTTAATAGATAGGAAAAGGTATTTTTAGTCAAATTAGATTAGTGTTTTTTTATGTAATAGATTTTTGAGTTTTTTATAGAATGTTGTTAGTATATGTTAGTCAGTTAGTATAGTTTGAGATTTAAATCAAAAAAAATTGTATAGGTTTAAGATTTATTTTTTTTATATATTAATAAATAATGTTAATGTGAAATTTTTAAACCGAAATTTAGCATGTGTATGGAATAAATTCAAATAATGGCATGAAGGTGAGTTAAAGGAAGGAGAAGTCGAGTGGGAAGTGGGTCACAAAATATATTGTGAAAACGAAACGGAATTTGTGACACGGTTGGGCGGGCTAAGTAGGACATTCCATCAGTCCCTACAATCAAAAGTAAAGTGTCATTCGTCAATATGTTTTTAGTAGTACTAGAGTTGTTATGTTGTTTGTTTTTCAGTTTTTTTTTTGTTATGTGCAGCGTACCCAATGAGAGGGTTGGAACCCGCTGAGACATGTTTCCCAATAACGAGATGGTCGGAAACCTCATTGGTCCCTGCGGCTGTAACACCACCAATATCTATTTTCTTCAATACTTATAAAAAAACTGTTCAAAATAAAATAATTAAGCAAATTAACTTGCTTTCATTATCCATGTATAGTTTCAAAATCTATAATATATTATTTTTAATTTTAAAAATACTTCTCGCATCGTTTTCAAATGTGAGAAATTTTGACAACGGTAGTGAAATACTTTTCACAAAATGTTGTTACTGAAACACTTGTTCTCACATCCTTCCAATAACAATTGGAAAATAACTTAAATGACAGATAGGTCACGATGTAAGGATACAGAAAAACTTGTGTGAGAAAACCTCATATTTGTTTCAATTTACTTCGTTTTTCTCTCAATTCACACGTTTCATGTATGTATCATATATTACGATGAGAAGAATAGAGAAACGAGGCACTGGTTTCTGTACAATAGAACAGAAACTGGCAACGTTGATTGAGTTTCGAGTACTCAGAAAAACGACCGGTGCTGAGTACTCAGTATCCAAATACTCAATACTTTTACAACTCTACTAGTTTTTAATTAATTTAGCAATTTAATAGTTATGAGTAGAATCGATTTAAAAACATTTTTTGGGGACGTTGACATTGGGAGTAGCAAGGATGTTGATATTGTTAGAAACCTAATTAAAAATAAGGAGGTTAAAAAAACTACATACATACTAATAAAGTGCAATTACTATAAAATATCAACCTTTTTTAATAGGATGAGATTCAAGTAGATCTGGAGAATCTCTTAAGCAAACAGTGTCAAATAGAGTCTAATATGCGAGGAATAACTAGAGCAATGATGATGCTAAATGACGTGAGCCGAGATTCAAGCAAATTAGACGCACAAATTGTCCAGACTGCTCAGCTGGCTGAATCTGTTAGTGCTAAGGTAAGACGGCTAGATCTGGCACGAAGTCGTGTGTCTGAGTGCCAACAACGGGTGCATGATCTCATTGATTTACAATTATGCAGTCAAGGTGTTATGAACGCAATTGCTGAAGAGGATTTTGAAATTGGTGCTGGTCATATAAATCGATTTTTGGCAATGGACTTACAACTTTTGAAGAAAACTGCAGACGATGTTCAAGGCTCAGTAAGTTCGGTAAGCGAAGCTATAAGAACGTTAGAAAAAGCAACAGTCGAAATGCGCGAATTGATAGTGCGAAAGTTTAACGAGGCCGTAAAAAAAGATGATTTGGCATCAGTCGAGAGATTTTTTAAAATATATCCTCTGCTAGGACGCCATCAAGAAGGCATTGAAAAATTCTCCAATTATATTTGCTTAAAATTGTCTATTAAAGATCAGAAGGAATTGCGCAACTCATTGGATATAGCTAAATCAGAAAAGCGATTACCATTAGCTTTTGCGGATACATTGACATCATTGTTGGAAAATTTTGCTCGAGTTATTGAAGTTAATCAACCAATTGTTGAAGCCTGCTATGGCTCAGGTCACTTGCTAGAAATGCTAAAGGTGCTGCAACATCAATGTGACGTAGATGTAAGGAACTTATTGGTTGAATTTAATAAGAATAGGAAAATCGCACTTAGATCGAAACAAGTTAACGAAGGATGCTCTCGAAGTTCTACAAACAATTCTACTTCAGCGGTTACATTAGGACATTATCGGAATTCATCGGGGGGATCTGTTGATAAGTTAAATCCCAAAGACATTGACGCAATAATTGCAGAAATAACAATCATGCACTGTCGATCTGAATTATACTTCCGATTTATGAAAAGGCGCGTAACGGTAAGCATATTATTATGAAATTAAATGCATGAAAAAAGTTTTAAAAATCTGACATTGCAGCTTTTTTATGGGTTTTAATCAAGTTGGCAACCGATACCGTAATTAATACTGCTATCGATTAAATATCGCTTAAAAGTGAATACCGGTATCACTATCGATACCGTAATAGTTTTCGGTTGTAAAATACCGGTATTCAAATACCGTTTCCTTCAATACCGGCATCATAGTTTCGGTATAAAAAATAATATAATACGGCAATAATAAAATAACTTTCAAATAAAATTTTTAAAAAATTTCTGCTTTGCAAGTCGAATATATTTTTAAGCACCTTAACCAAACAAGGCAGGGGTTTTATATTAATTAGTGTCGGCTAAAAGCTATGCTTGGCGTTCGGTAAAATTAAGTTTAAATATTCGAGTATTTTTACTGACTTTTTTCGGTTTTATTGTGAATTTGCTTTTGATGGGCTTTCAAGGTCATTCAATTTTAAAATAAATAAATGAAATATTTATTTCTCATTTTCATCCGACGTTTCGTTGCAAAATCCCAACTTCATCAGGGATGTTTTTTTACTTAATCTGGTAGGATGGTAAATATAAATAATATAAAAAAAGAAGTGTTAAAAGCTTTTATAAAAGCACACTTTTTAAAAACAATCATTTACTCACATATGGGGTGAATTCGTAAATGCAGTAAATTTGTGCAACCGGTGTGCAAACTATTGCAACAGTAATAAAAATGCTGACTTTGTTGCAGTATTCTTCGACAGCACTTGTCAAGTGTTTGTGTAAAGAAACTTTTGATGGAAAAAAGTATTGCCAAGTGTTTGTTTTCGAGCGCAGAACTTTGATTATTGCGCAATTACTGAATTTACGAACGTACCCATAATCTCAATTTTCATATGTTTTTAAGATGTTTTCCTGTAATTATATATTACATAAAAATCACTACATAAAAACAACGCGAAAACAAACATAAAATATAAATTACATGAACATTTATACAACCGTCTTAAAACTAATATCACAGCAAACTAAAACAAAACTATAGAATAATTAGCATTTGTATTGTCTTTGTATTCCTTCTTGTTTATTGCACTGTTACCTCTTTGATGTATTCTCAGACTCTCAAGTGTGAATCTTTTATTCTCGTCTTTCTTTATCCAATATGTCTGCTTTTACACACATCAGTTTTTCTTGAAGCAACTTTTATTTTCTTGGGAGAAAGAGCGAGAGAGGAATATATGAAATATATTCCTCTCTCGCTCTTTCTTGCTAGAAAATAAAAGTTGCTTCAAGAAAAACTGATGTGTGTAAAAGCAGACATTTTAATATTCGTCAAGTCAGCTGTGTGCAGTGATGTTAACCGTGCAGTAATTACCGTTTTGTACGGTGATTTCAGGCCCCAAAAGGTTGCAAGGTAATTTAATTAAAAATACGGTAATTTAAAAAATGTGTAAGTTTGGAAAATCAATTAGCAAGAATTACGATTTCCAACAATACATACAAATTGAATTTTTGCTGCTGCATGAATGAAAATCGTGATTTTTATCAATTGAGTGTCGTCATTTAATTGTGAATAAAATCAAATCGATTTCAATAAAACACGGCTTGTTTTGTGGTACACTTTTAAGTATCTTAATGTTCCATATCGTCAGGTTTCGCCCACCGACCATTTACAACAAATTATTCAGGAGTGGATTATGATAGAAATTACAAAAAAATTTAACGTGTATATTTTCAGAAAGCTTTCTATAAACCGTTTCTCATTTTCTCTATTCCGAGCTTGTGGCATATGCGCCAAGCCAATATTAAGCTGGCGTTATATGGCTTAAAAGGTATTTTTCTCGATACATGTACAATATATTTCTTTGCTTAAAAACGATTTACAAATAAACACGTTTACGGACCAAGTGGTAAAATTCGGACCACTGGGTTGATCCTAGATCAAATAAATTGAATATGAATACTGCTGTTAATTTAAGTAAAAATCTTTGCGTACAGTAATTTCTTCTCAAAAACGGAAATTTTTCGGGGGCAGTACGGTCGATCCTATAAGGAGCATAGGGCTTCAACAAATATGTTCCAACGTGATTTATCGTGAGCAAGACATTTTTATTTCGCCCCAACTTCTGTTCATGGCAGCAGCTTCAGGGTCGATTTTTCGCCTCCAAGTGTGTGCAGGGCGGCCTGTTCTTCGATTGCCCTGTGGGTTCCAGTCGATGCCATTTCTGGTAATGTCGTTTGGAGGCCTTCGTAAAATATGGCCGATCTATTTCCACTTGCGCTTCTTTATATCCTTTACAATTTGTATTTGTTTGGTTTCTGTCCACAATCTGCTGTTGGTTATTTGGCCAAAAGACACGGATAATTCTGCGGAGGCAGTGGTTGACAAACACTTGCAGTTTCTGGATATCTCGGGGTGCAGCGTTCCATGTTTCGCAGCCGTAGAGTAAAATTGATTTCACATTAGAATCAAAGATCTTGAGTTTTACTCGTCGAGAAAGCGTTTGCGAGGTCCAAATGGACTTCAATCGACCAAAGGTTTGCTTGGCTTTAATGATACGGTTCTGAATATATTCTTTAGAACCACAATTTTTTGTTAATATACTGCCCAGGTAGCAAAAGGAATTTATATCTTCCAGTTCGATGTTGTTGATCTGAAATTTCTGCGCTGTTGATGCATTAATACGTAAGCTTTTTGTTTGCTTGATATTTATCCTCAAGCTCGCTTCTGTAACATCTGCTAGTTGTTGCAATTTGGCGGACATATCCTCGAAGGTATGTGTCATTATACAAATGTCGTCTGCGTAATCTAAATCGCTCAGATTTCCATTCAGGCCCCATCACATAGCCTTGGCCATAATACTATCGAGTACAATGTTGAAGAGAAGTGGCGATAAGACACAGCCTTGGCGTACACCAATACCGACTGTTATTTGGTTGCTCAATTCAGAGCGTGCAAATAAAAAAAAAACTTTTCGCAAACGTTTCAAGCGAAGACACAAACTTTTAAACTATTTTTAATCGTTTCGTACATGAGCAAAACCAAAACGAATACTTTTGCAATGACAAAAAATGAAACAAAACAATTGGCTTTTCACTCATCTGCAGGCTTTAATATCCCATTTCAATCGTACAATTGCAAATAAAACAAAAGCAGAAATGTATTTCGTTGAATAGTTCATTGTATTTAGCATAAATACACTAACACATTCCCCACTATGATGAGCAAATCAATCGGGAAACGTTTGCAAATTTATTTTCTTAAAACTTTTCAATTTTGTTCTTGTTCTTTTCGAACGTGACCAGAAGATTTTTCCAAAAAGCGGGACAAGAACGATTGAAAAGTGGGATTTTGAAGAAAAATAC
Organism: Panzeria rudis; assembly: GCA_956483635.1. NCBI lineage: Eukaryota > Metazoa > Arthropoda > Insecta > Diptera > Tachinidae > Panzeria > Panzeria rudis. Next base: position 70,306,227 of record OY101449.1, read on the forward strand.
GAGCAAAAAGCGGGATTTTGTAAAACTTCTTTTGGAAAGCGGGATGATGATTCATTTCTATGATAATATATGCAACTATACCCAGCAAAAATTAAATGAGAGCATGTCTTAACAGTCAGAAGAGCATGGTTCGTATCCCAGCTGCGGCAATATTTTTTTTATTTTCATTTTTTATACGAGTTTCATGAACCCATGCAAAAACGTAACAGAATCATCGAAGTTGCATTGGTTCTAAGCACTCATTTCAATGATGAGCAGTTTTGTTAAATGTGAACCCATGCACGTCAATGACACGCCTGTGTTAAAATCATGCGCTCTGCATCAAAATTGAACCAGTTCAGTTTCAGTAGAACACATGCACTAACTATTTCTTCTGTATGTATTTTTTTGCTGGGTACAGGTCCATATCGTTACTTGAAATGCAAAACTACGTAACTAATAAATAATTCAAAATTGCATTGTTATTTAATTATTGCGTATTACATCGAGGCCCATGTCCATACAAATTTTCAATCCTTTATCATAAAAACCAACCAAATTAAAAACGAAAAAGAAACTTGAAGTGCATACATATTTTATTTAATTTTCTCTCCTATACAATTTAAAAAAGATACGTGATTTTGCATTTCAGCCAACGATATGTACTTAGGAAGTTCATAAAAACTTAAAAACGTGCATTTTTGGACCTTTTCTTTAAATCGTCATCTATAATTTCGCCGTTACGATGAAACAAAAATCTACTGCTGAGTTGGCATTAGCACCCAACGAAATGCAGGCATAGTGAACAACTAATAAATTTATGTATTTTTGAAATATGAAAAAACATTTTGTAAACTCGTTTAGACCCAACAAAAATAAGAAAATTGTAAGCCGGTAAGTGAAAAAGTCCGAAGTTATATTCCCTATAAAATTGCTTGAATTCAGTTTATAGTTAAAATTTTATTTTCGATTAAAAGCAATTTTGTATGAAAAAAATTCTGTCTTGTAACTTTGGAATTTTTTGTCGAACCTAAGCATCTTATGTTTTATATATTCAGCACAAAATTAGTTTAACGTTTGGCGTTCAAGACTTTTTCTGTTTTTCTTTTCACCTTAATGTAGAAATGTTTTTAACTAAAGTTCTGCAGTTCGTCTGCATGGGTTTGAATGCCAAAATTTTTGATTATTCTGGGTTAAGATCGTTGAATTTAATTTTTGGAACAATCAACCATTTTTAATGTTACGTGCCTTTGACTTCATCACCATTACAGTGGGAGCAGGTATGACAAAAGCTCTGATGAAAACAATAATTCAGTTTCAGTTTCAGTTTATTATTCAACTTTAAGTAACTGAGCCCAAAGGGCCATAACTAGTTAACAAATTATCTACATAATATAATACTACATATAACAAAACTTTATAATAATATATTCGGTGAAAATCTTAAAAACTAATGTAGGCTATTATAATAAATGTAACATACATATGTAAAGAATATTTATCAAAATATCACATTAAATATTAAAGTAGAAGAGATAGTTTAGGACCAATATTGTATTGTAGGAAAGCAAATAAATTAACAATCGCGTTTGTATAGTAACAGAGTATAAGACATATGTATATATATATGTATATATGTACGAATTTCATATACATATCAATTTCCAACTATAAGTTATTATGTTCAAGATATAATAGAATTTTACTTTTATAAGTTTGATGTGAAGAAACAAAAGATTTAAGGCTGTCAGGCAGATTATTAAAAATTCTTGCAACTCTAATATGAAATGATCGTTCCAAAATTGAAGTTAGCCTTGGAATTTGTATTTGACGATTTCGTTGAGAACGGCTAAAGGTAAAAAATGAATTTCGACGCCTATACATACAAGATCTTTTCAGTTATTACATGCTTTGGAAATTCCTTTCTCAATAAATATAATTTGATAGAAAAATTTAATTAAATGAACTTAATCCTAAATAATTAACAGACGTATCCATAACGAAAACTTGGCATAAATGACGAAATTGAACTGGATTTTAACGAGTTTTAATATAAAATTTTAATTTAAAAATCACTGTAGATTCTAGCCGAAACGAATGGCTAAATTCTGTGATTATTTCCCATTTCAAAATATATGGAAAAAAGATCTGGTTCAATTTCGTCACTCATGCTAACTTCATGCCAAGTTTTCGCTATGCATATGGCCCTAAATATCTTTGAATTACAAATTTTTATGTAATGAGATTTCAAGCAACTTCTAAAAATGAGTTGTAATGGCTGAAAAAGCAGAAAGATATTTTTTTATTCAGTAGAAAAATTTTCAAAATTTTTGGCAAGAATTAAAAACGTACAATAAATTTAAAAACTTGAAAAAGCGGGATACAAATTCTAGGCGGAATCGAACTCTCAAAAGCGGATGATCCCGCCTAAAGCGGGATGTCTGGTCAGATTATCTATACAGGATTTGTGAGGTCTAAAGCCTGCTTGTTCATGCCTCAATACTGGTGTTACCACTTCTACAATTTGTTTGGTTATAATATGCGCTATTATTTTGTTTATCATACTAAGCAAAGTTATTCCTCGCCAGTTGTTCCGGTCCTTTAAGTCACCTTTCTTTGGAATTTTAGTAATTATACCTTCTTTTAGCTCACTGGGTAATTCAGTTGCCCAGAATTCTGCACTGATATATGGATCGGCTTAAGAAGTTCTGGTGAAATGCCATCTAGTCCCGGAGATTTGCTACTCTTGAGAGATCTTATCGCGTTCACAACTTCGGAAATATCTGGACATGTTGTTGCAATATTGGTGTCTTCATTGTGAGCTATGCAGTTGCAGATAAATCGGGCATTGTTGGAGCGAGTTACAAGCATGTTTGAGTAAAATTCTTCCCAAACAGTCAGTTGCTCATTCACAGAAGTTACCAGAAAAGATGGTAACTTTTAGAGGTTTTATTGTGTTTGTATAGCTGTGGGATAGTTTTTTAACTGCTCTATACAGGTTGCTACTTCTATGTATATTTGCTGCGACTTGAGCCTGTAATGCAACATCGCTAGTCCAGTTGCACTTGTCACGCCTGGCACTCTTTTTAACAAGACGATCTAAAGTAGAATGCTCTGCCTTCAGATCGGCTTTTGTACCGCGGGCTCTGGCAGCATTTAAGGCACCCTTGACATTTTTCCGGGAGTTGATTAGGCTCCACGTATCATCAGAGATCCAATATTTGCTCAGTATATCCATTTATGTTAATTGCGTTATCTATGAAGATGTTTTTAATTGTATTCCAATGGCTACGTTGGCTTTCGTGCGTACTGCTTAATGAAACACTTAAAGTGTCGGTAAACTCCTTAGTAATATCATTTTTCATTCTAAGGACATCTATGTATACGTCGTTGAATTTGAAGATTACTCTGCTCTTTTTGGTCAATTTTTGTTTTTGTAAATAGAGTGTTTGTTTTATTTGATCTGTATTCCAAAACATTGTTCTTATTTGTTTATTTTCCGTAAGTTTAGGTATGTATGGAATGCTATAGAATATAGTGTTGCCAGACTTATCATTTTCGTTACTTTTGTCCCCTTTGGGCCTTTTTAATATTTGATTATTTTTTAAATTCAATTTATTTATTACACAATGTTAATTAAAGCTTATATTAATGAGTCCTCCGCGTCTAAAAGGCATTAGGGGAGGCAAGTTGGTAATATTATAAATAATTATATAATAAATATATGATATTTCATAATACATAGTATCTTATAGAACCAAAAAAATGTATATAAAAAAGAAGGAGGAAAATTATATTGTGCTATTAGAGATCAAATATTAAGTTAGGAGTTCTTCTAATTGTTCAAATAAGAGACGTTTTATAGATATTTTAAATGCAGAGATTCTATTAATGTTTTTCAAATCAGGTGGCAAGTTGTTGAAATCACGACTACCCACATATTCTATTCTTTGTTTAGTCAGCTCCAATCTGCATCTGGCTACTGCTAGATTACTGCTATTCCTAGTGTTGAAAATATTCTGATTTCTTAAAAAAAATGCGATGTGTGATGCCCAATGTTATGTCAGCATTTAAATACATGAATTAACAGCTGCAGTTTGTATATTCCGTAGATTGGCAATATTGTAGGGAAGATGTTACGATATAAAGTTATTGTAGGGTACATTAATTGGAGATCCGCTACGGCTTTTAATGCTTTATTTTGTAGTCGTTGTAAAGACTTTAACTCACTAGATTTCTTGTAACCGAATAATATATTAAGATAATTTAAGTGTGGGTGAATTAATGCGTTGTAGATAAGAAGTTTGGTGGGTTGCTGAAATTTGTTTTTAAATTTGTATAAAATCCCAATGGATTGTGAGATTTTTGTTTTGACATGTAGGATGTGTTGATTCCAGTTGAGATTACTGCTAATAATAAGACCTAAGTATTTTATTGACGTCTGCTCAGCTATGGTGATTCCATCGACAAATACATACATTAAAGCTTACGTTTTGTGAAGCATGAGGCTTAAATCGTACCAATTTCGTTTTTGTTGGGTTTAAAAGAAGTTTGTTTATTCTAAATTATTCAGACATAATAGCTGAGTCGTACTCTATATATGCTTTAGCAACGGTTACATGTAAATATGGATAAAAACAAGCAGATGTCATCGGCGTACATGAAAAGCTTCCCATGCAAATTTAAGTTTTTTTTAATAATTTATGTAGATGTTAAAAAATAATGGCCCCAGGACACTGCCTTGAGGTACTCCGTTTGCAATCGAATCCACTGTACTTTTTTGTGAATTAATTTATACATACTGCTTTCGGTTTGTTAAGTAGCTTTTGAGTAGACGCAACTCGTGGGCACAAATACCATAATACCTAAATTTCTGTATCAGTATTTTGTGGTCTATGAGATCAAATTCTTTTATTAAATCGTAGAAAATACCAGCAACTCCCTTATAACCTTCATCAAGGCTTTTACATATAAAGCTTACCACATTAACCACTGCTTCTTCTGTACCACACCCTTTTCTAAATCCGTACTGGTAGCTATTAAATAGATTTTCAATATGCATATAATGCGAAATTTGATTGTATATGATTCTCTCAAAAACGTTATTTATAACAGGCAGCACTTCTATCGGTCTGAACAAATGAATATCAGAAGCATTATGTTCCTTCGGTATTACAACTTTGTGAGTTTTCAAGACATCTGGGTAAACGGGTTTAATGATCATGTTACTAAAAATTTTAGCCAAAAGTGGAGTTATTTCATTTATGCACATAAGAAGAATTTTCGCAGGCACATTATCATGACCGACACTCTTACTAGGTATTAAATTCGAGAGTTCTCTATGCATTTCATCGACTGTAGTAAGAGAAAACTGAAATCTGTTTATATGTTGAACTAAAGTTCTTAATGAATTACATGTATCAGTTGGAAGGATCTTGATTTGAGATTTCAAATCATTCACGGATGTAATAAAATATTTGTTTAAAATTTCTGCTTTTTGGTGTTCGTCAGTAACAATCTCATTATTCTCATTCTTAATATTTATTTCTATTTTAGATGATCTTCCCAGAGATTCATTTATAAACTTCCAACATTTCTTTGGATTATGCTGAACCTTGTTTAGGTTGTCTGCATAAAAATTGTTTATCGAAGCCCTAGATGCTTTTTTAATAACTTTGCTTATTGACTTTATTCTGCTTTGTAAGTCTAAATTATTTGGGTTTTTTTCCTCACGGTTAGTAATTTGTTTTTAAAATTTATTAACTTTTCTAAATTTTTATTCATCCATGGCGCCATTTTGCTTATTGGCGTTGTGTTGATCTTTTTAACAGTAGATATTTCAATAGATTCCGTAATGCAATTTAAAAGTAACGACATGTCTATTGAAGGATCGTCTGTTAGGTTAATTCTGGGTAAGTTTCCCTGGAAATAGTTTTTTGCATTGTCATAGTTACAGCAAAAAATTAATTCATTTCCAACCTCATTTGACTTATATTCACCTCTAACCTTTAATGAGATAAAATTATGATCCGATATTTTATTTTCTACGCTATCAATATGTAGAAGATTTTGTACGTTGCTGTAAACGTGGTCGATGGATGTTCCACTGTCGGGACGCATGATAAGATTATAAGCATTTCTGAAATCATACGTCTTTAGCATGTTTAATAATCCTTCAGACGAATTGTCATTCAAACAATCAATATTTGAGTCACCAACAAATACGCACGGTTCCCGACCATACTGATGAAGAAAAATTTCCAGCTGTGATAAGAAGATATTATAAACACACTTTTGTGATCTATAAAACGAGGCGAAAATCAAAGACTTTCAATTAAGGGTAGGTTTCTTAAGTGATAAAACAATTGTTTCAACAAAGTCTTTGCTAGAACATACTAAAGTTCTAAACTTCTGGTTTTTTTGAATGAAGACTGACGTACCACCATAACCATCGTGACTACAGCAATGAACTGCGTTATAACCGTCAATGGCATATAATTGCAATGAATTATTTTCAAACCATGTCTCCTGTACGGCAATAATATGGGGTAGACGTGGTAACATATTAAAAAAGTTTTTGAAACTATTAAATTTAGCTATTGAAGAGATGCTTCTGACATTTATAGATGTTATCTATAATAAATCATTGGTATTTTTAAAACTATATTCAAATGTTTCAAAGTTAAAAAAATATTCGTTTTTATACAATTTAGATATAAATAATAAAATTGAGGAAAATGTATTAAAAAAGGAAATAAAAGATAAATGAATTACAACTATTTATTAGAGTTATCCTCATCATTGTTAGTAGATCTCGTAGAAGTTGCTTCTAGCAACAAATCATCAACTTCTTGTTCATTTCTTATGACTTTTGGTCTAGATGACTCACTCTTTTTCACTAAAATTCGTCCATTAACTGGGTAAACAGAACGGTAACCAATGCTTTTCAGTGTTTTAGCATAATTAAATAGGCTTAATGTTTCTTTACTCAAGCAATGATTTATAAAAACTTCCTTCGTGTTTTCGTTTTCTTTAAGCTTAAAGAAAAAATATTGTCAATGAAACCTGACAATATTTTTTCTTTTGCCTGCTTAGAGTTGAATTGCGCTACTAATAGCTGCTTCTTGTTTTCTTTAGTATTGTTGTTTCTAACAAAATATGCATTATCAATACTCTCCGGCTGCAAAGTAACTCCAGCATCTTCTGTTAATTTTAGAACTGTTTGTACTGCAGATGAACCAGCCTCAGCCTTCAGACCTCGAATTAAACAGTCATTTCTGACTCTATTATCATTTAAAGATTTGACAGTATTTTTTAGAGATTCAACCTCTGTCTTTAGCAGTCTGTTTTCTTTTTGCACACTTTCCAATTTCTTATTGTTTTCTGTAATGCCTTTTAATATGTCGTCATACTGTCTAGACATGAATGTTATTGTTTCATTTAGAACGGACAGTTGATCAAGTTTTTTAAGTTCTTCTTTAATCACACTTAACTCAGCTTTTATATTCCCGTTACCATCGCAGAAGTAACAAAAATACTCTTCTCTTTCATGTTTAACGAGATGTTCATATTTTCTCTTATCCAATGTTGTACAAATTGCATGGAAGTTTTTGTTGCATTTGTCGCAAACAATGGAATCTTCTTCTTCCGCTATTGCTAATTTACATTGTTCAAAAATTGTTTTGTTTATTCTAGCACTTCGACGGCCTTTACTCATTGTATTTTATATTATTCGTGTTCTTAAATATTTACTTCTTTTAAACAGATATGCTTTATAGTTATTACTTTATTAAAACTTTAGCTTTTAACTAATTAAAAAACTTTGCTTAAGAGCTCACTTTTTGAAAGTGTATTTAAGAGGGTTGACAACTTAAATTGTTTATTAACAGCCTAACCCACGATATCGACCACTATCGCTTGCTTGAATTTTACACGACAAACAGCTTATTTGCGGCCCAGTAAAAACTCTCAGCACGACAAGTCGATCGACAACGTAAGAGTTTTCATACAAATTTGATACCCACTATGAAAAGTCAAGCGACAACAAATGTCAAAATCAGTCACTTGTGTTTTTGATGTCGACAAATAAAAAAGTAAAACAATAAAGTGTTTAAATTTTATTAATTATTAATAATAACAAAATAAAGTTAAATAATAATAATAACAATACGTAATAATAAAATAAAGTTAAAAAAATAGTTTTAGAAGTTTTATAGCCGAAAATAATGAAGCTGGAGTTTGGTTTGATTGAAGGTAGGCCAGCATTCGTATAAAGCATCTTCCCTATGCGCTGTAAGAGCTTGTAAATAATCCGTCAATTTTTTCTGCATCAAAGCTATACGCTCGTGCGCGACCTATGTGAGTGGGAACACTTGGCAAATCAAGAACACTTGTTGTTATATCCTGAACCTCAGGACAACAGGCCTCGACACAATGCAATAGAACCCAGAGTTATTTTCGTGGACTCAATAGTCCCTTCATTGTACGCAAACCATGACCCAAAACATGTTCAATAACAATAAAGAATTGTTGCAAAAGCAAATGATCAGAATCCAACATATGTACGTCCATAGCGGACCGATTGTTCGGGTAATTCTTTTACTACCAATTTACAACTGTTTATCAAATTACTACGTTAAATTTCAGCGGGATCCCAAGCGGGCTTTTCTTTTTATCAGGTTTTGATAATTGGGAGGTTGAAGCTAATGATTATTTCGAAGTGGCGCCAATGGGGAGCTTGTACTTAAAACAGAACCAGATACTGCTGAAGCAGCGTTTGAGACAATGGAACTTAGATGATAAGGATTCTGTGCGTCGAAATGTGTCGCGTAACTGGTTTCAACAAAAATATGTTTGTAAATCACATAAAAAAATGTTTTTTTTTTTAAATATGTAGTGCAAATATAAAAATGTTTTTTATGGTGTCACAATTTGAAACATATACTTATGCATACATACATATGTCTTTTGTTTACATTTTTACTAGCTTTAATTAGCATAGAGTTTCACTTTTTATGGTACACTTTTCACATTTCAGCGCTTTTTATTTTCAAATTAGCGTTTTATTTGTGAAATTTTTGATGTGGCAATATGTTAATTTGACAATTAGTAAATGCATTACGTGAACAGCGTAAAGCTTGACGACCTACAAGTCGATAGTTAGTGGGTCGAGCTACAATGAGTGACTTGTCGTTAGTCGATCGAGTTGTCGATCGATATCGTGGGTTAGGCTGTAAGTGTTTTGGGTAACTGTTACATAAAAGTAGTTTTCTTATCTTGTTAAAATGTTTCCTTTCAAATTGCTTATCACTGATTTTGATCACCTTCCTTATTAAATTTAGAGCAGTATTTGTCTTATTTTATGGGCTGTGTTGAATGAAAATTTACGATACGTCCGGATGAAATAGATTTTGTGTACCAATCTGTTATGATTTTGTTGCCCTTTTATATAATTTTATGTCCAAGTACGGTATGCAGCTATGTTCTTCCTTTTCGATCGTGAAGTTTAGTTTGGTATGATAAATGTTAAATGTTTTTAATATGATTTCTTCGTCGCTTTTCCTTATTATGGCCAAAAAATCGTCTACGTAGTTCGTGATGAATTTACTTTTTACAATATTTTCTTTTAATTCGTCTATTGTTACCTCGAGCATTTTATCTAAAACTATGTCTGCTATAGTTGGGGAGAGTGGGTTCCCCATAGGCATGCCATATGTTTGGTTGTACAGATTGTCTTCAAAGATAAAATAATTGTTTTCATTTAGACAGAATTGTAATATTTTTAAGAATTGTGCTTTTGAAATTTTTGTAAATTAATGTAAGGTGTTCCACTGTTTCATTATGTCATTGATGGCCAAGTGAATTGGAATATTTGTGAAGAGTGATACGACATCTAATGAGATTAAAATTTCATCATCATCCAGTTATGTCGTTCAGACTGTTTTTTAACTCAAGAGAATTTTTAATGCTATATTTGTCCTGTACAATGTTTTTAAGATGTAGCCAATATAATTAAGTTATGAGTTTAGTCGAACTGTATGGGTTTTTATCCAAAGAAATTTTAATTATTTTGGCTTGAGTTCGGTTTTAATTTAATTTTTCAATTAAATTATATTTTTATTTAGAGATAAATGTGAAGCATGTAGGTAAAGAAAATTTTGATTGCACGGAGGGTTGAACTGACGTTTCGATAGCTCCGCTAATCTCATCAGAGTTCCTTACCGCTTAGACCACTCGACCAAAAAACTGAATATCAATAACTATCAAATGGAATACAGCTCTAAGAGTGACAGTATGAATTGAATAAAAGTAGATGATATTCAGCTCTTGACTGCAAACACCCGACTTTGGTCGAGTGGTCTAAGCGGTAAAGAACTCTGATGAGATTAGCGGGAGCTATCGAAACGTCAGTTCAACCCTACGCGCAGTCAAAATTTTCTTTGTCTACATGCTTCACATTTATCTCTAAATAAAAATATAGTTTAATTGAAAAATTTAATTAAAACCGAACTCAAGCTAAAATAATTAAAATTTCTTTGGGTATAAACCCATACAGTTCGACTAAACTCATAACTTAATTGTTAAACTCTAGAGGCACCTAGCAAAAGGATGTACATGTTCAAATAAAACTGAGCTAACAAACATTCACACACACACTAGTACATACTTGTAATTATCAATGATAATTCATACTAAAATAGAGAAATAATAAAAAAAGAAGCTTAACACAAGACAAAGAAAAAACTGAATATCAATAACTATCAAATGAAATACAGCTCCAAGAGTGACAGTATGAATTGATTAAAAGTAGATGATATTCAGCTCTTGACTGCAAACACCCGAGTTTGATCGGGTGGTCTAAGCGGTAAAGAACTCTGATGAGATTAGCGGGAGCTATCGAAACGTCAGTTCAACCCACCGCGCAGTCAAAAATTTCTTTGTCTGCATGCTTCACATTTATCTCTAAATAAAAATAAAATTAAATGTAAAAATTAAATTAAAACCGAACTCAAGCCAAAATAATTAAAATTTCTCTAGATGTTGCCAATATATTTTGATAGGTTGTAAGTAACATGGTACTTCAATTGATTACGCAATTGGACGTGGCGGAATGTTTAAATGCTTTGTTTGGTTTGGGCCTTAATTTGGGAGTTTTTGGAGTATTGAACATAACCGCGAGCAGTGGAATACAAATGAACAAAATTATATAAAAATGGATATACAGCAGCTTCCAAACATGTCGCATATAACCACATGTCTCTAAAAGAGTGTAGTTGAGCCTTAGTTTGAAATTTGAAGGGTGCCACAAGGTCTTAAAGTAGGCCAACTCTTGTGCATCATATTACAGAATTTGTTTACAAATTTTAGTTACTGCGGTAACCAGAGCATACAAAATTGGACATATTTTTCATTATACAAATATCAACTTGAATGCATGTTTTCTCCATACGCAAGGCTGGAATCCACATATTATATAAAAATGAGGCGTATGTTTGTTTGTTTGTTTGTTTGCAGATTTTTATTACGGCATCATGCCTAAACGGCTGAACCGATTTAAATGAAATTTGGTACACAGATAAATTTATATCCCACAATTAATATAGGCTATATTTGTTTCCCGGATTCGCGACCGAGAGGGATAAAATGAGTCAAAACCTCCCCCTTCACATAACTCCGTAATTTGTCAACTGATTTCTAAAATTCTTTTTTCGGTTTGAAATGGTTTGCTTGCGGCTTAGTCCCATAACTTTTTCGAAAATCGGTGGGAAAATTTGCCCTCCCCCATCCCCAATGCTTAACTCTGTCATTTGTGAACCGATTCTCAAAATTATTTATTTGTTTAAAATGGTTTGCCTAAAGTTAGATCCTATAATTTTTTTCGAAAATCGATGGCGAAATGTCCTCCCCGCATGGTTAATGCTGTCATATATGAACTGATTTTCAATTTTTTTGTTTGAAAGTCTGGCTGGCTCCATGAAAAATCGCCCAAAAATAAAAATGAAAAATCGCCCAAAATTTTTCCATACAAATTTTGGGTGATTTTTCATTTTAAAATTTTGGGCGATTTTTCATATGAAAATGAAAAAGTTATTTTTCATATGAAAAATAGCCCAAAATTTTACACCCAAAAATTCTGGCAATCATCAAAATCGAATATAGAATTTAAAATTTATATTGTAGAAAATAATTGAAAGTTTCTCCAATGTGTTCCATCTCCACCATTATTTGGCTTCTATAGTAGTAAAAGTGGTTTAGAAAATTGTCGTAAGAGAGGCCGATATTTGACATACCACGGAAAGTCGTCGAAAGCAGTTACCAAATTAAGCATTCCGAAGGCTACTAATATTGAAAATTGTCGGAACCGAAGCCGAGATTTAACATACCATAGAGTTTAAAATCCTTCTGCCCGGCCAAAGGCCGGCTATACGGAAAATCGTTGAAAGCGTTTATCAAGTTAAACATTCCAAGGTTCAGTAATATAAAAAATTATCAAAAACGAAGCGGATATTTGACATATAGAGTTTAAAATCCTTCGTGCAGTTGGAATCAAGTCTTTGCTTCGCTTACGACAATTTTTAATATAAGTTGCCTTTGGAATGCTTAATTTGATACGTGCTTTCCACGACTTTTCGTGTAGCAGGCCTTCGGCCAGGCGGAAGGATTTTAAACTCGGTATTTCAAATCTCGGCTTCGCAATATTAGTAGCCTTCGAAATGCTTAATTAGGTAGGTGCTTTTGACGAATTTTAGTGTAGACGGCCTACGCCCGGGTGGAAGAATTTTAAACTCTATGGTATATCAAGTCTGGGTTTCGCTCACGACAATAGCACGGAATGTCTACTAATATTGAAAATTATCGTAAGCGAAGCCGAGATTTGACATACCATAGAGTTTAAAATTTTTCCGCCCGGCCGAAGGCCGGCAACACACAAAGTCGTCCAAGTCACGTCCTAAATTAAGCATTCCGAAGGCTACTAATATTAAAAATTGTAAGCGAAGCCAATTTTTGATTCCACCTGCACGAAAGACTTTAAACTATGGTATGTCAAACCTCGCCTTCGCTTACGATAACTTTCTATATTAGTGAATCTTGGAATGTTTAACTTGAGATACGCTTTCGACGACTTTCCGTGTAGCCGGCCTTCGCCCGGACGGAAGGATTTTAAACTCTATGGTATGTCAAATCTCGGCTTCGCTTACAATAATTTTCAATACTAGGAGCCTTCGGAATGCTTAATTTGGTATGGGGACGATTTTTCGTGCATCCGGCCTTCGGCTGGGCGGAAGGATTTTGAACTCCATAGTATATCAAATCTCGGATTCGCTTACGACAATTTTTTAGATTCTTTGTGATATGTAAACTTTAGACTCTATGTGATATGTAAAATTTTGAGCTGTGGATTCCTTGACGTCTTAAATTTCCGGCCTTCGATAAATGATCATTACTGTATTATATGTTTATAAATTTTTGTTGTATCTATGATAATTATCTAAATTACCCTTAGAGAGTCATACTATAATTTTGGGCCGATGGAAAATATTGCCTTTTATTCATAGTTTTATTGTAATTCAGTAAGAAACGAAGACTATTTATGATTTTCTGTAAGTTTTCTTTTTTTTTTCAATATAAAAATGAAATTACTATAATTTTAAAATTTTTTTGTGTTTTTTAATTTTGGGCGATATTTCATTTATTTTGGGCGATTTTTAATTTTTTTGTGTGATTTTTCATTTTAAATTTTCGGCGATTTTTCATTTTGAAATTTTGGGCGATTTTTCATTTCTAGTTTTGGGCGATTTGGTTTTGGGCGACTTTTCATGGAGGCGAAAGGGTTTGCCTGCAGTTTTATTCTATAATATTTTTTCCAAAATCGATGGGAAAATTTGTTCACCCATTTATTCACCCTTAACTCTGTCATTTGTGAACCGATTTTCAAAATTCTCGTAATTTTTTTTTTGAAAAATGGGGAGACGGGATGGGGGAAGTTTGGTCTCCAACGCATAACTGTGTCATGTGTTAACCGATTTTTAAAATTCTTTTTTGATTTGAAAGGGCTTGTTTGCGGCTTAGTTCCATAATTTAGTTTTATTTTTTGAAAATGCGTGGGGAAATTTACTCGCCCTGATGCTTGACTCTGTCATTTGTGAACCAATTTTCAAAATTCTTTTTTGGTTTAAAATGGTTTGCCTAAAGCTTAGTCCCATAATTTGTTTTCGAAAATCGGTGGGAAAATTTGCTTCCCCATGATTAACGCTGTCATATGTGAACTGATTTTAAAATTTTTTATTTATTTTTTGTTTGAAAGGGGTTGCCTGCAGTTTTATTCTGTAATATTTTTCCAAAATCGATGGGGAAATTTCAATAGTGCAAATGTAGCTTTTTTATGAAAAACAACAGTAAAATACACAAAATTGTTGTTGGATTTTATAAAAAAGCTACGATATTTTATATTCTCACGTTTGCAAGCCCATTTGCATCAAAAACTGAACACCGCTAATGTTATTTTAATGTTTCATTAAGCAATACAAAACTGTTTGCACCAAACACTGAATTCGCCAATATATTGCAATTTTCGCACCTTCTTATGTTGAAAACTTGCAACGCTCATATCATGTTTTTGTCTGATGACAATCTTAGATACATATAATGTATTAGAACTAATTCCATTTTTCTTATATGAATTAATCGTAAGCATTAATGGTTCTGGAATATTGATGAAAAAATTTACAAGAAATAATTTTTGGCGATATTTTTTCTACTTTTGGTGATTTTCTTCTATTTTTTATGCGATTATTTTATAAAAATTTCTATAAAGAAAAACTGTTATATAAAAACAAATTTTTTTATAAAATATATATTAAGAAAAACTGCATAAAATATATTTTGGCGATTTTAAAAATCAATTGGGCGAAATAGGCCAGAATAGATCTGACAACCCTGGTCGGACGTGGTAAAAATACGGTTAACCGAGTAACAAGGTTAGGTTAGGTTGTACTGGTTGCCAGTTTAAAGATTAAAAAACCAGCCCACTTGGGTCCCTATAGGTCCCGTTGTGTTATCTGAAGCGGGAACGTGAATATAAGTAGAACCCCCTTACTACGTTTCCCTATTCGGATCGGTGTTGAACCAACCCGACGATCGAATGAAAGAATTTATCCGTCTAATGTCGCAGTTTGATAAGGCTGCTAGATCCTGAAGCAGCGGGCTGCCCAGTGAAACCACCCTTTGCTCGGAAAGAGCGGGGCATAGACCGAGGAGGTGCTCTACATTTTTTTCCTCTTCCTCATTATGACAACTTCTACAGAAATCGTTATACGGTAGAATCAATCTCCTAGCATGCGCACCAATAAAACAGTGTCCTGTAATTACCGCCACAAGTGTGCGTATTTGCCCCCGAGCGGTCCCCTCCAGGATTGCAGATCGACTACAACCGTATTGGGGCCATATTAACCTCGAAATCGAGCAGGTGACCTCGTTTGACCATCTGGTCTGCGCGATCCCAAAAACTTCCTGCTGAATATGAGATTTGGTAGGTGAGCAGTAACTAATGTTTTCCGGCAGACCGTTTAAGAGTTCCAAAATGTTGGCGTGTCCCTTGGGTGCCTTTTTCCATGCACCTGCTGCCTCAAGCCTGATCGCAGAGTTCATGGCCAGTTGTCTGACCATGAGATCAGCTGGCAGCCAATGCATCATTGTGAAGAGAGCTTTTGATGGAGTGGTGCGCCTGTAATCATCAAAGCAGATGTACGCAGGATCCTTTCTCTGATCCGACGGTAGGTGATCTTGTCTAATGCAGTCCACCATACTAGCGCGCTATATGTGAGTATGGGCTTTATTACCATGTTGAAGATCCATTTTGAGTTCTTAGGATTTATTCCCCAGTTCCTCCCAATGGCCCTTCTGCATGTATATATGGCCACAGCGGCCTTATTTGCCCTTGACTGGACATTACGGTGCCATGACATTTTCGAGTCCAGATATATACCCAGGTACTTCGCACTGTCAGACAGCCTAAGTTCTATTCCGTTAAGAATCGGGAGTGGAAAGGATGATATCTTGTGAAGAGTACGAGATCCGTTTTCTGAGGGTTAACACTGAGACCACTTTCGGTAGTCCACCTGCTGATAGTTCTTAGCGAATCCTGCAGTCGCTGTGAGAGGGTGTCCGGGTATTTTCCAGTAACTGCCACAGCTATGTCGTCGGAATACGCCACGGTTTTAAGCAGCTTGGAATCAAGTTCCATAAGCAGAGAGTTTAAAGCGAGATTCCACAGAAGAGGGGACAGAACCCCTGAATGCGGCGTACCTCGGGTTGCTACCTTGCAGATTGTAGCCCGCCTAGAGTGGATACAATAACCCTATAGGTTAGTAGATTCTAGACTAGGCTTATTATCGACTGATGAATATTCAGTCTACGTAGAACCATTATGATGGTCTCTGGTTTCACATTGTTGAAAGCACTTTCAATGTCTAGGAAGGCCACCAATCCATATTCCTTCTGCTCCATTGATTTCTCGACGAAACCAACGAGCGAGTGGAGCACAGTCTCAACCGATTTGCCTTTGGTGTAGGCGTGCTGAGAGGCTGATAGCATGTTCGGATTTATCTCCATTCTAAGATGGAGATCGACGATCCGTTCCATGGTTTTGAGAAGAAAGGAGGACAGACTAATAGGTCTGAAATCTTTCGGGGTGGTGTGGGAAGTTTTACCCCCTTTGGGGATGAATACTACCGAACACCTAGACCATGAAGCTGGTATATACGACAGCCGAAAGCAAGCTGTGTATATCCTTATTGGCCATAGCGCAATTATTTCCGCATTTTGCTGTAGATCGGCTGGTATAATGCCGTCCGAACCCGGTGACTTGAACGGGCCAAAACTATTTGTCGCCCACATAAACCTTTCCCTGTTAACGGCGATTTGTGGCATGTGGCAATTTGAAGTAACGGTAAAGAATTCTCCCGTGTAGGGGATGCAGCCAGGGAAATGCGAGTCCATGAGCACCTCAAGGGTCTCATGTCCGCTGGTTGTCCACCTGCCACATGGTTTCTTAATGAAACCTATGGTTGTAGGGGTGGTTGATAGGATTTTTCAAAGTCAACAAGTCTCAGATGTACCCTCTACACCACTGCAGAAAGTTCTCCAGGACTTGCGCTTCGCGTTTCTTATCAAATTTTGAAATTTTTAATTTATCGCCTGCCTTAAAAGCAGGACATATCGCTCATTTGCACAGGCCATAAGCTTCACCCGACATCTAAACCATCCGGTGTCATCACATTGCTGGTGGTGACCTGGG
This sequence comes from Panzeria rudis, assembly GCA_956483635.1. Classification (NCBI taxonomy): domain Eukaryota; kingdom Metazoa; phylum Arthropoda; class Insecta; order Diptera; family Tachinidae; genus Panzeria; species Panzeria rudis. Next base: position 70,323,502 of record OY101449.1, read on the forward strand.
TTGTTTTGAATACCACGGCCAAGTACCCCCATCATTTTCAGCCGCACTGTACCCCATTTTTCAGGAAGTATAGCACAGTCCGCGTTACCCCGATCTATGACAGCCATAACATGTTGGCCTTTAGCCACTTCACAGTATGATCTGTCAAGTGATCTTTGGGGTATGGTATTTTTTTTTCGGGCTGCTGATTTTGCAGCTGTGCCTCCTCCTCAGAACGTTGCCGTTTAGGCACGCCCTTAGGCGTGAGGGAAGGATTTTGCATTTCAGCTAAAGTTGCCTTAGCCCTTTTCAGCGAAGATGTTTTTTTCTTTGGTTAGGAGCTCGGCCGGCTTTTTGCCTAACCTATCCAACACTTTTTCGGCGGCGCGCCGCCTCAGAAAAGACCATTTTGTGGGAATTGTGTGCCCTTGGGACGATGGAGGTGCAGCCTGGGAACCCGAAAATTTGTTCGCAGCTCTCTTACTTACACTACCAAGCGATGCTTGGCGACCCGAAGACTGGTTCGCAGGGCCCTTGCTGTCGCTGATGGGATGCACAGCTCCAGAACCCGAAGACTTGTTCGCAGTTCCTTTGCTGGCAGGCGGAGGTGGAATTCGGGACGCGAGGATTTGCTCGCAGTTCCCTTGCCCACAATTGGCACTTGGGAAGCAGCCTTGCCTGTTTTGGATCGGACAGCACCCGAAGATGGTATTTTAGCCATTGAGGCACGGACTTTAGCAGCTTTCGAGGCATTTGATTTGAAATCCAGGGGTATCTCGCTGAGTTTATTGCTGACATTTTGGGGAACAGCTTTTCCGCATTCGGCGGTTTTATGTTGACTGCCTCCTGCAGTTTGTTTTATTTTGAAACCAGTAGTGCTAGTATTAAAATTAGTACTAAGGTTCGCCTGACCTGGTTTCACCATCAGGCTAGCCTGTGTATTGGCTGTCGCCGTCTCATCCTTCTTGTTATTTTCGCGTGTGTCCAGCTCGTCACTGTTCTTGTTTCGTCATTTGAGTTTTTAATTGAATCATCCATGTTGTTCCCACGAGTGTAGGGGAAGGGAAAATCGACCACGTTTGTCTCCTTGCTGAGGTGCCCAGGTATCAGCAAAGCTCCGTTCTAATACAATCTTTTGCCCCTGACTGCAAAAATCCGATAGGCACGGGTCGCTTAACACCTCGGTTTAGGGGTTAGATAACCTTTAGTATACAAGCTTTTGAGTCATCCGTCTTCCGTTCAGGTAGCCCTGAGAGACAAGTCATCAAAGCATCCGAGTAGAAGGTAGAGAACCGAGTAACAAACAAATTCAAGAGATATTGCTAAGAAAGTAAATTTGTTTTGCTGAGCCGCTAAACGCCTTTATACCTAGTTTGACCATAATCTTAAAAACAATTAAGCTAAAAAAATTATATGTATGAAAGAAAATTTTTAGGTGGAGCTACATTAGGGAATTTTTATTGCAAGTAGTTTTTTTTTGTACTTCCCACCTGAAAATCGGTTGGATATGTCGACAAAAAATTACTCTGAAAGTTACAGCCCTCAATATTATTGCACGCCTCATAAGCGAAGCGTTGAGGTGGGTACTACTCTCACTTCACGCGAAACTACTGATTTTTCAAACTTAAAATGGCTCTATTATTATCATATATTGCACTTGTAAAAATATATACACACACATATTAAGAAAAAATACTATTTTTAACACTCATGACATTTTTAATGTCAATGTTATTATTTAAACTAATTAAAAAACTGTTTAAAAAAGTTCTGTCTTGGACGTCCGTTTGTCTGTATGTACGGATCCTGTATGTGGTCACGATAACGGCCGAAAGACTTCACTAATCGAGTATTTCTTTACGCTGGACGTGGTAAAAATACGGTTAACCGAGTAACAAGGTTAGGTTAGGTTGTACTGGTTGCCAGTTTAAAGATTAAAAAACCAGCCCACTTGGGTCCCTATAGGTCCCGTTGTGTTATCTGAAGCGGGAACGTGAATATAAGTAGAACCCCCTTACTACGTTTCCCTATTCGGATCAGTGTTGAACCAACCCGACGATCGAATGAAAGAATTTATCCGTCTAATGTCGCAGTTTGATAAGGCTGCTAGATCCTGAAGCAGCGGGCTGCCCAGTGAAACCACCCTTTGCTCGGAAAGAGCGGGGCATAGACCGAGGAGGTGCTCTACATTTTCTTCCTCCTCCTCATTATGACAACTTCTACAGAAATCGTTATACGGTAGAATCAATCTCCTAGCATGCGCACCAATAAAACAGTGTCCTGTAATTACCGCCACAAGTGTGCGTATTTGCCCCCGAGGGGTCCCCTCCAGGATTGCAGATCGACTACAACCGTATTGGGGCCATATTAACCTCGAAATCGAGCAGGTGACCTCGTTTGAACATCTGGTCTGCGCGATCCCAAAAACTTCCTGCTGAATATGAGATTTGGTAGGTGAGCAGTAACTAATGTTTTCCGGCAGACCGTTTAAGAGTTCCAAAATGTTGGCGTGTCCCTTGGGTGCCTTTTTCCATGCACCTGCTGCCTCAAGCCTGATCGCAGAGTTCATGGCCAGTTGTCTGACCATGAGATCAGCTGGCAGCCAATGCATCATTGTGAAGAGAGCTTTTGATGGAGTGGTGCGCCTGTAATCATCAAAGCAGATGTACGCAGGATCCTTTCTCTGATCCGACGGTAGGTGATCTTGTCTAATGCAGTCCACCATACTAGCGCGCTATATGTGAGTATGGGCTTTATTACCATGTTGAAGATCCATTTTGAGTTCTTAGGATTTATTCCCCAGTTCCTCCCAATGGCCCTTCTGCATGTATATATGGCCACAGCGGCCTTATTTGCCCTTGACTGGACATTACGGTGCCATGACATTTTCGAGTCCAGATATATACCCAGGTACTTCGCACTGTCAGACAGCCTAAGTTCTATTCCGTTAAGAATCGGGAGTGGAAAGGATGATATCTTGTGAAGAGTACGAGATCCGTTTTCTGAGGGTTAACACTGAGACCACTTTCGGTAGTCCACCTGCTGATAGTTCTTAGCGAATCCTGCAGTCGCTGTGAGAGGGTGTCCGGGTATTTTCCAGTAACTGCCACAGCTATGTCGTCGGAATACGCCACGGTTTTAAGCAGCTTGGAATCAAGTTCCATAAGCAGAGAGTTTAAAGCGAGATTCCACAGAAGAGGGGACAGAACCCCTCCCTGCGGCGTACCTCGGGTTGCTACCTTGCAGATTGTAGCCCGCCCAGAGTGGATACAATAACCCTATAGGTTAGTAGATTCCAGACTAGGCTTATTATCGACTGATGAATATTCAGTCTACGTAGAACCATTATGATGGTCTCTGGTTTCACATTGTTGAAAGCACTTTCAATGTCTAGGAAGGCCACCAATGCATATTCCTTCTGCTCCATTGATTTCTCGACGAAACCAACGAGCGAGTGGAGCACAGTCTCAACCGATTTGCCTTTGGTGTAGGCGTGCTGAGAGGCTGATAGCATGTTCGGATTTATCTCCATTCTAAGATGGAGATCGACGATCCGTTCCATGGTTTTGAGAAGAAAGGAGGACAGACTAATAGGTCTGAAATCTTTCGGGGTGGTGTGGGAAGTTTTACCCCCTTTGGGGATGAATACTACCGAACACCTAGACCATGAAGCTGGTATATACGACAGCCGAAAGCAAGCTGTGTATATCCTTATTGGCCATAGCGCAATTATTTCCGCATTTTGCTGTAGATCGGCTGCTATAATGCCGTCTGAACCCGGTGACTTGAACGGGCCAAAACTATTTGTCGCCCACATAAACCTTTCCCTGTTAACGGCAATTTGTGGCATGTGGCAATTTGAAGTAACGGTAAAGAATTCTCCCGTGTAGGGGATGCAGGCAGGGAAATGCGAGTCCATGAGCACCTCAAGGGTCTCATGTCCGCTGGTTGTCCACCTGCCACATGGTTTCTTAATGAAACCTATGGTTGTAGGGGTGGTTAATAGGATTTTTCGAAGTCAACAAGTCTCAGATGTACCCTCTACACCACTGCAGAAAGTTCTCCAGGACTTGCGCTTCGCGTTTCTTATCAAATTTTGAAATTTTTAATTTATCGCCTGCTTTAAAAGCAGGACATATCGCTCATTTGCACAGGCCATAAGCTTCACCCGACATCTAAACCATCCGGTGTCATCACATTGCGGGTGGTGACCTGGGTTGTTTTGAATACCACGGCCAAGTACCCCCATCATTTTCAGCCGCACTGTACCCCATTTTTCAGGAAGTATAGCACAGTCCGCGTTACCCCGATCTATGACAGCCATAACATGTTGGCCTTTAGCCACTTCACAGTATGATCTGTCAAGTGATCTTTGGGGTATGGTATTTTTTTTCGGGCTGCTGATTTTGCAGCTGTGCCTCCTCCTCAGAACGTTGCCGTTTAGGCACGCCCTTAGGCGTGAGGGAAGGATTTTGCTTTTCAGCTAAAGTTGCCTTAGCCCTTTTTAGCGAAGATGTTGTGTGCCCTTGGGACGATGGAGGTGCAGCCTGGGAACCCGAAAATTTGTTCGCAGCTCCCTTGCTTACACTACCAAGCGATGCTTGGCGACCCGAAGACTGGTTCGCAGGGCCCTTGCTGTCGCTGATGGGATGCACAGCTCCAGAACCCGAAGACTTGTTCGCAGTTCCTTTGCTGGCAGGCGGAGGTGGAATTCGGGGACGCGAGGATTTGCTCGCAGTTCCCTTGCCCACAATTGGCACTTGGGAAGCAGCCTTGCCTGTTTTGGGTCGGACAGCACCCGAAGATGGTATTTTAGCCGTTGAGGCACGGACTTTAGCAGCTTTCGAGGCATTTGATTTGAAATCCAGGGGTATCTCGCTGAGTATTGCTGACCTTTTGGGGAGCAGCTTTTCCGCATTCGGCGGTTTTATGTTGACTGCCTCCTGCAGTTTGTTTTATTTTGAAACCAGTAGTGCTAGTATTAAAATTAGTACTAAGGTTCGCCTGACCTGGTTTCACCATCAGGCTAGTCTGTGTATTGGCTGTCGCCGTCTCGTCCTTCTTGTTATTTTCGCGTGTGTCCAGCTCGTCACTGTTCTTGTTTCGTCATTTGAGTTTTTAATTGAATCTTCCATGTTGTTCCCACGAGTGTAGGGGAAGGGAAAATCGACCACGTCATAGCCTCCGTTAACGTGGTAAGGGCGTTTGTCTCCTTGCTGAGGTGCCCAGGTATCAGCAAAGCTCCGTTCTAATACAATCTTTTGCCCCTGACTGCAAAAATCCGATAGGCACGGGTCGCTTAACACCTCGGTTTAGGGGTTGGATAACCTTTAGTGTACAAGCTTTTGAATTGAATAAAAGTAGATGATATTCAGCTCTTGACTGCAAACACCCGACTTTGGTCGAGTGGTCTAAGCGGTAAAGAACTCTGATGAGATTAGCGGGAGCTATCGAAACGTCAGTTCAACCCTACGCGCAGTCAAAATTTTCTTTGTCTACATGCTTCACATTTATCTGTAAATAAAAATATAGTTTAATTGAAAAATTTAATTAAAACCGAACTCAAGCTAAAATAATTAAAATTTCTTTGGGTATAAACCCATACAGTTCGACTAAACTCATAACTTAATTGTTAAACTCTAGAGGCACCTAGCAAAAGGATGTACATGTTCAAATAAAACTGAGCTAACAAACATTCACACACACACTAGTACATACTTGTAATTATCAATGATAATTCATACTAAAATAGAGAAATAATAAAAAAAGAAGCTTAACACAAGACAAAGAAAAAACTGAATATCAATAACTATCAAATGAAATACAGCTCCAAGAGTGACAGTATGAATTGATTAAAAGTAGATGATATTCAGCTCTTGACTGCAAACACCCGAGTTTGATCGGGTGGTCTAAGCGGTAAAGAACTCTGATGAGATTAGCGGGAGCTATCGAAACGTCAGTTCAACCCACCGCGCAGTCAAAAATTTCTTTGTCTGCATGCTTCACATTTATCTCTAAATAAAAATAAAATTAAATGTAAAAATTAAATTAAAACCGAACTCAAGCCAAAATAATTAAAATTTCTCTAGATGTTGCCAATATATTTTGATAGGTTGTAAGTAACATGGTACTTCAATTGATTACGCAATTGGACGTGGCGGAATGTTTAAATGCTTTGTTTGGTTTGGGCCTTAATTTGGGAGTTTTTGGAGTATTGAACATAACCGCGAGCAGTGGAATACAAATGAACAAAATTATATAAAAATGGATATACAGCAGCTTCCAAACATGTCGCATATAACCACATGTCTCTAAAAGAGTGTAGTTGAGCCTTAGTTTGAAATTTGAAGGGTGCCACAAGGTCTTAAAGTAGGCCAACTCTTGTGCATCATATTACAGAATTTGTTTACAAATTTTAGTTACTGCGGTAACCAGAGCATACAAAATTGGACATATTTTTCATTATACAAATATCAACTTGAATGCATGTTTTCTCCATACGCAAGGCTGGAATCCACATATTATATAAAAATGAGGCGTATGTTTGTTTGTTTGTTTGCAGATTTTTATTACGCATCATGCCTAAACGGCTGAACCGATTTAAATGAAATTTGGTACACAGATAAATTTATATCCCACAATTAATATAGGCTATATTTGTTTCCCGGATTTGCGACCGAGAGGGATAAAATGAGTCAAAACCTCCCCCTTCACATAACTCCGTAATTTGTCAACTGATTTCTAAAATTCTTTTTTCGGTTTGAAATGGTTTGCTTGCGGCTTAGTCCCATAACTTTTTCGAAAATCGGTGGGAAAATTTGCCCTCCCCCATCCCCAATGCTTAACTCTGTCATTTGTGAACCGATTTTCAAAATTATTTATTTGTTTAAAATGGTTTGCCTAAAGTTAGATCCTATAATTTTTTTCGAAAATCGATGGCGAAATGTCCTCCCCGCATGGTTAATGCTGTCATATATGAACTGATTTTCAATTTTTTTGTTTGAAAGTCTGGCTGGCTCCATGAAAAATCGCCCAAAAATAAAAATGAAAAATCGCCCAAAATTTTTCCATACAAATTTTGGGTGATTTTTCATTTTAAAATTTTGGGCGATTTTTCATATGAAAATGAAAAAGTTATTTTTCATATGAAAAATAGCCCAAAATTTTACACCCAAAAATTCTGGCAATCATCAAAATCGAATATAGAATTTAAAATTTATATTGTAGAAAATAATTGCAAGTTTCTCCAATGTGTTCCATCTCCACCATTATTTGGCTTCTATAGTAGTAAAAGTGGTTTAGAAAATTGTCGTAAGAGAGGCCGATATTTGACATACCACGGAAAGTCGTCGAAAGCAGTTACCAAATTAAGCATTCCGAAGGCTACTAATATTGAAAATTGTCGGAACCGAAGCCGAGATTTAACATACCATAGAGTTTAAAATCCTTCTGCCCGGCCAAAGGCCGGCTATACGGAAAATCGTTGAAAGCGTTTATCAAGTTAAACATTCCAAGGTTCAGTAATATAAAAAATTATCAAAAACGAAGCGGATATTTGACATATAGAGTTTAAAATCCTTCGTGCAGGTGGAATCAAGTCTTTGCTTCGCTTACGACAATTTTTAATATAAGTTGCCTTTGGAATGCTTAATTTGATACGTGCTTTCCACGACTTTTCGTGTAGCAGGCCTTCGGCCAGGCGGAAGGATTTTAAACTCGGTATTTCAAATCTCGGCTTCGCAATATTAGTAGCCTTCGAAATGCTTAATTAGGTAGGTGCTTTTGACGAATTTTAGTGTAGACGGCCTACGCCCGGGTGGAAGAATTTTAAACTCTATGGTATATCAAGTCTGGGTTTCGCTCACGACAATAGCACGGAATGTCTACTAATATTGAAAATTATCGTAAGCGAAGCCGAGATTTGACATACCATAGAGTTTAAAATTTTTCCGCCCGGCCGAAGGCCGGCAACACACAAAGTCGTCCAAGTCACGTCCTAAATTAAGCATTCCGAAGGCTACTAATATTAAAAATTGTAAGCGAAGCCAATTTTTGATTCCACCTGCACGAAAGACTTTAAACTATGGTATGTCAAACCTCGCCTTCGCTTACGATAACTTTCTATATTAGTGAATCTTGGAATGTTTAACTTGAGATACGCTTTCGACGACTTTCCGTGTAGCCGGCCTTCGCCCGGACGGAAGGATTTTAAACTCTATGGTATGTCAAATCTCGGCTTCGCTTACAATAATTTTCAATACTAGGAGCCTTCGGAATGCTTAATTTGGTATGGGGACGATTTTTCGTGCATCCGGCCTTCGGCTGGGCGGAAGGATTTTGAACTCCATAGTATATCAAATCTCGGATTCGCTTACGACAATTTTTTAGATTCTTTGTGATATGTAAACTTTAGACTCTATGTGATATGTAAAATTTTGAGCTGTGGATTCCTTGACGTCTTAAATTTCCGGCCTTCGATAAATGATCATTACTGTATTATATGTTTATAAATTTTTGTTGTATCTATGATAATTATCTAAATTACCCTTAGAGAGTCATACTATAATTTTGGGCCGATGGAAAATATTGCCTTTTATTCATAGTTTTATTGTAATTCAGTAAGAAACGAAGACTATTTATGATTTTCTGTAAGTTTTCTTTTTTTTTTCAATATAAAAATGAAATTACTATAATTTTAAAATTTTTTTGTGTTTTTTAATTTTGGGCGATATTTCATTTATTTTGGGCGATTTTTAATTTTTTTGTGTGATTTTTCATTTTAAATTTTCGGCGATTTTTCATTTTTCATTTTGAAATTTTGGGCGATTTTTCATTTCTAGTTTTGGGCGATTTGGTTTTGGGCGACTTTTCATGGAGGCGAAAGGGTTTGCCTGCAGTTTTATTCTATAATATTTTTTCCAAAATCGATGGGAAAATTTGTTCACCCATTTATTCACCCTTAACTCTGTCATTTGTGAACCGATTTTCAAAATTCTCGTAATTTTTTTTTTGAAAAATGGGGAGACGGGATGGGGGAAGTTTGGTCTCCAACGCATAACTGTGTCATGTGTTAACCGATTTTTAAAATTCTTTTTTGATTTGAAAGGGCTTGTTTGCGGCTTAGTTCCATAATTTAGTTTTATTTTTTGAAAATGCGTGGGGAAATTTACTCGCCCTGATGCTTGACTCTGTCATTTGTGAACCAATTTTCAAAATTCTTTTTTGGTTTAAAATGGTTTGCCTAAAGCTTAGTCCCATAATTTGTTTTCGAAAATCGGTGGGAAAATTTGCTTCCCCATGATTAACGCTGTCATATGTGAACTGATTTTAAAATTTTTTATTTATTTTTTGTTTGAAAGGGGTTGCCTGCAGTTTTATTCTGTAATATTTTTCCAAAATCGATGGGGAAATTTCAATAGTGCAAATGTAGCTTTTTTATGAAAAACAACAGTAAAATACACAAAATTGTTGTTGGATTTTATAAAAAAGCTACGATATTTTATATTCTCACGTTTGCAAGCCCATTTGCATCAAAAACTGAACACCGCTAATGTTATTTTAATGTTTCACTAAGCAATACAAAACTGTTTGCACCAAACACTGAATTCGCCAATATATTGCAATTTTCGCACCTTCTTATGTTGAAAACTTGCAACGCTCATATCATGTTTTTGTCTGATGACAATCTTAGATACATATAATGTATTAGAACTAATTCCATTTTTCTTATATGAATTAATCGTAAGCATTAATGGTTCTGGAATATTGATGAAAAAATTTACAAGAAATAATTTTTGGCGATATTTTTTCTACTTTTGGTGATTTTCTTCTATTTTTTATGCGATTATTTTATAAAAATTTCTATAAAGAAAAACTGTTATATAAAAACAAATTTTTTTATAAAATATATATTAAGAAAAACTGCATAAAATATATTTTGGCGATTTTAAAAATCAATTGGGCGAAATAGGCCAGAATAGATCTGACAACCCTGGTCGGACGTGGTAAAAATACGGTTAACCGAGTAACAAGGTTAGGTTAGGTTGTACTGGTTGCCAGTTTAAAGATTAAAAAACCAGCCCACTTGGGTCCCTATAGGTCCCGTTGTGTTATCTGAAGCGGGAACGTGAATATAAGTAGAACCCCCTTACTACGTTTCCCTATTCGGATCAGTGTTGAACCAACCCGACGATCGAATGAAAGAATTTATCCGTCTAATGTCGCAGTTTGATAAGGCTGCTAGATCCTGAAGCAGCGGGCTGCCCAGTGAAACCACCCTTTGCTCGGAAAGAGCGGGGCATAGACCGAGGAGGTGCTCTACATTTTTTTCCTCTTCCTCATTATGACAACTTCTACAGAAATCGTTATACGGTAGAATCAATCTCCTAGCATGCGCACCAATAAAACAGTGTCCTGTAATTACCGCCACAAGTGTGCGTATTTGCCCCCGAGCGGTCCCCTCCAGGATTGCAGATCGACTACAACCGTATTGGGGCCATATTAACCTCGAAATCGAGCAGGTGACCTCGTTTGACCATCTGGTCTGCGCGGTCCCAAAAACTTCCTGCTGAATATGAGATTTGGTAGGTGAGCAGTAACTAATGTTTTCCGGCAGACCGTTTAAGAGTTCCAAAATGTTGGCGTGTCCCTTGGGTGCCTTTTTCCATGCACCTGCTGCCTCAAGCCTGATCGCAGAGTTCATGGCCAGTTGTCTGACCATGAGATCAGCTGGCAGCCAATGCATCATTGTGAAGAGAGCTTTTGATGGAGTGGTGCGCCTGTAATCATCAAAGCAGATGTACGCAGGATCCTTTCTCTGATCCGACGGTAGGTGATCTTGTCTAATGCAGTCCACCATACTAGCGCGCTATATGTGAGTATGGGCTTTATTACCATGTTGAAGATCCATTTTGAGTTCTTAGGACTTATTCCCCAGTTCCTCCCAATGGCCCTTCTGCATGTATATATGGCCACAGCGGCCTTATTTGCCCTTGACTGGACATTACGGTGCCATGACATTTTCGAGTCCAGATATATACCCAGGTACTTCGCACTGTCAGACAGCCTAAGTTCTATTCCGTTAAGAATCGGGAGTGGAAAGGATGATATCTTGTGAAGAGTATGAGATCCGTTTTCTGAGGGTTAACAGTGAGACCACTTTCGGTAGTCCACCTGCTGATAGTTCTTAGCGAATCCTGCAGTCGCTGTGAGAGGGTGTCCGGGTATTTTCCAGTAACTGCCACAGCTATGTCGTCGGAATACGCCACGGTTTTAAGCAGCTTGGAATCAAGTTCCATAAGCAGAGAGTTTAAAGCGAGATTCCACAGAAGAGGGGACAGAACCCCTGAATGCGGCGTACCTCGGGTTGCTACCTTGCAGATTGTAGCCCGCCTAGAGTGGATACAATAACCCTATAGGTTAGTAGATTCTAGACTAGGCTTATTATCGACTGATGAATATTCAGTCTACGTAGAACCATTATGATGGTCTCTGGTTTCACATTGTTGAAAGCACTTTCAATGTCTAGGAAGGCCACCAATCCATATTCCTTCTGCTCCATTGATTTCTCGACGAAACCAACGAGCGAGTGGAGCACAGTCTCAACCGATTTGCCTTTGGTGTAGGCGTGCTGAGAGGCTGATAGCATGTTCGGATTTATCTCCATTCTAAGATGGAGATCGACGATCCGTTCCATGGTTTTGAGAAGAAAGGAGGACAGACTAATAGGTCTGAAATCTTTCGGGGTGGTGTGGGAAGTTTTACCCCCTTTGGGGATGAATACTACCGAACACCTAGACCATGAAGCTGGTATATACGACAGCCGAAAGCAAGCTGTGTATATCCTTATTGGCCATAGCGCAATTATTTCCGCATTTTGCTGTAGATCGGCTGGTATAATGCCGTCCGAACCCGGTGACTTGAACGGGCCAAAACTATTTGTCGCCCACATAAACCTTTCCCTGTTAACGGCGATTTGTGGCATGTGGCAATTTGAAGTAACGGTAAAGAATTCTCCCGTGTAGGGGATGCAGCCAGGGAAATGCGAGTCCATGAGCACCTCAAGGGTCTCATGTCCGCTGGTTGTCCACCTGCCACATGGTTTCTTAATGAAACCTATGGTTGTAGGGGTGGTTGATAGGATTTTTCGAAGTCAACAAGTCTCAGATGTACCCTCTACACCACTGCAGAAAGTTCTCCAGGACTTGCGCTTCGCGTTTCTTATCAAATTTTAAAATTTTTAATTTATCGCCTGCTTTAAAAGCAGGACATATCGCTCATTTGCACAGGCCATAAGCTTCACCCGACATCTAAACCATCCGGTGTCATCACATTGCTGGTGGTGACCTGGGTTGTTTTGAATACCACGGCCAAGTACCCCCATCATTTTCAGCCGCACTGTACCCCATTTTTCAGGAAGTATAGCACAGTCCGCGTTACCCCGATCTATGACAGCCATAACATGTTGGCCTTTAGCCACTTCACAGTATGATCTGTCAAGTGATCTTTGGGGTATGGTATTTTTTTTTTCGGGCTGCTGATTTTGCAGCTGTGCCTCCTCCTCAGAACGTTGCCGTTTAGGCACGCCCTTAGGCGTGAGGGAAGGATTTTGCATTTCAGCTAAAGTTGCCTTAGCCCTTTTTAGCGAAGATGTTTTTTTCTTTGGTTAGGAGCTCGGCCGGCTTTTTGCCTAACCTATCCAACACTTTTTCGGCGGCGCGCCGCCTCAGAAAAGACCATTTTGTGGGAATTGTGTGCCCTTGGGACGATGGAGGTGCAGCCTGGGAACCCGAAAATTTGTTCGCAGCTCTCTTACTTACACTACCAAGCGATGCTTGGCGACCCGAAGACTGGTTCGCAGGGCCCTTGCTGTCGCTGATGGGATGCACAGCTCCAGAACCCGAAGACTTGTTCGCAGTTCCTTTGCTGGCAGGCGGAGGTGGAATTCGGGACGCGAGGATTTGCTCGCAGTTCCCTTGCCCACAATTGGCACTTGGGAAGCAGCCTTGCCTGTTTTGGATCGGACAGCACCCGAAGATGGTATTTTAGCCATTGAGGCACGGACTTTAGCAGCTTTCGAGGCATTTGATTTGAAATCCAGGGGTATCTCGCTGAGTTTATTGCTGACATTTTGGGGAACAGCTTTTCCGCATTCGGCGGTTTTATGTTGACTGCCTCCTGCAGTTTGTTTTATTTTGAAACCAGCAGTGCTAGTATTAAAATTAGTACTAAGGTTCGCCTGACCTGGTTTCACCATCAGGCTAGCCTGTGTATTGGCTGTCGCCGTCTCATCCTTCTTGTTATTTTCGCGTGTGTCCAGCTCGTCACTGTTCTTGTTTCGTCATTTGAGTTTTTAATTGAATCATCCATGTTGTTCCCACGAGTGTAGGGGAAGGGAAAATCGACCACGTTTGTCTCCTTGCTGAGGTGCCCAGGTATCAGCAAAGCTCCGTTCTAATACAATCTTTTGCCCCTGACTGCAAAAATCCGATAGGCACGGGTCGCTTAACACCTCGGTTTAGGGGTTAGATAACCTTTAGTATACAAGCTTTTGAGTCATCCGTCTTCCGTTCAGGTAGCCCTGAGAGACAAGTCATCAAAGCATCCGAGTAGAAGGTAGAGAACCGAGTAACAAACAAATTCAAGAGATATTGCTAAGAAAGTAAATTTGTTCTGCTGAGCCGCTAAACGCCTTTATACCTAGTTTGACCATAATCTTAAAAACAATTAAGCTAAAAAAATTATATGTATGAAAGAAAATTTTTAGGTGGAGCTACATTAGGGAATTTTTATTGCAAGTAGTTTTTTTTTTGTACTTCCCACCTGAAAATCGGTTGGATATGTCGACAAAAAATTATTCTGAAAGTTACAGCCCTCAATATTATTGCACGCCTCATAAGCGAAGCGTTGAGGTGGGTACTACTCTCACTTCACGCGAAACTACTGATTTTTCAAACTTAAAATGGCTCTATTATTATCATATATTGCACTTGTAAAAATATATACACACACATATTAAGAAAAAATACTATTTTTAACACTCATGGCATTTTTAATGTCAATGTTATTATTTAAACTAATTAAAAAACTGTTTAAAAAAGTTCTGTCTTGGACGTCCGTTTGTCTGTATGTACGGATCCTGTATGTGGTCACGATAACGGCCGAAAGACTTCACTAATCGAGTATTTCTTTACGCTGGACGTGGTAAAAATACGGTTAACCGAGTAACAAGGTTAGGTTAGGTTGTACTGGTTGCCAGTTTAAAGATTAAAAAACCAGCCCACTTGGGTCCCTATAGGTCCCGTTGTGTTATCTGAAGCGGGAACGTAAATATAAGTAAAACCCCCTTACTACGTTTCCCTATTCGGATCAGTGTTGAACCAACCCGACGATCGAATGAAAGAATTTATCCGTCTAATGTCGCAGTTTGATAAGGCTGCTAGATCCTGAAGCAGCGGGCTGCCCAGTGAAACCACCCTTTGCTCGGAAAGAGCGGGGCATAGACCGAGGAGGTGCTCTACATTTTCTTCCTCCTCCTCATTATGACAACTTCTACAGAAATCGTTATACGGTAGAATCAATCTCCTAGCATGCGCACCAATAAAACAGTGTCCTGTAATTACCGCCACAAGTGTGCGTATTTGCCCCCGAGGGGTCCCCTCCAGGATTGCAGATCGACTACAACCGTATTGGGGCCATATTAACCTCGAAATCGAGCAGGTGACCTCGTTTGACATCTGGTCTGCGCGATCCCAAAAACTTCCTGCTGAATATGAGATTTGGTAGGTGAGCAGTAACTAATGTTTTCCGGCAGACCGTTTAAGAGTTCCAAAATGTTGGCGTGTCCCTTGGGTGCCTTTTTCCATGCACCTGCTGCCTCAAGCCTGATCGCAGAGTTCATGGCCAGTTGTCTGACCATGAGATCAGCTGGCAGCCAATGCATCATTGTGAAGAGAGCTTTTGATGGAGTGGTGCGCCTGTAATCATCAAAGCAGATGTACGCAGGATCCTTTCTCTGATCCGACGGTAGGTGATCTTGTCTAATGCAGTCCACCATACTAGCGCGCTATATGTGAGTATGGGCTTTATTACCATGTTGAAGATCCATTTTGAGTTCTTAGGATTTATTCCCCAGTTCCTCCCAATGGCCCTTCTGCATGTATATATGGCCACAGCGGCCTTATTTGCCCTTGACTGGACATTACGGTGCCATGACATTTTCGAGTCCAGATATATACCCAGGTACTTCGCACTGTCAGACAGCCTAAGTTCTATTCCGTTAAGAATCGGGAGTGGAAAGGATGATATCTTGTGAAGAGTACGAGATCCGTTTTCTGAGAGTTAACACTGAGACCACTTTCGGTAGTCCACCTGCTGATAGTTCTTAGCGAATCCTGCAGTCGCTGTGAGAGGGTGTCCGGGTATTTTCCAGTAACTGCCACAGCTATGTCGTCGGAATACGCCACGGTTTTAAGCAGCTTGGAATCAAGTTCCATAAGCAGAGAGTTTAAAGCGAGATTCCACAGAAGAGGGGACAGAACCCCTCCCTGCTGCGTACCTCGGGTTGCTAGCTTGCAGATTGTAGCCCGCCCAGAGTGGATACAATAATCCTATAGGTTAGTAGATTCCAGACTAGGCTTATTATCGACTGATGAATATTCAGTCTACGTAGAACCATTATGATGGTCTCTGGTTTCACATTGTTGAAAGCACTTTCAATGTCTAGGAAGGCCACCAATTGATTTCTCGACGAAACCAACGAGCGAGTGGAGCACAGTCTCAACCGATTTGCCTTTGGTGTAGGCGTGCTGAGAGGCTGATAGCATGTTCGGATTTATCTCCATTCTAAGATGGAGATCGACGATCCGTTCCATGGTTTTGAGAAGAAAGGAGGACAGACTAATAGGTCTGAAATCTTTCGGGGTGGTGTGGGAAGTTTTACCCCCTTTGGGGATGAATACTACCGAACACCTAGACCATGAAGCTGGTATATACGACAGCCGAAAGCAAGCTGTGTATATCCTTATTGGCCATAGCGCAATTATTTCCGCATTTTGCTGTAGATCGGCTGGTATAATGCCGTCCGAACCCGGTGACTTGAACGGGCCAAAACTATTTGTCGCCCACATAAACCTTTCCCTGTTAACGGCGATTTGTGGCATGTGGCAATTTGAAGTAACGGTAAAGAATTCTCCCGTGTAGGGGACGCAGCCAGGGAAATGCGAGTCCATGAGCACCTCAAGGGTCTCATGTCCGCTGGTTGTCCACCTGCCACATGGTTTCTTAATGAAACCTATGGTTGTAGGGGTGGTTGATAGGATCTTTCGAAGTCGACAAGTCTCAGATGTACCCTCTACACCACTGCAGAAAGTTCTCCAGGACTTGCGCTTCGCGTTTCTTATCAAATTTTGAAATTTTTAATTTATCGCCTGCTTTAAAAGCAGGACATATCGCTCATTTGCACAGGCCATAAGCTTCACCCGACATCTAAACCATCCGGTGTCCTCACATTGCGGGTGGTGACCCGGGTTGTTTTGAATACCACGGCCAAGTACCCCCATCATTTTCAGCCGCACTGTACCCCATTTTTCAGGAAGTATAGCACAGTCCGCGTTACCCCGATCTATGACAGCCATAACATGTTGGCCTTTAGCCACTTCACAGTATGATCTGTCAAGTGATCTTTGGGGTATGGTATTTTTTTTCGGGCTGCTGATTTTGCAGCTGTGCCTCATCCTCAGAACGTTGCCGTTTAGGCACGCCCTTAGGCGTGAGGGAAGGATTTTGCATTTCAGCTAAAGTTGCCTTAGCCCTTTTTAGCGAAGATGTTTTTTTCTTTGGTTAGGGACTCGGCCGGCTTTTTGCCTAACCTATCCAACACTTTTTCGGCGGCGCGCCGCCTCAGAAAAGACCGTTTTGTGGGAATTGTGTGCCCTTGGGACGATGGAGGTGCATCCTGGGAACCCGAAAATTTGTTCGCAGCTCCCTTGCTTACACTACCAAGCGATGCTTGGCGACCCGAAGACTGGTTCGCAGGGCCCTTGCTGTCGCTGATGGGATGCACAGCTCCAGAACCCGAAGACTTGTTCGCATTCCTTTGCTGGCAGGCGGAGGTGAAATTCGGGGACGCGAGGATTTGCTCGCAGTTTCCTTGCCCACAATTGGCACATGGGAAGCAGCCTTGCCTGTTTTGGATCGGATAGCACCCGAAGATGGTATTTTAGACGTTGAGGCACGGACTTTAGCAGCTTTCGAGGCATTTGATTTGAAATCCAGGGGTATCTCGCTGAGTTTATTGCTGACATTTTGGGGAACAGCTTTTCCGCATTCGGCGGTTTTATGTTGACTGCCTCCTGCAGTTTGTTTTATTTTGAAACCAGTAGTGCTAGTATTAAAATTAGTACTAAGGTTCGCCTGACCTGGTTTCACCATCAGGCTAGCCTGTGTATTGGCTGTCGCCGTCTCGTCCTTCTTGTTATTTTCGCGTGTGTCCAGCTCGTCACTGTTCTTGTTTCGTCATTTGAGTTTTTAATTGAATCTTCCATGTTGTTCCCACGAGTGTAGGGAAAGGGAAAATCGACCACGTCATAGCCTCCGTTAACGTGGTAAGGGCGTTTGTCTCCTTGCTGAGGTGCCCAGGTATCAGCAAAGCTCCGTTCTAATACAATCTTTTGCCCCTGACTGCAAAAATCCGATAGGCACGGGTCGCTTAACACCTCGGTTTAGGGGTTGGATAACCTTTAGTATACAAGCTTTTGAGTCATCCGTCTTCCGTTCAGGTAGCCCTGAGAGTCAAGTCATCAAAGCATCCGAGTAGAAGGTAGAGAACCGAGTAACAAACAAATCCAAGAGATATTGCTAAGAAAGTAAATTTGTTTTGCTGAGCCGCTAAACGCCTTTATACCTAGTTTGACCATAATCTTAAAAACAATTAAGCTAAAAAAAATTATATGTATGAAAGAAAATTTTAAGGTGGAGCTACATTAGGGAATTTTTATTGCAAGTAGTTTTTTTTTGTACTTCCCACCTGAAAATCGGTTGGATATGTCGACAAAAAATTACTCTGAAAGTTACAGCCCTCAATATTATTGCACGCCTCATAAGCGAAGCGTTGAGGTGGATACTACTCTCACTTCACGCGAAACTACTGATTTTTCAAACTTAAAATGGCTCTATTATTATCATATATTGCACTTGTAAAAATATATACACACACATATTAAGAAAAAATACTATTTTTAACACTCATGGCATTTTTAATGTCAATGTTATTATTTAAACTAATTAAAAAATTGTTTAAAAAAGTTCTGTCTTGGACGTCCGTTTGTCTGTATGTACGGATCCAGTATGTGGTCACGATAACGGCCGAAAGACTTCACTAATCGAGTATATCTTTACGCTGGACGTGGTAAAAATACGGTTAACCGAGTAACAAGGTTAGGTTAGGTTGTACTGGTTGCCAGTTTAAAGATAAAAAACCAGCCCACTTGGGTCCCTATAGGTCCCGTTGTGTTATCTGAAGCGGGAACGTGAATATAAGTAGAACCCCCTTACTACTTTTCCCTATTCGGATCAGTGTTGAACCAACCCGACGATCGAATGGAAGAATTTATCCGTCTAATATCGCAGTTTGATAAGGCTGCTAGATCCTGAAGCAGCGGGCTGCCCAGTGAAACCACCCTTTGCTCGGAAAGAGCGGGGCATAGACCGAGTAGGTGCTCTACATTTTCTTCCTCCTCCTCATTATGACAACTTCTACAGAAATCGTTATACGGTAGAATCAATCTCCTAGCATGCGCACCAATAAAACAGTGTCCTGTAATTACCGCCACAAGTGTGCGTATTTGCCCCCGAGCGGTCCCCTCCAGGATTGCAGATCGACTACAACCGTATTGGGGCCATATTAACCTCGAAATCGAGCAGGTGACCTCGTTTGACCATCTGGTCTGCGCGATCCCAAAAACTTCCTGCTGAATATGAGATTTGGTAGGTGAGCAGTAACTAATGTTTTCCGGCAGACCGTTTAAGAGTTCCAAAATGTTGGCGTGTCCCTTGGGTGCCTTTTTCCATGCACCTGCTGCCTCAAGCCTGATCGCAGAGTTCATGGCCAGTTGTCTGACCATGAGATCAGCTGGCAGCCAATGCATCATTGTGAAGAGAGCTTTTGATGGAGTGGTGCGCCTGTAATCATCAAAGCAGATGTACGCAGGATCCTTTCTCTGATCCGACGGTAGGTGATCTTGTCTAATGCAGTCCACCATACTAGCGCGCTATATGTGAGTATGGGCTTTATTACCATGTTGAAGATCCATTTTGAGTTCTTAGGATTTATTCCCCAGTTCCTCCCAATGGCCCTTCTGCATGTATATATGGCCACAGCGGCCTTATTTGCCCTTGACTGGACATTACGGTGCCATGACATTTTCGAGTCCAGATATATACCCAGGTACTTCGCACTGTCAGACAGCCTAAGTTCTATTCCGTTAAGAATCGGGAGTGGAAAGGATGATATCTTGTGAAGAGTACGAGATCCGTTTTCTGAGGGTTAACACTGAGACCACTTTCGGTAGTCCACCTGCTGATAGTTCTTAGCGAATCCTGCAGTCGCTGTGAGAGGGTGTCCGGGTATTTTCCAGTAACTGCCACAGCTATGTCGTCGGAATACGCCACGGTTTTAAGCAGCTTGGAATCAAGTTCCATAAGCAGAGAGTTTAAAGCGAGATTCCACAGAAGAGGGGACAGAACCCCTCCCTGCGGCGTACCTCGGGTTGCTACCTTGCAGATTGTAGCCCGCCCAGAGTGGATACAATAACCCTATAGGTTAGTAGATTCCAGACTAGGCTTATTATCGACTGATGAATATTCAGTCTACGTAGAACCATTATGATGGTCTCTGGTTTCACATTGTTGAAAGCACTTTCAATGTCTAGGAAGGCCACCAATGCATATTCCTTCTGCTCCATTGATTTCTCGACGAAACCAACGAGCGAGTGGAGCACAGTCTCAACCGATTTGCCTTTGGTGTAGGCGTGCTGAGAGGCTGATAGCATGTTCGGATTTATCTCCATTCTAAGATGGAGATCGACGATCCGTTCCATGGTTTTGAGAAGAAAGGAGGACAGACTAATAGGTCTGAAATCTTTCGGGGTGGTGTGGGAAGTTTTACCCCCTTTGGGGATGAATACTACCGAACACCTAGACCATGAAGCTGGTATATACGACAGCCGAAAGCAAGCTGTGTATATCCTTATTGGCCATAGCGCAATTATTTCCGCATTTTGCTGTAGATCGGCTGCTATAATGCCGTCTGAACCCGGTGACTTGAACGGGCCAAAACTATTTGTCGCCCACATAAACCTTTCCCTGTTAACGGCGATTTGTGGCATGTGGCAATTTGAAGTAACGGTAAAGAATTCTCCCGTGTAGGGGATGCAGGCAGGGAAATGCGAGTCCATGAGCACCTCAAGGGTCTCATGTCCGCTGGTTGTCCACCTGCCACATGGTTTCTTAATGAAACCTATGGTTGTAGGGGTGGTTGATAGGATTTTTCGAAGTCAACAAGTCTCAGATGTACCCTCTACACCACTGCAGAAAGTTCTCCAGGACTTGCGCTTCGCGTTTCTTATCAAATTTTGAAATTTTTAATTTATCGCCTGCTTTAAAAGCAGGACATATCGCTCATTTGCACAGGCCATAAGCTTCACCCGACATCTAAACCATCCGGTGTCATCACATTGCGGGTGGTGACCTGGGTTGTTTTGAATACCACGGAAGTATAGCACAGTCCGCGTTACCCCGATCTATGACAGCCATAACATGTTGGCCTTTAGCCACTTCACAGTATGATCTGTCAAGTGATCTTTGGGGTATGGTATTTTTTTTCGGGCTGCTGATTTTGCAGCTGTGCCTCCTCCTCAGAACGTTGCCGTTTAGGCACGCCCTTAGGCGTGAGGGAAGGATTTTGCTTTTCAGCTAAAGTTGCCTTAGCCCTTTTTAGCGAAGATGTTTTTTTCTTTGGTTAGAAACTCGGCCGGCTTTTTGCCTAACCTATCCAACACTTTTTCGGCGGCGCGCCGCCTCAGAAAAGACCGTTTTGTGGGAATTGTGTGCCCTTGGGACGATGGAGGTGCAGCCTAGGAACCCGAAAATTTGTTCGCAGCTCCCTTGCTTACACTACCAAGCGATGCTTGGCGACCCGAAGACTGGTTCGCAGGGCCCTTGCTGTCGCTGATGGGATGCACAGCTCCAGAACCCGAAGACTTGTTCGCAGTTCCTTTGCTGGCAGGCGGAGGTGGAATTCGGGGACGCGAGGATTTGCTCGCAGTTCCCTTGCCCACAATTGGCACTTGGGAAGCAGCCTTGCCTGTTTTGGGTCTGACAGCACCCGAAGATGGTATTTTAGCCGTTGAGGCACGGACTTTAGCAGCTTTCGAGGCATTTGATTTGAAATCCAGGGGTATCTCGCTGAGTATTGCTGACCTTTTGGGGAGCAGCTTTTCCGCATTCGGCGGTTTTATGTTGACTGCCTCCTGCAGTTTGTTTTATTTTGAAACCAGTAGTGCTAGTATTAAAATTAGTACTAAGGTTCGCCTGACCTGGTTTCACCATCAGGCTAGTCTGTGTATTGGCTGTCGCCGTCTCGTCCTTCTTGTTATTTTCGCGTGTGTCCAGCTCGTCACTGTTCTTGTTTCGTCATTTGAGTTTTTAATTGAATCTTGCATGTTGTTCCCACGAGTGTAGGGGAAGGGAAAATCGACCACGTCATAGCCTCCGTTAACGTGGTAAGGGCGTTTGTCTCCTTGCTGAGGTGCCCAGGTATCAGCAAAGCTCCGTTCTAATACAATCTTTTGCCCCTGACTGCAAAAATCCGATAGGCACGGGTCGCTTAACACCTCGGTTTAGGGGTTGGATAACCTTTAGTGTACAAGCTTTTGAGTCATCCGTCTTCCGTTCAGGTAGCCCTGAGAGACAAGTCATCAAAGCATCCGAGTAGAAGGTAGAGAACCGAGTAACAAACAAATCCAAGAGATATTGCTAAGAAAGTAAATTTGTTTTGCTGAGCCGCTAAACGCCTTTATACCTAGTTTGACCATAATCTTAAAAACAATTAAGCTAAAAAAAATTATATGTATGAAAGAAAATTTTTAAGTGGAGCTACATTAGGGAATTTTTATTGCAAGTAGTTTTTTTTGTACTTCCCACCTGAAAATCGGTTGGATATGTCGACAAAAAATTACTCTGAAAGTTACAGCCCTCAATATTATTGCACGCCTCATAAGCGAAGCGTTGAGGTGGATACTACTCTCACTTCACGCGAAACTACTGATTTTTCAAACTTAAAATGGCTCTATTATTATCATATATTGCACTTGTAAAAATATATACACACACATATTAAGAAAAAATACTATTTTTAACACTCATGACATTTTTAATGTCAATGTTATTATTTAAACTAATTAAAAAATTGTTTAAAAAAGTTCTGTCTTGGACGTCCGTTTGTCTGTATGTACGGATCCAGTATGTGGTCACGATAACGGCCGAAAGACTTCACTAATCGAGTATTTCTTTACGCTGGACGTGGTAAAAATACGGTTAACCGAGTAACAAGGTTAGGTTAGGTTGTACTGGTTGCCAGTTTAAAGATTAAAAAACCAGCCCACTTGGGTCCCTATAGGTCCCGTTGTGTTATCTGAAGCGGGAACGTGAATATAAGTAGAACCCCCTTACTACGTTTCCCTATTCGGATCAGTGTTGAACCAACCCGACGATCGAATGAAAGAATTTATCCGTCTAATGTCGCAGTTTGATAAGGCTGCTAGATCCTGAAGCAGCGGGCTCCCCAGTGAAACCACCCTTTGCTCGGAAAGAGCGGGGCATAGACCGAGGAGGTGCTCTACATTTTCTTCCTCCTCCTCATTATGACAACCTACAGAAATCGTTATACGGTAGAATCAATCTCCTAGCATGCGCACCAATAAAACAGTGTCCTGTAATTACCGCCACAAGTGTGCGTATTTGCCCCCGAGGGGTCCCCTCCAGGATTGCAGATCGACTACAACCGTATTGGGGCCATATTAACCTCGAAATCGAGCAGGTGACCTCGTTTGAACATCTGGTCTGCGCGATCCCAAAAACTTCCTGCTGAATATGAGATTTGGTAGGTGAGCAGTAACTAATGTTTTCCGGCAGACCGTTTAAGAGTTCCAAAATGTTGGCGTGTCCCTTGGTTGCCTTTTTCCATGCACCTGCTGCCTCAAGCCTGATCGCAGAGTTCATGGCCAGTTGTCTGACCATGAGATCAGCTGGCAGCCAATGCATCATTGTGAAGAGAGCTTTTGATGGAGTGGTGCGCCTGTAATCATCAAAGCAGATGTACGCAGGATCCTTTCTCTGATCCGACGGTAGGTGATCTTGTCTAATGCAGTCCACCATACTAGCGCGCCATATGTGAGTATGGGCTTTATTACCATGTTGAAGATCCATTTTGAGTTCTTAGGATTTATTCCCCAGTTCCTCCCAATGGCCCTTCTGCATGTCTATATGGCCACAGCGGCCTTATTTGCCCTTGACTGGACATTACGGTGTCATGACATTTTCGAGTCCAGATATATACCCAGGTACTTCGCACTGTCAGACAGCCTAAGTTCTATTCCGTTAAGAATCGGGAGTGGAAAGGATGATATTTTGTGAAGAGTACGAGTACCGTTTTCTGAGGGTTAACACTGAGACCACTTTCGGTAGTCCACCTGCTGATAGTTCTTAGCGAATCCTGCAGTCGCTGTGAGAGGGTGTCCGGGTATTTTCCAGTAACTGCCACAGCTATGTCGTCGGAATACGCCACGGTTTTAAGTAGCTTGGAATCAAGTTCCATAAGCAGAGAGTTTAAAGCGAGATTCCACAGAAGAGGGGACACAACCCCTCCCTGCGGCGTACCTCGGGTTGCTACCTTGCAGATTGTAGCCTGCCCAGAGTGGATACAATAACCCTTTAGGTTAGTAGATTCCAGACTAGGCTTATTATCGACTGATGAATATTCAGTCTACGTAGAACCATTATGATGGTCTCTGGTTTCACATTGTTGAAAGCACTTTCAATGTCTAGGAAGGCCACCAATGCATATTCCTTCTGCTCCATTGATTTCTCGACGAAACCAACGAGCGAGTGGAGCACAGTCTCAACCGATTTGCCTTTGGTGTAGGCGTGCTGAGAGGCTGATAGCATGTTCGGATTTATCTCCATTCTAAGATGGAGATCGACGATCCGTTCCATGGTTTTGAGAAGAAAGGAGGACAGACTAATAGGTCTGAAATCTTTCGGGGTGGTGTGGGAAGTTTTACCCCCTTTGGGGATGAATACTACCGAACACCTAGACCATGAAGCTGGTATATACGACAGCCGAAAGCAAGCTGTGTATATCCTTATTGGCCATAGCGCAATTATTTCCGCATTTTGCTGTAGATCGGCTGCTATAATGCCGTCTGAACCCGGTGACTTGAACGGGCCAAAACTATTTGTCGCCCACATAAACCTTTCCCTGTTAACGGCGATTTGTGGCATGTGGCAATTTGAAGTAACGGTAAAGAATTCTCCCGTGTAGGGGATGCAGGCAGGGAAATGCGAGTCCATGAGCACCTCAAGGGTCTCATGTCCGCTGGTTGTCCACCTGCCACATGGTTTCTTAATGAAACCTATGGTTGTAGGGGTGGTTGATAGGATCTTTCGAAGTCGACAAGTCTCAGATGTACCCTCTACACCACTGCAGAAAGTTCTCCAGGACTTGCGCTTCGCGTTTCTTATCAAATTTTGAAATTTTTAATTTATCGCCTGCTTTAAAAGCAGGACATATCGCTCATTTGCACAGGCCATAAGCTTCACCCGACATCTAAACCATCCGGTGTCCTCACATTGCGGGTGGTGACCTGGGTTGTTTTGAATACCACGGCCAAGTACCCCCATCATTTTCAGCCGCACTGTACCCCATTTTTCAGGAAGTATAGCACAGTCCGCGTTACCCCGATCTATGACAGCCATAACATGTTGGCCTTTAGCCACTTCACAGTATGATCTGTCAAGTGATCTTTGGGGTATGGTATTTTTTTTCGGGCTGCTGATTTTGCAGCTGTGCCTCATCCTCAGAACGTTGCCGTTTAGGCACGCCCTTAGGCGTGAGGGAAGGATTTTGCATTTCAGCTAAAGTTGCCTTAGCCCTTTTTAGCGAAGATGTTTTTTTCTTTGGTTAGGGACTCGGCCGGCTTTTTGCCTAACCTATCTTACACTTTTTCGGCGCCGCGCCGCCTCAGAAAAGACCATTTTGTGGGAATTGTGTGCCCTTGGGACGATGGAGGTGCAGCCTGTGAACCCGAAAATTTGTTCGCAGCTCCCTTGCTTACACTACCAAGCGATGCTTGGCGACCCGAAGACTGGTTCGCAGGGCCCTTGCTGTCGCTGATGGGATGCACAGCTACAGAACCCGAAGACTTGTTCGCAGTTCCTTTGCTGGCAGGCGGAGGTGAAATTCGGGGACGCGAGGATTTGCTCGCAGTTCCCTTGCCCACAATTGGCACTTGGGAAGCAGCCTTGCCTGTTTTGGATCGGACAGCACCCGAAGATGGTATTTTAGCCGTTGAGGCACGGACTTTAGCAGCTTTCGAGGCATTTGATTTGAAATCCAGGGGTATCTCGCTGAGTATTGCTGACCTTTTGGGGAGCAGCTTTTCCGCATTCGGCGGTTTTATGTTGACTGCCTCCTGCAGTTTGTTTTATTTTGAAACCAGTAGTGCTAGTATTAAAATTAGTACTAAGGTTCGCCTGACCTGGTTTCACCATCAGGCTAGCCTGTGTATTGGCTGTCGCCGTCTCGTCCTTCTTGTTATTTTCGCGTGTGTCCAGCTCGTCACTGTTCTTGTTTCGTCATTTGAGTTTTTAATTGAATCTTCCATGTTGTTCCCACGAGTGTAGGGGAAGGGAAAATCGACCACGTCATAGCCTCCGTTAACGTGGTAAGGGCGTTTGTCTCCTTGCTGAGGTGCCCAGGTATCAGCAAAGCTCCGTTCTAATACAATCTTTTGCCCCTGACTGCAAAAATCCGATAGGCACGGGTCGCTTAACACCTCGGTTTAGGGGTTGGATAACCTTTAGTGTATAAGCTTTTGAGTCATCCGTCTTCCGTTCAGGTAGCCCTGAGAGACAAGTCATCAAAGCATCCGAGTAGAAGGTAGAGAACCGAGTAACAAACAAATCCAAGAGATATTGCTAAGAAAGTAAATTTGTTTTGCTGAGCCGCTAAACGCCTTTATACCTAGTTTGACCATAATCTTAAAAACAATTAAGCTAAAAAAATTATATGTATGAAAGAAAATTTTAAGGTGGAGCTACATTAGGGAATTTTTATTGCAAGTAGTTTTTTTTGTACTTCCCACCTGAAAATCGGTTGGATATGTCGACAAAAAATTACTCTGAAAGTTACAGCCCTCAATATTATTGCACGCCTCATAAGCGAAGCATTGAGGTGGATACTACTCTCACTTCACGCGAAACTACTGATTTTTCAAACTTAAAATGGCTCTATTATTATCATATATTGCACTTGTAAAAATATATACACACACATATTAAGAAAAAATACTATTTTTAACACTCATGACATTTTTAATGTCAATGTTATTATTTAAACTAATTAAAAAATTGTTTAAAAAAGTTCTGTCTTGGACGTCCGTTTGTCTGTATGTACGGATCCAGTATGTGGTCACGATAACGGCCGAAAGACTTCACTAATCGAGTATTTCTTTACGCTGGACGTGGTAAAAATACGGTTAACCGAGTAACAAGGTTAGGTTAGGTTGTACTGGTTGCCAGTTTAAAGATTAAAAAACCAGCCCACTTGGGTCCCTATAGGTCCCGTTGTGTTATCTGAAGCGGGAACGTGAATATAAGTAGAACCCCCTTACTACGTTTCCCTATTCGGATCAGTGTTGAACCAAACTGACGATCGAATGAAAGAATTTATCCGTCTAATGTCGCAGTTTGATAAGACTGCTAGATCCTGAAGCAGCGGGCTGCCCAGTGAAACCACCCTTTGCTCGGAAAGAGCGGGGCATAGACCGAGGAGGTGCTCTACATTTTCTTCCTCCTCCTCATTATGACAACTTCTACAGAAATCGTTATACGGTAGAATCAATCTCCTAGCATGCGCACCAATAAAACAGTGTCCTGTAATTACCGCCACAAGTGTGCGTATTTGCCCCCGAGGGGTCCCCTCCAGGATTGCAGATCGACTACAACCGTATTGGGGCCATATTAACCTCGAAATCGAGCAGGTGACCTCGTTTGACCATCTGGTCTGCGCGATCCCAAAAACTTCCTGCTGAATATGAGATTTGGTAGGTGAGCAGTAACTAATGTTTTCCGGCAGACCGTTTAAGAGTTCCAAAATGTTGGCGTGTCCCTTGGGTGCCTTTTTCCATGCACCTGCTGCCTCAAGCCTGATCGCAGAGTTCATGGCCAGTTGTCTGACCATGAGATCAGCTGGCAGCCAATGCATCATTGTGAAGAGAGCTTTTGATGGAGTGGTGCGCCTGTAATCATCAAAGCAGATGTACGCAGGATCCTTTCTCTGATCCGACGGTAGGTGATCTTGTCTAATGCAGTCCACCATACTAGCGCGCCACATGTGAGTATGGGCTTTATTACCATGTTGAAGATCCATTTTGAGTTCTTAGGATTTATTCCCCAGTTCCTCCCAATGGCCCTTCTGCATGTATATATGGCCACAGCGGCCTTATTTGCCCTTGACTGGACATTACGGTGCCATGACATTTTCGAGTCCAGATATATACCCAGGTACTTCGCACTGTCAGACAGCCTAAGTTCTATTCCGTTAAGAATCGGGAGTGGAAAGGATGATATCTTGTGAAGAGTACGAGATCCGTTTTCTGAGGGTTAACACTGAGACCACTTTCGGTAGTCCACCTGCTGATAGTTCTTAGCGAATCCTGCAGTCGCTGTGAGAGGGTGTCCGGGTATTTTCCAGTAACTGCCACAGCTATGTCGTCGGAATACGCCACGGTTTTAAGCAGCTTGGAATCAAGTTCCATAAGCAGAGAGTTTAAAGCGAGATTCCACAGAAGAGGGGACAGAACCCCTCCCTGCGGCGTACCTCGGGTTGCTACCTTGCAGATTGTAGCCCGCCCAGAGTGGATACAATAACCCTATAGGTTAGTAGATTCCAGACTAGGCTTATTATCGACTGATGAATATTCAGTCTACGTAGAACCATTATGATGGTCTCTGGTTTCACATTGTTGAAAGCACTTTCAATGTCTAGGAAGGCCACCAATGCATATTCCTTCTGCTCCATTGATTTCTCGACGAAACCAACGAGCGAGTGGAGCACAGTCTCAACCGATTTGCCTTTGGTGTAGGCGTGCTGAGAGGCTGATAGCATGTTCGGATTTATCTCCATTCTAAGATGGAGATCGACGATCCGTTCCATGGTTTTGAGAAGAAAGGAGGACAGACTAATAGGTCTGAAATCTTTCGGGGTGGTGTGGGAAGTTTTACCCCCTTTGGGGATGAATACTACCGAACAACTAGACCATGAAGCTGGTATATACGACAGCCGAAAGCAAGCTGTGTATATCCTTATTGGCCATAGCGCAATTATTTCCGCATTTTGCTGTAGATCGGCTGCTATAATGCCGTCTGAACCCGGTGACTTGAACGGGCCAAAACTATTTGTCGCCCACATAAACATTTCCCTGTTAACGGCGATTTGTGGCATGTGGCAATTTGAAGTAACGGTAAAGAATTCTCCCGTGTAGGGGATGCAGGCAGGGAAATGCGAGTCCATGAGCACCTCAAGGGTCTCATGTCCGCTGGTTGTCCACCTGCCACATGGTTTCTTAATGAAACCTATGGTTGTAGGGGTGGTTAATAGGATTTTTCGAAGTCAACAAGTCTCAGATGTACCCTCTACACCACTGCAGAAAGTTCTCCAGGACTTGCGCTTCGCGTTTCTTATCAAATTTTGAAATTTTTAATTTATCGCCTGCTTTAAAAGCAGGACATATCGCTCATTTGCACAGGCCATAAGCTTCACCCGACATCTAAACCATCCGGTGTCCTCACATTGCGGGTGGTGACCTGGGTTGTTTTGAATACCACGGCCAAGTACCCCCATCATTTTCAGCCGCACTGTACCCCATTTTTCAGGAAGTATAGCACAGTCCGCGTTACCCCGATCTATGACAGCCATAACATGTTGGCCTTTAGCCACTTCACAGTATGATCTGTCAAGTGATCTTTGGGGTATGGTATTTTTTTTCGGGCTGCTGATTTTGCAGCTGTGCCTCATCCTCAGAACGTTGCCGTTTAGGCACGCCCTTAGGCGTGAGGGAAGGATTTTGCATTTCAGCTAAAGTTGCCTTAGCCCTTTTTAGCGAAGATGTTTTTTTCTTTGGTTAGGGACTCGGCCGGCTTTTTGCCTAACCTATCTTACACTTTTTCGGCGCCGCGCCGCCTCAGAAAAGACCATTTTGTGGGAATTGTGTGCCCTTGGGACGATGGAGGTGCAGCCTGTGAACCCGAAAATTTGTTCGCAGCTCCCTTGCTTACACTACCAAGCGATGCTTGGCGACCCGAAGACTGGTTCGCAGGGCCCTTGCTGTCGCTGATGGGATGCACAGCTACAGAACCCGAAGACTTGTTCGCAGTTCCTTTGCTGGCAGGCGGAGGTGAAATTCGGGGACGCGAGGATTTGCTCGCAGTTCCCTTGCCCACAATTGGCACTTGGGAAGCAACCTTGCCTGTTTTGGATCGGACAGCACCCGAAGATGGTATTTTAGCCGTTGAGGCACGGACTTTAGCAGCTTTCGAGGCATTTGATTTGAAATCCAGGGGTATCTCGCTGAGTTTATTGCTGACATTTTGGGGAACAGCTTTTCCGCATTCGGCGGTTTTATGTTGACTGCCTCCTGCAGTTTGTTTTATTTTGAAACCAGTAGTGCTAGTATTAAAATTAGTACTAAGGTTCGCCTGACCTGGTTTCACCATCAGGCTAGCCTGTGTATTGGCTGTCGCCGTCTCGTCCTTCTTGTTATTTTCGCGTGTGTCCAGCTCGTCACTGTTCTTGTTTCGTCATTTGAGTTTTTAATTGAATCTTCCATGTTGTTCCCACGAGTGTAGGGAAAGGGAAAATCGACCACGTCATAGCCTCCGTTAACGTGGTAAGGGCGTTTGTCTCCTTGCTGAGGTGCCCAGGTATCAGCAAAGCTCCGTTCTAATACAATCTTTTGCCCCTGACTGCAAAAATCCGATAGGCACGGGTCGCTTAACACCTCGGCTTAGGGGTTGGATAACCTTTAGTGTACAAGCTTTTGAGTCATCCGTCTTCCGTTCAGGTAGCCCTGAGAGACAAGTCATCAAAGCATCCGAGTAGAAGGTAGAGAACCGAGTAACAAACAAATCCAAGAGATATTGCTAAGAAAGTAAATTTGTTTTGCTGAGCCGCTAAACGCCTTTATACCTAGTTTGACCATAATCTTAAAAACAATTAAGCTAAAAAAAATTATATGTATGAAAGAAAATTTTAAGGTGGAGCTACATTAGGGAATTTTTATTGCAAGTAGTTTTTTTTGTACTTCCCACCTGAAAATCGGTTGGATATGTCGACAAAAAATTACTATGAAAGTTACAGCCTTCAATATTATTGCACGCCTCATAAGCGAAGCGTTGAGGTGGATACTACTCTCACTTCACGCGAAACTACTGATTTTTCAAACTTAAAATGGCTCTATTATTATCATATATTGCACTTGTAAAAATATATACACACACATATTAAGAAAAAATACTATTTTTAACACTCATGACATTTTTAATGTCAATGTTATTATTTAAACTAATTAAAAAATTGTTTAAAAAAGTTCTGTCTTGGACGTCCGTTTGTCTGTATGTACGGATCCAGTATGTGGTCACGATAACGGCCGAAAGACTTCACTAATCGAGTATTTCTTTACGCTGGACGTGGTAAAAATACGGTTAACCGAGTAACAAGGTTAGGTTAGGTTGTACTGGTTGCCAGTTTAAAGATTAAAAAACCAGCCCACTTGGGTCCCTATAGGTCCCGTTGTGTTATCTGAAGCGGGAACGTGAATATAAGTAGAACCCCCTTACTACGTTTCCCTATTCGGATCAGTGTTGAACCAAACTGACGATCGAATGAAAGAATTTATCCGTCTAATGTCGCAGTTTGATAAGACTGCTAGATCCTGAAGCAGCGGGCTGCCCAGTGAAACCACCCTTTGCTCGGAAAGAGCGGGGCATAGACCGAGGAGGTGCTCTACATTTTCTTCCTCCTCCTCATTATGACAACTTCTACAGAAATCGTTATACGGTAGAATCAATCTCCTAGCATGCGCACCAATAAAACAGTGTCCTGTAATTACCGCCACAAGTGTGCGTATTTGCCCCCGAGGGGTCCCCTCCAGGATTGCAGATCGACTACAACCGTATTGGGGCCATATTAACCTCGAAATCGAGCAGGTGACCTCGTTTGACCATCTGGTCTGCGCGATCCCAAAAACTTCCTGCTGAATATGAGATTTGGTAGGTGAGCAGTAACTAATGTTTTCCGGCAGACCGTTTAAGAGTTCCAAAATGTTGGCGTGTCCCTTGGGTGCCTTTTTCCATGCACCTGCTGCCTCAAGCCTGATCGCAGAGTTCATGGCCAGTTGTCTGACCATGAGATCAGCTGGCAGCCAATGCATCATTGTGAAGAGAGCTTTTGATGGAGTGGTGCGCCTGTAATCATCAAAGCAGATGTACGCAGGATCCTTTCTCTGATCCGACGGTAGGTGATCTTGTCTAATGCAGTCCACCATACTAGCGCGCCACATGTGAGTATGGGCTTTATTACCATGTTGAAGATCCATTTTGAGTTCTTAGGATTTATTCCCCAGTTCCTCCCAATGGCCCTTCTGCATGTATATATGGCCACAGCGGCCTTATTTGCCCTTGACTGGACATTACGGTGCCATGACATTTTCGAGTCCAGATATATACCCAGGTACTTCGCACTGTCAGACAGCCTAAGTTCTATTCCGTTAAGAATCGGGAGTGGAAAGGATGATATCTTGTGAAGAGTACGAGATCCGTTTTCTGAGGGTTAACACTGAGACCACTTTCGGTAGTCCACCTGCTGATAGTTCTTAGCGAATCCTGCAGTCGCTGTGAGAGGGTGTCCGGGTATTTTCCAGTAACTGTCACAGCTATGTCGTCGGAATACGCCACGGTTTTAAGCAGCTTGGAATCAAGTTCCATAAGCAGAGAGTTTAAAGCGAGATTCCACAGAAGAGGGGACAGAACCCCTCCCTGCGGCGTACCTCGGGTTGCTACCTTGCAGATTGTAGCCCGCCCAGAGTGGATACAATAACCCTATAGGTTAGTAGATTCCAGACTAGGCTTATTATCGACTGATGAATATTCAGTCTACGTAGAACCATTATGATGGTCTCTGGTTTCACATTGTTGAAAGCACTTTCAATGTCTAGGAAGGCCACCAATGCATATTCCTTCTGCTCCATTGATTTCTCGACGAAACCAACGAGCGAGTGGAGCACAGTCTCAACCGATTTGCCTTTGGTGTAGGCGTGCTGAGAGGCTGATAGCATGTTCGGATTTATCTCCATTCTAAGATGGAGATCGACGATCCGTTCCATGGTTTTGAGAAGAAAGGAGGACAGACTAATAGGTCTGAAATCTTTCGGGGTGGTGTGGGAAGTTTTACCCCCTTTGGGGATGAATACTACCGAACACCTAGACCATGAAGCTGGTATATACGACAGCCGAAAGCAAGCTGTGTATATCCTTATTGGCCTTAGCGCAATTATGGTTTCTTAATGAAACCTATGGTTGTAGGGGTGGTTGATAGGATTTTTCGAAGTCGACAAGTCTCAGATGTACCCTCTACACCACTGCAGAAAGTTCTCCAGGACTTGCGCTTCGCGTTTCTTATCAAATTTTGAAATTTTTAATTTATCGCCTGCTTTAAAAGCAGGACATATCGCTCATTTGCACAGGCCATAAGCTTCACCCGACATCTAAACCATCCGGTGTCCTCACATTGCGGGTGGTGACCTGGGTTGTTTTGAATACCACGGCCAAGTACCCCCATCATTTTCAGCCGCACTGTACCCCATTTTTCAGGAAGTATAGCACAGTCCGCGTTACCCCGATCTATGACAGCCATAACATGTTGGCCTTTAGCCACTTCACAGTATGATCTGTCAAGTGATCTTTGGGGTATGGTATTTTTTTTCGGGCTGCTGATTTTGCAGCTGTGCCTCATCCTCAGAACGTTGCCGTTTAGGCACGCCCTTAGGCGTGAGGGAAGGATTTTGCATTTCAGCTAAAGTTGCCTTAGCCCTTTTTAGCGAAGATGTTTTTTTCTTTGGTTAGGGACTCGGCCGGCTTTTTGCCTAACCTATCTTACACTTTTTCGGCGGCCTCAGAAAAGACAGTTTTGTGGGAATTGTGTGCCCTTGGGACGATGGAGGTGCAGCCTGTGAACCCGAAAATTTGTTCGCAGCTCCCTTGCTTACACTACCAAGCGATGCTTGGCGACCCGAAGACTGGTTCGCAGGGCCCTTGCTGTCGCTGATGGGATGCACAGCTACAGAACCCGAAGACTTGTTCGCAGTTCCTTTGCTGGCAGGCGGAGGTGAAATTCGGGGACGCGAGGATTTGCTCGCAGTTCCCTTGCCCACAATTGCCACTTGGGAAGCAGCCTTGCCTGTTTTGGATCGGACAGCACCCGAAGATGGTATTTTAGCCGTTGAGGCACGGACTTTAGCAGCTTTCGAGGCATTTGATTTGAAATCCAGGGGTATCTCGCTGAGTTTATTGCTGACATTTTGGGGAACAGCTTTTCCGCATTCGGCGGTTTTATGTTGACTGCCTCCTGCAGTTTGTTTTATTTTGAAACCAGTAGTGCTAGTATTAAAATTAGTACTAAGGTTCGCCTGACCTGGTTTCACCATCAGGCTAGCCTGTGTATTGGCTGTCGCCGTCTCGTCCTTCTTGTTATTTTCGCGTGTGTCCAGCTCGTCACTGTTCTTGTTTCGTCATTTGAGTTTTTAATTGAATCTTCCATGTTGTTCCCACGAGGGTAGGGAAAGGGAAAATCGACCACGTCATAGCCTCCGTTAACGTGGTAAGGGCGTTTGTCTCCTTGCTGAGGTGCCCAGGTATCAGCAAAGCTCCGTTCTAATACAATCTTTTGCCCCTGACTGCAAAAATCCGATAGGCACGGGTCGCTTAACACCTCGGCTTAGGGGTTGGATAACCTTTAGTGTACAAGCTTTTGAGTCATCCGTCTTCCGTTCAGGTAGCCCTGAGAGACAAGTCATCAAAGCATCCGAGTAGAAGGTAGAGAACCGAGTAACAAACAAATCCAAGAGATATTGCTAAGAAAGTAAATTTGTTTTGCTGAGCCGCTAAACGCCTTTATACCTAGTTTGACCATAATCTTAAAAACAATTAAGCTAAAAAAAATTATATGTATGAAAGAAAATTTTAAGGTGGAGCTACATTAGGGAATTTTTATTGCAAGTAGTTTTTTTTGTACTTCCCACCTGAAAATCGGTTGGATATGTCGACAAAAAATTACTCTGAAAGTTACAGCCCTCAATATTATTGCACGCCTCATAAGCGAAGCGTTGAGGTGGATACTACTCTCACTTCACGCGAAACTACTGATTTTTCAAACTTAAAATGGCTCTATTATTATCATATATTGCACTTGTAAAAATATATACACACACATATTAAGAAAAAATACTATTTTTAACACTCATGACATTTTTAATGTCAATGTTATTATTTAAACTAATTAAAAAATTGTTTAAAAAAGTTCTGTCTTGGACGTCCGTTTGTCTGTATGTACGGATCCAGTATGTGGTCACGATAACGGCCGAAAGACTTCACTAATCGAGTATTTCTTTACGCTGGACGTGGTAAAAATACGGATAACCGAGTAACAAGGTTAGGTTAGGTTGTACTGGTTGCCAGTTTAAAGATTAAAAAACCAGCCCACTTGGGTCCCTATAGGTCCCGTTGTGTTATCTGAAGCGGGAACGTGAATATAAGTAGAACCCCCTTACTACGTTTCCCTATTCGGATCAGTGTTGAACCAAACTGACGATCGAATGAAAGAATTTATCCGTCTAATGTCGCAGTTTGATAAGACTGCTAGATCCTGAAGCAGCGGGCTGCCCAGTGAAACCACCCTTTGCTCGGAAAGAGCGGGGCATAGACCGAGGAGGTGCTCTACATTTTCTTCCTCCTCCTCATTATGACAACTTCTACAGAAATCGTTATACGGTAGAATCAATCTCCTAGCATGCGCACCAATAAAACAGTGTCCTGTAATTACCGCCACAAGTGTGCGTATTTGCCCCCGAGGGGTCCCCTCCAGGATTGCAGATCGACTACAACCGTATTGGGGCCATATTAACCTCGAAATCGAGCAGGTGACCTCGTTTGACCATCTGGTCTGCGCGATCCCAAAAACTTCCTGCTGAATATGAGATTTGGTAGGTGAGCAGTAACTAATGTTTTCCGGCAGACCGTTTAAGAGTTCCAAAATGTTGGCGTGTCCCTTGGGTGCCTTTTTCCATGCACCTGCTGCCTCAAGCCTGATCGCAGAGTTCATGGCCAGTTGTCTGACCATGAGATCAGCTGGCAGCCAATGCATCATTGTGAAGAGAGCTTTTGATGGAGTGGTGCGCCTGTAATCATCAAAGCAGATGTACGCAGGATCCTTTCTCTGATCCGACGGTAGGTGATCTTGTCTAATGCAGTCCACCATACTAGCGCGCCACATGTGAGTATGGGCTTTATTACCATGTTGAAGATCCATTTTGAGTTCTTAGGATTTATTCCCCAGTTCCTCCCAATGGCCCTTCTGCATGTATATATGGCCACAGCGGCCTTATTTGCCCTTGACTGGACATTACGGTGCCATGACATTTTCGAGTCCAGATATATACCCAGGTACTTCGCACTGTCAGACAGCCTAAGTTCTATTCCGTTAAGAATCGGGAGTGGAAAGGATGATATCTTGTGAAGAGTACGAGATCCGTTTTCTGAGGGTTAACACTGAGACCACTTTCGGTAGTCCACCTGCTGATAGTTCTTAGCGAATCCTGCAGTCGCTGTGAGAGGGTGTCCGGGTATTTTCCAGTAACTGCCACAGCTATGTCGTCGGAATACGCCACGGTTTTAAGCAGCTTGGAATCAAGTTCCATAAGCAGAGAGTTTAAAGCGAGATTCCACAGAAGAGGGGAATGAACCCCTCCCTGCGGCGTACCTCGGGTTGCTACCTTGCAGATTGTAGCCCGCCCAGAGTGGATACAATAACCCTATAGGTTAGTAGATTCCAGACTAGGCTTATTATCGACTGATGAATATTCAGTCTACGTAGAACCATTATGATGGTCTCTGGTTTCACATTGTTGAAAGCACTTTCAATGTCTAGGAAGGCCACCAATGCATATTCCTTCTGCTCCATTGATTTCTCGACGAAACCAACGAGCGAGTGGAGCACAGTCTCAACCGATTTGCCTTTGGTGTAGGCGTGCTGAGAGGCTGATAGCATGTTCGGATTTATCTCCATTCTAAGATGGAGATCGACGATCCGTTCCATGGTTTTGAGAAGAAAGGAGGACAGACTAATAGGTCTGAAATCTTTCGGGGTGGTGTGGGAAGTTTTACCCCCTTTGGGGATGAATACTACCGAACAACTAGACCATGAAGCTGGTATATACGACAGCCGAAAGCAAGCTGTGTATATCCTTATTGGCCATAGCGCAATTATTTCCGCATTTTGCTGTAGATCGGCTGCTATAATGCCGTCTGAACCCGGTGACTTGAACGGGCCAAAACTATTTGTCGCCCACATAAACATTTCCCTGTTAACGGCGATTTGTGGCATGTGGCAATTTGAAGTAACGGTAAAGAATTCTCCCGTGTAGGGGATGCAGGCAGGGAAATGCGAGTCCATGAGCACCTCAAGGGTCTCATGTCCGCTGGTTGTCCACCTGCCACATGGTTTCTTAATGAAACCTATGGTTGTAGGGGTGGTTAATAGGATTTTTCGAAGTCAACAAGTCTCAGATGTACCCTCTACACCACTGCAGAAAGTTCTCCAGGACTTGCGCTTCGCGTTTCTTATCAAATTTTGAAATTTTTAATTTATCGCCTGCTTTAAAAGCAGGACATATCGCTCATTTGCACAGGCCATAAGCTTCACCCGACATCTAAACCATCCGGTGTCATCACATTGCGGGTGGTGACCTGGGTTGTTTTGAATACCACGGCCAAGTACCCCCATCATTTTCAGCCGCACTGTACCCCATTTTTCAGGAAGTATAGCACAGTCCGCGTTACCCCGATCTATGACAGCCATAACATGTTGGCCTTTAGCCACTTCACAGTATGATCTGTCAAGTGATCTTTGGGGTATGGTATTTTTTTTCGGGCTGCTGATTTTGCAGCTGTGCCTCCTCCTCAGAACGTTGCCGTTTAGGCACGCCCTTAGGCGTGAGGGAAGGATTTTGCATTTCAGCTAAAGTTGCCTTAGCCCTTTTTAGCGAAGATGTTTTTTTTCTTTGGTTAGGAACTCGGCCGGCTTTTTGCCTAACCTATCCAACACTTTTTCGGCGGCGCGCTGCCTCAGAAAAGACCGTTTTGTGCGAATTGTGTGCCCTTGGGACGATGGAGGTGCTGCCTGGGAACCCGAAAATTTGTTCGCAGCTC
Organism: Panzeria rudis; assembly: GCA_956483635.1. Taxonomy (NCBI): domain Eukaryota; kingdom Metazoa; phylum Arthropoda; class Insecta; order Diptera; family Tachinidae; genus Panzeria; species Panzeria rudis. Next base: position 70,361,296 of record OY101449.1, read on the forward strand.
CCTTGCTTACACTACCAAGCGATGCTTGGCGACCCGAAGACTGGTTCGCAGGGCCCTTGCTGTCGCTGATGGGATGCACAGCTCCAGAACCCGAAGACTTGTTCGCAGTTCCTTTGCTGGCAGGCGGAGGTGGAATTCGGGGACGCAAGGATTTGCTCGCAGTTCCCTTGCCCACAATTGGTACTTGGGAAGCAGCCTTGCCTGTTTTGGGTCGGACAGCACCCGAAGATGGTATTTTAGCCGTTGAGGCACGGACTCTAGCAGCTTTCGAGGCATTTGATTTGAAATCCAGGGGTATCTCGCTGAGTATTGCTGACCTTTTGGGGAGCAGCTTTTCCGCATTCGGCGGTTTTATGTTGACTGCCTCCTGCAGTTTGTTTTATTTTGAAACCAGTAGTGCTAGTATTAAAATTAGTACTAAGGTTCGCCTGACCTGGTTTCACCATCAGGCTAGCCTGTGTATTGGCTGTCGCCGTCACGTCCTTCTTGTTATTTTCGCGTGTGTCCAGCTCGTCACTGTTCTTGTTTCGTCATTTGAGTTTTTAATTGAATCTTCCATGTTGTTCCCACGAGTGTAGGGGAAGGGAAAATCGACCACGTCATAGCCTCCGTTAACGTGGTAAGGGCGTTTGTCTCCTTGCTGAGGTGCCCAGGTATCAGCAAAGCTCCGTTCTAATACAATCTTTTGCCCCTGACTGCAAAAATCCGATAGGCACGGGTCGCTTAACACCTCGGTTTAGGGGTTGGATAACCTTTAGTGTACAAGCTTTTGAGTCATCCGTCTTCCGTTCAGGTAGCCCTGAGAGACAAGTCATCAAAGCATCCGAGTAGAAGGTAGAGAACCGAGTAACAAACAAATTCAAGAGATATTGCTAAGAAAGTAAATTTGTTTTGCTGAGCCGCTAAACGCCTTTATACCTAGTTTGACCATAATCTTAAAAACAATTAAGCTAAAAAAAATCATATGTATGAAAGAAAATTTTTAGGTGGAGCTACATTAGGGAATTTTTATTGCAAGTAGTTTTTTTTTGTACTTCCCACCTGAAAATCGGTTGGATATGTCGACAAAAAATTACTCTGAAAGTTACAGCCCTCAATATTATTGCACGCCTCATAAGCGAAGCGTTGAGGTGGGTACTACTCTCACTTCACGCGAAACTACTGATTTTTCAAACTTAAAATGGCTCTATTATTATCATATATTGCACTTGTAAAAATATATACACACACATATTAAGAAAAAATACTATTTTTAACACTCATGACATTTTTAATGTCAATGTTATTATTTAAACTAATTAAAAAACTGTTTAAAAAAGTTCTGTCTTGTACGTCCGTTTGTCTGTATGTGCGGATCCTGTATTTGGTCACGATAACAGCCGAAAGACTTCACTAATCGAGTATATCTTTACGCTGGACGTGGTAAAAATACGGTTAACCGAGTAATAAGGTTAGGTTAGGTTGTACTGGTTGCCAGTTTAAAGATTAAAAAACCAGCCCACTTGGGTCCCTATAGGTCCCGTTGTGTTATCTGAAGCGGGAACGTGAATATAAGTAGAACCCCCTTACTACGTTTCCCTATTCGGATCAGTGTTGAACCAACCCGACGATCGAATGAAAGAATTTATCCGTCTAATGTCGCAGTTTGATAAGGCTGCTAGATCCTGAAGCAGCGGGCTGCCCAGTGAAACCACCCTTTGCTCGGAAAGAGCGGGGCATAGACCGAGGAGGTGCTCTACATTTTCTTCCTCCTCCTCATTATGACAACTTCTACAGAAATCGTTATACGGTAGAATCAATCTCCTAGCATGCGCACCAATAAAACAGTGTCCTGTAATTACCGCCACAAGTGTGCGTATTTGCCCCCGAGGGGTCCCCTCCAGGATTGCAGATCGACTACAACCGTATTGGGGCCATATTAACCTCGAAATCGAGCAGGTGACCTCGTTTGACCATCTGGTCTGCGCGATCCCAAAAACTTCCTGCTGAATATGAGATTTGGTAGGTGAGCAGTAACTAATGTTTTCCGGCAGACCGTTTAAGAGTTCCAAAATGTTGGCGTGTCCCTTGGGTGCCTTTTTCCATGCACCTGCTGCCTCAAGCCTGATCGCAGAGTTCATGGCCAGTTGTCTGACCATGAGATCAGCTGGCAGCCAATGCATCATTGTGAAGAGAGCTTTTGATGGAGTGGTGCGCCTGTAATCATCAAAGCAGATGTACGCAGGATCCTTTCTCTGATCCGACGGTAGGTGATCTTGTCTAATGCAGTCCACCATACTAGCGCGCCATATGTGAGTATGGGCTTTATTACCATGTTGAAGATCCATTTTGAGTTCTTAGGATTTATTCCCCAGTTCCTCCCAATGGCCCTTCTGCATGTATATATGGCCACAGCGGCCTTATTTGCCCTTGACTGGACATTACGGTGCCATGACATTTTCGAGTCCAGATATATACCCAGGTACTTCGCACTGTCAGACAGCCTAAGTTCTATTCCGTTAAGAATCGGGAGTGGAAAGGATGATATCTTGTGAAGAGTACGAGTACCGTTTTCTGAGGGTTAACACTGAGACCACTTTCGGTAGTCCACCTGCTGATAGTTCTTAGCGAATCCTGCAGTCGCTGTGAGAGGGTGTCCGGGTATTTTCCAGTAACTGTCGTCGGAATACGCCACGGTTTTAAGTAGCTTGGAATCAAGTTCCATAAGCAGAGAGTTTAAAGCGAGATTCCACAGAAGAGGGGACAGAACCCCTCCCGGCGGCGTACCTCGGGTTGCTACCTTGCAGATTGTAGCCTGCCCAGAGTGGATACAATAACCCTTTAGGTTAGTAGATTCCAGACTAGGCTTATTATCGACTGATGAATATTCAGTCTACGTAGAACCATTATGATGGTCTCTGGTTTCACATTGTTGAAAGCACTTTCAATGTCTAGGAAGGCCACCAATGCATATTCCTTCTGCTCCATTGATTTCTCGACGAAACCAACGAGCGAGTGGAGCACAGTCTCAACCGATTTGCCTTTGGTGTAGGCGTGCTGAGAGGCTGATAGCATGTTCGGATTTATCTCCATTCTAAGATGGAGATCGACGATCCGTTCCATGGTTTTGAGAAGAAAGGAGGACAGACTAATAGGTCTGAAATCTTTCGGGGTGGTGTGGGAAGTTTTACCCCCTTTGGGGATGAATACTACCGAACAACTAGACCATGAAGCTGGTATATACGACAGCCGAAAGCAAGCTGTGTATATCCTTATTGGCCATAGCGCAATTATTTCCGCATTTTGCTGTAGATCGGCTGCTATAATGCCGTCTGAACCCGGTGACTTGAACGGGCCAAAACTATTTGTCGCCCACATAAACATTTCCCTGTTAACGGCGATTTGTGGCATGTGGCAATTTGAAGTAACGGTAAAGAATTCTCCCGTGTAGGGGATGCAGGCAGGGAAATGCGAGTCCATGAGCACCTCAAGGGTCTCATGTCCGCTGGTTGTCCACCTGCCACATGGTTTCTTAATGAAACCTATGGTTGTAGGGGTGGTTGATAGGATTTTTCGAAGTCAACAAGTCTCAGATGTACCCTCTACACCACTGCAGAAAGTTCTCCAGGACTTGCGCTTCGCGTTTCTTATCAAATTTTGAAATTTTTAATTTATCGCCTGCTTTAAAAGCAGGACATATCGCTCATTTGCACAGGCCATAAGCTTCACCCGACATCTAAACCATCCGGTGTCATCACATTGCGGGTGGTGACCTGGGTTGTTTTGAATACCACGGCCAAGTACCCCCATCATTTTCAGCCGCACTGTACCCCATTTTTCAGGAAGTATAGCACAGTCCGCGTTACCCCGATCTATGACAGCCATAACATGTTGGCCTTTAGCCACTTCACAGTATGATCTGTCAAGTGATCTTTGGGGTATGGTATTTTTTTCGGGCTGCTGATTTTGCAGCTGTGCCTCCTCCTCAGAACGTTGCCGTTTAGGCACGCCCTTAGGCGTGAGGGAAGGATTTTGCATTTCAGCTAAAGTTGCCTTAGCCCTTTTTAGCGAAGATGTTTTTTTTCTTTGGTTAGGAACTCGGCCGGCTTTTTGCCTAACCTATCCAACACTTTTTCGGCGGCGCGCCGCCTCAGAAAAGACCGTTTTGTGCGAATTGTGTGCCCTTGGGACGATGGAGGTGCTGCCTGGGAACCCGAAAATTTGTTCGCAGCTCCCTTGCTTACACTACCAAGCGATGCTTGGCGACCCGAAGACTGGTTCGCAGGGCCCTTGCTGTCGCTGATGGGATGCACAGCTCCAGAACCCGAAGACTTGTTCGCAGTTCCTTTGCTGGCAGGCGGAGGTGGAATTCGGGGACGCAAGGATTTGCTCGCAGTTCCCTTGCCCACAATTGGTACTTGGGAAGCAGCCTTGCCTGTTTTGGGTCGGACAGCACCCGAAGATGGTATTTTAGCCGTTGAGGCACGGACTCTAGCAGCTTTCGAGGCATTTGATTTGAAATCCAGGGGTATCTCGCTGAGTATTGCTGACCTTTTGGGGAGCAGCTTTTCCGCATTCGGCGGTTTTATGTTGACTGCCTCCTGCAGTTTGTTTTATTTTGAAACCAGTAGTGCTAGTATTAAAATTAGTACTAAGGTTCGCCTGACCTGGTTTCACCATCAGGCTAGCCTGTGTATTGGCTGTCGCCGTCTCGTCCTTCTTGTTATTTTCGCGTGTGTCCAGCTCGTCACTGTTCTTGTTTCGTCATTTGAGTTTTTAATTGAATCTTCCATGTTGTTCCCACGAGTGTAGGGGAAGGGAAAATCGACCACGTCATAGCCTCCGTTAACGTGGTAAGGGCGTTTGTCTCCTTGCTGAGGTGCCCAGGTATCAGCAAAGCTCCGTTCTAATACAATCTTTTGCCCCTGACTGCAAAAATCCGATAGGCACGGGTCGCTTAACACCTCGGTTTAGGGGTTGGATAACCTTTAGTGTACAAGCTTTTGAGTCATCCGTCTTCCGTTCAGGTAGCCCTGAGAGACAAGTCATCAAAGCATCCGAGTAGAAGGTAGATAACCGAGTAACAAACAAATTCAAGAGATATTGCTAAGAAAGTAAATTTGTTTTGCTGAGCCGCTAAACGCCTTTATACCTAGTTTGACTATAATCTTAAAAACAATTAAGCTAAAAAAATCATATGTATGAAAGAAAATTTTTAGGTGGAGCTACATTAGGGAATTTTTATTGCAAGTAGTTTTTTTTTGTACTTCCCACCTGAAAATCGGTTGGATATGTCGACAAAAAATTACTCTGAAAGTTACAGCCCTCAATATTATTGCACGCCTCATAAGCGAAGCGTTGAGGTGGGTACTACTCTCACTTCACGCGAAACTACTGATTTTTCAAACTTAAAATGGCTCTATTATTATCATATATTGCACTTGTAAAAATATATACACACACATATTAAGAAAAAATACTATTTTTAACACTCATGACATTTTTAATGTCAATGTTATTATTTAAACTAATTAAAAAACTGTTTAAAAAAGTTCTGTCTTGTACGTCCGTTTGTCTGTATGTGCGGATCCTGTATTTGGTCACGATAACAGCCGAAAGACTTCACTAATCGAGTATATCTTTACGCTGGACGTGGTAAAAATACGGTTAACCGAGTAATAAGGTTAGGTTAGGTTGTACTGGTTGCCAGTTTAAAGATTAAAAAACCAGCCCACTTGGGTCCCTATAGGTCCCGTTGTGTTATCTGAAGCGGGAACGTGAATATAAGTAGAACCCCCTTACTACGTTTCCCTATTCGGATCAGTGTTGAACCAACCCGACGATCGAATGAAAGAATTTATCCGTCTAATGTCGCAGTTTGATAAGGCTGCTAGATCCTGAAGCAGCGGGCTGCCCAGTGAAACCACCCTTTGCTCGGAAAGAGCGGGGCATAGACCGAGGAGGTGCTCTACATTTTCTTCCTCCTCCTCATTATGACAACTTCTACAGAAATCGTTATACGGTAGAATCAATCTCCTAGCATGCGCACCAATAAAACAGTGTCCTGTAATTACCGCCACAAGTGTGCGTATTTGCCCCCGAGGGGTCCCCTCCAGGATTGCAGATCGACTACAACCGTATTGGGGCCATATTAACTTCGAAATCGAGCAGGTGACCTCGTTTGACCATCTGGTCTGCGCGATCCCAAAAACTTCCTGCTGAATATGAGATTTGGTAGGTGAGCAGTAACTAATGTTTTCCGGCAGACCGTTTAAGAGTTCCAAAATGTTGGCGTGTCCCTTGGGTGCCTTTTTCCATGCACCTGCTGCCTCAAGCCTGATCGCAGAGTTCATGGCCAGTTGTCTGACCATGAGATCAGCTGGCAGCCAATGCATCATTGTGAAGAGAGCTTTTGATGGAGTGGTGCGCCTGTAATCATCAAAGCAGATGTACGCAGGATCCTTTCTCTGATCCGACGGTAGGTGATCTTGTCTAATGCAGTCCACCATACTAGCGCGCCATATGTGAGTATGGGCTTTATTACCATGTTGAAGATCCATTTTGAGTTCTTAGGATTTATTCCCCAGTTCCTCCCAATGGCCCTTCTGCATGTATATATGGCCACAGCGGCCTTATTTGCCCTTGACTGGACATTACGGTGCCATGACATTTTCGAGTCCAGATATATACCCAGGTACTTCGCACTGTCAGACAGCCTAAGTTCTATTCCGTTAAGAATCGGGAGTGGAAAGGATGATATCTTGTGAAGAGTACGAGTACCGTTTTCTGAGGGTTAACACTGAGACCACTTTCGGTAGTCCACCTGCTGATAGTTCTTAGCGAATCCTGCAGTCGCTGTGAGAGGGTGTCCGGGTATTTTCCAGTAACTGCCACAGCTATGTCGTCGGAATACGCCACGGTTTTAAGTAGCTTGGAATCAAGTTCCATAAGCAGAGAGTTTAAAGCGAGATTCCACAGAAGAGGGGACAGAACCCCTCCCGGCGGCGTACCTCGGGTTGCTACCTTGCAGATTGTAGCCTGCCCAGAGTGGATACAATAACCCTTTAGGTTAGTAGATTCCAGACTAGGCTTATTATCGACTGATGAATATTCAGTCTACGTAGAACCATTATGATGGTCTCTGGTTTCACATTGTTGAAAGCACTTTCAATGTCTAGGAAGGCCACCAATGCATATTCCTTCTGCTCCATTGATTTCTCGACGAAACCAACGAGCGAGTGGAGCACAGTCTCAACCGATTTGCCTTTGGTGTAGGCGTGCTGAGAGGCTGATAGCATGTTCGGATTTATCTACATTCTAAGATGGAGATCGACGATCCGTTCCATGGTTTTGAGAAGAAAGGAGGACAGACTAATAGGTCTGAAATCTTTCGGGGTGGTGTGGGAAGTTTTACCCCCTTTGGGGATGAATACTACCGAACAACTAGACCATGAAGCTGGTATATACGACAGCCGAAAGCAAGCTGTGTATATCCTTATTGGCCATAGCGCAATTATTTCCGCATTTTGCTGTAGATCGGCTGCTATAATGCCGTCTGAACCCGGTGACTTGAACGGGCCAAAACTATTTGTCGCCCACATAAACATTTCCCTGTTAACGGCGATTTGTGGCATGTGGCAATTTGAAGTAACGGTAAAGAATTCTCCCGTGTAGGGGATGCAGGCAGGGAAATGCGAGTCCATGAGCACCTCAAGGGTCTCATGTCCGCTGGTTGTCCACCTGCCACATGGTTTCTTAATGAAACCTATGGTTGTAATGGTGGTTGATAGGATTTTTCGAAGTCAACAAGTCTCAGATGTACCCTCTACACCACTGCAGAAAGTTCTCCAGGACTTGCGCTTCGCGTTTCTTATCAAATTTTGAAATTTTTAATTTATCGCCTGCTTTAAAAGCAGGACATATCGCTCATTTGCACAGGCCATAAGCTTCACCCGACATCTAAACCATCCGGTGTCATCACATTGCGGGTGGTGACCTGGGTTGTTTTGAATACCACGGCCAAGTACCCCCATCATTTTCAGCCGCACTGTACCCCATTTTTCAGGAAGTATAGCACAGTCCGCGTTACCCCGATCTATGACAGCCATAACATGTTGGCCTTTAGCCACTTCACAGTATGATCTGTCAAGTGATCTTTGGGGTATGGTATTTTTTTTCGGGCTGCTGATTTTGCAGCTGTGCCTCCTCCTCAGAACGTTGCCGTTTAGGCACGCCCTTAGGCGTGAGGGAAGGATTTTGCATTTCAGCTAAAGTTGCCTTAGCCCTTTTTAGCGAAGATGTTTTTTTTCTTTGGTTAGGAACTCGGCCGGCTTTTTGCCTAACCTATCCAACACTTTTTCGGCGGCGCGCCGCCTCAGAAAAGACCGTTTTGTGCGAATTGTGTGCCCTTGGGACGATGGAGGTGCTGCCTGGGAACCCGAAAATTTGTTCGCAGCTCCCTTGCTTACACTACCAAGCGATGCTTGGCGACCCGAAGACTGGTTCGCAGGGCCCTTGCTGTCGCTGATGGGATGCACAGCTCCAGAACCCGAAGACTTGTTCGCAGTTCCTTTGCTGGCAGGCGGAGGTGGAATTCGGGGACGCAAGGATTTGCTCGCAGTTCCCTTGCCCACAATTGGTACTTGGGAAGCAGCCTTGCCTGTTTTGGGTCGGACAGCACCCGAAGATGGTATTTTAGCCGTTGAGGCACGGACTCTAGCAGCTTTCGAGGCATTTGATTTGAAATCCAGGGGTATCTCGCTGAGTATTGCTGACCTTTTGGGGAGCAGCTTTTCCGCATTCGGCGGTTTTATGTTGACTGCCTCCTGCAGTTTGTTTTATTTTGAAACCAGTAGTGCTAGTATTAAAATTAGTACTAAGGTTCGCCTGACCTGGTTTCACCATCAGGCTAGCCTGTGTATTGGCTGTCGCCGTCACGTCCTTCTTGTTATTTTCGCGTGTGTCCAGCTCGTCACTGTTCTTGTTTCGTCATTTGAGTTTTTAATTGAATCTTCCATGTTGTTCCCACGAGTGTAGGGGAAGGGAAAATCGACCACGTCATAGCCTCCGTTAACGTGGTAAGGGCGTTTGTCTCCTTGCTGAGGTGCCCAGGTATCAGCAAAGCTCCGTTCTAATACAATCTTTTGCCCCTGACTGCAAAAATCCGATAGGCACGGGTCGCTTAACACCTCGGTTTAGGGGTTGGATAACCTTTAGTGTACAAGCTTTTGAGTCATCCGTCTTCCGTTCAGGTAGCCCTGAGAGACAAGTCATCAAAGCATCCGAGTAGAAGGTAGAGAACCGAGTAACAAACAAATTCAAGAGATATTGCTAAGAAAGTAAATTTGTTTTGCTGAGCCGCTAAACGCCTTTATACCTAGTTTGACCATAATCTTAAAAACAATTAAGCTAAAAAAAAATCATATGTATGAAAGAAAATTTTTAGGTGGAGCTACATTAGGGAATTTTTATTGCAAGTAGTTTTTTTTTGTACTTCCCACCTGAAAATCGGTTGGATATGTCGACAAAAAATTACTCTGAAAGTTACAGCCCTCAATATTATTGCACGCCTCATAAGCGAAGCGTTGAGGTGGGTACTACTCTCACTTCACGCGAAACTACTGATTTTTCAAACTTAAATTGGCTCTATTATTATCATATATTGCACTTGTAAAAATATATACACACACATATTGAAAAAAATACTATTTTTAACACTCATGACATTTTTAATGTCAATGTTATTATTTAAACTAATTAAAAAACTGTTTAAAAAAGTTCTGTCTTGTACGTCCGTTTGTCTGTATGTGCGGATCCTGTATTTGGTCACGATAACAGCCGAAAGACTTCACTAATCGAGTATGTCTTTACGCTGGACGTGGTAAAAATACGGTTAACCGAGTAATAAGGTTAGGTTAGGTTGTACTGGTTGCCAGTTTAAAGATTAAAAAACCAGCCCACTTGGGTCCCTATAGGTCCCGTTGTGTTATCTGAAGCGGGAACGTGAATATAAGTAGAACCCCCTTACTACGTTTCCCTATTCGGATCAGTGTTGAACCAACCCGACGATCGAATGAAAGAATTTATCCGTCTAATGTCGCAGTTTGATAAGGCTGCTAGATCCTGAAGCAGCGGGCTGCCCAGTGAAACCACCCTTTGCTCGGAAAGAGCGGGGCATAGACCGAGGAGGTGCTCTACATTTTCTTCCTCCTCCTCATTATGACAACTTCTACAGAAATCGTTATACGGTAGAATCAATCTCCTAGCATGCGCACCAATAAAACAGTGTCCTGTAATTACCGCCACAAGTGTGCGTATTTGCCCCCGAGGGGTCCCCTCCAGGATTGCAGATCGACTACAACCGTATTGGGGCCATATTAACCTCGAAATCGAGCAGGTGACCTCGTTTGAACATCTGGTCTGCGCGATCCCAAAAACTTCCTGCTGAATATGAGATTTGGTAGGTGAGCAGTAACTAATGTTTTCCGGCAGACCGTTTAAGAGTTCCAAAATGTTGGCGTGTCCCTTGGTTGCCTTTTTCCATGCACCTGCTGCCTCAAGCCTGATCGCAGAGTTCATGGCCAGTTGTCTGACCATGAGATCAGCTGGCAGCCAATGCATCATTGTGAAGAGAGCTTTTGATGGAGTGGTGCGCCTGTAATCATCAAAGCAGATGTACGCAGGATCCTTTCTCTGATCCGACGGTAGGTGATCTTGTCTAATGCAGTCCACCATACTAGCGCGCCATATGTGAGTATGGGCTTTATTACCATGTTGAAGATCCATTTTGAGTTCTTAGGATTTATTCCCCAGTTCCTCCCAATGGCCCTTCTGCATGTATATATGGCCACAGCGGCCTTATTTGCCCTTGACTGGACATTACGGTGCCATGACATTTTCGAGTCCAGATATATACCCAGGTACTTCGCACTGTCAGACAGCCTAAGTTCTATTCCGTTAAGAATCGGGAGTGGAAAGGATGATATCTTGTGAAGAGTACGAGTACCGTTTTCTGAGGGTTAACACTGAGACCACTTTCGGTAGTCCACCTGCTGATAGTTCTTAGCGAATCCTGCAGTCGCTGTGAGAGGGTGTCCGGGTATTTTCCAGTAACTGCCACAGCTATGTCGTCGGAATACGCCACGGTTTTAAGTAGCTTGGAATCAAGTTCCATAAGCAGAGAGTTTAAAGCGAGATTCCACAGAAGAGGGGACAGAACCCCTCCCGGCGGCGTACCTCGGGTTGCTACCTTGCAGATTGTAGCCTGCCCAGAGTGGATACAATAACCCTTTAGGTTAGTAGATTCCAGACTAGGCTTATTATCGACTGATGAATATTCAGTCTACGTAGAACCATTATGATGGTCTCTGGTTTCACATTGTTGAAAGCACTTTCAATGTCTAGGAAGGCCACCAATGCATATTCCTTCTGCTCCATTGATTTCTCGACGAAACCAACGAGCGAGTGGAGCACAGTCTCAACCGATTTGCCTTTGGTGTAGGCGTGCTGAGAGGCTGATAGCATGTTCGGACTTATCTCCATTCTAAGATGGAGATCGACGATCCGTTCCATGGTTTTGAGAAGAAAGGAGGACAGACTAATAGGTCTGAAATCTTTCGGGGTGGTGTGGGAAGTTTTACCCCCTTTGGGGATGAATACTACCGAACAACTAGACCATGAAGCTGGTATATACGACAGCCGAAAGCAAGCTGTGTATATCCTTATTGGCCATAGCGCAATTATTTCCGCATTTTGCTGTAGATCGGCTGCTATAATGCCGTCTGAACCCGGTGACTTGAACGGGCCAAAACTATTTGTCGCCCACATAAACATTTCCCTGTTAACGGCGATTTGTGGCATGTGGCAATTTGAAGTAACGGTAAAGAATTCTCCCGTGTAGGGGATGCAGGCAGGGAAATGCGAGTCCATGAGCACCTCAAGGGTCTCATGTCCGCTGGTTGTCCACCTGCCACATGGTTTCTTAATGAAACCTATGGTTGTAGGGGTGGTTGATAGGATTTTTCGAAGTCAACAAGTCTCAGATGTACCCTCTACACCACTGCAGAAAGTTCTCCAGGACTTGCGCTTCGCGTTTCTTATCAAATTTTGAAATTTTTAATTTATCGCCTGCTTTAAAAGCAGGACATATCGCTCATTTGCACAGGCCATAAGCTTCACCCGACATCTAAACCATCCGGTGTCATCACATTGCGGGTGGTGACCTGGGTTGTTTTGAATACCACGGCCAAGTACCCCCATCATTTTCAGCCGCACTGTACCCCATTTTTCAGGAAGTATAGCACAGTCCGCGTTACCCCGATCTATGACAGCCATAACATGTTGGCCTTTAGCCACTTCACAGTATGATCTGTCAAGTGATCTTTGGGGTATGGTATTTTTTTTCGGGCTGCTGATTTTGCAGCTGTGCCTCCTCCTCAGAACGTTGCCATTTAGGCACGCCCTTAGGCGTGAGGGAAGGATTTTGCATTTCAGCTAAAGTTGCCTTAGCCCTTTTTAGCGAAGATGTTTTTTTTCTTTGGTTAGGAACTCGGCCGGCTTTTTGCCTAACCTATCCAACACTTTTTCGGCGGCGCGCCGCCTCAGAAAAGACCGTTTTGTGCGAATTGTGTGCCCTTGGGACGATGGAGGTGCTGCCTGGGAACCCGAAAATTTGTTCGCAGCTCCCTTGCTTACACTACCAAGCGATGCTTGGCGACCCGAAGACTGGTTCGCAGGGCCCTTGCTGTCGCTGATGGGATGCACAGCTCCAGAACCCGAAGGCTTGTTCGCAGTTCCTTTGCTGGCAGGCGGAGGTGGAATTCGGGGACGCAAGGATTTGCTCGCAGTTCCCTTGCCCACAATTGGTACTTGGGAAGCAGCCTTGCCTGTTTTGGGTCGGACAGCACCCGAAGATGGTATTTTAGCCGTTGAGGCACGGACTCTAGCAGCTTTCGAGGCATTTGATTTGAAATCCAGGGGTATCTCGCTGAGTATTGCTGACCTTTTGGGGAGCAGCTTTTCCGCATTCGGCGGTTTTATGTTGACTGCCTCCTGCAGTTTGTTTTATTTTGAAACCAGTAGTGCTAGTATTAAAATTAGTACTAAGGTTCGCCTGACCTGGTTTCACCATCAGGCTAGCCTGTGTATTGGCTGTCGCCGTCTCGTCCTTCTTGTTATTTTCGCGTGTGTCCAGCTCGTCACTGTTCTTGTTTCGTCATTTGAGTTTTTAATTGAATCTTCCATGTTGTTCCCACGAGTGTAGGGGAAGGGAAAATCGACCACGTCATAGCCTCCGTTAACGTGGTAAGGGCGTTTGTCTCCTTGCTGAGGTGCCCAGGTATCAGCAAAGCTCCGTTCTAATACAATCTTTTGCCCCTGACTGCAAAAATCCGATAGGCACGGGTCGCTTAACACCTCGGTTTAGGGGTTGGATAACCTTTAGTGTACAAGCTTTTGAGTCATCCGTCTTCCGTTCAGGTAGCCCTGAGAGACAAGTCATCAAAGCATCCGAGTAGAAGGTAGAGAACCGAGTAACAAACAAATTCAAGAGATATTGCTAAGAAAGTAAATTTGTTTTGCTGAGCCACTAAACGCCTTTATACCTAGTTTGACCATAATCTTAAAAACAATTAAGCTAAAAAAAATCATATGTATGAAAGAAAATTTTTAGGTGGAGCTACATTAGGGAATTTTTATTGCAAGTAGTTTTTTTTTGTACTTCCCACCTGAAAATCGGTTGGATATGTCGACAAAAAATGACTCTGAAAGTTACAGCCCTCAATATTATTGCACGCCTCATAAGCGAAGCGTTGAGGTGGGTACTACTCTCACTTCACGCGAAACTACTGATTTTTCAAACTTAAAATGGCTCTATTATTATCATATATTGCACTTGTAAAAATATATACACACACATATTAAGAAAAAATACTATTTTTAACACTCATGACATTTTTAATGTCAATGTTATTATTTAAACTAATTAAAAAACTGTTTAAAAAAGTTCTGTTTTGGACGTCCGTTTGTCTGTATGTACGGATCCTGTATGTGGTCACGATAACGGCCGAAAGACTTCACTAATCGAGTATTTCTTTACGCTGGACGTGGTAAAAATACGGTTAACCGAGTAACAAGGTTAGGTTAGGTTGTACTGGTTGCCAGTTTAAAGATTAAAAAACCAGCCCACTTGGGTCCCTATAGGTCCCGTTGTGTTATCTGAAGCGGGAACGTGAATATAAGTAGAACCCCCTTACTACGTTTCCCTATTCGGATCAGTGTTGAACCAACCCGACGATCGAATGCAAGAATTTATCCGTCTAATGTCGCAGTTTGATAAGGCTGCTAGATCCTGAAGCAGCGGGCTGCCCAGTGAAACCACCCTTTGCTCGGAAAGAGCGGGGCATAGACCGAGGAGGTGCTCTACATTTTCTTCCTCCTCCTCATTATGAAAACCTACAGAAATCGTTATACGGTAGAATCAATCTCCTAGCATGCGCACCAATAAAACAGTGTCCTGTAATTACCGCCACAAGTGTGCGTATTTGCCCCCGAGGGGTCCCCTCCAGGATTGCAGATCGACTACAACCGTATTGGGGCCATATTAACCTCGAAATCGAGCAGGTGACCTCGTTTGAACATCTGGTCTGCGCGATCCCAAAAACTTCCTGCTGAATATGAGATTTGGTAGGTGAGCAGTAACTAATGTTTTCCGGCAGACCGTTTAAGAGTTCCAAAATGTTGGCGTGTCCCTTGGGTGCCTTTTTCCATGCACCTGCTGCCTCAAGCCTGATCGCAGAGTTCATGGCCAGTTGTCTGACCATGAGATCAGCTGGCAGCCAATGCATCATTGTGAAGAGAGCTTTTGATGGAGTGGTGCGCCTGTAATCATCAAAGCAGATGTACGCAGGATCCTTTCTCTGATCCGACGGTAGGTGATCTTGTCTAATGCAGTCCACCATACTAGCGCGCCATATGTGAGTATGGGCTTTATTACCATGTTGAAGATCCATTTTGAGTTCTTAGGATTTATTCCCCAGTTCCTCCCAATGGCCCTTCTGCAAGTCTATATGGCCACAGCGGCCTTATTTGCCCTTGACTGGACATTACGGTGTCATGACATTTTCGAGTCCAGATATATACCCAGGTACTTCGCACTGTCAGACAGCCTAAGTTCTATTCCGTTAAGAATCGGGAGTGGAAAGGATGATATCTTGTGAAGAGTACGAGTACCGTTTTCTGAGGGTTACCACTGAGACCACTTTCGGTAGTCCACCTGCTGATAGTTCTTAGCGAATCCTGCAGTCGCTGTGAGAGGGTGTCCGGGTATTTTCCAGTAACTGCCACAGCTATGTCGTCGGAATACGCCACGGTTTTAAGTAGCTTAGAATCAAGTTCCATAAGCAGAGAGTTTAAAGTGAGATTCCACAGAAGAGGGGACAGAACCCCTCCCTGCGGCGTACCTCGGGTTGCTACCTTGCAGATTGTAGCCCGCCCAGAGTGGATACTGTAGTGTGTCTATATTTCATTACACCACTGTAGCATTGTAAAACATTGACATTGAAAATTAAATCATTTTTGTTAATGAAAAGTATTTTTAAGAATTCCATTTATTAAAGCCAATGATTCATTTATGTCTAGTCAGCAATAATAAGCATTAAGTTTTGTTTGTGTAAAATAATTTGTATGAAAATTATTTTTGTAACTTGAACTCTGTTTTAATGGTTTATGAGAACCAAAATAAAAAAAAAGCTTGGGAGCAGCAAATCAATTATTGATTTGTTGGTAGCCCAAAAGAATGCTGACATATAGAATAATTTAGTATATAAGTTTTTGAAATTGTGAATAAAATTCAGAATTAATTTGACGGTCAAGAGCTATTGTTACTTTTAATTCTCAAGTGGGCATTTTGATGCTCTTTTAAATCGGCTGGGGAGCTCAGTAATACTCAATCCTTTTTTTATACAATTTTTAAAAATAACACTTTTGTTTTTCTAACAAATAAAAGAAATAACAACACATGGCGATCCTGCCAAATAAAAGATCCTTGACAAAGAAAAAGATCCTTGCCAAATAAAAGAACCTTGCCAAATAAAAGATAGAATACGATAGAATCTTTAACAAATTATTTACTGACAACAACACAAACAAATTTATCAACTGATTAATCCATGACAACTAAAGAAGAAATTAACGAAATTTTTAAGAAATGGGAACAACTTCTAACAGAGGAGTACATCCCAGAAACTACATCTACCACTGCAGAAATACCACCAAAGTATATACCAACTACAATTAAGGCGGGACCAAAACCAATCACCATAGAGGAGTATCGTGCCAGGCAACAACAAAAAACAATCAGCAAAACCCAAGAAGGCAAGACTGCACTAACTCAACCAAAGAAAAGGGGTGGAAAAAAGAGGAAATTCCAAGCGGCCTGTAAGGATTTACAAAAAATAATAGATATAAGCCAGGGAAATCAAAAAAAGATTTTAATACAAAAATTAATAAAACTAAAGAAAGAAGGTTGGAAGTAAAGATAAATGTAATTTTGATGAATCTAGAACTACATACTTTCCACATAAGTGAAGAAGATAGAATAGAAAATATATTAGAACAACTTAAGATGGGTATCGCAGATGCGAAAGTAGAAGGCCATGCGGTTGCCAACGCTGTGAATACAAATAAAATAACGATAGACCAAGAAATAATAATAATTCTATTGGTTATTTTCGTAATAGTTGTTGTATTCAAGTTTCTTCAACACTATATAAAGAAACAGGTTGTAAGGAACTCGGTACAAAACGCATGAGTAAAAGAAGAAAAAGAAAATAATTGTTATTGAAAGATTTTGAAACCCACAAATATCAAACAGAAAACCTATGTAAGCGTTTTTAAAATTTAAACAAATTAAGAAATATCAAGACTTCGTTTTAAATAAATAAAATTAAATGTAGTTATGATTCAAATTATTGTTAATGCATAGAAAGTAAATCATTTAAAATGAACAAAACAAACAAAAAAAATGTATAAAGAAATTCATACTGTAGAAATAAATTTGACTCATGGAACAAATTTTTGAAGAATTAGAAAGATTAATTGTAAATGCTAGAAAATCCATAACAAGAAAATACACAAAAGAGACAATAAATGAAAAATTAGAGTTAATAAAACATTTAAGCGAAAACTTCGGGAAACTTGTAGGCCATTTAGCGAATCCCTTAAGAAATGAAAAAATTATTCAATTTAGAGATCTGAGAGACAGAGCAATCCAGCTATTGACAGAACATAAAGGAGAAAAATTAGAAGACACAAAAATCATGTCGAATTTTGACAGTAAAAAGGCTTCGGAAATAATTCCAGTTTTCGACGGAAAGCCAAAACATATTGATATTTTCCTATCGATGATAGAAATGGTTCATTCTGAACTGAATGATCAGGGAAAGAAGAATCTTATAAAATATGTATTAGCGATAAAATTAGTGGACAAAGTCAGAGACATTTTGTTTATACAAAACATGCCCGAGACTTTTGAAGAGCTTAAGGCGGTTTTGGCAAAACATTTCAAATCAACAAGAACGGGAAGTAGCATACATTATGAATTAAGGAATACAAAACAAAAAGGAAATGTACTTACTTACAAAGAACGAATTAACACCTTAATAGCGGACTTGACATTGGTACAAATTTCGGAACTAGAAGACAGTTCAAATCAAGTAGCTCGATCTACGATTAAGACTATGAATGAAAAACTTGCTTTAGAAATTTTTCAAGAAGGTTTATATAGAGATATAAGAACAGCTGTAATAGCAGCACAACCAAAGACCTTAGCACAGGCCTATGACATTGCAAGTTGACAGGAAAGATCACTACAACTATCAGATACATTTACAACCTTACAAATAAATAATAATAGACGAAACTATCACAATACCACCAATAAAAAAAATTCAGGATTTAGAAATAATAGAAATAGAAGTTACCACAATCCACAGATTAATAGAAACTTCAACAATAACAGACACTATAACAACAATAACAGAAATTATAACAATAGCAACAGAAATTATAACAACAATAACAATAACTACAATAGATATAACAACAACACATCCAACAGAGGTAATATATACAATAATAACACAAGAAGGAGAGGCTACTCCAATGTTCATTCCATACAACAACCGGGAAACGTACGAACCCTGGAGACTCATTACGAATCTCCAAACAGGGAAAACTAAGAGTATATACACTACATATTGGAAAAACAAACTTCCTTTTTCTATCAGTAAAGAACATCAACTATCAATTAACATTTTTAATAGACACAGGCTCAGAGATATCACTCTGTAAAGAAAATATAATATACAACTATTACAAAAACACAGATAATATTTGCCGATTAAGTGGCATCACAAATGATTATAAAGAAACATTAGGAACTACTGATTTACAAATAGTAATAAGAGAACAAATATTAACACATAGATTTCAATTAGTAGAAGAAGAATTTCCAATCATTACCGATGGAATTTTAGGGATAGATTTTTTTTACAAATACAACTGTCAGATTGACTATGAGACACTGACTTTAAGAACTTGCATAGATGGAGAGGAAATAACAATCCCAATAGAAATGAATACAAAAAAAATACATAGTATAACTATACCTCCAAGAACACAGAAGATAGTACCCATAAACATTGACATAAATGAAGATAGTGTTATCTGTAGTAAACAGATAACAGACGGAATATTTTTAGCGAATACTATAATACCAAAATGTGGTCAACGCTATGTTAAAATCTTGAATACATTAGAGGAACCAGTGCGCCTAGAAAAGTTGGGAGTTACACCAATACCATTAAAAAATTACACAATTTATAAAACTAGTATGCGCAATAACAACAAATATTCAGAGCAAAGATTTCAAAAATTAATAGAACAAATAGATTTCAAGAACATTGAGGAAAAAAATAAAAGAATCATATGTGATATTCTACGACAGTATCAAGAAGTATTTCATCTTGAAGACGAACCATTAACGGTAAACAATTTTTATAAACAAAGTATTGAATTAAATGATAACACACCTACTTACATTAAAAACTATAGACTGCCGCAAACACAATTAGAAGAAATAAGTAAACAAGTACAAGAACTATTAGACAAAGACATTGTAGAACCATCAATTAGTCCATATAATTCTCCATTATTATTAGTACCAAAAAAAGGACAAAACAACACGGAAAAATGGCGTTTGGTTGTAGATTTCAGACGTTTAAATGATAAGATTGTAAATGACAAATTTCCTTTAACCAGACTTGAAGATGTATTAGACAAATTAGGAAGAGCTAAATATTTTTCTACTTTAGATATGAAAAGCTCATTTCACCAAATAGAACTTAAACCACAATCACGGCCACTTACAGCATTTTCAACACCAAACGGTCACTTTCAATATACAAGACTACCATTTGGATTAAAAATTTCATCTAACAGTTTCCAAAGAATGTTAACAATAGCATTATCTGGGTTAGAGTCAGAAGCATTTTTATACGTTGATGACGTCATTATTTTCGGATGCAGTTTGAAGCATCACAACGAGAACTTAATTAGAGTTTTAGAAAGACTAAAACAATACAATTTGAAACTGAATCCAGCAAAATGTTGTTTCCTAAAACCAGAAGTTTTATATTTAGGACATTTAATTACAAAAAACGGCATAAAAACCGACCCGACAAAATACAAAGTGATTGAACAATATCCTGTTCCAAAAAACTCAAATGACGTTAGACGGTTCATAGCTTTCTGCAATTATTACAGAAGATTTATTCCAGATTTCGCCAAAACGGCAACTTGCCTTAATAATTTATTAAGAAAGAATGTAACTTTCAATTGGACAAAAAATTGCCAAATAGCATTTGATACTTTACGAGACACACTAAAAAACTCGCCCATATTAAGATATCCAGACTTTAACGAAGAGTTCATTTTAACGACTGATGCCTCAGATGTAGCGCTAGGAGCAATCCTTTCACAGGGTGAAATCGGAAATGATCTACCCATATCATACGCAAGTAGAACATTAAATAAGCATGAAAAAAATAAATCAGTAATTGAAAAAGAATTATTAGGTATTCACTGGGGAATACAATTTTTTAGACCATATCTATATGGTAGAAAATTCACCGTGGTCACAGACCATAGACATCTCATTGCTTTGTTTACACATAAAAACCCGTCTTCGAGATTAACCAGAATTAGATTAGAATTATCGGATTATGACTTTGATATAATATATAAGAAGGGAACAAATAATACAAACGCAGACGCTCTATCACGAATAGAAATAAATTCACAAACATTAAGAGACATGATTCCAATCTGTATTGATGAAAAAGAAAAGAAAACCTTGGCAATAACAAGAAGTATGAAAAATAAAATTAATAATGAAAATAATGATAACTATGATAAAAATAATGATAAAAAGAATGTTCAAAGAGAAGAAAATATTATAAAAGACTGCATATCTCGAAAAGAGACTGATCACCTCCATATGTGGGAATGTACGTCAATAAATAATATAAAGGGTACCCAAAACATTGAATT
Source organism: Panzeria rudis (assembly GCA_956483635.1). Classification (NCBI taxonomy): domain Eukaryota; kingdom Metazoa; phylum Arthropoda; class Insecta; order Diptera; family Tachinidae; genus Panzeria; species Panzeria rudis. Next base: position 70,381,882 of record OY101449.1, read on the forward strand.
TATATATGATGATAAGCTGCAGCAAGAATTAAAAAAGGAATTGAAAGAGAAAAACGATAAAATAACGCGCATAATATGCAACAAAAGCGAAAATCCTATGTTTTCAGGAACATTTTTGGAGAAACTTTTATTGCGATTGAAGAAATTGATATGATAATGATAATGATGAAATATTTAAATATATAACGGCCGAAGAATTGAAAGAAAAATATAACAATTTAAAGAAAAATGATATCGAAATAATTATATACAGAATGCCAAGAAAAGTAAAAGATAATATAACACAATATAGATTGATAGAAGAATTTCATGACTCACCACACGGAGGACATTTTGGAATTAAGAAAACACTCTCGAAATTGAAACAAAGATATATATGGAAAAATATGAACAAAATGATTAAGAAATACATAACAACATGTGATTCGTGCCAAAGACATAAACAGATAAAAAATACAAAAGAACCTTTTACTATACCTGACACACCAACACACGGTTTCGACACTGTTGTAATGGACACAGTTGGACCATTAAGACCATCCGGACAATTTAGATACATACTTACCATGCAATGCGAACTGACAAAATATGTCGTTGCTTGTCCGATTGAATCAAAAGATGCCAAAACAGTCGCAAGATCTTTGATAGAACATATTGTCTTAAATTACGGTTTATTTAATATTCTCAAAACAGATAGAGGAACTGAATTTACTAACGAATTGATGAAAGAGATTTGTGTATTATTAAAAATAAAACAAAATTTTTCAACACCTTACCATCATGAAACTTTAGGCACAATAGAACGAAATCATCGTGTTCTAAATGAATATTTTCTCAATTTTGTGAATGATGATAACTGGCATGAATGGATACCATATTATACTTTTGCTTTCAATACAACACCAAATGTCGATACAGACTATTCACCGTTTGAACTAATTTTAGGTAGACTTCCTAGACTGCCAAACGACATTTTATGTGACACCACAAAAATGTATAATATGGAAAATTATTTAAATGAACTAAAAATTAGACTTAATCACTCATTAAAAAGAGCAAGAGAAATGATTCTCGATGTGAAAAAGAAAAGAGAACTAGAATCTAAAAAGAAGCAAAATAGAATAGACATTAAAATAGGAGATTTAGTTTTAGTTAAAGTTTTGAATAGAAAAAAATATGAAAACCCATATAAAGGTCCATACAAAGTAATAGACTTAGAAGATTTGAATGTAGCCATAGAAATTGATAAATCAAAAACAAAAATAATACATAAAAATTTATTAAAAAGATATATAAATCAACACACAAATATATAAAAACTATAATTATAAGTAACTAGATAAATAAGAAAGGTATAGAAAACACCTTATAAATATTCACACATAATCATACACATATAACTTTTGTTTTTAATTTTGTTTCATTTGTAATAATACCCAAACCTAAAAGGGTAAGGGTGTAGTGTGTCTATATTTCATTACACCACTGTAGCATTGTAAAACATTGACATTGAAAATTAAATCATTTTTGTTAATAAAAAGTATTTTTAAGAATTCCATTTATTAAAGCCAATGATTCATTTATGTCTAGTCAGCAATAATAAGCATTAAGTTTTGTTTGTGTAAAATAATTTGTATGAAAATTATTTTTGTAACTTGAACTCTGTTTTAATGGTTTATGAGAACCAAAATAAAAAAAAGCTTGGGAGCAGCAAATCAATTATTGATTTGTTGGAAGCCCAAAAGAATGCTGACATATAGAATAATTTAGTATATAAGTTTTTGAAATTGTGAATAAAATTCAGAATTAATTTGACGGTCAAGAGCTATTGTTACTTTTAATTCTCAAGTGGGCATTTTGATGCTCTTATGAATCGGCTGGGGAGCTCAGTAATACTCAATCCTTTTTTTTATACAATTTTTAAAAATAACACTTTTGTTTTTCTAACAAATAAAAGAAATAACAACACAATACAATAACCCTATAGGTTAGTAGATTCCAGACTAGGCTTATTATCGACTGATGAATATTCAGTCTACGTAGAACCATTATGATGGTCTCTGGTTTCACATTGTTGAAAGCACTTTCAATGTCTAGGAAGGCCACCAATGCATATTCCTTCTGCTCCATTGATTTCTCGACGAAATCAACGAGCGAGTGGAGCACAGTCTCAACCGATTTGCCTTTGGTGTCGGCGTGCTGAGAGGCTAATAGCATGTTCGGATTTGTCTCCATTCTAAGATGGAGATCGACGATCCGTTCCATGGTTTTGAGAAGAAAGGAGGACAGACTAATAGGTCTGAAATCTTTCGGGGTGGTGTGGGAAGTTTTACCCCCTTTGAAGATGAATACTACCGAACACCTAGACCATGAAGCTGGTATATACGACAGCCGAAAGCAAGCTGTGTATATCCTTATTGGCCATAGCGCAATTATTTCCGCATTTTGCTGTAGATCGGCTGCTATAATGCCGTCTGAACCCGGTGACTTGAACGGGCCAAAACTATTTGTCGCCCACATAAACCTTTCCCTGTTAACGGCGATTTGTGGCATGTGGCAATTTGAAGTAACGGTAAAGAATTCTCCCGTGTAGGGGATGCAGGCAGGGAAATGCGAGTCCATGAGCACCGCAAGGGTCTCATGTCCGCTGGTTGTCCACCTGCCACATGGTTTCTTAATGAAACCTATGGTTGTAGGGGTGGTTGATAGGATTTTTCGAAGTCAACAAGTCTCAGATGTACCCTCTACACCACTGCAGAAAGTTCTCCAGGACTTGCGCTTCGCGTTTCTTATCAAATTTTGAAATTTTTAATTTATCGCCTGCCTTAAAAGCAGGACATATCGCTCATTTGCACAGGCCATAAGCTTCACCCGACATCTAAACCATTCGGTGTCATCACATTGCGGGTGGTGACCTGGGTTGTTTTGAATACCACGGCCAAGTACCCCCATCATTTTCAGCCGCACTGTACCCCATTTTTCAGGAAGTATAGCACAGTCCGCGTTACCCCGATCTATGACAGCCATAACATGTTGGCCTTTAGCCACTTCACAGTATGATCTGTCAAGTGATCTTTGGGGTATGGTATTTTTTTTCGGGCTGCTGATTTTGCAGCTGTGCCTCCTCCTCAGAACGTTGCCGTTTAGGCACGCCCTTAGGCGTGAGGGAAGGATTTTGCATTTCAGCTAAAGTTGCCTTAGCCCTTTTTAGCGAAGATGTTTTTTTCTTTGGTTAGGAACTCGGCCGGCTTTTTGCCTAACCTATCCAACACTTTTTCGGCGGCGCGCCGCCTCAGAAAAGACCGTTTTGTGGGAATTGTGTGCCCTTGGGACGATGGAGGTGCAGCCTGGGAACCCGAAAATTTGTTCGCAGCTCCCTTGCTTACACTACCAAGCGATGCTTGGCGACCCGAAGACTGGTTCGCAGGGCCCTTGCTGTCGCTGATGGGATGCACAGCTCCAGAACCCGAAGATTTGTTCGCAGTTCCTTTGCTGGCAGGCGGAGGTGGAATTCGGGGACGCGAGGATTTGCTCGCAGTTCCCTTGCCCACAATTGGTACTTGGGAAGCAGCCTTGCCTGTTTTGGGTCGGACAGCACCCGAAGATGGTATTTTAGCCGTTGAGGCACGGACTTTAGCAGCTTTCGAGGCATTTGATTTGAAATCCAGGGGTATCTCGCTGAGTATTGCTGACCTTTTGGGGAGCAGCTTTTCCGCATTCGGCGGTTTTATGTTGACTGCCTCCTGCAGTTTGTTTTATTTTGAAACCAGTAGTGCTAGTATTAAAATTAGTACTAAGGTTCGCCTGACCTGGTTTCACCATCAGGCTAGCCTGTGTATTGGCTGTCGCCGTCTCGTCCTTCTTGTTATTTTCGCGTGTGTCCAGCTCGTCACTGTTCTTGTTTCGTCATTTGAGTTTTTAATTGAATCTTCCATGTTGTTCCCACGAGTGTAGGGGAAGGGAAAATCGACCACGTCATAGCCTCCGTTAACGTGGTAAGGGCGTTTGTCTCCTTGCTGAGGTGCCAGGTATCAGCAAAGCTCCGTTCTAATACAATCTTTTGCCCCTGACTGCAAAAATCCGATAGGCACGGGTCGCTTAACACCTCGGTTTAGGGGTTGGATAACCTTTAGTGTACAAGCTTTTGAGTCATCCGTCTTCCGTTCAGGTAGCCCTGAGAGACAAGTCATCAAAGCATCCGAGTAGAAGGTAGAGAACCGAGTAACAAACAAATCCAAGAGATATTGCTAAGAAAGTAAATTTGTTTTGCTGAGCCGCTAAACGCCTTTATACCTAGTTTGACCATAATCTTAAAAACAATTAAGCTAAAAAAATTATATGTATGAAAGAAAATTTTTAGGTGGAGCTACATTAGGGAATTTTTATTGCAAGTAGTTTTTTTTGTACTTCCCACCTGAAAATCGGTTGGATATGTCGACAAAAAATTACTCTGAAAGTTACAGCCCTCAATATTATTGCACGCCTCATAAGCGAAGCGTTTAGGTGGGTACTACTCTCACTTCACGCGAAACTACTGATTTTCAAACTTAAAATGGCTCTATTATTATCATATATTGCACTTGTAAAAATATATACACACACATATTAAGAAAAAATACTATTTTTAACACTCATGACATTTTTAATGTCAATGTTATTATTTAAACTAATTAAAAAACTGTTTAAAAAAGTTCTGTCTTGGACGTCCGTTTGTCTGTATGTACGGATCCTGTATTTGGTCACGATAACGGCCGAAAGACTTCACTAATCGAGTATATCTTTACGCTGGACGTGGTAAAAATACGGTTAACCGAGTAACAAGGTTAGGTTAGGTTGTACTGGTTGCCAGTTTAAAGATTAAAAAACCAGCCCACTTGGGTCCCTATAGGTCCCGTTGTGTTATCTGAAGCGGGAACGTGAATATAAGTAGAACCCCCTTACTACGTTTCCCTATTCGGATCAGTGTTGAACCAACCCGACGATCGAATGAAAGAATTTATCCGTCTAATGTCGCAGTTTGATAAGGCTGCTAGATCCTGAAGCAGCGGGCTGCCCAGTGAAACCACCCTTTGCTCGGAAAGAGCGGGGCATAGACCGAGGAGGTGCTCTACATTTTCTTCCTCCTCCTCATTATGACAACTTCTACAGAAATCGTTATACGGTAGAATCAATCTCCTAGCATGCGCACCAATAAAACAGTGTCCTGTAATTACCGCCACAAGTGTGCGTATTTGCCCCCGAGGGGTCCCCTCCAGGATTGCAGATCGACTACAACCGTATTGGGGCCATATTAACCTCGAAATCGAGCAGGTGACCTCGTTTGACCATCTGGTCTGCGCGATCCCAAAAACTTCCTGCTGAATATGAGATTTGGTAGGTGAGCAGTAACTAATGTTTTCCGGCAGACCGTTTAAGAGTTCCAAAATGTTGGCGTGTCGCTTGGGTGCCTTTTTCCATGCACCTGCTGCCTCAAGCCTGATCGCAGAGTTCATGGCCAGTTGTCTGACCATGAGATCAGCTGGCAGCCAATGCATCATTGTGAAGAGAGCTTTTGCTGGAGTGGTGCGCCTGTAATCATCAAAGCAGATGTACGCAGGATCCTTTCTCTGATCCGACGGTAGGTGATCTTGTCTAATGCAGTCCACCATACTAGCGCGCCATATGTGAGTATGGGCTTTATTACCATGTTGAAGATCCATTTTGAGTTCTTAGGATTTATTCCCCAGTTCCTCCCAATGGCCCTTCTGCATGTATATATGGCCACAGCGGCCTTATTTGCCCTTGACTGGACATTACGGTGCCATGACATTTTCGAGTCCAGATATATACCCAGGTACTTCGCACTGTCAGACAGCCTAAGTTCTATTCCGTTAAGAATCGGGAGTGGAAAGGATGATATCTTGTGAAGAGTACGAGATCCGTTTTCTGAGGGTTAACACTGAGACCACTTTCGGTAGTCCACCTGCTGATAGTTCTTAGCGAATCCTGCAGTCGCTGTGAGAGGGTGTCCGGGTATTTTCCAGTAACTGCCACAGCTATGTCGTCGGAATACGCCACGGTTTTAAGCAGCTTGGAATCAAGTTCCATAAGCAGAGAGTTTAAAGCGAGATTCCACAGAAGAGGGGACAGAACCCCTCCCTGCGGCGTACCTCGGGTTGCTACCTTGCAGATTGTAGCCCGCCCAGAGTGGATACAATAACCCTATAGGTTAGTAGATTCCAGACTAGGCTTATTATCGACTGATGAATATTCAGTCTACGTAGAACCATTATGATGGTCTCTGGTTTCACATTGTTGAAAGCACTTTCAATGTCTAGGAAGGCCACCAATGCATATTCCTTCTGCTCCATTGATTTCTCGACGAAACCAACGAGCGAGTGGAGCACAGTCTCAACCGATTTGCCTTTGGTGTAGGCGTGCTGAGAGGCTGATAGCATGTTCGGATTTATCTCCATTCTAAGATGGAGATCGACGATCCGTTCCATGGTTTTGAGAAGAAAGGAGGACAGACTAATAGGTCTGAAAACTTTCGGGGTGGTGTGGGAAGTTTTACCCCCTTTGGGGATGAATACTACCGAACACCTAGACCATGAAGCTGGTATATACGACAGCCGAAAGCAAGCTGTGTGTATCCTTATTGGCCATAGCGCAATTATTTCCGCATTTTGCTGTAGATCGGCTGCTATAATGCCGTCTGAACCCGGTGACTTGAACGGGCCAAAACTATTTGTCGCCCACATAAACCTTTCCCTGTTAACGGCGATTTGTGGCATGTGGCAATTTGAAGTAACGGTAAAGAATTCTCCCGTGTAGGGGATGCAGGCAGGGAAATGCGAGTCCATGAGCACCTCAAGGGTCTCATGTCCGCTGGTTGTCCACCTGCCACATGGTTTCTTAATGAAACCTATGGTTGTAGGGGTGGTTGATAGGATTTTTCGAAGTCAACAAGTCTCAGATGTACCCTCTACACCACTGCAGAAAGTTCTCCAGGACTTGCGCTTCGCGTTTCTTATCAAATTTTGAAATTTTTAATTTATCGCCTGCTTTAAAAGCAGGACATATCGCTCATTTGCACAGGCCATAAGCTTCACCCGACATCTAAACCATCCGGTGTCATCACATTGCGGGTGGTGACCTGGGTTGTTTTGAATACCACGGCCAAGTACCCCCATCATTTTCAGCCGCACTGTACCCCATTTTTCAGGAAGTATAGCACAGTCTGCGTTACCCCGATCTATGACAGCCATAACATGTTGGCCTTTAGCCACTTCACAGTATGATCTGTCAAGTGATCTTTGGGGTATGGTATTTTTTTTCGGGCTGCTGATTTTGCAGCTGTGCCTCCTCCTCAGAACGTTGCCGTTTAGGCACGCCCTTAGGCGTGAGGGAAGGATTTTGCATTTCAGCTAAAGTTGCCTTAGCCCTTTTTAGCGAAGATGTTTTTTTCTTTGGTTAGGAACTCGGCCGGCTTTTTGCCTAACCTATCCAACACTTTTTCGGCGGCGCGCCGCCTCAGAAAAGACCGTTTTGTGGGAATTGTGTGCCCTTGGGACGATGGAGGTGCAGCCTGGGAACCCGAAAATTTGTTCGCAGCTCCCTTGCTTACACTACCAAGCGATGCTTGGCGACCCGAAGACTGGTTCGCAGGGCCCTTGCTGTCGCTGATGGGATGCACAGCTCCAGAACCCGATGATTTGTTCGCAGTTCCTTTGCTGGCAGGCGGAGGTGGAATTCGGGGACGCGAGGATTTGCTCGCAGTTCCCTTGCCCACAATTGGCACTTGGGAAGCAGCCTTGCCTGTTTTGGGTCGGACAGCACCCGAAGATGGTATTTTAGCCGTTGAGGCACGGACTTTAGCAGCTTTCGAGGCATTTGATTTGAAATCCAGGGGTATCTCGCTGAGTATTGCTGACCTTTTGGGGAGCAGCTTTTCCGCATTCGGCGGTTTTATGTTGACTGCCTCCTGCAGTTTGTTTTATTTTGAAACCAGTAGTGCTAGTATTAAAATTAGTACTAAGGTTCGCCTGACCTGGTTTCACCATCAGGCTAGCCTGTGTATTGGCTGTCGCCGTCTCGTCCTTCTTGTTATTTTCGCGTGTGTCCAGCTCGTCACTGTTCTTGTTTCGTCATTTGAGTTTTTAATTGAATCTTCCATGTTGTTCCCACGAGTGTAGGGGAAGGGAAAATCGACCACGTCATAGCCTCCGTTAACGTGGTAAGGGCGTTTGTCTCCTTGCTGAGGTGCCAGGTATCAGCAAAGCTCCGTTCTAATACAATCTTTTGCCCCTGACTGCAAAAATCCGATAGGCACGGGTCGCTTAACACCTCGGCTTAGGGGTTGGATAACCTTTAGTGTACAAGCTTTTGAGTCATCCGTCTTCCGTTCAGGTAGCCCTGAGAGACAAGTCATCAAAGCATCCGAGTAGAAGGTAGAGAACCGAGTAACAAACAAATCCAAGAGATATTGCTAAGAAAGTAAATTTGTTTTGCTGAGCCGCTAAACGCCTTTATACCTAGTTTGACCATAATCTTAAAAACAATTAAGCTAAAAAAATTATATGTATGAAAGAAAATTTTTAGGTGGAGCTACATTAGGGAATTTTTATTGCAAGTAGTTTTTTTTGTACTTCCCACCTGAAAATCGGTTGGATATGTCGACAAAAAATTACTCTGAAAGTTACAGCCCTCAATATTATTGCACGCCTCATAAGCGAAGCGTTGAGGTGGGTACTACTCTCACTTCACGCGAAACTACTGATTTTTCAAACTTAAAATGGCTCTATTTTTATCATATATTGCACTTGTAAAAATATATACACACACATATTAAGAAAAAATACTATTTTTAACACTCATGACATTTTTAATGTCAATGTTATTATTTAAACTAATTAAAAAACTGTTTAAAAAAGTTCTGTCTTGGACATCCGTTTGTCTGTATGTACGGATCCTGTATTTGGTCACGATAACGGCCGAAAGACTTCACTAATCGAGTATATCTTTACGCTGGACGTGGTAAAAATACGGTTAACCGAGTAACAAGGTTAGGTTAGGTTGTACTGGTTGCCAGTTTAAAGATTAAAAAACCAGCCCACTTGGGTCCCTATAGGTCCCGTTGTGTTATCTGAAGCGGGAACGTGAATATAAGTAGAACCCCCTTACTACGTTTCCCTATTCGGATCAGTGTTGAACCAACCCGACGATCGAATGAAAGAATTTATCCGTCTAATGTCGCAGTTTGATAAGGCTGCTAGATCCTGAAGCAGCGGGCTGCCCAGTGAAACCACCCTTTGCTCGGAAAGAGCGGGGCATAGACCGAGGAGGTGCTCTACATTTTCTTCCTCCTCCTCATTATGACAACTTCTACAGAAATCGTTATACGGTAGAATCAATCTCCTAGCATGCGCACCAATAAAACAGTGTCCTGTAATTACCGCCACAAGTGTGCGTATTTGCCCCCGAGGGGTCCCCTCCAGGATTGCAGATCGACTACAACCGTATTGGGGCCATATTAACCTCGAAATCGAGCAGGTGACCTCGTTTGACCATCTGGTCTGCGCGATCCCAAAAACTTCCTGCTGAATATGAGATTTGGTAGGTGAGCAGTAACTAATGTTTTCCGGCAGACCGTTTAAGAGTTCCAAAATGTTGGCGTGTCCCTTGGGTGCCTTTTTCCATGCACCTGCTGCCTCAAGCCTGATCGCAGAGTTCATGGCCAGTTGTCTGACCATGAGATCAGCTGGCAGCCAATGCATCATTGTGAAGAGAGCTTTTGATGGAGTGGTGCGCCTGTAATCATCAAAGCAGATGTACGCAGGATCCTTTCTCTGATCCGACGGTAGGTGATCTTGTCTAATGCAGTCCACCATACTAGCGCGCCATATGTGAGTATGGGCTTTATTACCATGTTGAAGATCCATTTTGAGTTCTTAGGATTTATTCCCCAGTTCCTCCCAATGGCCCTTCTGCATGTATATATGGCCACAGCGGCCTTATTTGCCCTTGACTGGACATTACGGTGCCATGACATTTTCGAGTCCAGATATATACCCAGGTACTTCGCACTGTCAGACAGCCTAAGTTCTATTCCGTTAAGAATCGGGAGTGGAAAGGATGATATCTTGTGAAGAGTACGAGATCCGTTTTCTGATTGTTAACACTGAGACCACTTTCGGTAGTCCACCTGCTGATAGTTCTTAGCGAATCCTGCAGTCGCTGTGAGAGGGTGTCCGGGTATTTTCCAGTAACTGCCACAGCTATGTCGTCGGAATACGCCACGGTTTTAAGCAGCTTGGAATCCAGTTCCATAAGCAGAGAGTTTAAAGCGAGATTCCACAGAAGAGGGGACAGAACCCCTCCCTGCTGCGTACCTCGGGTTGCTAGCTTGCAGATTGTAGCCCGCCCAGAGAGGATACAATAACCCTATAGGTTAGTAGATTCCAGACTAGGCTTATTATCGACTGATGAATATTCAGTCTACGTAGAACCATTATGATGGTCTCTGGTTTCACATTGTTGAAAGCACTTTCAATGTCTAGGAAGGCCACCAATGCATATTCCTTCTGCTCCATTGATTTCTCGACGAAACCAACGAGCGAGTGGAGCACAGTCTCAACCGATTTGCCTTTGGTGTAGGCGTGCTGAGAGGCTGATAGCATGTTCGGATTTATCTCCATTCTAAGATGGAGATCGACGATCCGTTCCATGGTTTTGAGAAGAAAGGAGGACAGCCTAATAGGTCTGAAATCTTTCGGGGTGGTGTGGGGATGAATACTACCGAACACCTAGACCATGAAGCTGGTATATACGACAGCCGAAGGCAAGCTGTGTATATCCTTATTGGCCATAGCGCAATTATTTCCGCATTTTGCTGTAGATCGGCTGCTATAATGCCGTCTGAACCCGGTGACTTGAAAAGGCCAAAACTATTTGTCGCCCACATAAACCTTTCCCTGTTAACGGCGATTTGTGGCATGTGGCAATTTGAAGTAACGGTAAAGAATTCTCCCGTGTAGGGGATGCAGGCAGGGAAATGCGAGTCCATGAGCACCTCAAGGGTCTCAAGTCCGCTGGTTGTCCACCTGCCACATGGTTTCTTAATGAAACCTATGGTTGTAGGGGTGGTTGATAGGATTTTTCGAAGTCAACAAGTCTCAGATGTACCCTCTACACCACTGCAGAAAGTTCTCCAGGACTTGCGCTTCGCGTTTCTTATCAAATTTTGAAATTTTTAATTTATCGCCTGCTTTAAAAGCAGGACATATCGCTCATTTGCACAGGCCATAAGCTTCACCCGACATCTAAACCATCCGGTGTCATCACATTGCGGGTGGTGACCTGGGTTGTTTTGAATACCACGGCCAAGTACCCCCATCATTTTCAGCCGCACTGTACCCCATTTTTCAGGAAGTATAGCACAGTCCGCGTTACCCCGATCTATGACAGCCATAACATGTTGGCTTTTAGCCACTTCACAGTATGATCTGTCAAGTGATTTTGCAGCTGTGCCTCCTCCTCAGAACGTTGCCGTTTAGGCACGCCCTTAGGCGTGAGGGAAGGATTTTGCATTTCAGCTAAAGTTGCCTTAGCCCTTTTTAGCGAAGATGTTTTTTTCTTTGGTTAGGAACTCGGCCGGCTTTTTGCCTAACCTATCCAACACTTTTTCGGCGGCGCGCCGCCTCAGAAAAGACCGTTTTGTGGGAATTGTGTGCCCTTGGGACGATGGAGGTGCAGCCTGGGAACCCGAAAATTTGTTCGCAGCTCCCTTGCTTACACTACCAAGCGATGCTTGGCGACCCGAAGACTGGTTCGCAGGGCCCTTGCTGTCGCTGATGGGATGCACAGCTCCAGAACCCGAAGACTTGTTCGCAGTTCCTTTGCTGGCAGGCGGAGGTGGAATTCGGGGACGCGAGGATTTGCTCGCAGTTCCCTTGCCCACAATTGGCACTTGGGAAGCAGCCTTGCCTGTTTTGGGTCGGACAGCACCCGAAGATGGTATTTTAGCCGTTGAGGCACGGACTTTAGCAGCTTTCGAGGCATTTGATTTGAAATCCAGGGGTATCTCGCTGAGTATTGCTGACCTTTTGGGGAGCAGCTTTTCCGCATTCGGCGGTTTTATGTTGACTGCCTCCTGCAGTTTGTTTTATTTTGAAACCAGTAGTGCTAGTATTAAAATTAGTACTAAGGTTCGCCTGACCTGGTTTCACCATCAGGCTAGCCTGTGTATTGGCTGTCGCCGTCTCGTCCTTCTTGTTATTTTCGCGTGTGTCCAGCTCGTCACTGTTCTTGTTTCGTCATTTGAGTTTTTAATTGAATCTTCCATGTTGTTCCCACGAGTGTAGGGGAAGGGAAAATCGACCACGTCATAGCCCCCGTTAACGTGGTAAGGGCGTTTGTCTCCTTGCTGAGGTGCCCAGGTATCAGCAAAGCTCCGTTCTAATACAATCTTTTGCCCCTGACTACACCTCGGTTTAGGGGTTGGATAACCTTTAGTATACAAGCTTTTGAGTCATCCGTCTTCCGTTCAGGTAGCCCTGAGAGACAAGTCATCAAAGCATCCGATTAGAAGGTAGAGAACCGAGTAACAAACAAATCCAAGAGATATTGCTAAGAAAGTAAATTTGTTTTGCTGAGCCGCTAAACGCCTTTATACCTAGTTTGACCATAATCTTAAAAACAATTAAGCTAAAAAAAATTATATGTATGAAAGAAAATTTTAAGGTGGAGCTACATTAGGGAATTTTTATTGCAAGTAGTTTTTTTTGTACTTCCCACCTGAAAATCGGTTGGATATGTCGACAAAAAATTACTCTGAAAGTTACAGCCCTCAATATTATTGCACGCCTCATAAGAAAAAATACTATTAAGAAAAACTACTATTTTTAGCACTCATGACATTTTTAATGTCAATGTTATTATTTAAACTAATTAAAAAACTGTTTAAAAAAGTTCTGTCTTGGACGTCCGTTTGTCTGTATGTACGGATCCTGTATGTGGTCACGATAACGGCCGAAAAACTTCACTAATCGAGTATTTTTTTACGCTTCAGTATAATTAGGAATAGAAGCCTATTTAATTTCACAGTCTAAATGAGATTATGAGGCGTGCACATTTGGATTTTCCAAACTATTTTAATTATTTTCCCAAAGCGTGAAAAATGTTTCCTTTTTTACGATATGACAAAAAACGATGTGGCATACTGGCGTGTCATATCGTAATTTTTTTACGATATGACAACACTGAGATATAACAACACCGTGCATGGCTATCTTAGTGTTGTCATATCGTAAAAAACTTACGATATGACAAGTCAAGTCGTTTTTCACGAGTATTTTCACTGTGACAGCATATTATTATTACAATTATTTGTTATTTTTTTAGGCGGATATAGAGGAAAGCTCTCTAGACAGAACATTACAACAAGAAAAATTGGATAATATGAATCAATTATTAAATCGATCTGGTTTAAGTAGACAAATGCAGGAATTACTTGGAACTTATCTCCTATTTGAACGGTAATATACATACAGTAATGTTGTACTAAAGTTAATAACCCTTATTTTATTTGGCGTCGTCAACACGATACAACGCCGCTTTTAATCGTTTGTTGCAAATCCGTATTCCCTTTGATAGTATAGCAATTTATCAATGACCTGCAACATATGTTCGGTATTCTGTAAGAAAAATTTACCTTGATGTTGTCTTTAATTTTGTCGCCGGTCTTTTTGGTGTTGTGTTAGTGCAAACAAGAATTAAAGAAAAACACGTTTAAAAAGCAAAATAAAATTTAGTAAAAGTAAATATGTAGTAAAAAACGTGCAAAATATAATTAAATATGGAAAATATATAAATTAACTTAAAAATGCATGACTCCGTCTGAAGTTTTGTTTCCACTATTAATTTTTTTTATTTTCTTCGTCACAAGAATCTGAATCGGAAAGAAAAAACATTTTTTTTAATGTATGCACAAAGTTTTTATTTATTCAAAAACACTTTTACCAAAAATAGTGAAAAAAATTAATTAGCTGCCTAAAATATTATATATGTGTCTTGTATTGAATTACTACTATCGATAAACAGTCAACGTCGTCAGAAGACTGTTAGGGAAAACAAACTTGGTATTGACGTTGTGTTAAAGTGATGCTGACTCAAAATTGACGACGATGTTGCCGACGCCAAATAGAATAAGGGTGAATATGTACACAGATAACGTTTGCCGTTACAGCTACTTTATGGAGGAGAGTGTTATAAAAGCTATTGCATTGGATACTTATGAAATTGGTCAATTATGTTCTTCAATGGTGGATGATGTATTCTTTATATTACGAAAGTCAATAAGACGATCTCTGTCCACTCAATCTGTAAATGGAACTTGCGCTGTCATTAATAATGCTGCAACATGTTTGGATAGTGATTTCGTCAATGCTTTACGAGCTCCCTTAAAACTAGGATACCCATCGGGATATATTGATTTAGCTCAAGCATATAATGCTATACAAACTACACTGCAACAGGGTAGAATTCAGCCGAGTGACAGTGAGAAATCTCGTATTCATTTCTTAGTGCAGCTAAATAATGCAGACATGTCAACGGAGTATATTGAAACTTTATGGCAAACAATGGAGCAAGAGATAAAGGGAGCTTTTCCAGCGATTACAACTGTAGAGAAACAATTAATTGAAAGTTGCCTCGCCGAACTCAAAATGGTTCGAGACACTCTTAAAGCTTGCGTAGATTTTGGAATGCAACAATTGCGTTCAAGTGCAATCAAGCCCCGTCTTCATCCTTGGGTCGACCAGTTTCTTAATTATAAACATAATTTTACAGAGGTAACTAAAATACTTACATTCAAAGAAGAAATATTGCTGCAAATATAAAATTATTTTAGGAGGAATTGGCGTCATATGAGGCTGGTGAAACGTTTGTACAGTTTTTGATTGTACAGATTGATGTCCTTTTAAATACATTTAAGCAAAATCTTACACCACGTAACACAGATGCTCTTATTAGTATTGTAGCTACAGAGCTTACACAGCGTCTAGAAAGAGCCATAAAGAAATGTACATTTAATCGTGTAAGTACTTTTCTTAAAGGCGGAAGTAAACCATTAACCTTGACTTCTTTAGCTGGGGGGGTTGATTCTTGACCAGGAAGTACGTGTATTAGGTGCGTATTTGGCTAGTGCAACATCTTGGTCAATTCGCGACAAAATGACCAGGCTTACTCAAATCGCTACTATCTTAAACCTAGAGAAAGTATCCGAACTAAATGATTACTGGAATCCAGAGAACGGTTCGGAATTGTCTTCGTGGCGCATAACACCTAACGAAGTTCGAACAATATTGACTTTACGGTAAATCTTAATTTATTAGTGAACTTTTAATAAATATAAAGTAACTGTTTAATTTTCTTTTATGTAGAACCGATTTCCGTATGGAAGATATAAAAAAGATAAGATTCTAGTATGAGTAACTAAATACATATTATGTATGTATGTAGATAAATACATACATATAGGTATATTATGATTCCTCTAAGCATACAAGATGTAAATGTTTGTAACTAAAAGAAGAAAATAAAACAAATTTTTCTTTTTTGCATTTAGAAAATGTGAAAATTTACAATTTATTTTATACTAGAGATTCTCCAGAAAGAAATTGCCAGCCCTACAAAAAATATAGGTAGGAAAAACACTTTTTATAGAAAAAGCAGGGGCCTTCAATATCGAATGAACTATCGAGCAAAAATAAAACTCGATACCAATCGAGTTGCCTCATGATGGCATTCGATCGCTATCGAATCGAGTTTTCATACTAATTGTAAGACTTTATTAAATTTGTAACAGAGTGGCAACACATGTTTACAAAATACAAGTAATGTAAGTAAAAACTAGAATTTTTGTTATTTTAATTAAAAGTTTGCATTTTATAGAAAATGGATCAACAAATATTGATGCTTTCATATTTATCTTCGTCGGAGTCAGGAGATGAACATGGTTTGGTACGTATTAGGAAACAAATGCGGGATAAGAGCGACGTTCTATCTTTGCCAGCAAGAGTGTAAGTAACAAATTTAGTATATGGGATCAAATAAATTCTTGAATGTAAAGTTTTTTAGATTTAAACAGCGGTTCAGATTGTCGAAGGAGGTATTCAAATATGTCTTATCGCAATTAAATTTTTCTGGGCACATCGCGACCTTAGTATTGTTTTGGCCCAATTTTTTAAATAAAAAAATAAAAATCAGATATCAAGTAAAATACGAAGTTTCATCAATATTAACTTTTTATTCCATGTAA
Source organism: Panzeria rudis (assembly GCA_956483635.1). NCBI lineage: Eukaryota > Metazoa > Arthropoda > Insecta > Diptera > Tachinidae > Panzeria > Panzeria rudis. Next base: position 70,398,179 of record OY101449.1, read on the forward strand.
ATATCTTTTCTAATAACATTTATACGCTTATTTTCAATAAAAAGTAGAAAATTTCATCTCAATAACAAGTTAATCAATACACAGCATTTAGTATACATATGGAGCAACAAAAGCTACTTTTTACAAATAAAATAAAAAAAGTGGGTACTGGAGCACAAAACAAGATATTTTACTTTCAGTAAAAAGATGTTAATTTCTAATCGGATTGATGAAAGTTCACAAAAATGTACATTTTTCTTCCAAACATATGACGGAAGCAGTGGTGAGAATACAAAAAATTCTATCGGATATATTTTGAGAAAACTTTATGTAAATCTTCTTTGTTGTTTTTCTCCATTCCTACTTTTTGGCATATGGGCTAAACCAATACTAAGGTCGCGACATGTCAACGGCAGTGCTACGCTACAGTTAGCCGCAATACTTTCCCTTCTGGCTACTGGCTCCATTCAGCATGTTTTTGCTGAATTCGGGTGTTTGGACATAAACCAGTATTTCTTTTTGCTTTAAATTTATATTTTTCACACTTGTCCTGAAATTTACATCATAACTACAATTGTTTTAATTCAAAAAATAAATAAAACTTAAATTTTTTACAATTTATTGTTTGCCGTTAAAACTAATAAAACCATTTGTTTTGTTTACGATTGACATTTCGGTATCGAACACTGTTTGCAAAGAAAACACCGATCGATGACTCGCTATCGAAAGCCATCCTCTCAAACTTTATTTATTTTTGTTCGATATCGAATGCCATAATCCCAAAACAAAAATTTTCGATCTAATAAGCTCGATATCGAAAGCGGTAATTAGACCACAGAACTGTTTGCCAACGTTTAAATTTTCAACCCGTAAAATGTTTTTCCAACGTTTTAATAAACAATTTTGGTTTAATTTTTATTGTTTTTAATCTTCAACGTGCTTTTTCCCAAATTAATATTTTACTTTTTAACAGAACTCATAATTCTTAGGAGTGTTCTACATATTGGTGATTGATTTAAAAGTTTTTAACAATTTTTGTAAAAAAATATATGCAAATTGTCTGACAGCGCATTCAAGAACATATAATTAGAAAAGCTTTAGGAAGAACGTCCTAAGGAAAAAAGGAAGTGGATAAAAGTTAGTTTGTTGGTATTTTTAGATTTTTTAAAATTTAATCTTCATTTAAGAACAAGTATGTTACGTAAGTGGATATTGTTGATCTGTAAAATAGCCAGCAAACACGAAGTCAAACCTTTGAAATAAGATGACTTTATCATTTGATATCAAGCATAATTCTCAAATCTTTTTCAAAGGCTTCTGTTTACCACTTGAATTCAAGTCGATAATGATTTGAATATAAACATTTGACAATCAGTGTTTTGTCAATTTGATGTGGTGTTATTCTCAAATTATAAATCAACGTGGAAATAATGTTTAAAGCGAAACATAAATTGAAAACATTATTTTTGTTGTATGGCCAATGTAAATTTGTATTTTGTATATTTTGAAATGAGCTAATAAGGCCTAAAGATTCATAATGCAAATAAAACAAATTATTTTATTTCATTTTTCCCGACGTTTCGTCAATTATTTGTTGACTTTATCAAGGGATGGGAAATCTATTTATTTGTTAAAAACATTTTATTAATATTCTTATCATTGCACGTTTTTTCAATATAAAACTTACAATATTATTTTAATTTTCATTAATTATTGTTAAAACCCCAATTTAGGTGGATTTTGTCCAATAAATTTTTTTAAACTAAACATTTTTTTACAAAAAAAGTAAATAAACAAAGAACACAACTTAAAAAAAAACTATATCACAGGTTTACTTTATTGCCACTTTGTAACTTGTGCTGATGTTGTCCGTATCTTCTTTTAAATTCATCGTCTTTTCCCTCTTTTGTTGAATTCGCAAACTTTCTATAGTGTACCTTTTCTTTTCAATGTTTTCTTTATCTAAGATCTTGACTTCTTCAAAATCAGCTGTATGGCCAGTGTCCAGTATGTGTTGCGATAGTGCTGTTGAATGTTTGTTTTTCTCAATATCACTCTTGTGCTCTTTTATTCTCGTTTCTAAACTGCGTTTTGTTGTACCAATATATAGCATATCACAGTTGTTGTTTTGATTACCTTTACATTTTATTTCGTAAACTACATTACTTTGTTGTTGTTTATTTATTGGCGCTTTTACTTTAGAAAATATTCTATTTAGTGTTGTATTAGGCTTGTATGCGAAATTAATGTTTCTGTTTTTTATTGTGTTTCTGATGTTTGTGTTATCTGTCAAGCCAGGGATGTAACGTACACTATAATATTTCTTTTCTTCATTATTAATAGTGGTTTCATTTGTGGTATTGATATTTAGTTTTTTACTTGTTTCTTCAATCATTTTGAGGATTAATTTTGAAGGGAAACTATTTTCCATTAAAGTTTTTTTGATGTATCTAATATTGTTTATGTGAAATTGTGTATCACTGAGATGGAGAGTTCTATAGATGAAATTTTTCGCGGTATTAATTATTTGATTTTTGGGCTGATTTGAATTAAAATTCATGATTCTGCCCGATGCTGTATCTTTTTTATGCCAGTTCAGTACTAATTTGTTACTTCTCCTGTATATTCTGGTATCTAGGTACGCAATTGAAGAATCTGTTTCTATTTCCATAGTGAATTGTATTTTCGTGTGGAAGTTATTAAAGATTTTCAAAATTTTATCTTTTTCGTCGGTTTTTACTATGGCTAATATGTCATCTACATACTTCGTTATGTATTTCAGTTTAATGTTTTCATTTTGTAACTTCTTTAGAGTTTCGTCTAATACATTGTCCAGCACTATATCCGCAATAGTAGGTGATAGAGGGTTTCCCATCGGCATCCCGAAAATTTGGTTGAAAATATCATTTTCATATACAAAATAACTGTTGTCATAAAGACAAAATCGAAGTATTTTTAAGAACATCGGCTTGGACATTTTTGTGTAGTTCTGAATGGTGGTCCATTTTTCCATTATTATGTTTATGGCTTTACTTACTGGAATATTAGTAAAAAGGGAAATGACATCCAGTGAAATTAATATTTCTTCATTTTCCAGGGTGATGTTGTTTAGTTGTTCCTTAAGTCTTGTGGAATTCAATATATTGTATTCTGTAGAGATGACGTTTTTAAGAATTTGTCCCACGTATTTTGATAGTTTATAACACGGAACTTGCACCGAAGAAACAATGGGCCTGAGAGGAACATCCGGTTTGTGAATCTTAGGGAGTCCATATATTCGGGGAGCCGTCGCCGCTGAGCAAAGTAACTGCCTTTTTTGCCAATTATCGATGATATTGTTCTTATAGAGCTCTGATATAATATTATTATTTTCTTTCTGGAGTTTTGTAGTTGGATCGATTCTTAGTTTTCGATATGTAGTTTTTTCCGCCAGTAATTCATCCATTTTGAGCTTGTAGTATTCCTTATAAAGTGCTACCGTTTTGTTTCCTTTGTCGGCTTGAATAATAATGATATTTTGATTTTAACAATATGACGATCAAACTAAGTTAGATATATATTACAACTGTAAAAAAAATTACATATTTACTGTTTGCTGCCTTGTGATCAAAAATTAATTATCATCAGTAACAACCTGAATAAGAAAAAAAATTTTAAATGAACTTACAAACAAAAAATTGGTTTCATTTATGTTCCACATTGTGTTACAATCCACATTTGAAAAACCTTTGAGAAATACATTTGAAAGTGAGTTGATAATAAATTAATAAATAAAATTTCTCAATTTGAAAATAATTTCCCCTTTTTGTTGAGAATGCTATGTTTATCAAGTTATTTGCAAATCAATTTCAAACGTTTATCGTTTGAGAAAAGGTTTGATTTCAAATCATTCTTAATTTGAAATCAAGCCTGCGTGTTTGTTGGGTATATACTGATGTCACATACCTCTTACTTGGAGGTTACACGTTCAAGTTTTGTTTCAATTTCTGTTTCAAGTTTCAATACATTCACACTTTTTTACTAACACACTCACATAATTGGAAATTGACTACCAACTTGATTTCAATTTTGCTTTCAAGATTTGTTTCAATTTTTCGTTCAATTTAAACAGCTGATCTCTATTATTGTAAGTAAACTACAGAAAGACTCGGCTATAACGAACTTTGTGCAAACAGCAAAAAAATAAACCGCTCTATGACAAGTTCGGAACAAGCGTAGTTCGATACAAACGAGGACTCGTTAACTACGAATTCGCTATTACGAACTATTTTTGTATGAAAATGGCAACCGAAACGTCGGCACTTTAGACTTAGATCGGTACAACCGAGAATTCGTTATAACCGGGTTTTACTGTTTCGTTGTTGATTCCTTGACGACGGCATCTTGAAAACAAAATTGACTATCAAGTTGCTTACAGCCTACGTCATAACGTCAATTTAAAGTAGTTTTAACAAGCAATACGTGTGATCAACTTGAAAGCAATTTCTTGAACGTGTAACTGCAGAGTTAGGTTAGGTTAGGTTGTACAGGTTGCCAGATTAAAGAATAAAACCAGCCCACTTGGGTCCTTATAGGTTCCGTTATGTTACCTGAAGCGGGAACGTGCAGATAAGTTAAACCCATTTTACGTTTCCCTATTCGGATCAGTGTTGAACCAACCCGACGATCGAATGAAAGAATTTATCCGTCTAATGTCGCAGTTTGATTGGGCTGCTAGATCCTGAAACAGCGGGCTGCCCAGTGAAACCACCCTTTAGTCAGAGAGAGCGGGGCATAGACAGAGGAGGTGCTCTACATTTTCTTCCTCGTCCTCATTATGACAACTTCTACAGAAGTCATTATACGGTAGATTCAATCTCCTAGCATGCACACCAATCAAACAGTGTCCTGTAATTACCGCCACAAGTGTGCGTATTTGCCCACGAGGGGTCCCCTCCAGGATTGGAGATCTACTACAATCGTATTGGGGCCATATTAACCTCGAAGTCGAGCAAGTGACCAGATGCCGCGCGATCCCAAATAGTTCCTGCTGAATATGAGATTTACAGCAGTTTAGCGGTACGTCAACCATTTGATCCGTGTCTCGATTGTGCATTCGAGCCCCGGATTTGACTAGTTCGTCCGCACAAATATTTCCGGGCACCTTGCCGTGCCCTGGGACCCAGAGTATCTCTAGGTTTGAATGTCTCGCTATATCGTTTAGAGACATCCGGCATTCATACACCAAATTGGATGTCGTGTAAACACCCGATAGCAAAACCTGACTTACAATAGTACTTTGCTACCGTTTGGCACACATCCATAATGGAAAAGAAAGTGCTTTTTATTAGAAACAAAAGTATATTTTTGGAAAAACAAAGGGGATTGTGGCAAAATGTATTGAAAATTTCTGTATTTTACTAAGTAAAGAAATAGTAAATTCAGTGTGAACCGCATTATTATACATTTTTACGACCACTATAATTTCTTGTGATAAAATTTTAATGAAAATCTTTGCGTTTACTTTATCCTGTTACTGTACTCTTAGCAATACATCTGCAAAGTATTTTTGGCCAGCCTTGGTGTACATTTTCAATTACTAGATTTGACCCATACATATATGTATTTAATAGCACATAAATATGTACAATAGTACATAAATATGTACAATAGTACATAAATATCTACAAACATACATAAAAACAAAAAAGGAAAATGACACTAAACACATACATATGTGTGACAAGCAATTTAAATCATGTCTTACAAGCTAAAATGATTTACTGTTTTTTCTTGTTCATTGCTCTACACACATTTGACTTACATATTACTTTCAAGCATGTGATTTTTAAATCATTCTTGATTTACTGTAGATATTTACCTAGCATTTAGATAAGTTAGAGAAATCAAAAAGCTTAAATATAAGTTGAACATGCTAAAGGAAAAGACAGTTAGTGAAGTTCCGAACATTTAGAAAAACTTCATTAATGATAGGTTCGACTCGCCGCGAGGTGGCGACAAAATCTGTTAATTGAGCTTACTAAAATAAGTAGGATTTTCGCCAGGTTGTTGTTGCTGCCATCGCTGGTAGTGTAGGTAAAGGGCTCTGATGAGAAGACTGTGGTGGTCTCGAAACAGCTGATGTCAGTTCAACCTTCCGTACATCCAAATTTTTCTTTGAATGTTCAATATTTACATGCTTTAGAATTTCTTTCTTAAATAAAAAAAATAATTTGATCGAAAGATTAAATTGAAAATGAACTTAAGCTGCTGTGTTTGCTGTTGGTTGGCAGATTGTGCCTTAGATGCAGCACTATTTGCTATATTTTGCATAGATTGTTGCTGCTGTTGATTCGTTAAATTTGCAAAATCGAATGTGCCACCGCCAAAATAACTGCAAGTATTATAAAAATATTTCTTTATTAATAAGAATTTTATCACAAAAATTATAAAAATTTAATGAAATGTATTAAAAAGAGCATTTAAAATTGCTTCGTTATCAAAATCGATTTCCGATTATCTGATTATCAAATATAAATATTTTTTGTATTAATCAGATATGTGATGGAAAGCGATCGTTTTCAAAATGATATCAATACGATTGTTTTGAAAAGTTGTGATGAATTCCGACCGATTTAGTTTCGAGCCAAACTCAAACTACTGACTTTTCAAAAGTGCACAAGATGATAAAATATAATCAATATAATAGAAATGTGAAAAAATGTAGCAATAAATATCGAAATAACTATTAAAAACAAATTTGAAAATCATCTACTTATAATATCACCTGTATAAATCCACCTTGCTGGCAATGAATGATTTTTGGCCTTTTAGCCAGATTTTTTTTCGACCTTTTCTGGTCTAGATCCATCATGTTTTGCTAGTAACAGCACCACCTCAAGTAGGATGTGACTCTTCACCACGCATGATGATCTTGTGGAAGGAGAAGCTTTTATATTCGCTACACTTACCCCTGGATTGTCGTGATGAATACCAAATTAATTTGTATTGTCACGACTAAAATCCTAGGCGCCAAGGCGGACACAACTTCGACCTGTGAATGAATGGAAATTAATGAATAAATGTGCATGAATGGAAATGAATGAATGACTGTGGATGAATGGAAAATATATATGTACATATCGTTAAGTAAAATGCAAAATAACGTAATATCACTTTTCACAATTCAAAGATTCAATTCAATAAGAAAAAAAGCGAAATAAAATTAAACTGAAAAAATAAGCAAGACAAAAAATGGAAAATGGCGTAATATCACTTTTCATAATTCAATGATTTCAATTCGATAAGAAACAAGATAAAAAAAGGAAAATATTTACATATGTAGTTGAATGAAATATATAAAAGATGACTATTTTAATTCACAATGTAAAATAAAAAGCAAGTTAATTATATAACAAACAGTAATGCAGTAACAAAACCAATAAATAATAAAAGCAATAACAATAATAAAAAAATAATAAAAGCAATAACAATAATAAAAAAATAATAAAAACAATAACAAAAAAGTATAAATTTAAGCATAAAAACAATAATTATATACATATTAATAGTTCAAGTACATCAAACAAGAATTCAATACAAAAAATTCAATAAAATTCATTAAAAAATTAATAATTCAATAAAAAAGTTAAAAATTCAATAATTAAGGAAATCAGTAACACAATTCAATAAAAAAAGGAAAGACAATTCATTCAATTCATTTTTGGGATGTAAAATGTTTCTTAGTTAAAATGGATGTAGAATAATTTACAATTTGTGTTAGTAAATAAGTTCTAACATGATTTGTTTCTGCGATTATGATCAAGCAACAACGAGACAAAAGCTAACTGTAAGGTTTGTAAGTCTGCTATCCAAAACCTATGTTAAGAGGGTAACTAAAATTATTAAAAACTATTTCTAAGACGGAACTTGATTTTAAATAATAAGAATACACCGATGAACAGCAGATTAGTGAAATTAAGTTTTAAACGCACCTACATAAATTTAAGAGCAACGCAGATATTTTGTTTTGAATTTTGCTTCTTTCAATTCAACATCCAGTAAGATATCCTGAAACACAGATCCAAGAAATAAGCAATCGAATTACTTGTGAGCAACGCAGAGATGTTTTATTTTGAAATTTGGTTCTTTCAATTTAGCATTGAAAAACCGAAGAAGAAAATAAATCCTAATACGAATAAACAAATTTAAGAGGTCTTCGTGTTTTAAATTACCGCAACATAGATATTGTGTAATTTTGAGCAATTTGTCGATAATAATTTGACGAATACCAACTCGATGGCAATACTTATTAAATAAGTCTTCAAAATTACTATCTAATTGGCGTATATAATCTACAAACGGTTGCAGAGGTTGTGCCAAGTTACACTTGCTGAACTGCTTTTCAAATGTGAAAAGAAATTCAGACGAAATGGGTTTGCCGTCGAAATGGGGTATTGGTAACTTGCATTTATGCATATTATAAAGTTTCAAGTAAAAATACTCTGAAACGTACACGAAGACGCTTTTGTCCAAAAACTCCTTCTCATTTAGGGGTACGACACTAACATTACTTCCTATAATATGAGAGGAGGGGTTGGGTAAAGAATGAAATTCTTCCCAAACTGTATTAGTATTACTGCCCGAAAATGCTTCCTCTACTATTGAAAAATCGATTATTGGGTCATCTGACGAAATGTTTTTGCGATTCCCATTAACAACAGTGTTTACATAGTGAAGCCCCCATCTTTTCTGGAAAGAGCTGGAGAAATTTCGAACGGTGATAGAAACTGCGTTCCCGGATCCTTTCCGAATTTGTCCAAAGAAATGCTCCAGGTGATCCTGCGTTAGTCTACGCGTTTTAAGAAAAGGAAAACCTTCCTTTTCAATATACTGCCAAAGAGATTTTAAGGCCGAAATATTAATTTGCCACCCATTGATAAACTTGAAGTGTCCTGTTATATTTAATTTCTTCTCATCCATTACTTGTAAAGTTCTTAATTGTGTTGAGGCATTCCTTAAAATCTGTAACTGTTCATTAGAACAGTTGAAAATATCTCCTCGCATATTAAAAATGTCAAATAGATCATTAAAAATTTTTAAATACTCTGAAGTATTTAGAAAGGTCGAAGATGGGGAGGTATCTATTTGTCCTGACTGGTAAAGTACTCGCATTCCTGTAGATACTGTATTACTTAAGACTTGGGATGCTAAGTTAACGCGCATGCGTTGAAAATTATTTGGACTGATGTGTTCCTTAAAAAAATGGACAACATCATTCCATGACACTAATTTCTTAATAAAATAAATGGAGTTTTTAACGCTTAGAAGACAATTGCGAGCACTTTTTAAAATCAAACATAAAAAATATTCTCCTATCTTTAACTATAAAATATGGCGTCTGAGGGTTGACGCCGACTACCTTTGCGAAGTTTTGAAAATTGGAGCCTTGGTCGCAAACGAATTGGCAAGTATTTAAGCCTATTGCTTCTAATTTAGAAATCGCCTCAAAAACGTTATTTTTGTAAAATAGCACCCTGACAGCTACCATAAACAAAGAAATATGATACTGCTTGCGACCAACTATCTCCACCTATTCCGCTTGCCATGATAACCACTACACTACTTGCTAAGGAATTCGTACGATTTTCATCGCCGAAATCTTGAAGACCTATAATCTTGTCTTTGTGGGTATCGTAGTCAAGGAAGGTTTTCAACGACATCTCGTCACAAGAAACACTTACGTATTTCTGTTCTTTTGTGAAGGTTTGAGAACGCACTCTTAGCGCCTCAAAACTTCCGTCCAAGTTCCCAGGACTTTTTGGCCATTCCTCAACGAACCTTTGTAATGTTCTTGCTTGCGGCCAATCGAGTATTGGTCGCAAGTGCCGATAAACCAATGGCGATAAGAACACTACACCTAAAGAAATTAATTTTGTTGCTTGATCATAACACCATGCCTTTGCTTCTCTCGTATGGTTTCTTAAACCATTATTAAAGCACACTAACATACTTTTCGAAAGTTTATCAGACAAATAATTTTTTTTATATAACTCGAACTCCAAACGTTTGACCTTGGCTTGACATTTATCCAATTCGCATGTTAGCCTTGCATTAGCACATTTCAACTTATTTTTCATACGTCTTTCTGCAATATACAACGAGCGAAAATGATCCATTGCCGCTCGCAGTGATTTAAGTTGACTTTTTGTGGATCGGTGTGGTTCCACAATTTCGACGTCTTCCTCCATCACCGAAACTTGACTGCAGCGCGAGTCCACATTTGCAGAGCTTCCTGAAGGTAGTTCCTTGGGGTCCCCTTTTCCAACGTCCAAACTGCCGCCCTGTTTCCCTGCGACGGCATCACCAAATAACCTACTTCACTTGCGGAAGCAATATCCGCACTGTCATCATGTTTCGCTCCGCCAACATCTACCAAGAAATCAACATTCAAACTGTCATCCTATTTCCCTGCACCGATATCTACCACATCTAAAAAAACCAAACTCATTTTGCAAAGCGATATCTTCTACATCTAACTCCTTTGCGAAACTGACATCTTCTAACTCACTTTGCAAAGTACGTTTTCAGTACTATCGGTCTCAATATTAGTGTCAGTACACAACATAAATTCGTTTGGAGTTGGAGTTGGTGTTAAATTCACCGATAAAGATAAATTTTCCGATATTGGAGCTGCAAATTTGCTGATTTTTTTGCCCCAAATACTTATATATACTTAAATATACTTTAGAGATGTTTCCACGCCTAATTGATTCAGCCATTCTGCTCGTCTAAGAAAAGTTTTGCAATGTAAAAAACGAAATATAATTTAGACTTTTAAATCAATAAATATATTCGGAAGTTACAACCCAAAACTTTTTATCACTCGAGGCGATCAACTTTCTGCCACTGTAGCGCACATTTGTGCGTGAAATGTACACTGTGCAGCATAAGCCTACGTAGCGTTGTCAGTACAAAAAGTTTTGCGAATTTTCTCAAAAGTTATATACATACATATCAAGAAATTTATATATGTACATCCATATCAATAAATTTTATTGTACTGAATGGCCTGCGAAGACATATGCCGCACAATGTATATTTATGTAGAAACTGTTTTCCCACTTTAGAATTTATCTTCTCATCACTTATTTGCCATAAGATCGGTGTGAAATCCAACAAGATATAAAAATAATTTAAGTAAAAAATGTACGTATATTTATTTATTAAAGCAATTAATTACTTAAACCAGCACCACTTAAAAATAAGTCTACTTCACTATAAAAAGAAGTACATCTATGTAATACAGATTTTTGAAATTTGTTCAAAATTAAAAAAGAAAACCAAAAACCCGTACGCATGTTTTATAATGTACTAGTATAGCCAATGGACTACAAAATCGTCCGTATTTATCAGGCATGTTCTGAAAATCACAAGATTTCAATTCATTTCTGATTTCAAAATCACATTTGTGATTTGATGGTGTTCTGAAAACCACAAAATTTTTTACTTTTCGGTCTGATTTTATCTTTTGTTTTGATTTGGTGATATTTCTTAAAAAAAGTTGCAATTAATTAGTTTTATAAAAAAAAATGCATAATGTGTAGCAAAAAGTTGTTAAAATCGGAAAAAAATTAAAATTGGTTAAAAAGGGCCGAAACTGCAAAAATGTCGAAACACGAAAAAATTATTTTATCGGCAATGAAAAACTTCGCAAAAATTGCAAAAATTAAAAAAAACAACATTGGTTTAAAATTATTGAACTTGTAAAAATAGTTAAAACTCGAAAAAGTCGCTTTCGTCGTGAAATTCACGAAAAATTTCTAAAACAATCATTAACTAACCGGTTTGAAATCACATATTTTAAAAAACATGTGTGCACAGAACACCTTTTTGTGATTTGAAATCACTTTTACAAAAAAGTGATTTTCAGAACATGCCTGTATAAATATGAATAAAATTTCTTTTCAGTATTTTTTCTTTTTAGTATTTGAATCCCTTGTGCTTTAAGCCCCTCATATAAATATTTTCCAAACGTTACTATCAGGTATGTGATGGAAATCGATTTTGAAAACGAAGTAGTTTTGAAAACATTTTTTAATACACTTTTTTTTAATACATTTTTTTTGAAGCAAGCATTCATACCATGTACACTATAATCATACATACATAATGACTAAAATAAAATTAGAATGATTGTTCTATAACAACAAACAAATGATTATCATCCATCATATAAAGACCACGATTCCAAATAGAAACATTAAAATAAAAGGTTTTAAATACCTCGAAGAGATGGATGATCTTCAAAACGGCTGGACCGATTATTTTCAAATTTTAGATCGCCACTTTTCAAGCGAAAGATACTAAATTAAAATCGACCCAGCCGTTTGGGAGCTATGGTGCCTTACACTCAGATTCTGGATGATACCGCTATAAAATAGGTGATAGCTTTTAAACGGCTGCATCGATTTTCTTCAAACATAGCTAAGAACACTCTCGATCAAACTTGTCTTTCAAAAACAAAAAACTAAATGAAAATCCATCCAGCCGTTTATGCTCTACGGGGGAATAGACAGACACACAGATACATACCACAAACTTATAACACTCTTGTTTGGTCGGGCGTTAAAAACAGCCACACAATAATATATAATACCAGAGTTCAATTCCGTTCGGAAACGGAATTCAATCCACCCCAAGATTTCAAGCCCTAGCTAGAGCAAACCAGCTCTAGCAGTCTGGATACACCTGACAAATTTGCATATTTTAGATTTCTTTTTTAACACTAGCTGCTACAAAAATGCGGTAGGTTGAATTCCGTTTACGAACAGCTACACAATTGTATATATACATACAGCAAATATATTCCACTCACCTCACTGGGTTTTTCGGGAATTCATGCAGATCTGCTCCTGGAGGACATCCTTTAATGCATTTCCTGAAAAAAGTAGAAATATGTACATTTATAAATAAAAAATATATTATTTTCATTTCATTAAGGCTAAATACTTCATTCTGTTCAACAAAAATGTATCCTGCCACAAATCACTTTGTGTTGAATGTAGTAGCTGAAACAAATAAAAAGTGTATTAATAGTTTGAAGAGCACGATTTTTAGACCACTTTCCGTTTAATCTGCAAATAAAAATATTTATTTAACATAAATTTTTAAGAAACAACTTTTTTTGCACCGACTACTTACCTGGGAAAATTCGTTTTAATTTTATTTGCGCTAGAAAATAAATGTGAAGCAAACAATAAAAAATTTTTGTTCCGCTTTGCACTTGGCTTTCGTTTGAGTAGGACAACAAGATATGCAATATATCCGTCCCTTTTGTCACGTCTGTTTAGACTGTGGTCTGGGTCAACGCGCGCGTTGAACTGTTGTTTGCGGTTGCTCTGTCTACTAGTCCCTTCTTCAGCCGCCACATCCAGGCCGTGATTACAGGGGTTCTTGAGTTATATCTTTTAGTTCTCCACAGTATAAGGATGCGGGCAACCTTTCCTGTTAGAAACTTTGGACAAAGACCTGATCTATAACTAATGCTAATGGCGGCAGCTGTGGAGATTAAGAGTAGCTTACTATTTTTTTTTGCACGCAAGAGTAGCTTCCTATTTTTGCTCACAATAATCCTGCCCGTTACAAACATGACACTCTACTTACCTTTTAATAACAGTTTTTCTCGCATACACTATCAATTTGTTCGGATGTTTCGGAACACAAAAATTTATCACGACTTACTTGACCGACCTTCACAATCCAACAAGACGGAACAGCCTGTGATACTAAAAATTATTCTAAGTTTCTGAGTTTTAAAATTAAAAAAGTATTTAAAAAAAATTAAGTTGTGAGTTTTTAAAAACTTTAAATGTAATAAACGATTTTATATACATAATGTGAGTTAATAATTGTAAGCAAGATGGTTGCCTTACATCCAAACTGCAGCCAACTTCACAAACATGGTTGATCAATCTATTAGTAGCTCTTATTAATTATAGCGTTTTTCTTTCACTCATTGTTCGGCAATATCGACTTGTTTTGTTACACAGGGCTGTATTTATAACACCCCATACTGATACCTCGCTAAGCCTAATGGTACAAATGCATGATTCATATTAACGAGACTGCTGTTAATAAAGCGGCCTTCAGACTATTAGATTTAATATTAATACTTGTCAAAAACTCAATTCTTAAGTAAAAATCCAACAGTGTGAAAACAAATTGTTATGATTTGTCAAATAATACGTAAAGAAATTTTACAGTATTATGGTGTTCGTCATTTTTAGGATATTTTCTAAACAATCACATTTTTCATTTTATCAGGGTTGTCTTTTTCACAAACAAACATAGGAACAACAAAAACAGTTGTGTATTTGTTTGCCGGCTTAAATAAAGAAAAAGAAGTACGAAAAAATTTGCTTTATTACAAATTATTTATGTTATATTTTATTTGGAATGTGATAGTGTAGAAACAAAATGTAATGAGAAAATTTTCTTTAAGATTTTTTGACAGTCAGACTGATTTTGATTTGATTTTCGTCTTACAAAATCTAATAAAAATCTCAAAGTTTGTATTACAATGTGAAAGGGCTTTAAATGCCTGTCACTGCTTGCAATGTCTGTTTATTCATATGTAAAGTAATCAATCAGTATGATTGTTTTGAATGCTTCTTAAATAATTTAACACTACCATCGTCTTTTTCAATTTGGCAAAAAAACATCCCATATTTTGCTTCCGCTATATTTATTTTTTATTACACGATAAACTCCATTTTCTACATTTATTATGTTAAATTTTCTATAAACACTAAATAGCTTTTTACAATAATTTTAAATATATGTACATACTTACGTCAACATGCTTTTGTGAGTTATTTGATTACTATACAAACCAATTAAACAACAGTAACAATATTTTACTTACTTTTGCTAACAGCACTTAAAAAACAAGAGTGAGTTAATGACAGTCAATTGTTGTAAGAGAGTTAACACTGCAAGCCATATCATTAGCACATATTGATATTAAATAGCACAAGCATTGTAAATGTGAGTGGAAAGCGAAAGTGAATCAACTCTTACATTTTTCTGGTAAACACAAAACAGCTGATCATTTTATTACTGTCCGAACTTACCCATAGAAAAAGATTGTGCAACTTTGGAGAAGAAATGAAATAAAATTAATCTCATGAGCTCTCTCACTTGCCCAATTTTTGTCATCTGGAACGCTTTTCGGTCAAGTTTGTGTAACTTTGGGTACGTTTGGACGGCTTTGTTTGTCGTGTGCACCTTGCGTAGGGTAAAACGGTTTTATTGGCAATGCAGCCGAAACATCTGACAGCTGAAGTTATCAATCAGCTGTGAATAGAAGGAACAGCAAGGGAGGAAGAAACAAATAGGGTACAAAAAAAATATTTATGAAAAGAACAATTTAATAGCTGAAAATCTGCGGAGACATTTTTCGGTGGCGTGACCAAGGCTTTTTGGGAAGCCGAAAAGAAAATGTCTGCCCTTTTTTTTATTTCGATCCGATGATGTGTATGGTGGTTTTTTTTAGTGAGAAGATGTCGAAATAAAAGAAGAAAAAAAATTCTGTCTCGAGAAATAAAAGGCATTGTGTGAGATATAAACATAAAAGATTAGAATTAAAACAAATAAAAATAAAACGCTGACAGTTGAAAGTTAAAGGTCGAACTGTTGAAATTGGCTTGTACCCTGAACAATCCAAAATCAAAAACACAAATTTTATTGAAAAAAAAGTTAAAACGCTAAATTCCAAGTGAAATAAAAGAAAAAAACACATTATGATAAGTCACAATAAATAGTTAGATGCTTATATTAATCTTTTTCTAAACTGAAACAGAAATAACAAGCTCAAACTGAAAAGAAACAACCAAATAAAACATAAACACCGGCATAAAACCACCACCAGGGCAACACATCCAACGTGGGAACACCATCAACTCCTACAGTTCGCTCCAGCAGTCTTCAGCCAGCTTCATCAACACGATTTCCTAAACGCCAGGTAGCCTGCCAAACGACCTCGAATGTCCTACACGAATGACAAACGACATAAAAATAAATATATATATTTTTCTTCCATATCCTTTAGGAAAACACTTGAGGTTATTAAATACAAATATTATATATAAATCTTTGTAATTATTGATTAAAATTACACGAGGTTAGGGTTGAGCTCAAGCCTAGGATTCGGTAGTTGTGTTTTTGTTTTGAGGTTAATTGCCCGAATATCAAAGAGGAAAACTTAAAGATTAATATATGTATATGGGGTAAATTTTTGGTGAGTACTTTTAAACAAAATCAGAACGCCGGACACGTTACAAACTGACGGCAGTTCATCATTCTTCCATTACATTTTTTTGAAATCATTTTAAAGGGAAAGTTTTTTTATATTTTTTATTTTTATATTTAAACAAGTTTTATTGCTAAATTCGTTGAGTAATTTTTGCCAACTCTTTATAAACAACATGTTGTAATGTGAGATTTATGAACATCTGACGAGAGGAAAAAAACTCAAAACAAAATAGTTCACTCAATATTTAAATAATATATGCCTGTGGTATTAAATTTCTAAGTGGTACGTTACCAGGAAGATTTCATGTAGAAACCAATAGCCTTACAATACCATTGACCAAATTTCGAATTAACGGCTTTGCAGTAACTGTCATACAAATCTCCAAGAACGGGGGAAAAAATTGGTCTGGTAGCATAGATTATGGCGAATCATATGGCTTAGGGCAGAGCGCGAAATGTATGTTGTCACTCTCAATTATAGCATATGACCGCATGAAAAATGTGCAGAAATGCAGATTACAGGAATTTTGCAGATATCAAAAAGGTCGTATATTATTAATTTGTCGGTTAGACAACCATTTTCTTTTCAACTTTTAGCAAAGCACGTTGTGCGATTGGAATATTCGAGAAGACAACTTCTCTAAGGTAAGCAAGGCAGTAAAATGTAATATTTCGGTTGGCTAAAAGATATCAATAATTTACAGCTTGTGATTTTTCCCCGCGACTATTTACCACCCCGGAATACTGCCTTGGAATGCCTGTGATTGGTTTTACTAAATTTTGTCCCCTTGTGCACATTGCACAGAGAAGTGTCGACAAGTGGCTTTAAAGGGGTAGGAAAATACTTACCTCTAAGTTGACAACCGGCTTGGTCACAAGCGTGAACGCTTAGTTAATTCCCTACATCAGACACGAAATATTTCACAGCGTGTCATATGTGCCAAAGAACACAAGTCCCGTTAAACTCATTCGTCTTACGCAAGACGCAATTTTTGTGCTTTGTCCTTGGCCTATTCGAAGGAAGGTAAAACGTCATCAGTCACAGTCAGTGATATTCGCAGAGGAAAAATCAACGTAGAAACAAATAAAGAAGTGTTAAAAAATCATTTGTGATAGGAAATAGTTACATGAAAAGGAAAAGTAGTTAAAGAAAAAAGAAAATATATATTTTGAAAAAAGGCCTTATAAAGGTTAATATGTGCATGAGAATATTTGTTTAAAGTGTTTGCCAAATTTTCCGAAAGTAACGTAATAACTTTCCAATCATGTCAGTAAAATCAAATAAAGTAATTGTGAGTTGCAAATACCAAGTTTATTAATGGCAACGTGTCTCGGTTTGCTATCAATAGAGAAAAATTTATACATGTACGCATAGATTTACACTATTAAAGTTCACGTATACAGTTGAGCTTGTAGCTTGTGTACCGGTAAAATCAGTAAAATTGAGCTTATTAGCAATTAAATTCGTGGACGTAACCGAATGTGCATTTGTTCAAACTCAACAAAAAAAACAAAATAATTATTTAAACGTAATTGGAAAAGCCATAGATTTCCGTCGCGTCACATAATACCCATTTAAACCAAAATACAAACAACCCACAACATAAATAAACAACGAATCACACACCTAAATATTTAAATGCATATGTGATGCATTACCTCGGTTTTATAAATCATAATGGAATCAAACGTGACTTAAGAAGTGCATACTAGAAAAACAAGGGAAATTTCAACTGTACAGCGATATTTACCAAGCATCTGCAGCGGTGGAGGCCTTCGTCGTGTGCAGCTAAGTGCATTTTTGTACAATTAGTTGTCATCTAAGTCCGAAGTATGATGATGGTGTGGTATAAAGAAGAAACCCATTTGTTAACAACAGTTTGCTAATTAATTCTGATACCCAGAGTGACGAGCAAATGTATTATGGGCGTTTCCAACAAATTGTGTTTTTTTTACTTGTAAAGAATTCCTTCCTACGCCTATATGTGCATCCATTGGGTGCCATCATCACACGTTTTCTTAATTTTTATTTTCAAAATAAATGCGGGGCGCATAGGTACAATAACTTATCAGTACAGAATTTGTAAAGAAATGAATATTGCACCAGTATGTTTGTAGGGTATGTGTTTCGAGCACGATTCAACACCACTTGCTTATGCCAGTATACTGGAGTATTGTATGCTTTGCTTTAGGTTAGGTTGAACAGGCTGCCGGTTTCTAAAGTGCGGCCCACTTGGGTCCTTTGGTCCCTTTGGGATGTAGGGTATTCGTTTAATCGGGTTTTTGCTTTAATCGGTTAATCGCTCGATTAATTAATAGACATTTTGGTTTAATCGGTTAATAACCGATTAGTAAAGTTTTTCAAGAAATTATGTAATTTCAGCAAATAAAAATACATAAATTATTTATTATTTTGAGTTTATTATTGAGTATAAAAACGGTTAATTTTGCTATTAATCGGTTAACCGATTAATAAAGTTTTTCCAGAAATTAAGTAATTTCAACAAATAAAAATACATAAATTATTTATTATTTTGAGTTTATTATTTATTATTGAGTATAAAACAATAACATAAACAAAAATTCTTGAACATTAAATAATAAAGTGACTAAACAAAAGTCCAAAGACGCGTTGCATAGTCACAGCTTATGAAAATTTCACAGCCATAAAGTAAACCTGGTATAAGATATGATTTGGCGAGAATCATCCTAATGTTTAGAGGAGTGTAATATTGAGTAGACCATAGAGACCTCAACTTGATGTAAATTTTTCCTACTAGATTATTGATATGGTTTGTCCATCTAAGATTGTTATTAAAAGGCAACCCAAGGTTCTTCACGGAATTCACGATATTTATTTTCACTACATTTATTAAAATGTCTGCGCTGATAATTGGATTGACTGTTTTCTTATGAATTATACATTTAGATTTTTGGGGACTTAAAAGAAGACCGTTACCTGTAGCCCACCGAAAAATATTATTTAAGTCAGAATTAAGTTTCGATATATTTTCAGCAGGAGAAATTTGTGTGCTGCATAAATATAATTGCACATCATCTGCATACATGTGTATGTTGCAATGTGAAAGTTGTTTGGGCAAATCGTTTATGTAGAGCGAAAAAAGTAGAGGTCCGAGAATTAACCCTTGAGGCACACTTCTAGATAAACTCAACGGCGGAGATTGAAAACTGCTTGTATAAACCGATTGCCAACGATCAGTTAGATAAGAACTTAAAAGACGAATTAATGATGTTGAAAATTTGAAAAAAAAAAATTTGAGCTGCATTATAAGTGTATTATAGTCAACCGTGTCCAAGGCTTTCGATTGATCAAGGAGAACCAAAAAACTTAATTTACTAACATCTATCTGACGTCGTATGTTTTCTGATACGTCAGGCAAAGCCGATACACAGCTATGGTTTGAACGAAAGCCTGATTGCTTGTCAGAAAATAAATTATTATCTTTAATAATTGTAAACATTTGTAAATAGAGTATTTTTTCGAGCACCTTAGATAGGTAACACAAGGTAAGTATTGGCCTAAATTCAGAGTCTGTTTTAGATAGTGGGCTTATCTTCGCATGCTTCCAATTAGATGGAAAAGTACTGGTTATGATGACAGTGTTAAATAAATGTGTAACGTAAGGTAAGATATGTGGTAGCAAAATATTGTAAATTTTGGGTACATATTCTCGCTACCTACGCGTTCGACCCTACTGACTTGAAACACGAGAAGACTTCAGACTGGCTAATACAAGAGAATTGGAACGCATTGTTAACAATATCAGTAGAATTTAAACCAGGAAAATTGTAAAAGCTCTTACCTATTGGTGCAAAAGGAATGTTCGTAAACACTTAGTTAAGCTCTTCGGCATCTATTTGGCAATTGTTTCTGTTATCCACCCTACCAACTCCAATTTCCCGAATGCAATTCCAAGTTTGCTTAGAGCTGATTGCGGAGCCAAAACATCTGGAATAATATTAATGGGTCGATTATGGATGGCAGCCGAACTTTAGTTGCGTTGCCAGCTGGTAACTGAAAATTTGTGGTTGCCAGAAAAGCACTAAAGAGCAACTGAAATTGACAGCTCTCAGTTGCCAGTTGCCATCCGTAATATGATTTTTGGCAACTGGCAACCTAACTGAAGTTTGGTTGCCATCCATAATTGACCCATACATTTTTGCGATTCTAATGCCGATATTTACATATCTTCTGGCAGTTCTGAATGTAGCTTTCAGCTTTCTTTTCCACCTATTTGATTTAGCAGACATTGCATAAGCTTTAGTTGGAACTGGGACGTCAAACAAATGTTGAATACTTTCTTCAAAAAATAACAACTGCTCGTCAGCTGAGGGCATACGGTGCATTTGCCTCCAATCAATAAGAGAAAAACTCTCTTGTAGTACATTATAGTCCAAATTTTTGAAGTCGCGATAATAAGTGATACATTGTGTGGAGGCAATTCTGAAATTATGGGTTAAGAAAATCAAATCATGTCTCGAAAAACACGGTGCAGAAACTTGGTTGTACAGTACGCCACTCGAAATATTACCAACAAAGAAAAAATCGAGCAACGTTCTGCTCGTTCCTGTGTGATGTGTTGGATTAGTTTGATTCGTGGGTGTTAGACCAAAAGATGACATGTTGTCAACTAGACTAGACTCAGAAAGTATGCTAGAGTTAAAGTCACCAGCAACAATGACATCGTCATATGTAGCGGCAAGTGTTTCTAAAGATGAAAAGTTCGAAAACAGAATTCTTTTGTTAGGTCTATATACATACCACACCAACAGTTTCCTTTTATCAGAAATGATTTCAACAAAAATAAATTCTACTTTTCCTCATCAGGCAAACTGTTTGATGAGGATCTAAGGCAAACTTTACAGATGATATTCTCTTTGACAAAAATAGCTACTCCTCCGCCATTACCGTTTCTATCCTGTCTGTAAACTTTTAATGTGTGATAACGTTATTTCTTGTTTTTGTTTTGAACATCGTCGAGTCCTTGGAGCTTCCACCAGCAGTAGCACTAATAGCCATTGGCATAAACAAATGTATACAGACTTACCCTAAAAGCAACGCAAAAAATTATAATTCTAATAAAATGGACTTTTAATAAAAGATAAAATTCGACATTTAAAATAAGAACCACGAGAAGATTTCGATTGAGAATAAATGAGTATAAATACCAAACTTGCGACGATGGACTAAAAACTGTTTAAAATCGTCAACAAAATCAAATTTAATGGTCTCATCATTTTCTAGTTGTCTCAAGTATACTAATCCACGTAGAGTAAAAACCGATCTCAGACGATTTTCTGTTTTTAGGCGCATTGCAGCCGTAAAAATTTCGTGATTGTGCGGCGTTAGGTTTTCATTAATATAGAACGCCATCATGGGTTAAATAAAGTGCTGATTTAGTTCTGCGCCGATATGCAGCAGCAGCTTTAATAGTGGAAGGCCAATGTAAGCAGCATGCGGCCGCGGGCGGCAGTCAGCTATTCTATTTGCCGCTTGAACTTTATGTTGGTAGGCAAATGAGCGCGGCATATTTTGAGGCGGCAAATGTCAAAATAAATTAATTTGATTTGTTTACTAGAAATTAAATCATATTACCTATAAGACACGATTTTTGTTAGTTTGCACATATATAGTAATACAAAAATGGACAGTGAGTTTGAAGAGTACCTATTTCTATTTAGTTGGATTTTGCAAGTTTATATGTTACTGGAAGAAATAAAAAAGAAAAGAAGAATATGGCTGCGTGAGCTCTATCTCCAGAGGGATTCATCTGGTTTTTTTGCGGTCACTTTTAATCATTTGAAAACGCGAGACAGGCAACAATTTCAAATTGCGACTAGAATGTCGCCGGAAGTTTTTGATGCTCTGCTGAATATGCTTCGGGATAAATTGGAAAAAATTTCAATTAAAAAGCCCATTAATCCTGAATTCCGACTCTTCCTAACGCTCATGTAAGTTCTTATTACTATTTATCTCTGTACAAAGTTTTAGCATTTTTTAGATATTTTGCACAAGGAGCAGCATACAATATATTTCTATGACATTTAAATTGTCTGTCCGATCTATGGCACGCATTGTCTTAGAGACATGTCAGCTTATATGGACAGAGCTTAGTGATATCTTTTTGTCTACACCTAATCACCATGAGTGGGAAAAAATTGCTGACGGTTTTGAAACCATTTGGAATCTTCCAAATTGCATAGGATCGATTGATGGAAAGCATATCGCGATTACTTGTCCAGCACATTCGGGATCAAATTTTTACAACTACAAAAGTAAGTAGTAAATTTGTTTATGGTTCACTAAGGGCTTAAAAAATAACTTTGAATTATAGATTTTTACAGTTTGATTTTACTCGCTACTTGCGATGCTAACTACACTTTTACCGCTGTTGATATTGGGGCATATGACAGCCAAAGTGATGGTGGAGTTTTGTCATTTTCAGAGCGCGGAAAACGACTTATAAGAGGGTCCTTGGATATACCACCACCTCGCTAGTTGCCAAATAGTAACACTATGTTTAACTTTTATTTGGTCGGAGATGCAGCCTTTCCCTTGGGACCCAACCTTATACGACCGTATCCAGGATCTCTTTTAGAAGAAAAGCGGGAAAATTTTAACAAACGGTTGTCTAGAGCACGAAGGGTTATAGAGAATTCATTTGGAATTCTAACTGCGAGATGGCGAATTTTGAGAGGAACTATGAACATGGCTCCAGATTCGGCAGAAAAAGTAGTTAAAGCAACTGTTGTACTTCACAACTACGTTAAAATGGACGATGGTTCATATTGCCCTGCTGATTACGTTGACCATGAAGTTGATAGTGTTTTGGTAAAAGGACTTTGGAGAAAAGAAACTTCTTCATTACCAAATGTCAGGCGTTTGGCTTCAAACAACTCTTCGCAGTCAGCATTTGCCTTAAGAGACATATTGCCAGACTATTTGTGGCAAAATAAAATATAGAAAGACTTACTTATTTACATACATAGTAACTCAACTAATTTTTCTATTAATTATAACAAAACCAACTTTAATTTTTAATTAATATTAAAAAAAACTAAGTTCTTTAATTCAACACAAATAGTTTATTGATAAAAATAAAAAAGGAACTCATTAAACTGTATAGCATAGGTTACAAATCCCTACAGTCGTTTTGTGATTGAGTACAAAACACAAGTAGGATGTATAACATAAAATTGGACCGATAGATACATATGTTAATTATTTCTCATATAGAAAATTCCACTAATCCAAAGCAAGATCTTTGACGCTTTCTTGGTTCTCCAGTTTTCTAGCATAAGTAAAAACATAGTTTATGATATTTAATTTTAACTCAACGCAGCCTAAATCACAAATTATCAACACAGCCAAAAACTTCATTCACCGGGTTTTAGAGATAAGTGACGATCAATTTCATACACAAAATATACAAAAAATAACAAGAATATTAACTAATAACAGTTTTCCTGCATCACTAATAAAATCCCTCATCATACAATATAAATCGTCAAAAAATAACCAACACGGCAACACTGACAGAGAAGATAAATGTTTTTACAGTGTAAAATTTGTTCCTGGCCTTACGGACAATAAAAACATAAAAACTGCAATAAATAAAAATAACGTTTGATTTGCTTACAAATCCAACAAAACACTAAGTACAATATTTACAAAAACAAAAACACCGATACACTGTGTTGCGGCTAGTGGAAAAGTAACTTTTTTCCGATTATTTTTTTCAGTGTTTTTAATGATGCAATTCTGTCACAGACATTCCAAGTAAACAAAAAACACATAAAGCTTATTTTTATGTTGGCCCGTTGATTTTTAATTGATTTTAGAAGTCAAATATACAAAATTTTCACGAAAAGAGGGGATTTCAAAATGATCTCATTTGATTTTGGTGACAGATATTTTGAAAAAAAATCTGCCTTCGGACAAGTATCTTCTGTAAAAAAAAGGAATGTTGTTTGAGACATTTTCATATGCACCTTTTTTAGAGCGAAAACCCGACTAAAGGTCCATTTTTCCTTAAAATTTGGGTTAGGTAAGCAATATCTAAAAAGTCCCAGAGAGTCCCAGTTCCAAACCACTACAGAAATGTTACATATTTTGTTTTCAACGAACTGTGAAAAAATCAGCTGCCCATACCTGCCCTCCTGGGAGTTATAGCGATTTTAGTATATCACTCTCAGTATTTATTCCATAGAAATAGAATATTACATCAGAAGAAGTGTTTATTTGCTCATTTATTATTATTATATTATTATAATTTTTATTGTTAGATCCAGGTAGTTAATGCTGTTGTTCTCTTGTTTCTTCATTGTGAATACGATGTTTTTGTGTTGTTTGTTCAATAAGTTCATGATCTCCTCCTCGTTATCTTGCTCCACTATGCATATAAAAGTGCAATGAAGTTCACTGTGGTTTCCATTATAATTTTGACAGTCAAGAATTATGGAATACATTAAAATTTCCTATCAGGAACTGCATGAGTTGATGCAACAGAGTAAAACTAGAAACGTGGAGGATGTTTTGGAATTGCTTGATCATGAGCATGGAGTGAAAAGTAGTTTAATATTTCCAAACATAAAAGATAAATTGAAAAAGTTCGTCAATAAGTACAATACACGTCTTCAAGAGTTTAACAGGATGTATGAACGGCTTGGAGCTACGGACTGGATTCAAGAGGGCTATATTGAAGTTGGAAATCATCCAACTACTTCAAAACGAAAACCCGAACCTAAGGAATTTACATTATGCTGTGAGAAAACAAAGAAGAAAAGAAGTATGGAACTAATGGAAACAGAAGAGGTTTCTGCAGATTTAATTAAATACACAGCTGAAGAATTGAGAAAAGAGGAAGAAGGGGATATAAAGGCAGCTTTGGCTTTCTTCATTGACATGAAACTCAGCGTTTATCAGTGGCAAAAGTTAAAAGAATATCATGAAAAATACAATTACTTTCCTAGTTACTTTACCATGCGAGGAAAACATCAAGAAAAGACAATTGTGAAGACATATTACATTATCTGCTCGCCAATTCTGATCCCGCAATCACAAGTAGGAGAATACTGAAGGAGAAGAAACACCTGCAATTATCAGAGGAAGCAATGAACTTATTGGTAGATGACTGATAATTTGTAATTTTTCTGTAGAATGCAATAAAATATGCCTGTGTTATAAAATAGTATCTTCAAAGTTTTTTTTTTATTCTACATCTATTCTAGCACTCCACAAAAATGAGCATAACTCTCTTAAAACTGAAGCTATTGACTTCAAACCGGTATCAAATTAAAGCTTTTATTGCCACCTTTCAAATAAGAAATGAAATAGATTTTGGTTTTATATAAAATTTCAGAGTTTTTCAACAAATATCGAAAAATCATGAAAATTTGACGTTTATAATTCTTGTTCGGACCACCCTATAATTTATTTTAAAAACTAATCATAGGGTATTTATCAGAAATAAAAGAAGAATTAAAATAAATTTTTTTTTAAATTTTTCGAAATTTTTTTTTTTTTTTTACTTTTGTTGAAAATTTGACCCAACAATTTTTTTCGGTGTAAATTTTTTTTCACTCATTCTGTTTGGGATTTCATTCTGACCAATCTGTAGAAGTTTCTCATCGATACAATTAAAATTACAGTTTAGGCAATATGATTTCCAAAAAATTCCGGTTTCGCAACACTGTGCGATAGCCAAATTACAACAAAACAACGTTGTTTACGAAATACCATGCAAAGGTAATGAAAGCAACAGCTGCGATCTAGTTTATATTGGCACAACAAAGAGAAATTTAGAGATAAGAGTAAACGAACACAAAGCTGACATTAATAGAAATAAGGAAAGTACCGCGCTGTCACAACACATAGCAAAAACTAAACATAAGCCCGATTTTGACAACATAAAAATATTAGATAAAGTGAATAATGTAAGAAAGAGATACACAACAGAAAGTTTAAGGATACAACAAAAAATAGATAAAACAATGAATATAAAGGAGGACACTGACAACTTGAGCGCGAATTATAGAGTGGCAATAACATAAAATTAAAAATACAACCTGTGATACTAGTTTTATAGTTTTGTGTGTTTAAAAAATTTTTTTAAGTAATTTTAAAATAATTTTAAGTATATTTTTCCACAGATGACGTAGTAATTACTTACAATGTAAGTTAATTTTTTAAAAAATTTTGTTAATTATCACTAAATTAACGGTGTTGAAATAATTCTTCTTTTTAATAAAATAGACGAATCCCTTGAGAAAGTGAACAAAAAATTCACGAAACGTTGGGAAAATATGTAATAAAAAACTATGCATTTTTATTAACATAGCCTCATTAGCTTATGCAAAATCAAACTTCACATATTTAATTTCATTTGGTCGAGGTGTTGCTCAGGAATGTCTTGAAATTTTTGTTCCAACATTTTAAAGAAAGGTTCATGCTTATTTGTTCCCGGTTGCCGTCTTTCTGTGTATTTTGTAAACTGTGTTACTAGGTTAGGTTAGGTTATCAGGTTGCTGGTGAAAAGTATAAAGAAAGGGTTCCAGCCCACTTGGGTCCAATAATAATGGTCCCTTTGTGATACCTGTAAAGAAAAGGAAAGAGAAGGACAGTGTATCAAATAGAGTGAAAGGAGAAGAGTTAATAAAGATGTTAGAAGTTAGTTAGAAGAGAAGAGAGAGAGAGAGGTAAGGCGTACGGAGTTCCGTGCAGGAAGGTTCGTTCATGAATTTAAAACGCGAGTGAACCACCCGCTGCTCCTAATGAAGGAACTTATGTTCTTGAGCTCTATTTCTGAGAACTCGGAGAGGCTACCGAAGAGTCTTTTGCCCAGGAGGCGAAGGCGGTGGTCCTCCAAAGCTGGACAAAGGCATAAAAGGTGCATTATATTCTCTTCTTCTACGCCATTACAGCTTGTGCAGTAGTCATTGTAGGGGAGACCCATACGTCTAGCGTGGGTTCCAAAGGTGCAGTGCCCCGTGACCGTGGCCACGAGGTTGCGCAGGTGTGGTTTCGTGAAATCTAGAAGTTGTTTAGTTCTGTTTGAGTCAATGCGAGCCCAGATTGTTCTCGCAGTAGAGCAAGTTGGTTCATTGCACCATCTGGTTTGAGCCAACTGCAAGAAGGTAGCGTCAATTCGTCTCCAGCAAGATGAGAGTGGAAGCCTGCAGAGATTGTCAATGTCGACATCCCGAAGCAAGGTTCCCCTCTTAGCCAGATCATCCGCAATGATGTTGCCTGAAACGGACTCGTGCCCGCGTACCCATTTGAGGGTGATGCCTAGATTGCTCGCCATCGTGTTAAGTGCTGTGCGGCATTCCATGACAAGGCTGGATGTGGTGTACACACCAGTGAGGGCTTTAATCGCCGGTTGACTGTCGGTTATGATCTGAACATCAGCATTTGATATCCGGTAAAACCTTAGCCAGTATATTGCTCGTTTGATGGCAGATATTTCTGCTTGTATGATGCTACATTCGTCCGGGAGTCTGAAAGACATTTTGACCCGAACT
This sequence comes from Panzeria rudis, assembly GCA_956483635.1. Lineage (NCBI taxonomy): Eukaryota > Metazoa > Arthropoda > Insecta > Diptera > Tachinidae > Panzeria > Panzeria rudis. The sequence goes on from OY101449.1 coordinate 70,425,995, forward strand.
CCGCGATATAGACACCCCCGCCAACTCTCGTTCCCCATTTGGAGCCATCGGTGTAAATGTGTATGGACCCGTGTGGTGTTGGGGAAAAGTGCCCCGTCAAGGAGTATCGGAATTCTTTCCTGAAGGAGGGCTTCGGAGTGCAGTAGTCAATGAGATCCGGAATGCTATCAGTAGTCTCTAGAATGCTAGCATGACCCCACGGTAGATGGTTCCATGCGCCGATTGCGTTAAGCCTGATTGCTGTACGTAGTGCTAGCTTTCTGGCCAGCAGATCCACTGGTAGCCAGCACAACGCAGCGAAGAGAGCCTTTGTTGGTGTGGAATTTAGGGCACCAGTTATCATGATTGCCATTATGCGAAGAACCCTCTCTATACGAGATCGATTGCTCGCCAAGTCCAGTGCTTTCCATCAGACGGATATGCCATAAAAAAGTATAGGCTTGATCACTGTCTCTAATATCCAATTGACCTCTTTGGGATATATGCCCCAGGAGGGGCCAATGGCGTTTCTGCAAACATAAATTGCCGTTAAGGCTTTAGCTGATATTGCATGAAGTTTGTCACTCCATGTTAACTTGCTGTCCAGGACTACACCTAGATATTTGGCGTTGTCCGAAAGGGCCAGTGTGATGCCATTTAATTTTGGTAGCGTGAAAGCTGGAATTTTGTACCTTCTCGAGAAGAGAACTAATTCCGTTTTGGTTGGATTGACACTCAGGCCATTCTCCAGCCTTTGTGTTAACGTGTCTAGATGGAAGCCAGATATCGCCACCGCAACATCGTCTGCGTATGCAACGGTTTTGATATACATGGATTCCAATTTCTTAAGCAAAGCGTTTGCCGTCACATTCCACAGGAGGGGTGATAGTACTCCATCTTGCGGCCTACCTTTACGTGCGTGCCTGGTGATGCGTGCTACACCCAAAGTGGATGTGATCGTTCTGCTTTGAAGCATATTCTTTATAAGTTGATATATGGATCGGTCAATCCCTAGCTCCATGAGAGCTTGGATGATTGCCGCCGAATTAATATTGTTGAAGGCGCCTTCAATATCCATGAAGGCTACCAGTGTGAAGTTTTTATGCTCGAGTGACTTTTCTATGTATCCTACGAGCGAGTGCAAGGCCGTCTCAACTGATTTCCCCTTGGTATAGGCGTGCTGAGAGGCTGAAAGGAGAGTGCTGTCGACAGTTGTTCTGATATGAACGTCGATTAGCCGCTCCAGTGTCTTTAGAAGGATGGAGGTTAGGCTGATGGGTCTAAAGTCCTTCGCTTTGGAGTGCGATGCTTTACCCCCTTTCGGGATGAAGATAACATCGCAATTTGTCCATTGGTTTGGAATATATGACCATGAAAGGCAGGCCCTGTATATGCTAATTAGAAAGGGGGTAGCAAGATTTAAGTTGTGTTGCAGGTCTGCAGGGATTATGCCATCCGGACCAGGTGATTTGTACGGATGGAAACTTTTAATAGCACAGTGTAACTTGTCCACAGTAATCTCTATGGACACAGGGGACTGGCTAGTAGGAAAAGCCGCGTTCCGCGCTTCCGTGTAGGGTTGACAGCCTGGAAAGTTGGTGTCAACCAGGACCTCTAGAGTCTCCAGGGAGCTGTTGGTCCAATTGCCGTCCGATTTCTGGATAAATCCATGTATGGATGGCTGTTTAGCTAGGATTTTACGCAGTCTGCTAGCCTCGGAGGATTCTACATTGCTGCAGAATTCCTTCCAAGACTTGCGTTTAGCGTTCCTGACAAGGTTCTTAAATTTGTTCACGGAGGACTTATAGAGTGTCCAGTTACCTGTTCTCTTAGCCTCAATGAACAGCCTTCGGCAGTTCTTACGAGATTATGCAATATTATCAGACCACCATGGTGGACTGCGGTTAGGGCGTTGAATGGATGGTCTACAAGATAGGCTTGTGGCCTCCTTAAACGCATTGGTTAATTTGTCTACTGCTTTATCAATGTCTGCTACTACCTCTATGGTTGGAGGGCACGCAATTAGACTGGGGATCAGAAAAGGAGCAGTCTATTGAGACTCTCCAACCCTGAAAATGTGCGTGTCTCGTGCTGACAAGTGTTATGTCTAAGACCTCCTGCCTGTTAGAGACCGCAAAGGTGGGTTCTGAACCCCGAATTAGAACTACTAGGTTGTTATCTAGAATGAATTAAAAAATGCACTCACCTCTTACGTTGGTATTTGAGCTGCCCCAGATATGGTGGTGCGCGTTTCCGTCGGCGCCCATTAGAATGGGTATGCCCCTCTCTTTTGCTGCTCTCGCCATCTTATGGACCAAGGTGTGTGGTGGTGGGTCCATGTGGTCGTGAGCCACATAGCAGGACAGAATCATATAGCAGGACTGTCTCCCATGCTGCAGTAAGCGTATCTGCATCACTGTAATTAGAGAGAATTAAGAAGTTGAGGCTGGCTTTCGCTAAAATACAGGATCTAATGGTTTTGTCATTGTTACCTGAGCTTGCTGCGTACAGTAGTTTGTAGTCACTGGCGCTGAGTCCAAGAATCTTGCCGTTATTGGTCCACGGCTGCTGGACTAGCGCAATATCCTCCCCTTTCTCTGCTAGGCGGAGGGTTAGAGCAGCTGAGGCTGCCTTGGAGTGGTGAAGATTAATTTCTACTATCTTCGCCATTGTCAACATCGGGGTCACAGTTGACATCGACTTCGTCATCTCCTGGATTCAGGAGAGCGTCTTCGTCGTCCGCGAACACTAGTCCCTCGAGGAGCTCTCCAACCAGACATGAGTCTGATTGCGAGCACCCCGAAGTGACCGACTCCGCGTGTTCAACCATGGCCTCCGAGTTAACTATGCCCTCAGAGCCTTCAACTTGCGGCCCTACCAGTTGGCCGCTGGTGGCTTCGGGATCGCGCTTGTAATCGCCCCGGTATAAGCGAAGCCTGATACCCATAAACCCATAGTATACCAGGCCCTGCCTCTCTCGGAGTAACGCCAACGTCTCCTTATTAAGGATCACGATCACCTTCCTGCGGGCACCTACCGAATCGAAAACCCTTATTACCCTCCAGTCACTGGTTGGCATATCAGGGTTAGCTCTCCGGAAGATGTCCGGGATCGCCGCTGGGTCATGTGGCTCCGCCGGAATAATTGCAATTGCTCTCGGCCTGCGAGGTATTTCGCTGACCGAGACCAATTCCAGTCTCGCGCCAGGCCACACTTCCCCTAAAGCTTCTACGACGAGCTTAAGCTTGGATGCTGACCGTTCATCCATGCACGATACTAGCTTCACGTGCCCCTGAAACCAGCCGGCGTCGTTGAATTGTGGCGAGGGTCCCTGGCTCTCGCTGAGGTCCTGCAGGTAGGCATCTAGCAATTTATGACAGATCAATCCCCACTTTTCGTGGTTGATTGCTCCGTCAGCGTTGCTGCGGTCAAGAACAGCCCTTATCAGCGGGTTTCTAGCAACCTCGCTGTAAGGTCTGCTTATGACCCTATTTGCCCCTGCCTGGGACGCTTGCTAGTAGGCTGTGTACGTTGCTGGAGCGATTCCTCCCCAGATCTTCGGCACAGATGTTGCGGCATCACCGTGGGAGGAGCCTTCCAGCGCAGCTAAGTGGGCCTTAGCCCAGGCTAGCGAAGATTTCTCTTCACCAGTCATGGTCTCGGCCGGTTTGTTGCCTAACTGCTCGATGTAACGGTTAGAGGGGAGCTGTTAGCGACTGATTCTTCTTTAACCACTGACCAGCCATCCAGGACCTCGCACAGCTACCTACCACCTTGCCTTACAAGTGGGGTAGTTTTGGTCCGCGGGTCCTATACAGAAACAACACTACAAAGGGAAGCGCATCATTCCATTGGCTCCCGGCGGGCCCTATGACCACCTGTAGGTGTATCAAATGACTCGCAGAGTGCCGACAGGTGGAATGTCGATCGTGTAACGGATTTTATTCATTTTTCATTTCTGTCTTTGCACCTGTTACCCATGTGGAACATGACGATTATTTTGTCTTGACAAAAACGTTTTGTCTCAACGTTAAAATTCCGGCAAAAGCTGGCAACCCCGTTTATAACATCCCTGCGGAGCGAATAAAGGAAATAATCGCATTTTTCCTTTAATTTTGCATTCTCGCATGGCCGCTGCATTAACCGTTACGTCGGCTAGCCAATAAAAATCGTACGCGTAGACATTGAACGATCAGCAGATATTTTATAACAGGAGGTAGGACCCAACCTTATACGACCGTATCCAGGATCTCTTTTAGAAGAAAAGCGGGAAAATTTTATCAAACGGTTGTCTAGAGCACGAAGGGTTATAGAGAATTCATTTGGAATTCTAACTGCGAGATGGCGAATTTTGAGAGGAACTATGAACATGGCTCCAGATTCGGCAGAAAAAGTAGTTAAAGCAACTGTTGTACTTCACAACTACGTTAAAATGGACGATGGTTCATATTGCCCTGCTGATTACGTTGACCATGAAGTTGATAGTGTTTTGGTAAAAGGACTTTGGAGAAAAGAAACTTCTTCATTACCAAATGTCAGGCGTTTGGCTTCAAACAACTCTTCGCAGTCAGCATTTGCCTTAAGAGACATATTGCCAGACTATTTGTGGCAAAATAAAATATAGAAAGACTTACTTATTTACATACATAGTAACTCAACTAATTTTTCTATTAATTATAACAAAACCAACTTTAATTTTTAATTAATATTAAAAAAAACTAAGTTCTTTAATTCAACACAAATAGTTTATTGATAAAAATAAAAAAGGAACTCATTAAACTGTATAGCATAGGTTACAAATCCCTACAGTCGTTTTGTGATTGAGTACAAAACAAAACACAAGTAGGATGTATAACATAAAATTGGACCGATAGATACATATGTTAATTATTTCTCATATAGAAAATTCCACTAATCCAAAGCAAGATCTTTGACGCTTTCTTGGTTCTCCAGTTTTCTAGCATAAGTAAAAACATAGTTTATGATATTTAATTTTAACTCAACGCAGCCTAAATCACAAATTATCAACACAGCCAAAAACTTCATTCACCGGGTTTTAGAGATAAGTGACGATCAATTTCATACACAAAATATACAAAAAATAACAAGAATATTAACTAATAACAGTTTTCCTGCATCACTAATAAAATCCCTCATCATACAATATAAATCGTCAAAAAATAACCAACACGGCAACACTGACAGAGAAGATAAATGTTTTTACAGTGTAAAATTTGTTCCTGGCCTTACGGACAATAAAAACATAAAAACTGCAATAAATAAAAATAACGTTTGATTTGCTTACAAATCCAACAAAACACTAAGTACAATATTTACAAAAACAAAAACACCGATACACTGTGTTGCGGCTAGTGGAAAAGTAACTTTTTTCCGATTATTTTTTTCAGTGTTTTTAATGATGCAATTTTGTCACAGACATTCCAAGTAAACAAAAAACACATAAAGCTTATTTTTATGTTGGCCCGTTGATTTTTAATTGATTTTAGAAGTCAAATATACAAAATTTTCACGAAAAGAGGGGATTTCAAAATGATCTCATTTGATTTTGGTGACAGATATTTTGAAAAAAATCTGCCTTCGGACAAGTATCTTCTGTAAAAAAAAGGAATGTTGTTTGAGACATTTTCATATGCACCTTTTTTAGAGCGAAAACCCGACTAAAGGTCCATTTTTCCTTAAAATTTGGGTTAGGTAAGCAATATCTAAAAAGTCCCAGAGAGTCCCAGTTCCAAACCACTACAGAAATGTTACATATTTTGTTTTCAACGAACTGTGAAAAAATCAGCTGCCCATACCTGCCCTCCTGGGAGTTATAGCGATTTTAGTATATCACTCTCAGTATTTATTCCATAGAAATAGAATATTACATCAGAAGAAGTGTTTATTTGCTCATTTATTATTATTATATTATTATAATTTTTATTGTTAGATCCAGGTAGTTAATGCTGTTGTTCTCTTGTTTCTTCATTGTGAATACGATGTTTTTGTGTTGTTTGTTCAATAAGTTCATGATCTCCTCCTCGTTATCTTTCTCCACTATGCATATAAAAGTGCAATGAAGTTCACTGTGGTTTCCATTATAATTTTGACAGTCAAGAATTATGGAATACATTAAAATTTCCTATCAGGAACTGCATGAGTTGATGCAACAGAGTAAAACTAGAAACGTGGAGGATGTTTTGGAATTGCTTGATCATGAGCATGGAGTGAAAAGTAGTTTAATATTTCCAAACATAAAAGATAAATTGAAAAAGTTCGTCAATAAGTACAATACACGTCTTCAAGAGTTTAACAGGATGTATGAACGGCTTGGAGCTACGGACTGGATTCAAGAGGGCTATATTGAAGTTGGAAATCATCCAACTACTTCAAAACGAAAACCCGAACCTAAGGAATTGACATTATGCTGTGAGAAAACAAAGAAGAAAAGAAGTATGGAACTAATGGAAACAGAAGAGGTTTCTGCAGATTTAATTAAATACACAGCTGAAGAATTGAGAAAAGAGGAAGAAGGGGATATAAAGGCAGCTTTGGCTTTCTTCATTGACATGAAACTCAGCGTTTATCAGTGGCAAAAGTTAAAAGAATATCATGAAAAATACAATTACTTTCCTAGTTACTTTACCATGCGAGGAAAACATCAAGAAAAGACAATTGTGAAGACATATTACATTATCTGCTCGCCAATTCTGATCCCGCAATCACAAGTAGGAGAATACTGAAGGAGAAGAAACACCTGCAATTATCAGAGGAAGCAATGAACTTATTGGTAGATGACTGATAATTTGTAATTTTTCTGTAGAATGCAATAAAATATGCCTGTGTTATAAAATAGTATCTTCAAAGTTTTTTTTTTATTCTACATCTATTCTAGCACTCCACAAAAATGAGCATAACTCTCTTAAAACTGAAGCTATTGACTTCAAACCGGTATCAAATTAAAGCTTTTATTGCCACCTTTCAAATAAGAAATGAAATAGATTTTGGTTTTATATAAAATTTCAGAGTTTTTCAACAAATATCGAAAAATCATGAAAATTTGACGTTTATAATTCTTGTTCGGACCACCCTATAATTTATTTTAAAAACTAATCATAGGGTATTTATCAGAAATAAAAGAAGAATTAAAATAAATTTTTTTTTAAATTTTTCGAAATTTTTTTTTTTTTTACTTTTGTTGAAAATTTGACCCAACAATTTTTTTCGGTGTAAATTTTTTTTCACTCATTCTGTTTGGGATTTCATTCTGACCAATCTGTAGAAGTTTCTCATCGATACAATTAAAATTACAGTTTAGGCAATATGATTTCCAAAAAATTCCGGTTTCGCAACACTGTGCGATAGCCAAATTACAACAAAACAACGTTGTTTACGAAATACCATGCAAAGGTAATGAAAGCAACAGCTGCGATCTAGTTTATATTGGCACAACAAAGAGAAATTTAGAGATAAGAGTAAACGAACACAAAGCTGACATTAATAGAAATAAGGAAAGTACCGCGCTGTCACAACACATAGCAAAAACTAAACATAAGCCCGATTTTGACAACATAAAAATATTAGATAAAGTGAATAATGTAAGAAAGAGATACACAACAGAAAGTTTAAGGATACAACAAAAAATAGATAAAACAATGAATATAAAGGAGGACACTGACAACTTGAGCGCGAATTATAGAGTGGCAATAACATAAAATTAAAAATACAACCTGTGATACTAGTTTTATAGTTTTGTGTGTTTAAAAAATTTTTTTAAGTAATTTTAAAATAATTTTAAGTATATTTTTCCACAGATGACGTAGTAATTACTTACAATGTAAGTTAATTTTTTAAAAAATTTTGTTAATTATCACTAAATTAACGGTGTTGAAATAATTCTTCTTTTTAATAAAATAGACGAATCCCTTGAGAAAGTGAACAAAAAATTCACGAAACGTTGGGAAAATATGTAATAAAAAACTATGCATTTTTATTAACATAGCCTCATTAGCTTATGCAAAATCAAACTTCACATATTTAATTTCATTTGGTCGAGGTGTTGCTCAGGAATGTCTTGAAATTTTTGTTCCAACATTTTAAAGAAAGGTTCATGCTTATTTGTTCCCGGTTGCCGTCTTTCTGTGTATTTTGTAAACTGTGTTACTAGGTTAGGTTAGGTTATCAGGTTGCTGGTGAAAAGTATAAAGAAAGGGTTCCAGCCCACTTGGGTCCAATAATAATGGTCCCTTTGTGATACCTGTAAAGAAAAGGAAAGAGAAGGACAGTGTATCAAATAGAGTGAAAGGAGAAGAGTTAATAAAGATGTTAGAAGTTAGTTAGAAGAGAAGAGAGAGAGAGAGGTAAGGCGTACGGAGTTCCGTGCAGGAAGGTTCGTTCATGAATTTAAAACGCGAGTGAACCACCCGCTGCTCCTAATGAAGGAACTTATGTTCTTGAGCTCTATTTCTGAGAACTCGGAGAGGCTACCGAAGAGTATTTTGCCCAGGAGGCGAAGGCGGTGGTCCTCCAAAGCTGGACAAAGGCATAAAAGGTGCATTATATTCTCTTCTTCTACGCCATTACAGCTTGTGCAGTAGTCATTGTAGGGGAGACCCATACGTCTAGCGTGGGTTCCAAAGGTGCAGTGCCCCGTGACCGTGGCCACGAGGTTGCGCAGGTGTGGTTTCGTGAAATCTAGAAGTTGTTTAGTTCTGTTTGAGTCAATGCGAGCCCAGATTGTTCTCGCAGTAGAGCAAGTTGGTTCATTGCACCATCTGGTTTGAGCCAACTGCAAGAAGGTAGCGTCAATTCGTCTCCAGCAAGATGAGAGTGGAAGCCTGCAGAGATTGTCAATGTCGACATCCCGAAGCAAGGTTCCCCTCTTAGCCAGATCATCCGCAATGATGTTGCCTGAAACGGACTCGTGCCCGCGTACCCATTTGAGGGTGATGCCTAGATTGCTCGCCATCGTGTTAAGTGCTGTGCGGCATTCCATGACAAGGCTGGATGTGGTGTACACACCAGTGAGGGCTTTAATCGCCGGTTGACTGTCGGTTATGATCTGAACATCAGCATTTGATATCCGGTAAAACCTTAGCCAGTATATTGCTCGTTTGATGGCAGATATTTCTGCTTGTATGATGCTACATTCGTCCGGGAGTCTGAAAGACATTTTGACCCGAACTCCGCGATATAGACACCCCCGCCAACTCTCGTTCCCCATTTGGAGCCATCGGTGTAAATGTGTATGGACCCGTGTGGTGTTGGGGAAAAGTGCCCCGTCAAGGAGTATCGGAATTCTTTCCTGAAGGAGGGCTTCGGAGTGCAGTAGTCAATGAGATCCGGAATGCTATCAGTAGTCTCTAGAATGCTAGCATGACCCCACGGTAGATGGTTCCATGCGCCGATTGCGTTAAGCCTGATTGCTGTACGTAGTGCTAGCTTTCTGGCCAGCAGATCCACTGGTAGCCAGCACAACGCAGCGAAGAGAGCCTTTGTTGGTGTGGAATTTAGGGCACCAGTTATCATGATTGCCATTATGCGAAGAACCCTCTCTATACGAGATCGATTGCTCGCCAAGTCCAGTGCTTTCCATCAGACGGATATGCCATAAAAAAGTATAGGCTTGATCACTGTCTCTAATATCCAATTGACCTCTTTGGGATATATGCCCCAGGAGGGGCCAATGGCGTTTCTGCAAACATAAATTGCCGTTAAGGCTTTAGCTGATATTGCATGAAGTTTGTCACTCCATGTTAACTTGCTGTCCAGGACTACACCTAGATATTTGGCGTTGTCCGAAAGGGCCAGTGTGATTCCATTTAATTTTGGTAGCGTGAAAGCTGGAATTTTGTACCTTCTCGAGAAGAGAACTAATTCCGTTTTGGTTGGATTGACACTCAGGCCATTCTCCAGCCTTTGTGTTAACGTGTCTAGATGGAAGCCAGATATCGCCACCGCAACATCGTCTGCGTATGCAACGGTTTTGATATACATGGATTCCAATTTCTTAAGCAAAGCGTTTGCCGTCACATTCCACAGGAGGGGTGATAGTACTCCATCTTGCGGCCTACCTTTACGTGCGTGCCTGGTGATGCGTGCTACACCCAAAGTGGATGTGATCGTTCTGCTTTGAAGCATATTCTTTATAAGTTGATATATGGATCGGTCAATCCCTAGCTCCATGAGAGCTTGGATGATTGCCGCCGAATTAATATTGTTGAAGGCGCCTTCAATATCCATGAAGGCTACCAGTGTGAAGTTTTTATGCTCGAGTGACTTTTCTATGTATCCTACGAGCGAGTGCAAGGCCGTCTCAACTGATTTCCCCTTGGTATAGGCGTGCTGAGAGGCTGAAAGGAGAGTGCTGTCGACAGTTGTTCTGATATGAACGTCGATTAGCCGCTCCAGTGTCTTTAGAAGGATGGAGGTTAGGCTGATGGGTCTAAAGTCCTTCGCTTTGGAGTGCGATGCTTTACCCCCTTTCGGGATGAAGATAACATCGCAATTTGTCCATTGGTTTGGAATATATGACCATGAAAGGCAGGCCCTGTATATGCTAATTAGAAAGGGGGTAGCAAGATTTAAGTTGTGTTGCAGGTCTGCAGGGATTATGCCATCCGGACCAGGTGATTTGTACGGATGGAAACTTTTAATAGCACAGTGTAACTTGTCCACAGTAATCTCTATGGACACAGGGGACTGGCTAGTAGGAAAAGCCGCGTTCCGCGCTTCCGTGTAGGGTTGACAGCCTGGAAAGTTGGTGTCAACCAGGACCTCTAGAGTCTCCAGGGAGCTGTTGGTCCAATTGCCGTCCGATTTCTGGATAAATCCATGTATGGATGGCTGTTTAGCTAGGATTTTACGCAGTCTGCTAGCCTCGGAGGATTCTACATTGCTGCAGAATTCCTTCCAAGACTTGCGTTTAGCGTTCCTGACAAGGTTCTTAAATTTGTTCACGGAGGACTTATAGAGTGTCCAGTTACCTGTTCTCTTAGCCTCAATGAACAGCCTTCGGCAGTTCTTACGAGATTATGCAATATTATCAGACCACCATGGTGGACTGCGGTTAGGGCGTTGAATGGATGGTCTACAAGATAGGCTTGTGGCCTCCTTAAACGCATTGGTTAATTTGTCTACTGCTTTATCAATGTCTGCTACTACCTCTATGGTTGGAGGGCACGCAATTAGACTGGGGATCAGAAAAGGAGCAGTCTATTGAGACTCTCCAACCCTGAAAATGTGCGTGTCTCGTGCTGACAAGTGTTATGTCTAAGACCTCCTGCCTGTTAGAGACCGCAAAGGTGGGTTCTGAACCCCGAATTAGAACTACTAGGTTGTTATCTAGAATGAATTAAAAAATGCACTCACCTCTTACGTTGGTATTTGAGCTGCCCCAGATATGGTGGTGCGCGTTTCCGTCGGCGCCCATTAGAATGGGTATGCCCCTCTCTTTTGCTGCTCTCGCCATCTTATGGACCAAGGTGTGTGGTGGTGGGTCCATGTGGTCGTGAGCCACATAGCAGGACAGAATCATATAGCAGGACTGTCTCCCATGCTGCAGTAAGCGTATCTGCATCACTGTAATTAGAGAGAATTAAGAAGTTGAGGCTGGCTTTCGCTAAAATACAGGATCTAATGGTTTTGTCATTGTTACCTGAGCTTGCTGCGTACAGTAGTTTGTAGTCACTGGCGCTGAGTCCAAGAATCTTGCCGTTATTGGTCCACGGCTGCTGGACTAGCGCAATATCCTCCCCTTTCTCTGCTAGGCGGAGGGTTAGAGCAGCTGAGGCTGCCTTGGAGTGGTGAAGATTAATTTCTACTATCTTCGCCATTGTCAACATCGGGGTCACAGTTGACATCGACTTCGTCATCTCCTGGATTCAGGAGAGCGTCTTCGTCGTCCGCGAACACTAGTCCCTCGAGGAGCTCTCCAACCAGACATGAGTCTGATTGCGAGCACCCCGAAGTGACCGACTCCGCGTGTTCAACCATGGCCTCCGAGTTAACTATGCCCTCAGAGCCTTCAACTTGCGGCCCTACCAGTTGGCCGCTGGTGGCTTCGGGATCGCGCTTGTAATCGCCCCGGTATAAGCGAAGCCTGATACCCATAAACCCATAGTATACCAGGCCCTGCCTCTCTCGGAGTAACGCCAACGTCTCCTTATTAAGGATCACGATCACCTTCCTGCGGGCACCTACCGAATCGAAAACCCTTATTACCCTCCAGTCACTGGTTGGCATATCAGGGTTAGCTCTCCGGAAGATGTCCGGGATCGCCGCTGGGTCATGTGGCTCCGCCGGAATAATTGCAATTGCTCTCGGCCTGCGAGGTATTTCGCTGACCGAGACCAATTCCAGTCTCGCGCCAGGCCACACTTCCCCTAAAGCTTCTACGACGAGCTTAAGCTTGGATGCTGACCGTTCATCCATGCACGATACTAGCTTCACGTGCCCCTGAAACCAGCCGGCGTCGTTGAATTGTGGCGAGGGTCCCTGGCTCTCGCTGAGGTCCTGCAGGTAGGCATCTAGCAATTTATGACAGATCAATCCCCACTTTTCGTGGTTGATTGCTCCGTCAGCGTTGCTGCGGTCAAGAACAGCCCTTATCAGCGGGTTTCTAGCAACCTCGCTGTAAGGTCTGCTTATGACCCTATTTGCCCCTGCCTGGGACGCTTGCTAGTAGGCTGTGTACGTTGCTGGAGCGATTCCTCCCCAGATCTTCGGCACAGATGTTGCGGCATCACCGTGGGAGGAGCCTTCCAGCGCAGCTAAGTGGGCCTTAGCCCAGGCTAGCGAAGATTTCTCTTCACCAGTCATGGTCTCGGCCGGTTTGTTGCCTAACTGCTCGATGTAACGGTTAGAGGGGAGCTGTTAGCGACTGATTCTTCTTTAACCACTGACCAGCCATCCAGGACCTCGCACAGCTACCTACCACCTTGCCTTACAAGTGGGGTAGTTTTGGTCCGCGGGTCCTATACAGAAACAACACTACAAAGGGAAGCGCATCATTCCATTGGCTCCCGGCGGGCCCTATGACCACCTGTAGGTGTATCAAATGACTCGCAGAGTGCCGACAGGTGGAATGTCGATCGTGTAACGGATTTTATTCATTTTTCATTTCTGTCTTTGCACCTGTTACCCATGTGGAACATGACGATTATTTTGTCTTGACAAAAACGTTTTGTCTCAACGTTAAAATTCCGGCAAAAGCTGGCAACCCCGTTTATAACATCCCTGCGGAGCGAATAAAGGAAATAATCGCATTTTTCCTTTAATTTTGCATTCTCGCATGGCCGCTGCATTAACCGTTACGTCGGCTAGCCAATAAAAATCGTACGCGTAGACATTGAACGATCAGCAGATATTTTATAACAGGAGGTAGAGAAAAAAGACATGCACAGCAGAGAGCTGCACGATCAGTTGTTTGCGTGATTTAGGTATACTCGTCTTAATCGCGGTTGCGGTGTGATCGCCACCGCATTGCTTTTGCTCAAGTATTAACCATATCCGTACACGCTTGAGTATTGCTACGTTTGAGCTTCTAGCATACTCAATCATATGCGTTCGCGGTGACTGCTCTGCTTTACTTTTTTCACACATTCGGCAGTCGTACTCGTACTTAACGTACACAACAAAAACAACATTTGTATACGAACATGCCAGCACACTCAATGATGAGTTCTTTATATGAAGTAAATACATCGTTGCCACTGTGTAATTATACAAAAGCTGTACTCTGTTCTGCTGTGTACGTTGAAAAATTAAGTTGATGTTAATTTTTCCATTGTTCCTTGGAATATTAATCATACCCAATTCTTTCTGAATATAACGTTACGAACCTTAGCCTAATAATCAATTTAGATTCACAAAGCAAATACGTTCGAAATAATCATATTAATAGTACTAATTTTCGTTTACAAGCATGCTCATTGATAACGGTAAATATCTTTTGATGATTCTCTTTCTTACTGAAAAGAAAATTTAATCGTTGCAATAAAATTAGTGTTAGTTTTGAAGTGATTACTGCCGGTAGGTGGAATATTTTATCATGGCGTCTAACAACGATTTGGTTGCTGAAAAAATTGCAAGTGGAATTTACTCCCTGTCTCCAAAGCGAAAAGGAAAAAGTATTATTTGGACTATTTTGGCCGAAATGTTCAAGGAAGATGGCACCTTATTAGAAGGATTGGTATATTGCCGCACCTGCCGTGTCGTACTAAAATGTTTAGGAAATCAAACATCCAACTTAAATCGTCACAAGTGTTGCCAAGCCATAAAACGTCCCCAAATAGTAAAAACTGTTACAACAGTTGACAGATAGCTAGCCATTGACACCTGCGCAGAATGGATTATTGAAGATTGCCGTCCATTTTCATCTGTTAGTGGATCGGGCTTCGGCAAGCTGGCTAAGTTTTTTATTAAAATCGGTGCACACTACGGAGAGAATGTTGATGTGGACGACTTATTGCCCAACGCTACAACGATTTCTCGCAAAATTCAAAAAATAGCGCATGAAAAGAGGGAAACCTGTAGTGCAGAAATTAAGAGCATTGTGAAAAGTGGTGGAGCATCAGTCACAATTGATATGTGGTCTGATAGATATGTCAATCGAAATTTTTTAGGCGCAACGGTACATTTTCAGAAAAATTTCGAGATGTTTAATATAATTTTGGGATTGAAATCGATGGATTTTGAAAAGTCAACCGGCGAAAATATTTTAAAAAAGCTAAAAACATTATTTAATCAGTTTGGTGTCGAAGATATTGATTCTATTAAATTCGTTACTGACCGAGGCGCAAACATTGTAAAGGCATTAGAAAGTAGAACTCGTTTAAGCTGCAGCAGTCATTTGCTTGCAAATGTTTTAGATAAGTCACGTGAACTTGGAGAAACATTGCAGGCATGCAAAAAAATCGTAAAATACTTCAAGAAAGCAAACTTGCAGCACAAATTACCAACATCTCTTAAAAATCCATGCCCAACTCGCTGGAATTCAAATTATACCATGCTTAGATCTATTACTGATAATTGGAGTGAAATCAATACAGTATTAACAGAAACAGGAGAAACTCAACGACTTCTACATATGAATCTATCAACGCTGACAGTCTTAGTTGAACTTTGTAAACGTTTCGAAGTTATTTTTAAGAAGTTGCAGGTTTGCAGTTCCCCTTCATTGTGCTTCGTTTTGCCGTCAATTTACAAAATTAAATGCGTATGCGCTCCTATTGACAACGATATTCCTGCTATTTCAGCTTTGAAAGAAAATATCATCAACAATGTAGAGCTAATTTGGGTACGTAATGTATCAATATGGCACCAGGCAACGTTCTTCCTATTTCCACCAGCGATAACCAAACAACCAAATGATATCAATGTTATAAAAGAGTTTTGTATTTCACAAATCAAATCAAATTTGGATTATGCAAATTCAACTTCCCAACAAACGCTATTGGTAAGCAATGATTCTCCCGGTACTTCTCATCCAACATGTTCAGAGGCACGATCATCTACGACAACCACCACCCCATTTCCATTTGATGAACACATTATTTCAAATAAATCATCACCAACTCCCACTAATCACGATAATCAGTTCTTTTTTTCAAACTGGATACAGAAACCTGGAAATACATTGGAAGAATCTGCTCATGATGAAGTGGAAAAGTACAGCAAAGAAGTAGTGAATATGACCGACGATTTCGATGTAATTCAGTGGTGGAAAAGCAATGAAAAATATTATCCTCGTTTATGCAAGTTAGCCTTACAAATTCATTCAATACCTGCAAGCAGTGCTGCAGGTATTGAACAGTTTGTTGTTTTTAAAAAATTTTCCTAAAACTTAAAAAGTTTTTAAAACGTAAAATTTATGATAAAATAAAATTGAATAAATCTTAATTTGAAAAAAAAAACATCTATTTGTATTTAGCTTTTGCGTTCTGCAAAAATTGCAGTAAATGTAAAATATTAGCGACGCATATATTCATATGAATGTATGTAATATGTATGTGTCATGTTTTTCAAAATTACCTCTATCATGTTTCAGGGCATAGTTAGGGCATTTATCGCTTCAGGTAACGAAATGATAAATAACGCCCCGTCTCATTTTCAATGTTTATTTTATTAAACTCTCATAACACAATGTGAAACATTGTTTTTCGGAATCGAAATTTGGTTTTTTGTAATGCTGTGCACTTGCATTTTTCACTCTCAGTACGAAAGATAGCTACGTTGAAGAACAAATTTAATTTTTAGGAATGAATTCTTGTATACAAATATAAGCAAGTAGCGCCTTAAGAAATGTTTTGTGAAAGATTTTTTCGTAAATATAATTTTTGGGTAATTTTGAATCTTTTATTGTGTAAGATTTAATCTTAAGGCATCACTGATTGTTTGTGGAGAAAACTTCCAAAAGCAACTATAAAAAAATAATAGAGTACGAAAAGACAAAATACTAAAAGTTTTGCTCATGCAGATTGCGATGTTTGCTGCTACTGGTTTTTGCGCTCATTGTTTTTATGTACACACACACACCGCAAAGTAGCGCGCATATTATGATCGCATCAACTCTCTGTAAATAAACGGCGAGTCAAATCAACACCGCAAATTTTTTTTTGTGTTGTTTAAAGTACTCAGATGTGTAAAGTATAGAGTACATATGCGGTGTATTTATGGTTGCGGTGTGATCGCGCCGTTCCCTGATGCACAGACAGTCAAGAAATAACCAGCGAATCGATAAGTTCGCTTCTATCGAAAGGTAAAAAAAAGTTAAAAGTGACGCGCTTTTAAAAATTTATAGTGTTGAAAAGATATTAAGAAAATTTAAGAAAACTGCTAATTTTTATTGATTTTTTAAAATTGAAAAGTTTTAGTTTTCAAATGTGAAATATAACCGAGATATTTTGCAGAGCATCGGAAACATCCAGCATAAAAAGCATTGTGTTAAATAAAATGAAAAGGAAACAGAGAAATTTAATTTTATAAAAACATTTATTGAAAAAAATTAAAATTATGATTTTTTTTAATTCGTTTTCTATACGCGTGCATATAAATTGATTAACTTCTTGGATGCCGCACATATTTTCGGCAAAAAAAGAAGAATCCAACAAAGAATATCAAAAAATTAAAATTATAAATTAAACTATATGTTCCTGTTGATAGTGTTAAAACAATTTATGAAACACTATTGCAATAATCTGAAGCAATAAGTGTGGGGCGGTATACGTATCGTCACCTAAAATCTAAAAGGCCGTCAAAAATGGCGGAAAAGTTTTCATGATTGTGCCCAAAAGGGAAGAAACTAAGAGACCAACCTAAATTACGACGCAAAGCGTTGTCTGGCTGTCAAAATTTCTCATGCCGATACAAAATGTATGAAACCAACCGAAATAACGCGGCGTCAACGCTTTGCAATTGGAAAATCCAATTTTGACAGCGCGTAAAGAAGTGAAGTTGGCTGCAAAAGTAGTGTTGTTTATTTTGTTAATGCTCACACATATACTTACAGTAATGTACATGTAGCTACTTTCAGGTCAATTAAGCGTCTTCATCTCATTTCTTATTTCTATTTAGAGTTTTTTATTAATCAAAGTGAGTAAACATTACTGTTTCTGGCACAACGTTAACGCTCTAATTTAGGTTACCCATGTCAGCGTAAAAGCTAAGCGTTAAATTACGTTGCGCTTTGCGTCGTAATTTAGGTTGGTCTGTAAGAAAAGCAACGAGTTAATATAATTATTGTAAAAGTCAAATGTGCTATTTCCAATGAGTGTGCGAATTTCAGTTCATACATTACGTTGTATTTTTGTAAACTCAATTTACCACGTATATTGTAAAATGTGTTAAATAAGGTAAAATCATTAGTCGTAATTTATCATTTTGTGTGGTGAACTGAGAAAAGGAAAAAAACAAATAAACCATAACTAAAAGGAAAATAAGTTTTCCAAACCCTGATCATGCAAACAATTATATTTACATGTATGTGACGAAAGTGAAATTTTAAACAAGTATGATAATACAAATGTAAAAAAAAAATTCTAAATATTAAACAAAAAATTTTCATAAGATTAATAACATGCTTGAACTACAATCAAATGAACACCAACAATTAATGAACAATAAGCAAATAACAACAAAAGTTTTGATAACCAGCAAGCAGCAAATAAACATCAACAGAGCAAATAAATAACAACCAACAACAGCAGCAAACGAACAACAACCAGCAAACAACAAATAAGAAAAAACCAACCAGCAAACCACAAATAAACAACAACCAGCAAATATCAACAAAAGCGCATCAGCTATACGCCCTGGAACTCCTCTTCGCCCACTTAGAAATGACAGCAACATCAGAATAAGTATCATTAATATATTGGAAACAAGATTTGTATGTATTTATTATTTCATAAATAGTATTTTGTAATTATGTACTTAAATCACCTATTAGGGTGGCACTTGTAAATATATTCGTACATATAATTACACAATACTTCAATATTATTTTTATTATTACTTTTATTATAATTATTATTTACTAACAACATTTTGTCACTTATACACTTTTACTTTAACCGTAACCCTTGCTCGACAATTGTCATTTGGACGTTGTTCTTTTACAAGGTCAAAAATCAATCACATAAACTTTTATATTTAAACAGGCTGACAACCACTGATAGTGGACTGTACACTCCTACAATTGACGGGTAATGTTCTTTACACAAACATTTCATATATATGCTGTGGTATTACTTTCGGCAAGTGTATATATATTATATGTTATGCGTCGGGAAAGCGGGTTGAGAACCATTTGCCACTGGCTAGCTGGACAATTTGTATCTTGCCACTTAACCGTAGCTTGAACCGATAGTTTCCTACCTTTGAAGGATTTAAATTCCCTTTTCGCTAAAATTACTAGTGACGCGTAACATATATGGCGCCCAACGCTAAAGCATAGTTTAATGCTTTTTTTTGGATTTCATAGGGGTCGTCTTGATAGTAGGATTGCTTTGTGGATTGGTACTGGCATAAGTCTTGACTTTGGGCAATTAAGCCTAGATTTCAATAGCGATGCGAGAGCCAACACACGTAAGTAATACGAATATAGGCACAGAGCTTAACATCAAGACGCATATATATTCAATTTGAATGATCCACAAGACCGGAACTGACATACGAGTAAGTCGGTTACCGTCGCGGTGATAATTTGTATCGAGAGATTTTATACGGCATTATTAAATGATATCAGCCCTATTTGACCATTGATAAACGGCGATAATGTTGCGATACATTTGATCATAGCCTGTTCAGTACACCTCTGTGAAAGTAGGAGATCGAATACATACGTATACGCTTGGGACATCAATTTCAGTTCAGAAAACGACTTGATATGCCAAGTAGTAACTTTTAGGAAAATTCTGAGTATAGTTATACTCATTGCATTTCTAATATTGAATATAAACACAACCGCAATCTTTTTTTTTACTTGAGCCTGCATCTGCTTAGCATTCCTAGAATTTATCACTCATTGTATCACACAGCTCATTTACGCACGATACATTTTTTTAAAATACAGTAATTATTATTTTTTCGCCTGGCATAGATAGAATAAGAAGCGACTTAGTTTCTTCCTTTTACTTTAGCAATCGAGCATTGGATTTGCACATTTTTACTTCCAATTCTCTTCCGCACTAACAGTGAGCGGAGCTTTTCTCGCGCTCCCTATTTTATTATTATTATTTCCTTAATAGAGATACACATGCAATACACATCTATAAAATTTGTCCGAATATCTTTTTTTCTCTTGGGTTTGGAACACAAGAGCCTAACAGGACATATTTCTGTTAAGAAACAATTATTTTTCGCACAAGTAGTGTGTAAAAATCTTGTCTAGTTTAGCACGTTATGTACAGTTACAACACATTGACAAAGCCAGACCTAAAGAAATCAGTTCCACGTAGTAAAACCACAGGTCAGGTACCAATAGGTAGCAAGGGAAAAATAGTTACAGCGACTCGCGATTTAAGTTCATCCATTACGAGAGGAAGAGGGCGTGGTAGCACACCCATATCCCGTAGATCAAGTAGTGTTATTAGTTCGCAATCTAGCATTAGAGCGATAAGAGCTTCATCGGTTTCACTTTCTTCGGATTCACATAGTCAGAGGACTGAAGTTTCAATAGACAGGGAAATTCTAATAAAAACGGAAACATTACCCGACACTGAGACAGTCGATATAAGTAACTTAGATCAGACATTAGGGGTTAGTGAAAAGCAGGACAATTCAGAAATGGCCACCGGTGGGCGTTCCGACACGCCTCCGCCTCAGGATACGCACACTTGGATAAGAACTGATACCATAGATTCAGTTATAGCATACGTGAGGGAAGCAATGAGGAGTACTCAAGAGGAGTTCAGAAGAGAAATTGCAGATATCAGAACGAATTTACAACGATCGCCAACAGAAAGGGGAACGAATACTTCTCAGCCTTTTCAAAATTTTAACGGTAACTCAAATGCTTCTTCAGCAAACTATCCCATTAAGCTAAAAGACTGGAACGTTTCGTTCAGTGGTGATGAAGACCCACAAGAATTTTTATTCAAAATAGACACGCTCACAGAAAGAAGTCAGCGTTCGCTAGACTACCTGATGGCAAATTTCCACATCTTCCTCAAAGGTAAAGCAGAATCCTCGTTTTGGCTTTACATGAAGCAAAATCCTAGAGTAAACTATTCAGTATTCAAAAGGGCCATTACCAAACAGTTTGGCACGCTTGAAAGTGACCTTGATATTCTGATGAAAATGTCCGCCAGAAAACAGTATCCAAAAGAGTCTTATGACGATTTTCACTCCTCTTTGGTTAAAATGAACTTAAAACTTAACGATCCCCTGGATGATAGGGCCCTGATTAAGATTATTAGGAGAAACGTTCGACCAGAACTGCTGAACATGACGTTTGTCTCTACATCCAGTGATTTAGATTCATACCGTGATTTGCTTAGAGAAGCCGAAAGATCTCTAAGGGCGCATACCGTTTCCAAACCCCCACCAAACAGGCCGCGTCATGTAGATGAGGTTTCCATTGAATCGTCGTCTGATCAGATAGCTAGCGATGAATCGGGCGCAGAATTCGATCCACAAGTAGAAGCCTTAAGGGCTGACAAACAGTTAGCGAAGGGAGATTATTCCAGGATTAAGTGCTGGAATTGCCTAAAGTTAGGTCACAGTTATATTTACTGTCCCGAAAATACCAGATCGCTGTTCTGTATTAAATGTGGCCAGAAGGGTGTAACCACTCCAGAGTGTAGCAACCCTTATTCGGTAAACAGGCGACGGAACGAGCGGGCGACCGGGGATGCTCGTTCCAAGGACTAAATCCCGAGTTCAGTTCTAGTGACGAGAGTAAATCCTCACAGGGGGATTTGCTCTCTGATACTCATAGCAACCCTGACATACAACCTTATTTACCTATTCCCAATTTTAACGAAAAACCACTCCTAGAGCCTAAAGCTTCACGGCAGATCTTAAAATGCAGAGCACGATACACATTGAGAAAGAAATTCAGAAAAGCCATTGAGACAACATTTCTGTCAAACACCGACGACGGGAGACCATATGCCAGAATTAGAATTCTCGATAGAGAAATATCTTGTCTATTGGACTCCTGTGCGAATGTGACAGTGTTGGGGAAAGGGAGTCTGGACTTCATAAATAACCACGATATTCAGCTAAAAAAGTTTAGGTCTCATATTTCCACCGCAAACGGATCAAAGAATCAGGTCTTAGGATACTGCAAGCTTCCAGTAAATTTTAAGGGAGTTACGAAAGATATTGTTTTTTATATAGTATCAGGTCCAGAGCAACAGGCTTACTTAGGCGTTGACTTTTGGCGAGCTTATGCTCTTGCTCCACAAATAATTCCATCAGTCGACTGTTTACAGATAACTGAAAAGACTGATGCTCTCTATCACGAACTTAGTCCCGAACAAACGCTACGCCTGGAGTCTGTTATATTGAACTTTCCTTCTTATGAAACGCGGGGACTCGGATGTATACCCCTACTGGAGCATCACATCGACACAGGCGATGCGATCCCAGTAAAATCAAAACATTACCCACTTTCTCCTCCCAAACAAGCGGAGGTATACGGGGAACTGGACCGACTATTAGCCTTGGTGGTAATAGAAGAATCGAACTCCCCATGGTGTAGCCCCATTGTTGCCGTGCAAAAACCAGGCAAAATAAGACTCTGTCTAGACTGCAGAACACTGAATTCGTTGACCAAAAAGGACTCATATCCGCTCCCACATATTAGTGGATTGTTTAGTAGGCTTCATGACACATACCATATCAGCGGAATAAACTTAAAGGATGCATTCTTCCAAATTAAATTGACCGACGGCTCTAGGGAAAAGACTGCCTTCGACGTACCTGGCAGAGGTCTGTATCAGTATTGATTCATGCCTTTTGGCGTATGCAACAGGCCTCAGACGATGAGTCGCCTTATGGATAGAACCATTCCATCCACGCTAAGAGAGAATGTATTTATCTACTTGGATGATCTTCTCGTCTGTAGCCCTGATTTTGATAGCCATCTCCGTTTATTATTGGAAGTTGCAAAGTGCCTACAATCTGCCGGCCTTACAATAAATGTAGGCGAAAGCAAATTTTGCCAGCGGGAGATTAAGTACTTAGGGTATCGAGTAGGTGGAGGAACCTTAAAGGTCGATCCAGAAAAGGTAGCAGCGATTACACAATTTCCTGTGCCAAAAACACCCCGCCAAATAAGACGCTTCGTCGACATGGCAAACTGGTACCGCAATTTTATTCGAAATTTTTCTGATCTGGCAGGCCCTCTCACAGATAACTTACGCAATAATGTTAAACCGTTTCGTCTGAGCCAAGAGGCTATAAACTCATTTGACCAACTGAAAACTGCCCTTTCTAGTGCTCCTGTCTTGGCCCATCCAAATATTTCTGCCGAATTCGTTATTCAGTGTGACGCGTCACGCGTAGGTGTAGGCGGGGTCTTAGTTCAGCTGGACAAAGACGGCAAAGAGCACCCTATTGCGTTCGTATCGCAAAAATTAAATAGAGCTCAGCGCAATTACACGGTGACGGAGCTGGAATGCTTGGCAGCGGTGATTTGTGTGAAAAGGTTTAGACAGTAAATTGAAGGCTTGCCCTTCAAAATCATTACCGACCACTCGAGTTTGCAGTGGCTAATGCGCCAAAAGGACCTGCAAGGCAGGTTAGGCCGGTGGAGCCTGCAACTCCAAAGCTATGTGTTCACCATAGAACACAGGAAAGGCTCCCTAAATATAGTGCCAGACACCTTATCACGGCTAGACGTGGATGAAATTCAGTGGGACCCGTACCATAACGAGGTGGATTTTGAATAAGCCGAATTTAGCAGTCCGTAATACAATAAATTGAAGCAGGAAATTCGTCAGAATAGTGATCTTTTACCGGATTTACGCGTAGTTGGAGAGCACATCCATAAGCGAGTGAGATTTCGAGATGGAGTTGAATCTGAAGAAAGTCTTTGGAGACTGTGGTTGCCCAAAGCACTAACGGATGAGGTCGTAAAATTCGCTCACGAAGAGGGATGTCATGGGGGCTTCCACAAAACACTTTGCAGAATTCGACAGAAGTATTTCTGGCCACAAATGGCTCGTGACGTAAGGGATTTTGTCAAGAAATGCGACGATTGTAAGGCTATGAAACCGACAAACCAATTATTACGCCCCCTCATGGGAAACCAGATACTGACATCTCGCCCGTTCCAACGGCTCTATTGTGATTTCTTGGGTTCTTACCCACGCACAAAGGACGGAAATAGCCAAATATTTATTGTAATTGACCACCTAACCAAATTCCTATTTTTAAAGCCTTTGAGAGCTGCAACCTCTTGAATTCTTTCAAAACGACCTCTTTGCCACATACGGCGTACCACAATATATACACAGCGACAACGCTAAACAATTCACTTCCAGGGAAATTATTGAGTTTTTCTCCGCATATGGTATCACCCACATAACGACCGGGTTTTATTCCCCTCAGGCAAACGCCTCCGAAAGGGCAAATCGTGAAATAATCTCAAAAATTCGCCACTTACTCAAAAATGATTCTGACCACACAAACTGGGACCGTAGTATACCTATAATATTGCAAGTTTTACGTAGTGACGTACATTCAGCGACACAATGCATGGCGTATTTCGCCACCTGCGGGCAAAATATGATCCTCCACGGATCTTCGTATCGCCTCCTTGAAAACCTCAATATGACTTGCGATGGTAACACTGTTCAACATTCCGACAAACTTCAACACATACGGGAACGCATAAGACATAATCTAGTTATCGCTCACGAGAAAGCCTCCAAGCCATACAACACGAGGGCGAAGTCTGTTAGTTTCGTGGAAGGACAAGAAGCCTTCAGAAGAAATCACTCTCAAAGCGATTTCAAAAGGGGCATAAACGCTAAACTTAACCCGAAATTCATAAAATGTAGGATACGAAAAAGAATCGGGAATACACTATACGACATTGAAGATTTACAGGGAAATTATGTGGGGAAATGTGCGCTCTAGCCTTATTTGCCCGGCTTCGTGGGTCGAGCCACACGTTGTCCTTTTTCTTGAAAAAAAAAATTAATTTTGGCTTCCCTCGACATACTTCCACCATGCTCATAATTGAGAAAATCCTCCCTCTTCGATCTCAACATTACAATTAGATACGAAGCAGGTTTGTTACGGATTTTATTCATTTTTCATTTCTGTCTTTGCACCTGTTACCCATGTGGAACATGACGATTATTTTGTCTTGACAAAAACGTTTTGTCTCTACGTTAAAATTCCGGCAAAAGCTGGCAACCCCGTTTATAACATCCCTGCGGAGCGAATAAAGGAATAAATAATCGCATTTTTCCTTTAATTTTGCATTCTCGCATGGCCGCTGCATTAACCGTTACGTCGGCTAGCCAATAAAAATCGTACGCGTAGACATTGATCGATCAGCAGATATTTTATAACAAGAGTTAGAGAAAAAAGACATGAACAGACAGTCAAGAAATAACCAGCGAATCGATAAGTTCGCTTCTATCGAAAGGTAAAAAAAAGTTAAAAGTGACTCGCTTTTAAAAATTTATAGTGTTGAAAAGATATTAAGAAAATTTAAGAAAACTGCTCATTTTTATTGATTTTTTAAAATTGAAAAGTTTTAGTTTTCAAATGTGAAATATAACCGAGATATTTTGCAGAGCATCGGAAACATCCAGCATAAAAAGCATTGTGTTAAATAAAATGAAAAGGAAACGGAGAAATTTAATTTTATAAAAACATTTATTGAAAAAAATTAAAATGATGATTTTTTTTAATTCGTTTTCTATACGCGTGCATATAAATTGATTAATTTCTTGGATGCCGCACATATTTTCGGCAAAAAAAGAAAAAACCAACAAAGAATATCAAAAAATTAAAATTATAAATTAAACATATGTTCCTGTTGATAGTGTTAAAACAATTTATGAAACACTATTGCAATAATCTGAAGCAATAAGTGTGGGGCGGTATACGTATCGTCACCTAAAATCCAAAAGGCCGTTAAAAATGGCGGAAAATTTTTCATGATTGTGCCCAAAAGGGAAGAAACTAAGAAAAGCAACGAGTTAATATAATTATTGTAAAAGTCAAATGTGCTATTTCCAATGAGTGTGCGAATTTCAGTTCATACATTACGTTGTATTTTTGTAAACTCAATTTACCATGTATATTGTAAAATGTGTTAAATAAGGTAAAATCATTAGTCGTAATTTATCATTTTGTGTGGTGAACTGAGAAAAGGAAAACAAAAAAACAAATAAACCATAACTACAAGGAAAATAAGTTTTCCAAACACTGATCATGCAAACAATTATATTTACATGTATGTGACGAAAGTGAAATTTTAAACAAGTATGATAATACAAATGTAAAAAAAAATTCTAAATATTAAACAAACAATTTTCATAAGATTAATAACATACTTGAACTACAATCAAATGAACACCAACAATTAATGAACAATAACCAAATAACAACAAATGTTTTAATAAGCAGCAAATAAACAACAACAGACAGCATATAAATAACAACCAACAACAGCAGCAAATGAACAACAACCAGCAAACAACAAATAATTAAAAACCAACCAGCAAACAACAAATAAACAACAACCAGCAAATATCAACAAAAGCGCATCAGCTATACGCCCTGGAACTCCTCTTCACCCACTTAGAAATGACAGCAACATCAGAATAAGTATCATTAATATATTGGAAACAAGATTTGTATGTATTTATTATTTCATAAATAGTATTTTGTAATTATGTACTTAAATCACCTATTAGGGTGGCACTTGTAAATATATTCGTACATATAATTACACAATACTTCAATATTATTTTTATTATTACTTTTATTATAATTATTATATTACTAACAACATTTGGTCACTTATACACTTTTACTATAAGCCACCTACACATACATGTGTTATTTAGCCTAGAAAACCTTTTGTGAAATAAAACCATGAATTATAAAATGCACAAAATTTTATTTCAAAGGAATGCTAGGGAGACAGGCAGGTAAAGGTAAGACTAGGTAGTGCGGTTGTGAACGGGACAGGAATATAAACAACGGGCATGCTACCTGTCAGGGTGCTCGGTTTTATGGTACTAGGAGGGAACATTTCGCCCCGAGTGGCTTAACATCTCGCCATCTCACAATTCTTTCTTTCTCCTTGTAAATCAGGACCACCCTATTGAAACCTTAACCCTTGCTCGACAATTGTCATTTGGACGTTGTTCTTTTACAAGGTCAAAAATCAATCACATAAACTTTTATATTTAAACAGGCTGACAACCACTGATAGTGGACTGTACACTCCTACAATTGACGGGTAATGTTCTTTACACAAACATTTCATATATATGCTGTGGTATTACTTTCGACAAGTGTATATATATTATATGTTATGCGTCGGGAAAGCGGGTTGAGAACCATTTGCTACTGGCTAGCTGGACAACTTGTATCTTGCCACTTAACCGCAGCTTGAACCGATAGTTTCCTACCTTTGAAGGATTTAAATTCCCTTTTCGCTAAAATTACTAGTGACGCGTAACAATCGCGATCGGTAGTCGCTTTAGGAATGACCCCTCTCATATGGTTTCATCCGGACCAGACGGTAACCTAATAGAGTTGCGCGCCTTTCCGGGGAGATACCATGTGTGAGATTGATTCATGAGTATAAGGCCTTGGCCAGGCACAGCTCTGCGTGTTCCCCTGGTTTATTGAGACCACCCAACCCTAGGCCTGACCCGAGCCATGCCAGCGGCACACGTAACCGCTTGTGCAGCGCATTAAGTGGGCCGTTGACATGTCTCCCCTTATCCGCCACCTGGGGACGCGCCCGATGGGAGACTACCAACTTCTTGTGTATGTCGAAGTCGAACCCGCTGCCACGACAGATTGTCACAGAATAAAGAGAACATATAATAGTTTTCCCCATTCTAGGACAACCCGCCATACTCGCAAACTCCACCCCAACACACACAATCACGTTACTACCTCACACATCTTTTTGGTCAGTGGATCATCACGATCTCCCTCACTCTTCCTTTTTCGAGAACTTGATGGTGTACTGGATGAGTCTTCGCTAGCTGCAAAGTATAGTGACTCATCCATTGACTGCGAACTTTCCTCTATCGGCGAGAATAAATTAGAATCTTCCGAATGTAGATATTCCACCGGAGGAACACTTGATGCAGTTCTGTAATTTATACAATATAAAAATAAATATTTATATACTTCTGTATGTACTATATGAACGATCAAGTAAAAATATAAAATTTGCCTTACTTCCGCGGTTGGATATGGTCACTTAAGAACTCCAAGTGACTCATCAAACTCCACGATGATTCGGGTATAACACTTCCGCTATCAGATAAAAGTTTTTTTTGGTTAAGCTTTACATAGCGGTCCCTTATATTTTCCCATCTCGATTGGCAAACAGTTTCTACAGAATATAGACATTTTAAAAGTTTACTACAAAAATTAATTTTAAAGACAAAAATCTTACCATTTACTGAAATTTATTTTTATTATTTCGGCTTTCTAGTTCAATAATTGAATTAATGTAAATTCAAATTATTTTTATTAAGAGTGGAGTGCTGGAATATTCAAGTCAGATTAGCAGAACGGATCAGTACTGCTGATTTCGACGGCCGCTACGCTCGTCATCATCAGCGTTCTTGTTCGCTTTTTTTATGTAGGTGGATGCTTTTTTCAATGAAACATCAGCTATTTAACTAATTTTTGCCAGTAAATAGAATACAAGACTTATTTTCCATGGTAAATTCTTGCATTTTTATTTCAACTAAATTTAGTCAGCTTTGAAATTTCACCTATCTGATTAATATCCAACACTACCACACTTATTGTTTTTCGCTTTTGATGAGTATTCTTTTTTAATACATTCACTCAAAGCTGTTTGTTTGGTTTTTGTTATTATACATGCCTTTAACAGTCTTCAGTTGCTTGTCTTGATTTTTAGTTCTAGGCAGCCAACCGAGAAGTAAACACATGCATATAACTTATTGCAACGGGCCGATTGCATAGTAATTATTTTACGTAATTTTTATTTTATTTGAACTAATAGGTAAAGTCTGAAAAATTTTTTTATTATTTCGGCTTTCTAGTTCAATAATTGAA
Organism: Panzeria rudis; assembly: GCA_956483635.1. Lineage (NCBI taxonomy): Eukaryota > Metazoa > Arthropoda > Insecta > Diptera > Tachinidae > Panzeria > Panzeria rudis. Next base: position 70,454,723 of record OY101449.1, read on the forward strand.
TTAATGTAAATTCAAATTATTTTTATTAAGAGTGGAGTGCTGGAATATTCAAATCAGATTAGCAGAACGGATCAGTACTTACCATTTACTTTCATTGCTGCGCTTACTTCAGCCTAATCCTTTGCTCTTTTGAATTTATTCCTATATTCAGGAGAACTTTTTTCATACAAAAGTTTATATTTTTTAATTTCCAAAATTAATTTTTCGTCATCTATTTTTTCCATTTTATTATTATAAAATTTAATTTCTTGTATCAAACTATTATGTATACATATGTGTATGGCAACATCGTTTTAAGCGGCAAAGAAAGAAGTTGAACAAAATTTAACTTTGCCGCGCGGACGCTTCTCACAGCATTGCCAAATTTATTTAATTGTGATAAGTCAAACTTTTAGTATGAATAATTTTGTAAACAAACAAATATTTTATTCGCTGGTAATACTGCCGCCGCTCTCGTCCGCTTGCCGCTCACTATAAGGAAGATGTTTCTTTTATATAGTGAGTTCATTTTGATAACTATAGGCGGATCACTCACATCCCGAATGTGTTTGAAGCAGGGACCGTAACTGTTATAACTTTTTTCGATAAAGTTAAATAATAATACATAGTTATTTTTTGACCAATATGTTTTCGGTCAAAAAATAATGGTTTTTTTGACTATTATATTTTAGGTCAAAAATAAAAGTTAAAATTTGACTGATATTTTTTTGGTCACAAATAAAAGTTAAAATTTGACCGATATTTTTTTAGTCAAAAATAAAAGTTAAAATTTGACCGATATTTCTTCGGTCAAAAATAAAAGTTAAAATTTGACCGATATTTGTTTGGTCAAAAATAAAAGTTAAAATTTCAAAAAAGGGCAAGTAATATTTGGAGCTAATAATCTCACATGGTGAATATCCTGCTAATCAACATCGATTTAACTTGCAAGTGAATATAAGGAGCATCAATAGCTCTTATATACAATTTCGTTAAATAAATTGGTTCAATAGTTGATGCTCCTGCTCTCTAATATCAAGCTTGACAAGAGGTTAAAATAAACAAAGAATGCTGGGGTAGCGACTTCTAAATCCGTTTAAATTTTAACTTTTATTTCTTACCAAAAAAAATATCAGTCAAAAGTAACTTTCATTTTTGACCAAAAAAATATTAGTCATATTTTAACTTTTATGTTTGACTAAAAAAATATCAGTCACATTTTAACTTTTATTTTTGACCAAAAAAATATCGGTAAAATTTTTACTTTTATTTTTGACCAAAAAAATATCGTTCATATTTTAACTTCTATTTTGGACCGAAAAAGTATGAGTCAAAAATTAACAGTTCAATTTTGACTTTTTTGAAAAAAGTAACAAAATAAAATTATTTTTAGATTTGTATTCCTTAGCTCACGACCATCACATTGCTATACTTAAATATCGTATAGACAAGTTATTTCTGTCTGACTTTTTGAACTGAAATTTTGATAATAACTGTTATTTTCGGTCCCTGGTTTGAAGTGCTTTACTCGAAAAATTCCTTGTACGGAGGCACTGCTATATTAAGTGAGGCACAGATGTTTTCAAACATAGTCGGCAAACGTTACTCATCATAAAAAGGAATACCAGTAATTCGAATATCAGAAGCCACGGCTGAATTATCGTGTCTTAAGATTTTTAGATTTAAATCATGTATGTTCTTTTTAAGCTGATCAATTTCACTCTGTTTGGTCTCTAACTCATCTATTCGTTAATTTACCTTTTGTATATCCCTTTTCACATCGTTGATTATTTCAGTAATAAAATCATTAAGCATCTTTTAAACACAAAGAGTTTTTGAAGAACCCTTATAGTGCGTTTCCATATACGTAATTTCGGCCAAAATATTTGATTTGCCCAAAATAATTAATTTGCGACATGATTTCCCATATATTTTTCATATTACTTAATTTGCTCCAAATTATGTCAAAAATAATTTATGCAACCCAGCGTTGCTTTTAAGATTACAAACTCCATCCCTGGGTTATGCATCAATTGTGATTGACAATTTTGAAAAAATTACATTAAAGAATATTTCATTAATTTTAAATGTCAAACTATATATGGAAAAAAATTCAATTAAAGCTGCTGCGTACACCTTATAAAGTAAGTGCATCATTTGACTACGAAAATTCGAACACCAAATCACTCACAAACTCAGTGGAAACACTTCGAAGTAATTTATCTAAATCCACGCAAAACAGGCCGTTTTGAGCAAAATATGTCGAAACGTTTCCATTATGCTGTAAGTGTTTTTAAGTTCGAATTTTCGTAATAAGTTTGACATTTTTATTGTTTTGTTTACATTCTTCTTCGAAAATAAAATGCGCGCCATATTGCTTTCCTTATGTGGCCGCAGAACAGTGTCACTTTTTTCGCATTTGTCAATCACAGTAAATGGCTGACCCAAAGTTGCATTTGTAATCATAGAGGCAACGCAGTGTTGCATAGACAAATTTCGACATAATTTGGAGCAAAACACGCTTTTTGAGGTGTTTACTCACATGAAAATTGTATGGGAAAACATGTAAGAAAACACGTATTTTGCGCAAAACTCATATTTTGGCCAAAAACTCGTATATGGAAACGCACTATTAGACTCTGTTCAGCTCGGGATATATCAGACAGATTTATAATTAAGTGACATCGTAAGATTTCCACTTAAAGATGTTCAATACAAGTTTATTTGTCTGCCATTTGTAAATAATTTCATACTTCTTCCTCTTTTGCACAGTTGCTTACCACAGATATGCCAAAAATTACCACACACAGCCTTCAAAGGCACAATTGAAATATTATCCAAAAGGAAGGTTTTGAATTCCACCGTGCTGATTTAAATTTTATATAACTGTACTTTTCCTCAAAATTTGTTTTTAGCCGACAAAAAGTGCATTCATTGTGAAGAGCTCTCAATAAAATTTCGAAGTCTACAAGGTTATTTTATTAATATTAATTTTATTTTATCATTTTATTTATGTCAATCTTTTAAAAGATAATATTGAACGACAAAATAACACAAAAAAGCGGAACATAAAGTGCTGCTTCAAAAATAGTTTCTCAAAATAAGGTTATAGACGACATCATGCAAATCTTTCCTATCAAATCAGAGGAGAAATTAAGTGAGCTAAATGTTTTAATGCCGTCGCAGGCAGATAACTATGTAAATATGTCTGTTACATTAACAAAATTGCTAATAAGTTTAATGTTTGCTTTTTCTCAGTTACGTCGAATGAAATCGTTGTTAAAAGCAAATGCTGGGCGATACCTGAATGAAACTTTGCGACAAATTATAATTCACGAATTCAACGTTGATGGTACTCATGGAAAACAAAGTCTTAAAAAATGTTAAAACTTTTATTCCGCATTGATAGGTAAATTACTTTATAGTTTACCATTTTTCTTGATAGTTAAATCCTTTGCTTAACTTTTATATTTCATTATGTAGATGCTATTGCTGTATTTGCTGAGGAGCCTTATATCTCCTTAAGAAAAGCGTTTCAACTACAAAAAAAAAGAATGTTTAAAGCTAACCGTTTGGAAAAATTAAAGGAAAAAGAAAATGGAACTGATAATGAAACATCAACGTCATAACTTAAAAATTAAGTCGCTTTAAAAAGCTTTGTAAGATTATCTTTTTATGTAAACTAAATTTTGTTATTTACTTTTCTTCGCTATTTATTTAATTTTTAATGCAATACCCTTTTTTACATTATAAGTCTGAAAATAAAGTTTAATTTATATAAGCTTTAAACAATATACTTAACTCTTAATTATAACTTTTTTTAAAATTAAGATAATGTTTCTTATCTGACCAACCTGAATGAAAATTGGTACAAAAATATATTTAAAATTATAAATTATTCTTTTGTATTTAGGTATTTTCAATAAATAAAACCATTGGAAAACTAATATTAACAGTAATTTTCACTGTGGTAAAAAAAGGAGAAAGACCACCAATTGTGGAAAGTTTTTCTATACAAACAGTAATTTTTCAATTCTATCAAAATAGAAACCGATGTTATCGTTGGCAAGAGGCCGTTTTTGAAATGTGGGCTGGTTAGACTTCAACGCGTTTGTGTATGAGAACTGGCTGTTAGGTACATATATTTTGCGCTGTGGCCTGGTTAGCCTTAAAAACGTTGGCGTATAAAGGCCGGCTTGAAGCTGGTTGGCGCAACTGTGGATAATTAGTGTTGTCAAAAGTAATAGGTTCGGTATAGGTATGATTACGTCTTTTAGACAAAGACTGCTTGACAAATAATGAGCTTTAGTCTAAGTTTGTGTTTTCAAAACATTTATCCAAATATGTACTAAAATCTTTTTATTCATTTAAAGAATATAAAACAACCTCTCAGAAAATGTATCTTTTGTGGCGCATTCAATATTTTTTTTAATAAAATATGTTGTTTTGAATGTTGATTTGACATAAAATGATTGGTGGAATTAAAAGTGGTTAGGGCTCGTATATCTCGGGTTCTAGGAGCCCTGTAAAATAGAAGTACTATTAGTAAATTAAAAATACCAAAAATAAAAATTAGAAATGCTAGGGTGAACTGAGTTTGGGAGGCAGTAAATCATCTTTAACCAACACGAGTTGGCCAATCGATATATTTTCCTCCTTATTGTGCCAGTTGTATCTTTTGATGGTGTAGAATTTTCAACCTCTCCCATCGACCACGTAAGGAAATAGATTCTCTTGCAGATTCGGGAGATACCATCATGGGAGTGCCGCGAAGGAATGACCTGGGGTAAGTCCCAATACTTTATAGAGATCGTCTGACATGGGAGATAGCGGTCTAGAGTTGAGGACTGACTCTATTTTAGCTAAAAGAGTGGTGAAATCCTCAAAGGTGTACTTATTATTTTGGGTTACCTTTCTAAAATGCATCTTAACCGATTTCACGCCTGCTTCCCATAGCACTCCCATATGGGATGCATTCGGTGGTATAAAATGCCACTGAAAACCGTGAACGGAATATTTTTCGATCATATCTCTAGATGCGGCATTTATGAACTGATCATATTCAAGACGGGGCGCGCGCTCTGCCCCTACAAACTTCGTCCCGTTGTCAGACATGATCTTTTTAGGAAAACCTCTGCGACTAATGAACCTTGTGAAGGCTGCTCGGAAAAGTTTGTGGTTAAGTCCGAGCATAGTTCTAGATGGATTGCTTTGGTGCAAAAACACACGAACAGACATACATATCCTTTATGATAAGGGGCATTTCTTAGGATAGATGTTTTAATAGAAAAACGTCCGGCAAAGTCCAAACCAGTATTGGTAAAGGGTAAGGAGAACGAACTTCTTTCTAGTGGGAACGAGACCATTAATTGTGACTTTACCTTTTAACACATTTCCGGACGCAAAACCAAATGAACATCAAATTAATTTCTGCATGCATCAAGAGACCATGCGCAAACTCAATGAATAATTTGCAAAACACTGAGCGAACGGGTAGAATGACGGGATGTCTTTCTTTATACGGCAAAGCAGAATTGGAAATCCTACTATTTACTCGAATAATGTTACTTTCATCTAAGAATGGACTTAAAGGGTAAAGGGGACTTTTCTTGCTAACATTCTTAAATTTTATTAAAGAGCGAAATTCTTGGTTAAAGTGTAAGAGCTGAGTCACGTGTAATAACCTATATTTTGTTTTTAAAAATTCTTCATGGGTAATAGGCAGAAAATTTCTTAGTACGCTTGACCCTGACACCGTGCCAGACGAATCTTGAAAAATCCGAGGTGCTTTCGTAAACCGTTTAGCTTTTCGGCCATCAATAAACCGAAAAACATATGCCATCAGTCTAATGGCCTTGTCCCATTTGGAGATGCGATCAAGAATGTCGCCATCAAGTGCAAATGTGTGAAAAATTTCGACTTTTCATCTTATCTCCAGAGAGTTTTCCTCGCTTGTTATGGATTAAGGCCATTCTTCCGGGGCTTTTCGAAGCCAATCTGGTCCATTCCACCATAAAGAGTTTTCTAACAGATGCTCAGTATCACAACAACGAGACTATCAGCGGGACTATCAACAGAACGTACATGGCGCCATGAGGCATTTCCCACATTCCTTATTATTTGTGCGGTTCTGTTAGCGACATAAGTCTTCCAAGTATTTGGCGGTTTCTCTAGCCACCCGAGAACTATTGAGGAATCGCACCACAGAAAAGTTTCACAGCGATGACAGGGTAATGACTGATTGATCTGCTTTATTAGGTTCGACAATCATAGGGCCCCACACAGCTCTAGTCGAGCAAGGCTAATTGGGTCAATGGGAGCTACTTTGGTTTTTGAAACAAGGAGATGTGAGTTAGTTCTGGAATCAGACTGCACTCTTAAGTACACAACTACACAATATGCTTTTTCCGACGCGTCACAAAATCCATGAACTTGAAGCATAGGAGCAAAATTTATCCATCGGGGGATTTTTAAAGAAGAGATCAAGGTAAGATTCCTGATAAAGTTGTTCCAATTTATTAATGTGCTGGATTTTACATTTTCATCCCATTGAGTTCCTTCCAGCCATAGTTGCTGAAGGATAATCTTTGCTCTTATAATGATAGGTGATATCCATCCAGCTGGATCGAAGAGTTTAGCGATATGGGATAGAATCTGTCGCTAAGTGATAGCGTTAGCAGGCCAAATGGGTTCAATGGTATACGAAAAACAATCTAATAGTGCATCCCATTGAATACAAAAGATTGTAGTTGTAATGGTTTCCTTAAACTTGAGAAAGTCTGAGTCCAATACTTCATCCTCAGACACAGAGGCTAAAATTTCGGCTCGGAAAAGTTTGTGGTTAAGTCCGAGCATAGTTCTAGATGGATTGCTTTGGTGCAAAAACACACGAACAGACATACATATCCTTTATGATAAGGGGCATTTCTTAGGATAGATGTTTTAATAGAAAAACGTCCGGCAAAGTCCAAACCAGTATTGGTAAAGGGTAAGGAGAACGAACTTCTTTCTAGTGGGAACGAGACCATTAATTGTGACTTTACCTTTTAACACATTTCCGGACGCAAAACCAAATGAACATCAAATTAATTTCTGCATGCATCAAGAGACCATGCGCAAACTCAATGAATAATTTGCAAAACACTGAGCGAACGGGTAGAATGACGGGATGTCTTTCTTTATACGGCAAAGCAGAATTGGAAATCCTACTATTTACTCGAATAATGTTACTTTCATCTAAGAATGGACTTAAAGGGTAAAGGGGACTTTTCTTGCTAACATTCTTAAATTTTATTAAAGAGCGAAATTCTTGGTTAAAGTGTAAGAGCTGAGTCACGTGTAATAACCTATATTTTGTTTTTAAAAATTCTTCATGGGTAATAGGCAGAAAATTTCTTAGTACGCTTGACCCTGACACCGTGCCAGACGAATCTTGAAAAATCCGAGGTGCTTTCGTAAACCGTTTAGCTTTTCGGCCATCAATAAACCGAAAAACATATGCCATCAGTCTAATGGCCTTGTCCCATTTGGAGATGCGATCAAGAATGTCGCCATCAAGTGCAAATGTGTGAAAAATTTCGACTTTTCATCTTATCTCCAGAGAGTTTTCCTCGCTTGTTATGGATTAAGGCCATTCTTCCGGGGCTTTTCGAAGCCAATCTGGTCCATTCCACCATAAAGAGTTTTCTAACAGATGCTCAGTATCACAACAACGAGACTATCAGCGGGACTATCAACAGAACGTACATGGCGCCATGAGGCATTTCCCACATTCCTTATTATTTGTGCGGTTCTGTTAGCGACATAAGTCTTCCAAGTATTTGGCGGTTTCTCTAGCCACCCGAGAACTATTGAGGAATCGCACCACAGAAAAGTTTCACAGCGATGACAGGGTAATGACTGATTGATCTGCTTTATTAGGTTCGACAATCATAGGGCCCCACACAGCTCTAGTCGAGCAAGGCTAATTGGGTCAATGGGAGCTACTTTGGTTTTTGAAACAAGGAGATGTGAGTTAGTTCTGGAATCAGACTGCACTCTTAAGTACACAACTACACAATATGCTTTTTCCGACGCGTCACAAAATCCATGAACTTGAAGCATAGGAGCAAAATTTATCCATCGGGGGATTTTTAAAGAAGAGATCAAGGTAAGATTCCTGATAAAGTTGTTCCAATTTATTAATGTGCTGGATTTTACATTTTCATCCCATTGAGTTCCTTCCAGCCATAGTTGCTGAAGGATAATCTTTGCTCTTATAATGATAGGTGATATCCATCCAGCTGGATCGAAGAGTTTAGCGATATGGGATAGAATCTGTCGCTAAGTGATAGCGTTAGCAGGCCAAATGGGTTCAATGGTATACGAAAAACAATCTAATAGTGCATCCCATTGAATAAAAAAGATTGTAGTTGTAATGGTTTCCTTAAACTTGAGAAAGTCTGAGTCCAATACTTCATCCTCAGACACAGAGGCTAAAATTTCGGCGCAATTAGAAGTGATTTTCTTCAGAGCGAAGCTTGCAGATCTCAGCAGTGATATAACTTGAGAAAGTGATGAAATTGCGGCTGGAATATCTTGGGAACGCGATAAAATATCATCCACGTACGATTCTTTCATCAGCACATATGCAGCCTGTGGATAACTTTCCTTTGAATCCGGAGCTAGTTGGATAAGCGTCCTGATAGCTAAGTACGGTGCACAATTCACACCAAAGATGACTGTTTTCAAAGCAATATCTGTTATAGGCGAGTTGGAATATTTTCGAAAGAGAATTCGTTGAAATCTTCTATTGTCGTGATGAACCAGAATTTGCCGTTGTAAACGGCTCCATGAAAAATCGCCCAAAACCAAATCGTCCAAAAATAAAAAACCGCCCAATATTTTTCCATACAAATTTTGGGTCATTTTTTTGGTGATTTTTCATTTTGAAATCGCCCAAAACTGAATAGGTCAAACATAAAAAATCGGCCAAAAAGTTTTTCATACAAATTTCAAGTTATTTTTCATATGAAAAATAGCCCAACATTTTACACCCAAAAATTCTGGCAATCATCAAAATCGAATATAGAATTTAAAATATATATTGTAGAAAATAATTGAAAGTTTCTCCAATGTGTTCCATCTCCACCATTATTTGGCTTCTATAGCAGTAAAAGTGGTTTAGAAAATTGTCGTAAGAGAAGCCGATATTTGACATACCACACAAAGTCGTCGAAAGCAGTTACCAAATTAAGCATTATGAAGGCTACTAATATTGAAAATTGTCGGAACCGAAGCCGAGATTTAACATACCATAGAGTTTAAAATCCTACCGCCTGGCCAAAGGCCGGCTATACGGAAAATCGTTGAAAGCGTTTATCAAGTTAAACATTCCAAGGCTCAGTAATAAAAAATTGTCAAAAACGAAGCGGATATTTGACATATCATAGAGTTTAAAATCCTTCGTGCAGGTGGAATCAAGTCTTTGCTTCGCTTACGACAATTTTCAATATAAGTTGCCTTCGGAGTGCTTAATTTGGTACGTGTTTTCGACGACTTTTCGTGTAGCCAGCCTTCGGCCGGGCGGAAGGATTTTAAACTCTATGGTATGTCAAATCTCGGCTTCGGAAATTAAGCATTCCGAAGGCTACTAATATTAAAAATTGTCGTAAGGGAAGCCAATTTTTGATTCCACCTGCACGAAAGATTTCAAGCTCTATGGTATGTCAAACCTCGCCTTCGTTTATGATAATTTTCTATATTAGTGAATCTTGAAATGTTTAACTTGAGATACGCTTTCGACGACTTTCCGTGTAGCCAGCCTTCGGCCGGACGGAAGGATTTTAAACTCTATGGTATGTCAAATATCGGCTTCGCTTACGACAATTTTCAATATTAGGAGCCTTCGGAATGCTTAATTTGGTACGTGTCCTTGGCGACTTTCCGTGTAGCTGGCCTTCGGCCGGGCTGAAGGATTTCAAACTCCATAGTATATCAAATCTCGGCTTCGCTTACGACAATATTTTAGATTACATGCCTTTGGAATATTTAATTTGAAACACTCTTTTGGCGGACGGAAGGACTTTAGACTCTATGTGATATGTAAAATTTTAAGCTGCGGTTTCCTTAACGTCTTAAATTTACGGCCTTCGATAAATGATCATTACTGTATTACATGTTTATATATTTTTGTTGTATCTATGATAATTATTTAAATTACCCGTGGAGAGCCATACTATAATTTTTGGCCGATGGAAAATATTGCCTTTTAATCATAATTGTATTGCAATTCAGTAAGAAACGAGAACTATTTATGATTTTCTGTAAGTTTTCTTTTTTTTAATATAAAAATTAAATTACTATAATTTTTTTTTTTTTGAGTTTTTTTTAATTTTGGGCGATATTTCATTTATTGTGGGCGATTTTCCTTTTTTTCGGGTGATTTTAAATTTTGGGCGATTTAAAATTTTTTTGGGCGATTTTTTATTTTGAAATTGTGGGCGATTTTTCATTTCTATTTTTGGGCAATTTGGTTTTGTAAACATATCTATATAACCTCCAGTTCAAAATAAGTCATTAAATAGCTCTGTAGAGTGGGACCTACATGCAGGACATCATTAAGCGACAAGCCAGAGCTAGTTTTCTTTGAAGCGTTAAAGACTACTCTTACCTTAGTGCTACGACTTTCACGTGGTGTGGAGGATAAAGAGTACAAAAGCCGAGGCAAGATATGACTTCTGGTGATACCGCAGGTTCCATATGATCCATAGAAATATATTCTTCCAAAACGTTGTGATAAATGTCCGCTAGATCTCCTTTTTTCTTCAAAGACTGCTCCAAATTGAGATACTGGGCCATGGCTGAAGAACGCGACACGCCTAGACGCAAATCTTGAGGAAATTCGACCTTGAAAGGAAGTCTTACGACATAACGGCCATCTGCATTGCGGTAGGTAGTTCTGCGATACAGGGATTCACAAAATTAATTTTCCTTTGAAACTGGGGACGACTTGACACTTCTTCTATCTCAAAAAAATTTTTCAACTGATCGTTAATCGAATTTTCAGAGATTTCGTTAGCTTCAATCGAGAATGAGGAAGAACATTCAACACAAACGGGGCCACTAATAACTCAACCAAAAATAGTATTCTGGGCCATGAAACAATGTGCAACAGTTTAACACCCTCTAAGAGAATTTGAGGGAGAACATTGCTGCCAATAAGTAAGTTCACTTGGTTAGGTAAATAAAATTGTGGGTCAGCAAGATCGATATCGTCAAGATCTGATAAATTAATATCTTTCTTTGGTAGGGGAAGCCTAGGTAACATACGGGCTATTTTTGGAATGACTATTGCTTCAATGGGCACTAGGCGATCATATTTTTCTGAATAAAGGGTCAATTGGCACGACGAATTGGAATTAATTACTACTTCCCCTCCTAAACCGCGAATCCGAAAGAGTTTCAATTTTGCTGGTAACATTAATTGTTGTTGAAATTTTGGAGATGAATGTCTTTTCCGCGCCCTGATATAGAAATACACGTGCTCCAAAATTCTCCCCTCGATGTTGTATTTGAACTGTTGCCGTGGGAAGCAATGTACTATCTTCTTTAACTGACCGATGAGTTTGAGCAATGTGAGTTGTTGTCGAAAACATCCCTCTTTCTCTGCCTTGGGCTGATGTTCAGGGGTATTTCCTTGAGAATTTCGGTTCGAGTTAGAAGATGCAACCCTCATAAAATGTAACAGAGTGTGGTGATTTTGCTGACACTGAGTACATGAATGCTTGCTGGGACAGTCTTTGCGAATATGACTGTATGCTAAACAATTCAGCCATATTTTGTTGGTGGAAACAAATTGATTTCGAGCCTGTGGATTGAGTTTAGGGAACTGCGAACAATTTTTCAAAGGATGATTAAAACTACACATCTTGCAAGGACATTGAACAGTTTCTACCTTAGAACTCTTCTGATTTACTTATTTTTTTCTATGTGTTTCCTACGGAGTCCTGTCTGCGAGACTCTAGCCGTTCGACAACTTCGGATCTATATGAAAGGAATTTGTCCATTTTATCCCACTTTACCAAATCCCTATGTGTTTCAAGAGATTGTTCCCATAATGAAAGTGTTTCTACAAGTGGTCTAGTGGAACACATAATTACAATAAAAGGATCCCATTGGCTAATAGGGACCTCCTGGTCTTTGATTACGGAAAGGCAGTCATTGATGGTCGTCTGCATTTTCCGTAGGGACCCGCTGCTTTCTTTTATAATAGAGGGCAAATCGAGAAGAGTCTTAATCTGATTTTCCACCAGAATTCTTTTGTTTTCATACCTTTCCGTTAGAGCACCCCACGCAATGCTAAAATGTTTAGCACATAGCTGATATTTCTTGATTATGCTTCCCGCTTCACCTTGGGCCTTTATCCGCAGCTGGTAGAGTTTCTGGACCAGAGGGATCCGTGGATTGTTTATGTATACGGCCGTAAACATATCCCGGAACGATGGCCATTCTTCGTAGATTCCATAAAAGATATCGGTATCGAATGGGCGAACGTTAACATGTGCGAAGTTGTTTTCTTGTAAAGCAGGTTCAATTATAGGAGCGGAAGGCTGGACCCTAAATGTTTTCTGAGCATCCAGAATCCGCGCTTTACAATTGTGGTATTCCTTTGTACAAGCCGAGTATTTTGCTCGCGCAGAGTCTAAAAAACGCTTTTTCAAGATCTAGATCCTTATTTGTAAAGAGATGACGATAGGAACTTTGCACACTGAACCACCGATCGTTAAGATCTTGAAGGTTCACTTCGAGAAGGGACTCGGTAAGATCGTTAGCTGGAATTGAGTTAAATTGGGAGCAGAATAGGACCAAGATTGAACTGAAAATGAAATCCTCTGACATTTTTGCAAAGTATGTCTTCAATCTGGTAGTCATTTTGAACTGAGATGTGTAGCACGAAATCAAGCGAAAAGAAACAAGATACAATGAAATAACCTAGTTTCTGCTGTCAATACAAGACCTTAAATGTGTGCGGGGATGTACGGAAATAATAAAGAAATCAGATTTATGTTTTTCTATATAACTTTTTTTTTAGTTTTATTTATTTATTGTTTGTGTGTAGGAATGATGAGCCGCTCGCTGGGTATAAAAAATGTATATTGGGTAAATGAATTACAAATGCGAATATAAATTTAATTTCTTATGGTTCACTGGGATTAATGAACAAAAATGTATGTACATATATTGTGGATATAATATACGTGTGTTCGCTGGGACTAGCTAAATACTTAACACAATGAGAATTATAGCTAGGATTAGCGGCTGGCTGGGATTAGTTGGGAAAAAAGGAATCTGATTTATTTATAATGTAAATAGATCGAGTTACTCGCTGGGAATAGCGTGTGAATAAGTCAAATCAAATGTTTGTTTGTATCTGAAATACAATTGTTCGCTGGAATTAGCGAAATATTTAACATAATGAAGATTATTTATTATTCGCTGGGATTAGCGAAAAACTAAACAATGAAATAAATTTAATTGTTTTGCTGGAATTAGCGGGGAAGAGGAGAACAATCTTATATATATTGTAAATGATCCAATCTTACATATTGTTCGCTGGGAATACCGTAAAAACAGCAAATCAAATTTATTTTAGTGTTTTTGATATGCAACTGTTCGCTGGGACTAGCGAGAATTTAACATGCTAGAAATTATTTATTATTCGTTGGGATTAGTGAAAAATTAAATTATCAAATTTAGAAAAGATCTAATTTATAGTGTAAATGAATCAAATTGTTCGCTGGGATTAGTGAAAAATTTAACACTAGAAATTATGTACTATTTGCTGGGATTAGCTGAGAAAAAGAAGAGAAATATACTTTATAGCGTAATTAAATCAAATTGTTCGCTGGGAATAACATAAAAATAGCGAATCCAATATATTCCACAATCAATTAAAAAAAAATAGGAAAAATTCGCACTTAACTTTATAACACGATAAAATATAATCGTTTACCGGGATACTCGAATTATATCTTACTTATGGCCACTTTCTTTTCCCGAACAAACTGAGCAGTCCCAAAATAAAAATATTTATTAAAATAAAGTTAAATTTTGTTAATTTAGAATTGATACCGAAGTGCTTGTTGGGATACGATCGTATTGCACTTACCTGGCTTTTACACATGCAAGTGCAAGTTCGAAAAGCTCAATACACTCAAACTTTTCTACTAACACACTTTTGGTTCAGCTATGAGAAAGACAGAGAAACGAATACAAATTTCTCTTTCGTTGATAATACGTACACTGAACTTGCATGCAAGTACTTGCATGTCTAAATGCAGGGTTAATCACTCGCATCTAAGCACTTGTATGTATGTAGGTATGTCTGTTCATATACCTACATACATATGCATTCCTTTTGCTGTTTAACTTTCTGTACGTACTCTGAAGCTAAAATTTTGGTGGTTGTTTTTACCCAAAAACAAAATACATAGAACTAGCGATACTGAAATTACGTGGGTTTTGTTCTTTTTAGAATATTTTAAATTTAGGCAACTTTATTTCTTGATATACATATGTATGTATGTACATATGTATGACTAAGGATATATGTATGTACATATATGGCTGCAAATCTTTACTATGCATGTACATTAGGGTTCGCCTTATTTTTCAACTTGCTTAATTGTACCGTAACCCCCTAGAAATGTTCTTCCCATTGAAAAAATATGTTTTGAAAAAAATTAGACTGAGCTCATAACGGGAAGGCGTGCCTCATCCGCCCCTAAGTTGTAATAATATGCCAATATAATATTCAATTTCCACATGGGTTTATTTTTTGAAGTAAACTAATGCAATAAACTAGAGCATAAGAAACTGTAATGCATAAAATACGATTTGATCGAATAAATCAGACACGGCCTCAAAGGAAAGTTTCCTATGATTTTTTCCAACTCTTAAACAATTACCAAATTTGAAACTTTTAGCTGTATTTCTAAACTTCGTGGATTAATAGAAGATGCATCTGACACCAGTTTATTCGGGTTTGCTGAGATGTTTTATTGTCGATAGAACTATAATATTCCAAGTTTTATTTTAAGAATTAACGTTTACAGTAGTCAGTTTTTGAAACTGCTTAGCTATTTTAAAGCTTATTTTGTTGACGCAATTATTTAGTTGTCTTCTAAAATTATTAAATGCATGAAAAAAACCCAAAACAGAAAGGGAGAATAATTCAGAATCGCGAAAAAAGTGACTGTCTTGGTATTTGTTCTTAATAAAAGAGTTGACGATTTGGAAATCGACATAAAACACAAATTCATTTACAAGAAGTGGGCTTTGGATCGTTTTCAAATAAATTACACTATGTGATTGTGAAAGTATACTTCTGAAATGACCTAGTGTAGATTATAGGCCAACTTGATAATTTTGTCATTTTTAGTAATCCTAATACACCCCCAAAAATCGAAAGTTATCGATCAAATACGATTGTTGGGACTTCACGGACAAAAAATTTCACTGTAGAAATAATCTGCACCGATTTTCAATTTTTAAGCGGTGTCGAACATAGGAGGATTTAAGCTTTCCGTGTGTATTTTAAATACTTTATTTTGACTAGCATTTCGTGGAAATATTACTAAAAGAAATAAAATTCTGATTTTTAAAGTTTTGATTCTTTTTTTCAATACTTTGTTTGAAACCCTACACAATTTTTTCTTAAAAAGTGTATCTTATATCGATTAAAATAAACCCTAAAGGCCTTTTCAGACTATAATACAAGTATTAATAATTTTGAAGTAAATGCCTCCCTGATCTAATTTTTGTTAAAAAAAAAACAATTAACAATTTATTATGTCATGGTTTAATTTTCCTCAAAAGTATTAATACTCTTATTATAGTCTGGAACGGCTTTAAGTGATTGAAATCGGTTGGGAATTGTCAAAGTTACAAAATTTCAATATAAAATAGTGCATGCAAAATATTACCAGTGTATATAAATGGTAAATTGTATAAGCTACTCACAATATAAATGGTAAATCCTACTAATATTATAAATGTGAAAGTTTGGATGTTTGTATGTTCGAACCAATATCACGCTAAAGCCGCTTCATGGATTTGAATGAAATTTGGTAGACGGATAGATCTGAGTCGGAAGGTCACATAGGCTATAAATTTTTTTAAAAAAATAGGACCACGATGGGGTATTCGAGCGGAGCCGTGGGTAAAAGCTAGTAATACATAATTTCTAAGCTACTTATTAGAGTTATTTGAAACTTGAAATATCAATAAATATGGAGCTATATTTACTTCATATTTTTTGCAAATATGTGCAGGTTACGAATTAACGACGCAATAGTGGGCAAAAACTAAACACATCGCTCGTGGAGAACTTTTAGAAGTTTTATTTTGAACATTTTTGTTCTTATTAATTCTCCTTAAAAGCATGAAAAAACACACGACAATTATAGCTTACTTGTTATAATAATTTAAAAGATATTTATTATTACAGTGTCCTGGGAAGACGAACCACTCTACATTCTAAGATGCAACTCTTCAAATTAAGAGCTCGAGAAACATCAAAGACAATCTATTATCTCTAGAGACGAAATGGTCTTGTTCCGCAAAATTTTAGGAGACTTTGGCTCTTTAACAAAAATGTTATCAATATTGATATAAATGCTAATAATATCTTCGCTATATATCGCTGTAATTTTGTATGAAATTAAAAAAATACTAAAATTGTGTTTGGTTTACTTATGTTCAATTTGAATTCACTAAGATTATCGGTATCTGTATCATCGATATTTTTGATCGAGCATTGGTATCGTATCGACAAAACGGCGCATTAATGCAGCCCTAATTAAAAGTCTAAACTTGGTGTATTAATAGTGTTTCTGAAAAATTTTTTGGAAAAACATTGTCTTGTGGTAAGTTTCTAGGGGTTTTTGTAGATTTTGGGTTGCATGCAATAGCATTCATGGAATCATTGCTAGGCAGAAAATCTTTACACAGCGAAGCAACTACACATTCGACATACCCAGAGGAGACAAATGTAAAGCCCGGCCAAAGGACGGCTTTGCAAAAATCTTTACTGCGCAATATTATTTTCATGGATATGATTTCCATTTTTTGATAACCATTTTTTCCTTTTCAACGTGGAAATAACGGCCATGGACATTATTTCCATGCACGTTATTGTCCGCCAACAGATTTTATTTAAAGATATACATATTTCCGAAATTTAAGTCCATTTGAGCCACGCCTTCCCGTTATGCGATCCGGATAATTTTTTCCAAAGTTTATTTTTGAGCCCGGGAGAACATTTTTGGGGGGAGTTACACCCGAAATTTTGAAAAAAAAATTTTGGTCCATTGAGGTAAGGCGTACCCTAATGTACATGCATATGTATGTAGATCAGTTAATGTCTGATTATAAAAAAATAGAAAACTTTTCTTTACATACATACACTTATTGTCCAGGATTTATGTACATACATGCATACATATTTCTTTTGTAGTTTTTGATGCTTAGTTTTGTTCTATCTCGCTGGTCTATGTATTTTAACATACCTACATCCATATATATATTTCTGAATGTATGAAGAAGATATTGGAGATGTTGTAGGTGTTTCGTTGGTATTTCGTTGATTCTTAGTTTTTGTCTTATTACCCAGCAGCTAAAGTTACAACTAGTAACGTTTTGGGACAGTCATATTACTAGTTGTAATGGTAGTAGTCAAAAAACGACAGTCATATTACTAATTGTAACAAGAGTAGTAACGTTACTGGTCAAAAAAGAACAATCACATTACTAGGTGTATCGAGACTAGTAACGATACTAGTCAAAAAAGCACAATCATATTACGAGTTGTATCGAGACTAGTAACGATACTAGTCAAAAAAAAAAAAAATTTTCAGGTATACGATTTTATATAAAACCAATTGTTACCTATTAAAAAAATAAGTAGAATGTGGCTCTGTGGGTAGAGTACTTGCCTTAAAGTATGAAGAATGCGTGTTCGTATATATATATATATATATATATATATATATATATATATATATATATATATATATATATATATATATATATATATATATATATATATATATATATATAGTATATATATATATATATATATATATATATATATATATATATATATATATATATATATATATATATATATATATATATATATATATATATATATATATATATATATATATATATATATATATATATATATATATATATATATATATATATATATATATATATATATATATATATATATATATATATATATATATATATATATATATATATATATATATATATATATATATATATATATATATATATATATATATATATATATTGTTAATTGAATTTGAAAATGAATGAAAGGTATCCTTGCAAGCAGAGTCACTTGAAGGAGTTTGGTTAATAAAGGTATTTCTGTCAAGCACTTTAACCTGCAGAAATCGTGGATCAAGGGTAAAAATAAAGAACACAAACAGAACCGTTGTAGTTTCAAAAGTACACTCCATTGTACGTTTTTATTTACTTTCTTTTATATTAAAAACAATTAAAGTAAAAGTGCTTATTTATTAGGAAATAAAATTGTATTGAACTGCTAATTTAACAATGACCTATATTCATGTATGTTGGGGAAGTGAATTGCTAACTTGACTGTTTATGCGGTTATTGACATAGAACACAAAATTTCTCAAAGACTGAAGATATTAGTGATGATATTACCATGGAACGTAAGAAAATAACAGCAGTCACAACAACAAATAACACTTCAACAAGTATACTCTACACTATACACCACAACGGATCCTTCAGGACACTGCAACGAGTGACAGGTTATATCCTTCGATTCATCAATAATACCAGAAAACGCCAGCGAAATCGTGAAATACACTTATCAGTACGAGAACTGGAACAAGCTCTAATGATCATTATCCGAACAATGCAACAGTCAGACTTTGATGAGGATTTAAAGCATTTAAAGAAATATCATGAAGTAAGAAAAGGTAGCCAATTCAGCAATCTCACTCCATTTTTAGACTCTAATGACATTATCAGAGTAGGAGGACGCTTAGAGTCATCAACATTGCCATATGACGCTAAACACCCAATGTTAATCCCTTACAATGATCCAATAGCAAAATTACTAATGCAAATGGTACATGAAAATAACCGACACTGCGGACCTCAAGCACTTTTAGCTCACTTACGGCAAAGGTATTGGCCAGTCAAAGGAAAGACTGCAGCACGATCAATTGTACACAATTGTATCAAATGCACTCGAGCTAAGCCAAACTTACTTAACCAAATTATGGGAAACCTGCCATCGACGCGAGTTACCCCAGCTCGACCATTTAGCAATGCTGGTGTGGATTTTTGTGGACCATTTTGGATTCATTACAAAATAAGGGGAAAAAGGCCACACAAGGCTTACATAGCTGTATTCTGCTGTTTTGCTACTAAGGCTGTCCACTTAGAATTGGTTAGCGATTTAACTACAGGGGTTTATAGGAGCATTGAAGCGATTCATAAGTCGAAGAGGCCACTGTAAAAACTTGTATTGCGACAACGCAACAAATTTTGTTGGCACCAAAAATCAACTGAAGGAACTATCACAATCACTGTATGAATATTCAGCTCATGAAAGAATCAATAAGGAGTGCACATCCAGAGGGATAATGTTTCATTTCATCCCACCAAGAGCATCTCTGACTGCGGCTTATGGGAAGCCGCAGTCAAATCAGCAAAACATCTACTAGTGAGAAGTGTATCAACAGCAGAACTAACATACGAAGAACTTGACACTGTGGTAATAGAGATTGAAGGTATTCTCAATTCCCGACCAATCAGTCCGATGTCAGATAATCCGAATGATTTAGCTGCATTAACTCCAGGTCACTTTTTAATCGGAGGACCGTTGAATGCTCAAGCCGACATAGGAGACAACCAACAAAAAATTGGCTTGCTTACTAGATGGAAGTTAGTTACGCATGTAAAACGGGAATTTTGGAGAAGATGGTCACAAGAATATTTATCAGAACTTCAATATCGACATAAGTGGCAAACACAAAAGAACAACTTAAAACCTGGCGACATGGTCATCATAAAGGAAGACAACACAATACCGTTACAATGGCCGTTAGGAAGAATTATCAGAGTACATCAAGGTGATGACGGCTTTGTGCGAGTAGCGGATGTCAAAACACTAAAAGACATCGTCAGAAGAGCAATTGCTCGATTAGCACCACTACCAATCAACGATACAGCATCGTGTGAAGATTCTATCCAAAATGATGTTGCAGAACAAAATACCCCTCCTGGCCAAGACAATCACAATGAATCTCTTAAAGATGAAACTATGCCAACGTCGTTTTGTTGTCAAAATAATGACAAGGAAATTCCCAAAAAGAGAAGGTGTACCACTATCAATCACAACATTTTTACAATTATAATAGCAATCATGTTCATCCCCCTGGTGTTAGGGGCACAAGTACATAACAAAAAATTTGGAAGGCAATTAGGCATCCATTTTGAAGGAATTGGATCAGCACTAATATCGCCTACGGAATGGCAACTATTAGTCTATTATGATTTAAAAGGATTTTGGTCTGAGTTAACAATATTTTCAGAAGGCACAAAAGCTCTTAATCATTTATGCAATGAAATACAAGAAAAATCAACATGTACAAATCTGGTAAAATATTTCGAACACACTGAAGCTGAACTTACTATGGACAGCAGCTTACTGTCCGGAAAAAGACAGAAGAGATCTGCAATCGATTTAGTTGGAAACATTGCACATTCGCTGTTTGGAGTGTTGGATTCGGAATATGCAAAAGACATGGCACAAACAATCTCACAAGTCAAGGAAAATGAAGCACATCTGCTTAACCTATTAAAAAATCAGACGTCAATTATTGATTCTACTATAAATATCATGAAGTCAGACCAAGAAGCTATTAAGAAAAAATTTGATCAAATCGACTTGCAAATCACAGAAGTCCACAACATGATCAGAACGGCTAAAGAAGAACACCATCAAGACAGGCTTTATCGTTTGTTTTCATCACTTTGTATACAATTAACAATTACAGCAGCAAATTTGCAGCATACACAACTGTCAATAATTGATATCCTTACAAGTACTCACCACGGCATCATTAGTCCATTACTCTTAAGCCCCCGCCAATTGCAAATTGAAGTCGCAAAAATAAAATTCCATCTGCCGGAATCGTTAGATCTCCCTGTAAGGAAAGAAGACACTTTACACTTATACAAGCTGATGAAGGTTAAAGGAGGACTTACGGAAAATACAGTAATATTTAGCTTGACCTTACCATTAATCGAACACGACAGGTTCGATATATTTAATCTGATCCCAATACCAAATTGGGTTAACAATACGTTAGTATCAATAAATCCATGTGCATCCTTTCTCATCATCAACATAGCTCGCAACCATTATTTTGCGCTTAGTAAGACCGAACTAGATTCATGCACTCTGCTCAAAGAAGAACTCTATCTCTGCTCCAAGGCGTCGGTAAAATATGAACAAGGTTCAACAGCATGTAGCTGTGAAATAAATTTATTCCAGAACAGATCTCAATTAGACTGCCCAATACAGGGAATGAGAGATTCTGCCTCGTGGACTCCTCTCTACCATAAAAATAAATGGATATATGCAATTCCATCTCGAGCTCAAGCAACAGCAGTATGTAAATCCGAAATTACACAAATAACCCTCGAACAATCCGGTTTGCTCGCATTGGAACCAAACTGCATCCTTAAATATAAATTTATGACATTACAAGGACAACAAGTAATATCTAGCAGCAGTAAAACGTCATACACTAGCCTGTGGGAAATCACGGAACGAAATCACGAAGAACGTTTAAAAACATTATTTAATGAAACACACACAAATGAATATATTTCACAAGTAAAAAATCTAACAACATTACAAACCACTTTACACGAACAACAAATACTTCAGCTGCCGAACAAAATTAACAACCACAACTACCATCATATCACAGTGGGTTATACATCATTATTAATCGCAATTGCCATCCTAATTTATCTGGTCATAAGACGCAGGTCGAAACAAACTGAGACTCCAATTCCAGCGCCTCGCAAACAACAACCAACTTCAGAGTTCACTGTCCATATTTGACTAACGTCAAGTATTTAAACAGAATCAACTCAGCCTCAATCAAATGAAAAAATGCCAGCCCAGCACTTATTACATCTCGGTCATCACTTCATTCAAAAAAAATAATAATAATAAACATACATCTTTTATTTGCTTATCTTTATTTTGTATTTGAGCTGTGCTCAACGGGGGGAGCATGTTAATACACACACATACATTTTATTCACTTTTTGTTTTGTAATTATTAAAAGCCAATGACTTTGTTAATTTTGTAATTTTTATATTTTGTTGCTCAATCGCTTGCAATGTATAAATTTAGGTCATTCATAGAATTTATTTATTGTAACATAATACTTTGTTTAAGTTATTCTTTGTTGTTCATTTGCATTTAATATTTTTTGCTTGTTCTATGTCAATAACCGCATAAACAGTCAAGTTAGCAATTCACTTCCCCAACATACATGAATATAGGTCATTGTTAAATTAGCAGTTTAATACAATTTTATTTCCTAATAAATAAGCACTTTTACTTTAATTGTTTATAATATAAAAGAAAGTAAATAAAAACGTACAATGGAGTGTACTTTTGAAACTACAACGGTTCTGTTTGTGTTCTTTATTTTTACCCTTGATCCACGATTTCTGCAGGTTAAAGTGCTAAAGTGCTAAGTGTAAAGTGTCTTCTTGCCTTACAGGGAGATCTAACGATTCCGGCAGATGGAATTTTATTTTTGCGACTTCAATTTGCAATTGGCGGGGGCTTAAGAGTAATGGACTAATGATGCCGTGGTGAGTACTTGTAAGGATATCAATTATTGACAGTTGTGTATGCTGCAAATTTGCTGCTGTAATTGTTAATTGTATACAAAGTGATGAAAACAAACGATAAAGCCTGTCTTGATGGTGTTCTTCTTTAGCCGTACTGATCATGTTGTGGACTTCTGTGATTTGCAAGTCGATTTGATCAAATTTTTTCTTAATAGCTTCTTGGTCTGACTTCATGATATTTATAGTAGAATCAATAATTGACGTCTGATTTTTTAATAGGTTAAGCAGATGTGCTTCATTTTCCTTGACTTGTGAGATTGTTTGTGCCATGTCTTTTGCATATTCCGAATCCAACACTCCAAACAGCGAATGTGCAATGTTTCCAACTAAATCGATTGCAGATCTCTTCTGTCTTTTTCCGGACAGTAAGCTGCTGTCCATAGTAAGTTCAGCTTCAGTGTGTTCGAAATATTTTACCAGATTTGTACATGTTGATTTTTCTTGTATTTCATTGCATAAATGATTAAGAGCTTTTGTGCCTTCTGAAAATATTGTTAACTCAGACCAAAATCCTTTTAAATCATAATAGACTAATAGTTGCCATTCCGTAGGCGATATTAGTGCTGATCCAATTCCTTCAAAATGGATGCCTAATTGCCTTCCAAATTTTTTGTTATGTACTTGTGCCCCTAACACCAGGGGGATGAACATGATTGCTATTATAATTGTAAAAATGTTGTGATTGATAGTGGTACACCTTCTCTTTTTGGGAATTTCCTTGTCATTATTTTGACAACAAAACGACGTTGGCATAGTTTCATCTTTAAGAGATTCATTGTGATTGTCTTGGCCAGGAGGGGTATTTTGTTCTGCAACATCATTTTGGATAGAATCTTCACACGATGCTGTATCGTTGATTGGTAGTGGTGCTAATCGAGCAATTGCTCTTCTGACGATGTCTTTTAGTGTTTTGACATCCGCTACTCGCACAAAGCCGTCATCACCTTGATGTACTCTGATAATTCTTCCTAACGGCCATTGTAACGGTATTGTGTTGTCTTCCTTTATGATGACCATGTCGCCAGGTTTTAAGTTGTTCTTTTGTGTTTGCCACTTATGTCGATATTGAAGTTCTGATAAATATTCTTGTGACCATCTTCTCCAAAATTCCCGTTTTACATGCGTAACTAACTTCCATCTAGTAAGCAAGCCAATTTTTTGTTGGTTGTCTCCTATGTCGGCTTGAGCATTCAACGGTCCTCCGATTAAAAAGTGACCTGGAGTTAATGCAGCTAAATCATTCGGATTATCTGACATCGGACTGATTGGTCGGGAATTGAGAATACCTTCAATCTCTATTACCACAGTGTCAAGTTCTTCGTATGTTAGTTCTGCTGTTGATACACTTCTCACTAGTAGATGTTTTGCTGATTTGACTGCGGCTTCCCATAAGCCGCCAAAGTGAGGTGCTCTTGGTGGGATGAAATGAAACATTATCCCTCTGGATGTGCACTCCTTATTGATTCTTTCATGAGCTGAATATTCATACAGTGATTGTGATAGTTCCTTCAGTTGATTTTTGGTGCCAACAAAATTTGTTGCGTTGTCGCAATACAAGTTTTTACAGTGGCCTCTTCGACTTATGAATCGCTTCAATGCTCCTATAAAGGCCTCTGTAGTTAAATCGCTAACCAATTCTAAGTGGACAGCCTTAGTAGCAAAACAGCAGAATACAGCTATGTAAGCCTTGTGTGGCCTTTTTCCCCTTATTTTGTAATGAATCCAAAATGGTCCACAAAAATCCACACCAGCATTGCTAAATGGTCGAGCTGGGGTAACTCGCGTCGATGGCAGGTTTCCCATAATTTGGTTAAGTAAGTTTGGCTTAGCTCGAGTGCATTTGATACAATTGTGTACAATTGATCGTGCTGCAGTCTTTCCTTTGACTGGCCAATACCTTTGCCGTAAGTGAGCTAAAAGTGCTTGAGGTCCGCAGTGTCGGTTATTTTCATGTACCATTTGCATTAGTAATTTTGCTATTGGATCATTGTAAGGGATTAACATTGGGTGTTTAGCGTCATATGGCAATGTTGATGACTCTAAGCGTCCTCCTACTCTGATAATGTCATTAGAGTCTAAAAATGGAGTGAGATTGCTGAATTGGCTACCTTTTCTTACTTCATGATATTTCTTTAAATGCTTTAAATCCTCATCAAAGTCTGACTGTTGCATTGTTCGGATAATGATCATTAGAGCTTGTTCCAGTTCTCGTACTGATAAGTGTATTTCACGATTTCGCTGGCGTTTTCTGGTATTATTGATGAATCGAAGGATATAACCTGTCACTCGTTGCAGTGTCCTGAAGGATCCGTTGTGGTGTATAGTGTAGAGCATACTTGTTGAAGTGTTATTTGTTGTTGTGACTGCTGTTATTTTCTTACGTTCCATGGTAATATCATCACTAATATCTTCAGTCTTTGAGAAATTTTGTGGCCAACTTTCATTTCTTCCACAAAGAAATATCGGCCCGTAGAACCATAATGGGTGTTCGAGTAACTTCCTTGGAGATACACCACGTGACAACACGTCTGCAGGATTGTCATTTGATCTCACATGTCGCCATTGCTCGGCAATAGATAATTCTTGAATTGCTGCTATTCGGTTGGCCACGAACGTTTTGTATAATGATGATTGTGACCGGATCCAGGCCAACACGATCTCTGAATCTGTCCACAAGTATGTGGGGGTGTCATCAAAGCTTAAGTCCCTTTTGACCCTTGCTGTTAACTGGGCGGCTAGTAATGCTGCGTACAGTTCGAGGCGAGGTAGGGTTTGGTGTTTTAAGGGTGCTACCCGTGATTTTGCACATAATAGTCTTACAATTACTTGACTGTTCTTGATGACTGATCTGATGTAAACTGCTGCACCATATGCCTTCTCGGAAGCATCTGCAAAAGCATGAATTTGTGTGTTTGATGATATTTGTCCTTCAAACATATGTCGAGGTATTTTTAGATTGTCAATGTGTTTCAATTCATTGCGGAATGTCATCCACCGGGCGCGAAGGTTTTCTGGTAGCTCATCATCCCAGCCTAACTTTAGTTGCCAAAGCTCTTGGATAAATATTTTGGCAGTGACAACAATTGGTGAAAGCAAACCCAAAGGATCAAATAGCCTGGCTAAATCTGAGCTTACTGTGCGTTTGGTGAGGTAGTTAATTTCCCTTTGGCAGACTTTGACACAGAATTTGTCAGCTTTTGGCATCCATGTTAATCCTAGTGTTTTGACAGTGTGGTTCTCGTTGTTAGAGTCAACATTAACTTCTTGTTGTTCTTTTGCAGTGTTTTGTAGTAGCTGCTGGTGATTTGCAGCCCATTTTTGTAGTTTGAGACCATGATGGCTTAGCATGTGTTTTAATTCCGTTTGAATTGTTAAGGCTGTGTGTAAGTCGTCTGCTCCCCCGATTCCATCGTCCACATAAAAGTTTTTAAGCAGGAACTGTGCTCCATGTGGGTATCTCGCTGTATTTGATTTACCAATCATTTGTAGACATTTTGTTGCTAAATATGGCGCCGTACGCGTTCCATATGTAATCGTGTTTAGTTGATATTTAATGGGCATTGTTGGGTTTTCTCTCCAGATGATTATTTGGAATTTTCTATCTTCCGGGTGAATGATAAATTGCCGATACATCTTTTCTATGTCGTTCGTGAAGACAAACCGTGGTAAACGGAAGCGAAGCAATATGGAAAAGAGCTTACTTTGCACTGTTGGTCCTGTGTGCATTATATCATTCAGGGATGTACCAGTTGAAGTTTTTGTAGATGCATCAAAGACCACTCGAAGCTTTGTTGTGGTGCTTTCCGGTCTTAGGATGCAGTGGTGAGGAATGATGTAATTTGGAGATGCAATGGAAGTCATGTCTATTTGTGTCATATGACCCAGCGCTTCATACTCTTTCATAAAATTTATGTATTGTGTTTTCATTTCGGGTGCCTTGGATAAACGCCTTTCTAGCGAAAGAAATCTGTTGAATGCAATGTTGTGTGACTCTCCCAATGTATCAGGGTTGTCACAGAATGGAATTTTTACCATGAATCTTCCATTCTTGTCGATTGTGTTTGTTTGAGCAAAATGATCTTCGCAGTATTTGTCTGCGGTTGATAGGGTTTTTTCAACCTGACTTAGATTTTCCATCTCCCAAAGTTGGGCAATGGCCTCTTCGAGACTGGTGTCGTCTTCTGTGCACATTCCACACACTGCGGTTGATGGTTCATTTCTTCCTACCTTGCCGGCAATAACCCAACCCAATAATGTGTTTTGAAGAGTTGGCAAATCATGTCCTAGTTTTATCTGTCCTACTGACATTAATTGGTGATAAAATTCTGCGCCTAGTAAAATGTCTATTTTAGCAGGACGATTGAATTCTGGATCGGCAAGCACTATATTCTTCGGAATTGGCCAATGCTCAATATTGAGTGACTGTGACGGTTGAGGAGCAACTATGTGTGTTAGGACTGCAGCCTCAAGTCGAGTATTAAAATTGTGGATTCGCGATTGTAAGGCTATATTTACTCTATGTTGCACTCTGGTATTAGTTGATCCGATACCGCTGAGGCGTATTGAAGCTGGTTTTGGCGAAATTCCAAGACGTTTAACTAGTCGTTCGCTGATGAGATTTAGCTGTGATCCTGAGTCAAGGATTGCTCTGCATTGGATTTCCCTACCGTTTGATTGGACTTTAATCATTGCAGTGCCAAGAAGAATGTAGCTACTTGTTTGAGAGTGGTTGGATGCGGCAAGTGATGCTGCGTTTTGGTTACTGGGTGCGGTATTGATGCCTGAGGCTGCTGACTGATGATTATATGCATTCTGATTCTGTTGAGCTTTTGCAGCTGGTGCTGCTTGATTGTGATTAGTGCCTTCGAGATGCAGCAGCCTGTTGTGTTTTTTGTTGCACTTACTGCAACTTCTGAGATTACACACCTTTGCATTATGACCAGGTTTTAGACAGTTCACACAATAGTTTTGTTTCTGAACAAATTGAAGCCTTAATGAAGGTGTTTGTTGAAGAAATATTTTGCACGCGAACAATGGATGATTTCCATTTTTGCACATCATGCAGTTGTAGCTAACATTGCGATTTGATGTTATGGATGTGCACACTCTTGATTTGGATTGTGCACTCTTTTCCCTTTCAGCCATCGATTCCATAGACTGAAAATGCCTTTCCAGAAATTTTAAAAACTCCTTAATTGTTGGTACCTCTCTTGGTTGTGCTAATGATTGTTCGTATTGTAGACGTGTAGTTCGGTCTAATCGTTTGAGTAATACATGAAGCAATAGTGGGTCCCATGATGAAGTATCAATGTCAAGGTTTTTGAGGGATAGGAGACACTCTTGGATTTTATCATGGAACGATTTGTAATTATCACTTGTTGTCTTTGTTGGAGCATCAGCCAGCTCATGGATCAGTTTCCTTACAAGAAGTCTTTTATTGTCATAACGTGTTGTCAAGACCGACCATGCCGCTGCAAAGTTCTCTCCAGTGGAACTAAAATGTTTGATTAGATTTGATGCTTCCCCTTCTACATGCGTTTTTAAATACCACATTTTTTGGATGTCCGGAATTGACTGTTTGATGAATAATGATGAAAATAAGTCGTGAAACTCCTTCCACTTCATGTAATTTCCATCAAATTTTGGGATAGTAATTTTTGGCATTGAAATACTTTCTGTCTGATGATGAACAAACTCTGATGGCAGTGGTGCTGTGGGCCTGCTGGTAACTTTTTTCACCATTTTTCTTACATTGGTTTCCAGTGATATGAATCGTTCCATATTATATGCTTGGTCTGTTGGATCGTCGCATAATTCGCAAATCTGTAAATGCATGTCTTCAATATTTTGCCACAATGTGGTGGCATTGGAGACATCTCTTTCTGTAAAATCATCTGTCAATAAACGCTCTAGCGCTGCCATCATCGCACTCTGTCTACGGATCAGTTTTGTGATTCCGCTAACAACTTCGACCTGGATCCCACTAGCTCCTGTTGATGCTGCTTCTGCACCTGTTGCACAAGATTGTTGCCCTAGTGGTTGTTTTGAGGTTGGTGTAATCTTTAACATCATTTGATGTAGAACTCCTGTGTACTGTTCCACGATATCTCTTATGGCTTCGTAGTACCCCTTGACGAAATACTCATGATCCAATGGCAGACATTTTAACAGACGGATTTCGTTGTCGTTGGCCTCAAATGCTGACCACTCTTCCTCCAACCTTTTCAACCGTTCTTGAAAATAACTTGTAGTTGTTTTCTTGTAGTTCCTAATGATCGTCTCAATCCTCTCGCCGATGACCTTCTGTTTTGTCACTAGCTCCTCAAGTGTTGCCATTATTTTATCCTTGAAACTCTGGGATTAACCAATCAAAAAATAAACTAACGAATGATAATCCTGTGCCTGATACAGGATCACGTCGGGGTCACCAAAAATGTTAATTGAATTTGAAAATGAATGAAAGGTATCCTTGCAAGCAGAGTCACTTGAAGGAGTTTGGTTAATAAAGGTATTTCTGTCAAGCACTTTAACCTGCAGAAATCGTGGATCAAGGGTAAAAATAAAGAACACAAACAGAACCGTTGTAGTTTCAAAAGTACACTCCATTGTACGTTTTTATTTACTTTCTTTTATATTATAAACAATTAAAGTAAAAGTGCTTATTTATTAGGAAATAAAATTGTATTAAACTGCTAATTTAACAATGACCTATATTCATGTATGTTGGGGAAGTGAATTGCTAACTTGACTGTTTATGCGGTTATTGACATAGAACAAGCAAAAAATATTAAATGCAAATGAACAAAAAAGAATAAAATTATTACTTAAACAAAGTATTATGTTACAATAAATAAATTCTATGAATGACCTAAATTTATACATTGCAAGCGATTGAGCAACAAAATATAAAAATTACAAAATTAACAAAGTCATTGGCTTTTAATAATTACAAAACAAAAAGTGAATAAAATGTATGTGTGTGTATTAACATATATATATATATATATATATATATATATATATATATATATATATATATATATATATATATATATATATATATATATATATATATATTTATATATATATATATATATATATATATATATATATATATATATATATATATATATATATATATATATATATATATATATATATATATATATATATATGTATGTATATATATATATATATATATATATATATATATATATATATATATATATATATATATATATATATATATATATATATATATATATATATATATATATATATATATATATATATATATATATATATATATATATATATATATATATATATATATATATATATATATATATATATATATATATATATATATATATATATATATATATATATATATATATATATATATATATATATATACATATATATATATATATATATATATATATATATATATATATATATATATATATATATATATATATATATATATATATATATATATATATATATATATATATATATATATATATATATATATATATATATATATATATATATATATATATATATATATATATATATATATATATATATATATATATATATATATATATATATATATATATATATGTATATATATATATATATATATATATATATATATATATATATATATATATATATATATATATATATATATATATATATATATATATATATATATATATATATATATATATATATATATATATATATATATATATATATATATATATATATATATATATATATATATATATATATATATATATATATATATATATATATATATATATATATATATATATATATATATATATATATATATATATATATATATATATATATATATATATATATATAAAATTCCAAATATGAATATTATTCATCTGCATCCTCACGGTAATTATGGTATAGCAAAAAATCAAAAATAATACTTAACAGGAATGTTTGAAAAAGCGCCAAAAAGAAAAAAGAAACAAAAGTTAAAAAATATCGCCAAAAACGAAATAAATCGCAAAAAATGTAAAAAAAATTACCAAAAGGAAAAAGCGCCATAACAGAAAAAAAGCACCAAAACAAAAAAATGCGATTTGTGATATTTTTAGTTTTGGCATTTTTTTTGTTTTGGTGCTTTTTTTGCAGCGCTTTTTTTCTTTTGGTGATTTTTTCTATTTTTGGCGATTTATTTCGTTTTTTGCGATATTTTTAGTTTTAGTGATTTTTTTTAACTTCTGTTGCTTTTTTTTTCTTTTTGGCGCTGTTTCTAAATTTTTTCAGTTTTTGGCCATCATTTTCGTTTTGGTGATTTTTTGCGTTTAAAATTTTTTTGTTTTGGTGATTTTTTCCATGTTTGGGGATTTATTTCGCTTTTGGCGATCATTTTAGTTTTGGATTTTTTTGTGTTTTAGCGTTTTTTGGCGATATTTTTAGTTTTAGTAATTTTTTTTTAACTTTTGTTGCTTTTTTCTAAATTTTCTCAGTTGCTCGCCATCATTTTCGTTTTGGTGACTTTTTGGGTTTTAGACTTTTTTTATTTTGGTGATTTATTTCCATTTTTGGAGATTTATTTCGCTTTTTGGCGATCATTTTAGTCTTGGTGATTTTCTGTGCTTTAGCGTTTTTTGTTTAATTTTGGTGCTTTTTTCGTTTAAGCGCTTGTTTAATTTTGGCGATTTTTCGTTTTGATATTTTTTAATTTTGGAATTTTTTAGTTTTAGCGTTTTTTTAATTTCAAGTGTTTACCTCTTACGGTTTCCAAGACACAGCAAATTGTCTAAATTACATAGTCAAAATTACTTTAACTGATAGAACACCCTTTAATTTTTATTGTTTTAAATATCAGCGTTAATTGGTGTAGTCTATTATACTTTGAAAATTTAAAGCGTCTATATATAAATGTCTGTATATTACACTAGTATTTCAACATGTTTCGTTGCTCGCTTTAGAAAACCCTATAATTTTTAACTGTCCAATAGTTTTTGTAGCGGCCTAAGTTTTACATATTCTGTGAAAGTTTCAGGTCCGTATCTCTTACGGTTCTCGAGAAAACAGTCTGTGACAGACTGATAGATAGTCAGACAGACAGATGGACGGACGGACGGTGTATCGAAAACAATAGGGCCCTTTACACTTTTGGAGTACGGAACCCTAAAAATCAGAAACGTAGCTTAATTTAAACCGAAGTTATGCCCTCTAAAAGGCTAATACCGGTCATATATTTGCCGACATTATTCAAAAATTGACTAATTTTACCAAGT
The DNA here is from genome assembly GCA_956483635.1 of Panzeria rudis. Lineage (NCBI taxonomy): Eukaryota > Metazoa > Arthropoda > Insecta > Diptera > Tachinidae > Panzeria > Panzeria rudis. The sequence continues at coordinate 70,487,000 of OY101449.1, forward strand.
CAAAAATTTTTTTATATAGTTCCATTTAGTTATTTTTTATAAAATCGATTCAGCTTTTAAGATTATTTTAATTAAAAAATATATCATACAAATAGGCATTTTGTGATTAATGGTTGTTTTTATTATTTTCTTTTTTTAATTTAAAAGAGCATAACGTCCCAGTGGTAAATAAAACGAAGCACTTAGATAATAATCAATGATGTCAGGATGACGTTGTAAGCGGCAATCTAAGTACTTAGATTGTAATGTACGTGTAATCAAATATGTCATTTACTAAGAATAGCTTCGATTATTTTGCATTTATCCCTTATATGTTCAAAGTAAAAGATTGTGGCCTACTTTTCG